>CM050168.1:115462905-116187905 GCA_027410445.1 Discoglossus pictus | reverse complement strand
GGAGGGATAAAAGCAAAACTAATAAAAGGTCATAACAAGACTATAAGAACCTCAAGACAAGACATACATCCAGTAGCAGGTATCCTTGTATAGTAACAACATTATTGAACTTGCACAACTCATTTGTAGTGTATTACAATGTTATCTCAGGTTCAGTATTTACAGTTGCCTATGCCTGTCGAGGGCAAGTAAAAACATGTTACAACGCAATACAACTTTACATACAAATGGCTAACAAATGGTGGAGGAGGGCATTAGGTTAATCACATATCTAATCCTCTTCCCAAATAAAGTGGTGCTTTAGGGAGTGATCTGGCTCTCATGTCCAAAACAGATGCCATTTAGGGTACAGCTCATTGATCCTTCTGTATGTGCCAGGATCCAGTGGCATTTCCTGTCCGGCACAGAGGCTGCACAGGCACCCTGGGTCAGCACGTAGGGCTGCGTGACCAGGCAGAGCCTGGGCGTGCCCTGATTCGGCGCTTGTGTCGGGGGCGGGACTTCCAGCAGTTTTGCGGGCTTTCCTCAGTCTCCGCGTCAGCCTCATCAGGAGTGGACGGAGGTCTTGTGGGATCCAAGTGGCAAAGTGTTGAGTACAGGTCTAAATACAGAAATCACCACCCCAGCTAATACAGCACATAAGGGGCAAGGTGTCAGCGTGTGTGTTTGTTACTATTTTCCTATTTCATCTTTGTCTTTTCTATTTCTGTTGTGTGGGTTCCTGTTTGCCTGCCCCTAATGGCTGCTAATGAGCTTGAGAGGTTATTGGCGGAGGTCAGGTCTAGGGCCTTAAGCCACGGGGTGAGATAAGTGCAGGACAGGCTGTGGTCATCCCAGCCTTCTGCTGAGGACCTTCTAAACATGGCTCAGGCCCAGCCTCCTGTGGCTAGTGGCCTGAGGTCAGCGGGTCATTTCCCCAACCCGGCCAAGCAGAGCCGCAAGACAGTGTCCACGGGAGGATAGGGCTAGGATGACAGTGGGGGCTACGTGTGTGGTTCAGGAGAGTCACAAACCCATACCCCCCACATCAGAGAGGGCATGGGTGGTGAGGACCACCATCAGTCACTTTGACCAGGGGGCCATGCCCGCGACCCAGTTCTAGGAACACCCCAGCACCACCACGTACGGGGGTAATAGAAATGCCGGGAGCTCCAAAAAAGCTCCTACAGCCCCCCCACTATGGCGATCCTGCGGTCCCCCATGCTACACACGCTAACAGCGCTTCTGGTGCTTTGCAGGGAGGATGCAATAACAGTGCAGAGTTGGGCACGGAATCGACACAGGAGAGGAGGAGTAGAGTCGTCACGGGGATGACTGATGAATACTGTCAAATCATAATTCACGACGTGCCTGTGACGGTCAAGGTGGCACGGCAGGCGTGCCACGCTAGGTTCCAGAAGACTGCATCCAGGTACAGTCCATTCATTTTTTCCTGTACACCAGCAAGGCAACAGAGGGCTGAGACTGGTAACAAACCGGCCACAGCATAGGGCGACTCGTACCAACTCGCACCTAGACTGTCCACTGGACCCTGCTAAGGTTCCAGACAATGACCAAGACCGAGGTTTGGCAGGTTCGGCAGTGCCAGCTTACTCTGGCCACGCAATGGCGGGTGACTCTGACCACTCATCAGCAGAAGATCCGACCCTTTCAACACCCGTGCACATGTAACAGAGACTAGCGACTGTTCCTCTTGCATTCCTAGGTCTAGGAACAGATCCAGATCAAGGAGCAGAAGATCCTACACCGTATCAAAGAGGGGACGGAGCCCACGGAGGGCCAGATGGTCTGTCACGTGTCACGAAGGACGCAGGGATACTCCGTTAGTGGCTTCCACACCAAGGCTTCCAGAAGCAGGTGAGCTTGCACAGTTAACACAGTTAGAAGGAGCTACAATAAGGGATCCTTTACATGTAGGGTCTAGTTTCATGGGGTCATGTAAGTTCCACCTAGCGGCGCACACTATTCTGATTAGCGACCAAGACATCGGGTCATGAGTGGGACGACTAGCCAAGAACGCGTGGTTCGAGCAAACCCCTCGGAGGTAGGACGCTGTAGGGCCCTAACTCCCCCAGCAGGTCCTACTATCCCGCTCGTCATTCCGGCCCCTAGCAACGTAACTAGAGTATCGGACAGGGCCATGAGACCCATCCTATTATGCGCCTTGGAGAACCTAGTGGCGCACTTGCCCCAAGAAGTGAAGGAAAAAATCTGGCGGAGGGAGTTCATTGAGCTGTTCTCCTTGCTGCCAATGTTGCGGGAACAGAAGTCATCGCCGGCAATTACTTCGCCGACCTATGCCTGCCAATGGGGTGATCCATCTTGTGCGCCTATTTCAAGGCATTCAGTACCTTCCTTCAGTGGGTGGCTCAGTTTGAGGCGGGGTACCATAGTATCACACACTACCTGGATGATTTCTTATTTGTCGGACCGGTCCTTCATAAAACATGCGGGTTAATTCTGGAAACTTTTACCAGAATGTGTCACGATTTTGGAGTGCCGTTGGCCCATAATAAGACGGGCCCAACTACAACATTGACGTTCCTGGGGATTCAGATTGATTCCAAAAATAATGGAATACAGTCCTTCCCTGGAAAAAGTGTCAGACCTAGAAACCAAAGTGGGCACCCTGGAAGGGGCCAGGAAAGTATCCCTATGGCGGCTGTAGTCCATAATAGGGAAGTTGAATTTCTCCTGCAGGATTATCCCCATGGGGAAAATCTTTCTGTAGACGGATGTCATTGGCTACCGGGGCTATCACACGCGTGCACCATTTCATCAAGGTCTCGGGAGTCATGCGGGAAGATACAAGGTATGGTTGTCCTTCCTGGCTGATTTTAATGGGTCCGCACTTATTCACACAGGGAGGGTCACCAGCTTGGAATTGGAGCTGTACACAAATGTGTCCAGGTCGCTTGGCTTCTAGGCATACTTCAGAGGTCGGAGATGCGCCGCGACATGGCCAGAGTCATGGGAGGCAGCTGGTCTCACAAAAAACCTTGCTTTCTTGGGATTCTTTCCCATCGTGGTTCCGGTCCACATATGGGGCTCGGAGTTCATGGACAGCAGAGTGGGATTTTTTACGGTCAACATGGTGGTGGTACAGGCAGTTAACCCCCTTACGGCAGCGTCAATCCCTGTGGTGCGACTGATTCGGCATTTGGTCCTCAGCTGCCTTTGCTTGAACATATGGTTTCTAGCCAGGCACGTTCCGGGGTTAAAGAACGGCATTGCTGACGCCCTTTCTCAATTTTAGGTGGCGCAGTTCAGGACGCTGGCTCCGGGTGCGAACGAGCAGGGTTAGGCCATTCCCAGGGAGCTTTGGGAACTTGGAGTGGTCAGGTGACGAGACTAACCAGACAGTCTGTTGCCCCAGCGACGTGGGCCGCGTACAGGAAAGTGTGAGTGAAGTGGAATGACTTGGTTGAGGTGGCCGGGGGTGGCCACGTCAGAAGAAAAATCCTTAGGGATTCTGCTATGGTTTCTGTTACGGTGCCTGGAGGATGGGGACTCAAAAGCCACAGTGGGGCGTCAGGTTACGGCCCTGGAATTTATGTTCAAGCTGGCTGGGCAAAAAGACCTCACAAAGGAGTTTGTCATACGACGTGTCTTACGGGGCATGTTTACTGGTAATCGCAGACAGGACGGGAGATGACAGATCACTTTCTCCCTGTTGTTGCGTTTGTCGCAAGTGTTGCAGGAAATTTGCAGGACCCCTTTTGAATCTCTTCTTTTCCATACTGCTTTTTCCCTGATGTTTTTCGGAGTGTTTAGGATCTGGTCTCGAAAAACAGACACGGTTTTAGGGTTTGCAATGGGTGGATACCTGTCTGAGGGAAGACAAGGTGGTCTTGTGGTTGAGGAGGTCAAAGACTGACCAGGCTGGGAAAGGTAAGGAGGTAGTACTGCACAAGGTCGATACGGAATGCTGCCCCCATGAGTGTGCAAGGGAGTACCTCCAGCAGTGTTCACTACTCATCCATGCCGACAGTATGACATTATCATGTTTTCAGTTTGAGAAAGTGTTGAAAGCGTCTTTGCAACGGTTGGGTCTCAACCAGGCGGAGTTTGGTACGCTTTTGTTTCGAATAGGAGCTGCTACGGAAGCATTGAGGTTAGGACTGCCGGATGCCGCAGTCAAGAGGATCAGGAGATGGGAATCTCATCGCTTTAGATCTTATATACGGCCTTCGGCGGCGGTCTAACGGATGTTCATTTCTGCTTTCAGGGGAAAAGAAGCAGCTATGGATTGTGTGACACTCGTACGTGTACTGGGCCCACCGGTTAGCGTGGGGGTTTTCGGTGGTCGCAAGCGAGTGGGCTCTTGGACACCTACACCCATTGCTACGGTCAACATTACTTACTGCTCATTCGTGCCGGTGGCAACGATGTGGGTCTAGTTCCCATGCGCCGCATGTTAAAGGACATGAAGCATGATGTAGAAAGATGGGCAAGAAGGTTTCCTGGCCTCTTTATCTTCTGGTCGGAGATGATAAAGAGGCATGCCTGGAGGAATGCCAGGAATCCAATTTTGCTGGGCAAGGCTCACTAAAAGATTAACAAGCAAATGGTGAGCTTTTTGCAGAAATTGGGTTACATCTCTATCTGGTACAAGGACTTCGACACGGTAGATGCGGATGGGTTTTTCACTGTGGATAAGGTACACTTAACGGAGATCGGTCTCAAACACTTCACACTGGTATTCAGGGAGGGAGTTAGGCGGTCCTTAGCTTTAATTAGCGACAGCGGTGGGATTGCAGTCGCAGGGGTGGTCCCTCGTCTGCTCTTAAGCGGGAGGTGAGTTGCCATGTGGACATGGCCCTACCTCACGGGTGTGCTTAGAATAAGCATTGGAGGCCCTGGGCATGGGCCCAAGGTGTGAGGTCACAGTCCATGGCCGGGCTCCTCCCTCAATAATGTTAATATAGGTTAATCATGTTATGGTAATGTATTATATAAATTAATAAATCTGTGGCCCGTGTTTCTCCCACCCAGTTGTCGTGTCCATTTATTTCCTCTAAAGCCCAATGGATCATGCTTGGGTCATGTTGCATTAGACTTAGATTGCATGACCACATATCCTTACACACTGATAGTCTGAGCAATACATGTTTCTGAACATGCATCATGACTGACTCCTCCAATATGGCATGTACATTAACTGCAGGGGTATGGTTCTAAGCTGAACATGCCTTTCCCATAAAGAGTGATCATGTTACATTACACATGTGTGATTTCTTGGCTCTCATTCCTTCACTTTTTGAACAGTCATTATTCTTCAGATGTCATTTTTGGAAAGCTCTCCCTTTCACTTTGCCTTTTTCCATCTGCACCACTCCCTTGCCTTAAATTTGTGAGCCATAGAACTAGCATTATAAGAACCCCAAAGACTGTAGTTATATGTTTAATATACACAATAGTGAAGAATTAGACTTGTAACAGTCAGAATGGTTTTAGAATGAAAAAAATAATACAGGTTCTAGTTTCTACTTTAAGAGGTGGGAGAATCAGAAGGAGTTTCTGTCCCCACAATGGGAAAATTTCAACTAAAACTGCAAGGTTTACTAGGATATACCCTCCTCAGAAACTAGGAGACATAATCAGCTGAGAAAAAAGATGAACTTAGGCCCCCATTCAATTGAGGTTTTGGGCGATCCGGAACCCCGTTAGTGAGGTTGCAAGCTAATTTGCTATTCATTCGGCGTCTTTTTGTGGGCTCAGAATAACTTCCGAGTTACGGGCTTGAAAAAATGGCGATGGTTAATCTTGCAACTTACAGCCACCAGAAGCCTTTGATCTTTCACTTTCGCAAGGCTAAAATCGCAGATCGCTATTCAATTGGTAAATTTCCCCAAGCCCGCAAATGTTTTCCCACCCGTAAACAGCAAATGAAGAAGAAAATCCAATGAGTGCTAGGGAGGACCCGCAAAGGGGTTAACCCCTATTCATAGCACTGTAAATGCAAATAAAAAAATCACTACTGCACTGTAAATAATGGGAAAAGCCATGATAGACATTAGAATTAATTGCAGAACAGTCTCAAGCTCGCAAATCGGCAAGAAATAAAAATTATCTTAATGTGTCATTTCGGGGTTAAATCGATCTCGGCTATCAATGAGTTAATACATATGAGGCCACCTATATGGACTAGAACAGTATTGGCATTCATTTTCATAATTCTTTATTTGCGGATTTGCAAGTCTGATCGCATATCGGACCCCCAAACCTAATTGATTGACATGTAACCTCCACGTTTTACTGCCGTAATAATGACACTCTCATTTTCTATTGGCTGATTTGAAATAGGCGGTTACCAGCTTGCTGAATTGATCATGTTCCCGCTCTGAACTACTACGAACCAGTGCATGGTTTACGGTTTCGGCTTGGGGCCTGTACCTAGCGGGCTTGAGCAATTAAATAGCATCACAATCAGAGGCCAACGGGAGCGGCAACACACCCGCAGACATACGTCCATCTGTGATCGAGTTACGGGCTTCTAGTTGAATGTGGCTCCAAGTATTGAAGAGATTAATATAAGAGTCAAACATGTAAAGGTTTTGTTTGTTTTTGCTGCGTTAGAAAGGACCACATAAAAAATTAGCCATTTAAACAGAAATATGCTTGTTGACAAACTAGGTATGATAATGGGGAAAATGTAAAAATGTAAACAAAATGCAGTCTTATGCTGTAATGGGAGGCACTGTTTTATTCTGTTTCTCTGGACGCATTGAATAGAGGGATGCAGCTGCTTTTATTGAAATGTGTCAACTCCTAGTGCCTGTGCTTTCAACAGAACTGATAAAGATATTGTCAGTCTACAAGGCCCCTTCCTATTGAGAAACTGGCTGCCCAACCAAGACAATAGCTGCCCTGAGTAAAGACTGATGATAACAATGATTTCATATAATAGAAAATAAATAAAAAATAATGTTTTTACATTGGAAATTGCCCTCACTGATTGTTACAATGTATTAAAAGAGTGAAGATCTATACAGGAAGGATCTTAACAGCAATGGTGACCTCAATTGTTTGTCCAATGAGCTGGAGCTAGACATCTTGGAGAGTGAAATGAGATAGGCCCTAGGATGTCTTGCTGATAATAAGGCTGCATGAGGTGATGGAACTATTCAAAATTCTACAGGATGATGCTATGAAAGTGTTACCTGCCTTATGCCAACACATTTGGAAAAAACAACAATGGCCAATAAACTGGAAAAGGTCAATCTACATCCCAATTCCAAAAAGGGCAGTGCCAAAGAGTACTCCAATTATCAAACAACTGCACTAATTTCACATGCCAGCAAGGTAAAGCTTAAGATCCTACAAGCTCGACTCCAACAATATAAGGTCCAGGAACTACCAGATGTGCAAGCCGGGTTGCACAGAGGAAGAGGTACAAGAGATCAAATTGCCAATATTCGATGGATAATGGGGAAAGCAAGAGTGTTCCAAAAGACCATTTACTTCTGCTTCATAGACTATTCTAAAGTATTTGACTGTGTGGATCACAACAAAATGTGGCATGTCCTTAAAGAGATGGGAATACCAGATCATCTCATCCCCCTCCCAAATAATCTGCATGTCGACCAAGTACCGGTCAGTACCGAACATGTGACAACAGAATGGTTCAAGATACGAAAAGCAGTGTGACAAGGTTGTATATTGTCACCTTATTTATTCAACTTATATTCAGAGTACATCATGCGTAAGGCTGGACTGGAATCAATATTGCTGGAAGAAATATCAATGACCTCAGATACTCCGATGATACTACTCTGATGGCTGAAAGTGAGGAGGAACTAAAGGACCTATTGATGAGGGTAAAAGAAGAGAGTGCAAAAGTTGGCCTGCTGCTCAATGTTAAAAAGATGAAGATCATGGCAAATGGCAATCTCAGTTCCTGCCAAATAGACGGGGAAGTGGAGGCAGGGACATATTTTATTTTCTTTGGATCCAAGATCTCTGCAGATGGTGACTGTAGTCATGAAATTAAAAGATGTTTGCTTCGGGGAGGAAAGCAATGGCAAGCTTGGACAAGTTAGTAAAAGTAAAGATATTAAACTATCAACAAAGGTCCGCATAGTTCGAACTATGATATTCCCAGTAGTTTGAATTGTGGTTTGAGTCCCTTGGACTGTTTTGAGTCCCTTGGACTTCAAGAAGATCCAATAAATCAATACTTCAGGAAATCAAGACAATTTGTTCACTAGAAGGTATGATCATGAGGCTGAAGCTCAAATATTTTGGCAATATCATGAGACGGCAGGATTCCCTAGAAAAGACTCTGATGCTGGAAAAGATTGAAGGCTCAAGAAGAAGGTGATGGATATATGAGGTCACTGAAACAATGAACATGAATTTGATGGAGCACAGAGGGGCAGTGACTGAGAGATGCACTTGGAGTGCTGTGGTCCATAGAGTCACGGAGAGTCGGGCGCGACTGAACGACTAAACAACAACAACAACAAATTGAAATGTATTAGCTGCATGTGATTGGCCAAAACTAATTATGAATTGTATGCTAATTTTAGCAGGGATTTTCAACTGCTTGTAAACTCAAGAGATTAAGCAAACATCACAGTGAGTTTGTTAATGTTTATTTTGGTGTTTTTTTCATTCAAAAAAATGTTTGCATACACTGCTGATTCTCCTCTATTAGGATGCATTCATAATCAAGTAAACTTAGATATGCATTTAACTCTGTTTGTCTCTACCACGTCCACTAGAAGCATAGTCCATTTATCTACTTCCCTTTCTATAAACTAGTACCTTCACACATTAACCCATAATCTGCCACCTTCCAACTTGAAATCATACCTTCTGGTTCTTGCTCCTCTTGACTGGAAGTTCCCTCCAGAGCTTAATTAAACCCTTTGATATATTTACAGTTTTCTCTTATATCTCCCTCTCCCTTCTCTCGCTGTACATATGAATCTTTTCTTATAAATCTTGTTTTTTAGACCATGCAGTCAAGAGTTCTCCAGATCACTACATGGTTAGCTCATTACCAGACTGTGTGTGTATTCTCTATATAATTATGCTGTGTGGTCACTATTTTGTGCCAAACCTTCTTCATTCCAGGGCTCTGGCAGAGGAATACTTTTTAATACATATTTGTCTAATGTGTTGCAATGCAACTGTTACTTAATGTGGTTAGCTAAACAATTACTAGATTAAATAAATTATGTATATCTGTGTATGCTGCAATATTTATATGTGCTATTATGTATAATTTAACAACAGGGACATTGTTTAAGCAAGCAAAATAATAGAACTTAAACACACTCTTGAAAAAAAAGCAGAAATATATTTGGAAATATGTTTCTGACTAAATACTGCTGGGAAGGTTGCTCTCCCTACCTCTGCCACTGATACCGACAATATTGAACAAGTGAAGAGAACATTTGGAGCCCCCTTAAATTTGGCGGAGTCCCGCAACATATGTGGCCGACATCCAAATCCGGAAACCATGCTTCTGCATGTTCCATTTGCGGCTGTGAACATGATCAATTAATCAAACCTGTGGTTACAGGTTTAGACGGAGCCAATAGTAAAAGTGATCGTCATCATTACTTCATTAAAAAAATGGAGGCTAGATTTCAATCACTTATGGGTTTGAAGTCTGAGTTGTGATCGGACCCGCATTCCAGAAATACTGCAATATGAAATAATCAATAAATATAATATTCTAGTCCATGCGAGTTCTATAATATGTATTAACACATTGATTGCCGGGATCGATATAAAACAGAAATTAAACATAAAATATATATTTTTTATTGCTGATTTGCAGCTTGAGGATATTGTGCTATTCATATTCATACCTTACATCAATTTCTCTTTAATTTTAAATACAGTATTGTGTTTATTTTTGCTTTTACAGTGCTATGGACAGGAGTTTAACCCCCTTGTGGGTCCTCTCTAGTATACGTAGGATTTTTGGCCCCATTTGCCGTTAACGGCTTGAACGCCAGTGCGTCTTTGGGGAATCGTTGCAATTTAATAGCAATTTGGCGATAATAACATTTACGGGCTTGACAGATCAAAAGCTTAGCTGGGACGGAGTTCAGATTTTGACGGCCTGTAGGGTTTGCCTGTCTTTAACCCGCATAGTAATCCCCCAATTTAATAGCCATAACTATTGCAGTCTCATTTACGGGCTACGGGAACTCAATTGCTGAATTTAATCGGGCTCATAGTTTACCAAGAGCAGGAATCACTAGAGGATCATCTGATTAGGTTCTCTTGATATAGCTTATGAGATTTGAACTTTGACTTTGAACCTTGTCTCTAGTTTTGAACTCTGGATTGGGACTATGATCGTAGACCTTGAAATTTACATCAAACCTGATATGAAGCTTTGACTCCAGCCTTGATCTCTGGAATACAAACTTGATCTTAAAGAACCACTGTGGTTGTCTTTTATAAAGAGATCTCTAAAGATAGTTAGATAGCGTTTCATAAGAAAGATCTCTTTATTAAACTGTTACTGTTATTTAAAGCACCAGATCTCTCCGCTCCCTGAATGAAGTCTTGTGGCTTAAGTGGAAACACCCATCTATAAGCGCCACATTGAAAACCATTCTGTGTACCACACAGGAGAGAATATTGTAACCTGAGTTGCTAGTCATGTACACATTTTGTAGTGATCACCCACTAACATACTTCAGTTGTGTTATGTCATTTTAGATAGCCCCACTCCATACACAATGCTTCATTCATTGGGTGGAGATATCTGGAGCTTATACAGCCTGGTGACATGATTGAAAAAATAGTAGTTAATTGTTTAAATCTAAATATTTAATAGTGTTTTTTCTTATCAAGTTCCACACAACTATGAAAATGCTGTTGAGCAGGTATTGGCGACTTCATGCCTCTGGAATGGTACGGTCACAACCAGGGTTGCTTCAATAGATTTAATAAAATACAGGTCGCTTTTGTAACTGTACCTGTCGTACAACGTTTCTTTGATCCTCTCACTAGGACAGCACTTTGAGGCTTTACCGTATAAAACAGAGCACACTTCCCAAATAAAGACACACATTCAACATTGCATAACTTGCCAGTATGACCCCTTGTCATGTTCATATTTCCCACCCTGTCACCAGTTAGCCAATCATCAGTGAATATGGAAGGACTTTTTCCCATTGGCCACTAGTTTGGAGATCTTTTAATCCTAGATCAATCTGCTTTGTGGTGATCTGGTGAATTTTAATGTCAGAAGCAGAGATATAAGCTACAAGGTTACCTCAAGGGTGGCCAGTCTGCCAGATTATCAGATAGCCTATGTGACCACTTGATGGTCAAGTTATTGAATACAAGGGCTATGTTCCATGTCAAGGGTCAGCCTGATAGGGAATAGCCTGTAAGTCTGTGGAGCTGGTCAGGTTCAGTCCCAGGTGTTCCTGCCCTTCCCTATTTCCCCCTTCCTACATGAGTGACCCAGGCCTTTGAGGTCACAGGACTTTTATTTTAGCCTCAGACAATGGTTCAAAGGGGTATCAATAACAGTACTAAACAGATTAAAGGGGTATCGGTTACAGTACTTGACACCCCTTAACCCATGGTATCCCTTACCAAAAGCTTAATTAGTTAACAAGGTAGTTTGCCTCTTTTCTTCCCATGCCAATGAATCTCGTCTAGACTCTATACAGGATTCTCATAACAAACCAGGACGAGCTAGCTATCGTGGCAGTACCATCTTGCAGCTTAGTACTAACACTGGGAATGTTACAGGGCAGGATACCCACAGGTGGAATGGGGGTCCTGAATCTTAAGGGTCTAGGACCGTAGAACGTGTTTTGACGTTCCCATCACATATGTTGCACACCTAATTGTACCAGGAGCAGTAACAAAAATAACAGTTCTAACCACTTGATGATGCTAGTTTAGATATAATATTGTGCATCTTGTGGCTCCTGTACCTCCATTACATGTTCCTATCATTCCCACAGGATACCATTATATATTTTTAACAGATTTAAACAAAAAAGTGAACTTTGTTTCTTTACTGAACCTTGTTGTAGTCTTTAAAACAGCTGTTAGTTCTTCAATCCAGCAAGGTCCATGGCAGTTTCTTTTGAACTCTGATATCTGTCTTGACCTCTAGAATGGCACTTTGACTTGAACCTTGATGCCTTCCTTGACTTCTGGAATGGCACTTTGTCTTTGGACCTTGTCTCCACTCTTGAAATCAGATTTTGACCTTTAACCTTGACACATTCCTCTACCTCTGCAGTGTGACCAAACCATCAGATCTTGTCACCTACCTAGAACTTTCTTTCTTCTTACTGCAGACCATTGCACCAAGGACCTGACTATATAATGCCCCTTACTTTGCATGTGTGTAAGCCAGAACACTAAGACGCTTACCTTCCTGAATAGCACACCATGTATTGAGGAATACAGCCAAATTTTCCCTGTATTGCTGTGTTTTTCAGTTGTACATTATTACCCTCACAAGAGATTTGCTTGTTCTGCTTGTGTTTTTGGGAAGCTCTCACAAGGAATAAATTCATTCATGTCTAATGGTTACATGCCTATTATATGATTTATAAGGAGAGATTAATATAACACAGAGCCCTTAATGTTTCAGGAGTTCGGTGCGTTCCTGTGGTTATCTGTGAACATTCCTAAAGGGTTTGTGGCTTTAGATCCAGGTGCTCCCACCAGATGGAAGATCTACTGTCTTGTCAGAAACTCAGACAGGACCTGAAGGTGAGCAATAATATCATTATCAAACACATGACTTCCAGTGGAGGGGCTCACAAGAGTGGGGTCCCACATACAGGACCAAGAAATCCGCTGCTCAAGGAACAATAACATATGTATATATTAACTGGCATGCAAACACAGTATGTCACACACTTAGTGTTAAAAACACACACATACTATCACTTGTACAGGTACTGTCAAACAAATACACACACACCTACACTGTCCTGCAACAAGACACACCCCTCACACAGTTACACACTATCACCCATCGATAGATAGATAGATAGATGGATGGATGGATGGATGGATGGATAGATCGATCGATCGATAGATGGATGGACGGACGGACAGATAGATAGATAGATGTTCTGTGGAAATACACACAGTGCATATATAGTGTGTGTATATTTCCACAGAACATTCTGCATTTGATCAGTTCATTCCATGCCATATCCCAGCACTCAGCTCTCAGACTGGCTGTTACATTAAACCTTTAATGCACTCTGTGCAATGTGTGTCTGTTTCTGTCAGGGTGTTTTTATCCACATTTTATGGCGGCTGCATTTTTCTGTGTCTCGGTGCAGTTTTATTGTCATTGTGTGTTTGTATCAAGCGGCTGTAAAAGCTTTGTAATGTTTCCAGAGGATGGCATGTGTAATCTCACACGCTACATGGCACTAAAAGATCCTGGCTATGGCACATAAATCCCAGTGCTAGGCCTGCGTGTGTACCTCTGGGCCATAAAGAAGTGTGAGTTCTGGCACTGCCACAGCAGGATTTGCTGGTCACATGATCTCACTTGCAGAGAATCATGCACTCGAGGGCTTTGAGTAGTAGAGAGTATGGTGGCTGTCAGTCACCGTGACTGGCATGTGTCAATCTGTGTTGTACCTATCTTTTCTTACCCTGGCTCTCTCTCTCTCTCACCCCTACCCTGGCACTTACTCTAATTGCTTCAGTTTGTGGTCTCTTTACATTTTCCTGAGTGACTTTATTTTAAATATTCCTTTATAACTGCTGTCTCCCTCCTCTCTCTAGGTTTTATCATGGCTGGCTCTTTCCTTTCTTATTCTGGATGTTTCTTTCACCCCTATCCTCGCTCTCCTTCTTTCCTTCTGGACATCTCTCACATTGCTTCACTTGACTGTCTGCTTCCTGTTATGCTCCCCTTTTGCAATCAATGTCTCTCTCTCTCCTCCTTTACTCAGTTTGCTCTTGTATCTCTTCCTCTGGCTGTCTTGCTAATCTATCCCCTTGCTTTCTCTCTATCTTCTTTACTTGGCTGTAACTCTCTCCTGGATATATCTCTTATTGCTTCACATGGCGGTCTGCCTCCTGCTATGTCCTCTTTTCCATGTCAGTCTCCTTCCTCCTTTACTCTGTTCTATAATCTTTTCCTCTTGCTGTCTTTCTCCTCTTTCCACTTGCTCTCTTCTCTCTCTCTCTAATTTCTTTACTGGGCTGTAACTCTAATTTCTTGCTTTAGTTGTCTCAGTTTCATTTATTAATTACTCTCTTCTCCATTTCTAATACCATATTTGTGTACCTGTCTCCCTCCTTCCTTGTCTCTGTTACTTATCTGCTCTTACCCTAGCTTTATCTCTCCCTTTCACTCTTCCTTCCCATGTATGTCTCATTCTTGTCTCATCATGACTGTCTTGCTTATGCAATACTCTAGTTATCTGTCTGCCTACTACAGGCTATTTATATTCCCTTAATATATCTCTTCTTTTTTTACTGTAACTTTCTCACTCATTCAGTGGATAATGAACACGATGGCCAGACACTGTATCCCGTTTGGAAGGTTTAGGGAAGATTGTTTTTCCATACTTGAGTGTGATAAGGCAGAGTTCCTCTCACTGAAGCAGTATCTGCTCAGAGGTTGGACTGTAACTGGTGGCAACTTAACATCACATATAATAGTTGTGAGCATGCGTGATGTTGCTAACGCTACGCGAGCCCGCCGCTACTGCGGCCCTCGCAAAGCAAGGGCCGCAGTTGCTGGCAAGGAGCGCCAAAGGACTTACACAAAAAAATACGAATCGCGGGACTTAGAACTAAAAATTTACGGACTTAGCATAAACAAATACGAGACGCAGCACTTAGAAAAAAAACATTAGGACCTCGCAAAAATACGACCTTAACGCGAGAACCTGAAAACATTAAAAACACAATAAATACCCACAAAAAATACATAAAAAGCTTCCCCACAGCAAGAGGGAGGGGGAGGGGGGCACCCAGGACCTCTGCAAGTGAACTTACACCTCAATTTAAGTCCAAATTCATGAGTTTAGACACACGAAAATCCCCTAAGCAACAGAAAAAATGGCAGCCGAAAAAAAAACGAAAAGGCTACGCGACCCTTAAGACGCAAAACACCACCAAGCACATACGGATTTTCAAAAAAGCCGTACGAGGTACAAGATACACTCTTAACAAGGACTCTACATCATCCACAGCCTCGTACCACATACACATTAGCCGCCATTTCACAACACTAACTTACACAATTATTATTATTAATCTTTATTTGTATCGCGCCAACATATTCCGTAGCGCTGTACAGGGGATAAGGACAAGGAAGAATACAATGTTAACAAACTGCAGAAAAATGGAAGGCCCTGTTTTGAGCTTAGAATCTTTGCAGGACGTGCTTTTTTCCAAAGCACCCTACAAGATTGAAAACTCGCTACTTACAATCTAAAGGGGATGGAAGAGGCAGAAACTTGGGGAGGAACAGATAGGGGATAGCAAGGGTGAGGAAGAAAGTGAAAGTTTTTTTATGTAGGAAGGTATGTTTGTGGGGTGAATGGCTCAGGTGTATAATATGTTATCTGTCACTAGTGGTCAGATAATGTAACTGCTAGTGGAAATGTCAGGTCAGGCCCTCGGTTAGGAAATGTGTCTCCAGAAGCCAGAAGGAGAGAGAAGGAAGGGAGATGCAAAAGGGACTCACAGAAGCGTTTCTGCTTATGAGTTTGAGATGGGGGAGGAGATAGTGGGTCGAGGAAGGAGTGTAGATCATGGCAGCATAAAAGAGGAGATGAGAGCATGGAAGGTGAGATGGTTATGCTGGAGACATGATATGGATAAGTTGAGAGGAAAAGCCTGAGGAAAAGGCAGCAGGTTAAGAAGAAGAAGGCAGGAGGGAACATTGTGTAAAGGTTAAATTAGGAATAGTTAGCAGGTGTTCCTAATTGATCAGCTGAAAGAAATTTGTGTGATACAATAAATTTAGAGCAAATAGGGGTAGGGTGGGAGGGGATTGGTGTGTTGTTCTGTTGGATCTGTGCAGGAATAATGTCTTAGAAGTGGGACTGGTGTGTAGTTCTGTTGGATCTGTGAAGGAATAAACACAATGCGGAAGTACACAGCTACCCTAATGGCTTTCCCTCGTGCACGCAGCCTATTTAAACTACACACTACACACTGCACACATTGCTGACACTTACACAACACTGCAAACCTACATTGTATGCTGCAGCAACATCAAAACAGATTGTCAGCTCTTCCGCTAAATGCTTTCTGCATATATTACTTCCAAATAGGTAAAGTATATTAATTTAATAATGTATTAATTATTTCATTAGCATACAAAAACAAATATACACACAAAAAAAAAAAAATCTCACAATAAACAAAAAAAAATACAACAGCCTTGCAATGAGCGCTGAAGGATCACCAACAAAATTAATGTCTCAACCAAACAGCATTACCTGCCTTACAATTTTTATTGCCATCATTTTTTGAGGGGCAAATCGCTAGTGTATCAATAAAACAGGCCAGAACTGTACAATTTTATTTTCAGAATAATTGCCTGACTGTTCATATCTACCTTACTCTGGTATGCAAAAAGACTCAATCTAATGTAAGAAAACTTCCTGAGTGTACCGCACCATATTAGGACATTCTCAGATTGCATGTGGGCACTCAGTGTGTACAAACATTTTCTAACTTACACATGAAGACTCATTCAATCAGTTTTACTCAAACACGCAATCACTCTTACTCATTATCTCACACTCACACATTCAATAACTCCTACTCCACACTGTCATGAATCAGCCAGTGGCCATATTGGATTTGGTGTGAACTATGCTGGGGCCATTTTGTGACTGGCAGCAGTGGCCATTTTGGGCTGGGTTATCTTCCACATGCTGTTGCCATGTGGAAGAACAAAAGGTTTGGGGCTCCCAGACACCCTGTTATACTGTTATACGGTTATACTGTTATATTATTATGATTATTGTCTAAGGAAATGAGCAGGGTTCCCATCACCATCAATAAAAGTCATCATAATGCATGAGATGGATTGATGTGGAAACCCTGCCCCAATCCCATATACTATGAGGACATTAGGTGGTTTTATTTGGGGTGCGCTTTTACGCTTGTACTTAAATAGACTGACAGTGTGTGGAATATGTACACATATGTATATGATAGTATGGGGTAGTCATGCTGGATACATTGCCACATACATCTTGCAACAGGAGAAGGACCCCAGCTGGCCACCAAGGTTAATCCTTTAAGTACACATACTTAAGTCAGGAACAATAGGCTCCCAACAGACATAGGGGCACCATCTATCCAGGGGGCCTCTGGGGTCTCCCTAGCCCAGATCCAGGGGCCTGGGCCATAGCAAAGAGATGTGTCTCTCTTGACTGCAAGTGCCCAAATGACTCTGTTAGCCTCACCTAGTGGGCGGCCCAGGGAAGGGGTCTGGAAGTTCCCAGAGCTTACCTCTAGTCCATTGGCTAGAGGTAATCAAGTTACTCTGGAGATTACCCCATTGGCCAAGAGGAAGATAAGGGTTGGACAAAGGGGTTGCCACTCCCTGTACTGTTGTTGTGAGTTGTTTTGAGTTGTTTAAATACTTGTGTAAAAATAAAGAAGTTGTTCATAATTTTCATCAAGACTTTGTGTGCAGGTGTATTATTGACCCAAGGGCATATGCTGGCAGAGGAGATCGTTTCTGACTCCCTACCAAGGTTTTCCCAGGCACACTACCAAAAGCTGGGACTTATGCTCTTGCATCCACAAGGAAGGTCCATTGGTCTGAGTCACCCAAATCTTAGGTCTAAAATCTACAGGAGATAAGAGGACTAGGATCCTCTATACTCCATCATCATTGTAGGTTGTGACAATTGCTGGCAGAGGTGGGAGACTCTACAGAAAGACCAGCAATGGAACAGACGGATATCACCAAAGAAGCAACAAGACGGTTTAATGCAGCCAGGCACTTATACCCCAGTAAGATGACCGCACAAGAGATGTCCAACGTACTAGACCAGTATTGCCAGAGGATCTGGCAGGAGCGCAATGGAGCGAGAACTCCAGCTCAGCAAAGACTTGGCTACAGAGAGACATTGCGTCTCGAAAAATGGATGGCGATTCTGAATCTGTGGCAGGACGATGAGCTAATGGGCTGGCTGGAAGTACTAGTAAGAAAAGAGGTTGCCTTGGAGAACCAATATCACATTTTTCACGCCAGAATAGTTGGTGGCCTTGGAGAGGAGTTTGATTTCCACTTGGAGATAGATTCTGGCCTCCAAGACATTGTGTATGGTGATCCTGAAGGGGGCATAGGAACCTTTAAAAGGCACAACAACTTGTTTGTGGAACGCTGTCGTGGTCTGGGACTGGAACCGTGGTCCATGGAGGCTAATTTAATGGTACACCTGATTGAGCAGGAACTGCAGCTGGAGGAGGAGTATTTTGAGTTGTGGGACGAGATCTATGGGGAGACATTTTGCCCATCAAGAGGGGAACAACCCAGTCAAGAGGACTGGTCGCCAGATCTTTACAACACAGCTGGTATGTACCGAAGTGATTGTGTGCAAGGGGTCTGGGGAGAACATAGTGATGGAGAATGCGTTCCGTTAAAAAATATAGAGACTGTGTCAGAGCCTAGAAGGGATGGTAAAGTCAGCTTGGGACCAAATCACCAGCTCCAAGAGCCAGAGACCCAGGGGAATGTTCCCTGGGTGGGGTCAGATAACCCATGTTTGTCCCCTGATACCCCAAGAGACTTAATCCCAGAGGAAATGCTAGCAGAGCACAGTTTCTCCAAACAGGTCTCACCTGAGGACTACCTTCCAGCACAAATCCTGGCAGAAACCCCAGTAACTGCTCAACAGGTAGGGCCAGATGAACTAAGTCTGCCCTCAGAAGTTCTAGGCAATGTGTATGGGCCAGAGCTGCTAATGGAGCCAGGGGCTCAGGATAGCCACCCAAGAGACTGTGGGGAGGGCTATGTAATGCACTCTGGGGAGAAGGCCGTAGAGGTCAGGTTGGGTGGGAAGGATAAGATTCCCCAGCCTACAACAGATAACCAAAATCTGTACTCTGACACCCCAGGAGAGTTGCTAAAAAAGGTGCTAGTGAAGCACAGAGCCCAGGAGGGCTATGTAATGGACTGTGGGGAGGGAAAGGAACTGGTTCTTAGCTACAGGGAACCAGGCCTCACACAGCAAGAGTGCCAGGGGCACCAAGAGAGTGCCAGGGGCACCAAGAGCCCGACAGGGGCAGCAAGCTTGCCAGCCTTGGCAAAGGAACCATGGGTGCATTGCGGCACCCCAAAGGATTGTGGATGTAGTGAGGACTTGCCTGAGATGACCAGTGCCCAGGAGTCCACAAAGGATGAGGCCCAAGTTGCCAAGGAAAAGGCCATAGAAGAAGAGGGTCAGCTGAGGGCCCCAAAGCACAGCCTGGGTGGGAATTGCGAGACTCCCCAGCCTACATCAGAGAGCCAAAGCACAGTCATTCAACCAAATGCAATAGAGGAGGTAAAGGATGAGTGTAAGCACAGCCTGGGTGGGAACAGCGTAGTTCTCCAGGCTGCAACACAGACAGACCCAGGGGAAGAAAACCAGGAGGGTCTGTCCAAAGTTACAGATCTCCAGGAGCCAGAGCAAACAGAGCATCCAAGTCCGGACTCCATCAGGGACGCTGGAGTCAAGCGCAGACCGGTATGTACTTTAATGCAGTTATGGTGTTATTGGGCTCCCAACAATAATAATTTTGCTGAGGGAAGTACTGGACTGCCCCCTTGCAATCCCATAGGCCCAGAGACTTTTTTAGAGACCCCAGCCCAGCTGTGGGGACTGGCTGGAGGGAAAGGGGTTGCTATGGGACAGGGGTTGTTTTATGGGGCTCCCAAAAATACGGTTTTGCCTCAGAAGAATGTATGGGTGCAACCCACTGTGTCCCCAGAGACTTCCATGCTGCTGCCAAAAACAGAGAGCTGGGATCCTGGACTGTTTTGGGTGGGGGTGCAGGGCAAGAGCAATTTGCTCTATACAGTGGGAGCAAGGCCAAGGGCTGGGGGAGGTCTTTACTCTGCACCTTGGGACTGTGTGCGCACCGACATGAACTTGCCTAGCATGCAGCGGGCCTGGCCAAACCAGCAGATTCATGACTATCAGCGTAGCTGAGAAAATCTTGGATGTTCTCCGCCCGCTTGGGGAAGGATTGTCATGAATCAGCCAGTGGCCATATTGGATTTGGTGTGAACTATGCTGGGGCCATTTTGTGACTGGCAGCAGTGGCCATTTTGGGCTGGGTTATCTTCCACATGCTGTTGCCATGTGGAAGAACAAAAGGTTTGGGGCTCGCAGACACCCTGTTATACGGTTATACTGTTATATTATTATGATTATTGTCTAAGGAAATGAGCAGGGTTCCCATCACCATCAATAAAAGTCATCATAATGCATGAGATGGATTGATGTGGAAACCCTGCCCCAATCCCATATACTATGAGGACATTAGGTGGTTTTATGTGGGGTGCGCTTTTACGCTTGTACTTAAATAGACTGACAGTGTGTGGAATATGTACACATATGTATATGATAGTATGGGGTAGTCATGCTGGATACATTGCCACATACATCTTGCAACAGGAGAAGGACCCCAGCTGGCCACCAAGGTTAATCCTTTAAGTACACATACTTAAGTCAGGAACAATAGGCTCCCAACAGACATAGGGGCACCATCTATCCAGGGGGCCTCTGGGGTCTCCCTAGCCCAGATCCAGGGGCCTGGGCCATAGCAAAGAGATGTGTCTCTCTTGACTGCAAGTGCCCAAATGACTCTGTTAGCCACACCTAGTGGGCGGCCCAGGGGAGGGGTCTGGAAGTTCCCAGAGCTTACCTCTAGTCCATTGGCTAGAGGTAATCAAGTTACTCTGGAGATTACCCCATTGGCCAAGAGGAAGATAAGGGTTGGACAAAGGGGTTGCCACTCCCTGTACTGTTGTTGTGAGTTGTTTAAATACTTGTGTAAAAATAAAGAAGTTGTTCATAATTTTCATCAAGACTTTGTGTGCAGGTGTATTATTGACCCAAGGGCATATGCTGGCAGAGGAGATCGTTTCTGACTCCCTACCAAGGTTTTCCCAGGCACACTACCAAAAGCTGGGACTTATGCTCTTGCATCCACAAGGAAGGTCCATTGGTCTGAGTCACCCAAATCTTAGGTCTAAAATCTACAGGAGATAAGAGGACTAGGATCCTCTATACTCCATCATCATTGTAGGTTGTGACACACACTAGCTTACATTCACCCTAATTACGCATTACCTCACACACACTCAATCACTCTTACTCATTATCTCACACTCACACATTCCATCACTCCTACTCACACACTAGCCCTAATCACGCATTACCACACACACACTCAATCATTCTTACTCATTATCTCACTCTCACACATTCCATCACTCCTACTCACACATTAGCTTACATTCACCCTAATCACGCATTACCACACTCAATTAGTCTTACTCATTATCTCGCACTTACACACTCCGTCACTCTTACCCATTATCTCACGCTCACACATTCAATAACTCCTACTCACACATTAGCTTACATTCACCCTAATCATGCATTACCTCACACACACTCAGTCACTCTTACTCATTATCTCGCACTCACACAATCATTCTTATCCATTATCTCACGCACACACATTCAATAACTCCTACTCACACACTAGCCCTAATCACGCATTACCACACACATACTCAATCACTCTTACTCATTATCTCACACTCACACATTCCATCACTCCTACTCACACATAAGCTTACATTCACCCTAATCACGCATTACCTCACACACACTCAATCACTCTTACTCATTATCTCACACTCACACATTCAATAACTCCTACTCACACACTAGCCCTAATCACGCATTACCACACACACACTCAATCATTCTTACTCATTATCTCACACTCACACATTCCATCACTCCTACTCACACATTAGCTTACATTCACCCTAATCACGCATTACCTCACACACACTCAATCATTCTTACTCATTATCTCACACTCACACATTCAATAACTCCTACTCACACATAAGCTTACATTCACCCTAATCACGCATTACTACACATACTCAATCATTCTTACTCATTATCTCACACTCACACATTCCATCACTCCTACTCACACATAAGCTTACATTCACCCTAATCACGCATTACTACACACACACACTCAATCACTCTCACTCATTATCTTGCACTCACACACTCAGTCACCCTTACTCATCGCACACTGTGTCTCACTCAAAACACAACCTATAGACTTTGTGACTAGTTGTTGAGTGTGAGAGCTCTTTAACTCTCTCTAGTTCTCACGCCTTACATGAATCCCCAGCAGTTTTTATTCAAACTGTACCATAATTATATTTATACAGTGACGTGAACTGAATGTTAACACTGCCCCAATGTCACATTCATATTACACTCAGATATAAAATAATAGAATCAGATAGGAAACCTTAAATGGACTCTGGGTTTATGTTTAATGCCTTCACTTGGAGACACAGAAAAGATCCATCACAAGCTCGGCCTGTATCAGACGCAAACTAGAACAATCTGCTCTGCCCGTCCCCTGAGTGACTTGCAGAGCACATGGCGTTACTATGTAGAAATGATCTGACGCCTTCAATCCATCTCGACAGCTCCTTCCTCTGGGCCTCTGGAGCTGCTCTGTATCATATACACCTCTTCCCATAGCACACACAGAATATGGATGGACATAGACAGCTCTGACGCTTCAAAGCCAAGAGAGACCGTCCTGACCGAACCTCAGCTGTCTATGCACATTCGTAGAGGTTAAGCCATCTCTCCAGTGGGTAGCAGTAAATCTGGTCTCCAATATTCAGGATCACTAACCAATGTGCTGTGAGGTGGAAGGTGTATTCTAAATCTATTCCCCTGCATATAGAAAAAAAAACAGAGAAAGAACAATAAGTGATATATATTTTTGAAAAGTTGAGCCTGTCTGAGAACATAGGCCGAGAAAATTCATAATGTTTTTTTTATTTAGGAAAATAATTAATTACGATCACTCTGCTGGTCCCCGGATTTATCCATGATGCTTTGTTGAAGGTTGTGCGAGAGTGGTATTAATATTTCAGCAGGAGTAGAGCTTGTATATTTTGCTGCAAGCTGTATAATTCACTACTTGTGTGGAAAAGGACAAGTGTTAAATTCAAAAAGTCAAATTATATAACAATACCCTTCACCACCCCACCCTCTCACCATTAAAACATTGTTAGTTTGTTGCATACTTCATAAACTGGTGTAGTTATTCTTCAACTACAGTGGTTAATTAAAGGCCCACTGTGGTCTTTTTATGTGAGATCTACTATACATACTGCAGAAACAGCTCTAGCTCTAACTGTGACCATCCTGAATAATAGGCCCATATTGTCTGCCTGTTGCATCAACCTTAAAAGATAACACATGTAGAGAAGACATATATGGCATTTTAGGACTTGACTGTTCTTGTGGATAGATAAACTACATAATATTTCTCGTTCATAGAGAACTATTTAGGTATGCTGTGTCTAGGGAAATCGATGATGAAGGCTCACAGAGGTTGAAATGTTTGCCTACTACAGCTATTTCACATTTTTATGTGAGGCTTGCTTGGCATTTCAGGGCTGGGTTGACTTTGGGGGCAGTGTCAGACTATTTCATCAGATTATTTCTCTTCTGGGATCAGCTATGTCTCACTGCTGCAGACAACATTTTCTGCAGTTCTCAGTTTCTCCTTTACAGTGCAGCCTAGTATATGTTGGAGCTGGATTGCCCTTGTTTTTTAGACTGCTATGTTTCATGATATTTCTTCTTCGTTCTTCCCTTATGAGACAATAGGCGATGTTTCAATGATGCTACATTTTTAGGTTTCCCTTCCTCTGGGTCAATTAAAAATGAATCGACATATGACAAGGGTCATCTGAGAACTAAAAAAGTTGAACTTGATGGGCTAAAAGTCTATTTTCAACCTCAGTTACTATGTAGCTAAAAGAGAAGGTATCCTAAGTGGGACAAGGTGTCTCAAAAAAAGTTTTAAAAATAAGTATGTGATGCTTTGAAAATAAAGGTTGTGTGTCACATAACACTGATTAGGAAGGCAGAATTCTCTAAATAGTTTGATAAATGTGAAGCTTTTAATAATATGTCATTCAGCTCGGATTACATGGTTATTATATATTTTAAGTTATTTAATACACTTTAGGTATGTAAGCAATGAAGTTGCAGCTTTCAGCAAGATGCTATGATTCAGCCATCTTTAATGCGCAGAATTCATTGCGTGGATTATGTATGGACGTCGGTAACCTACAGAAAGACAAAAGTAATAACTGCAGATAGGAACCATATGTTCCACCTGCGCATTAGTCCTAAATCACTGTGATTCGCTGGACTCTGCCTGAACCGCGGCCTCCCTCTGTATTTAATCTGTCCCTATGTGTAATGTAGTCATGTTACATCCATAACTATATTCACATAGAAGCAGGATGATGTAGGCTGCCATTGCACTTATGATATGCATTTTTCCATTATAAAAATGCACACTGGCATTAAGTTGAAGGAACACTGTAGTGTAAAACAAATCATGGCCCTTTAAAAGTGAAAGTTGGATTGAAGAATAAGAAAAGTCCTATAAGGCAAAATATTTAAGTTTATTATTTTTCAGCTTTCCTCTGCTCACCTGATGGGGTGGCCATGATGGTCTTTTTCCTTGATACCATCCTTCAGAGTATGTCACTGAGTGAGGTGAGTGAGCAGTAATCTGTGAACCTCCATATTGCAGGTTTTAGTGGACACTCATGGCTTCCTGGGTGGTGTTGGATCCTAAATGGGGAAAATATATCAAAACAATTCCTCAATCCTGGGACAACCCACTTGTCTCTCTTTAAGCTGTGACACAATCAGCACAGTTTCAGGTCACCAACTCAGAAACTAGAATCTGTCTGCCACACTGTCATGTATGCCGTACTGGATAGTTACACGTGTGATCATTAAGGTATCATCCAACCATAAGCCACAAATTGAGACTCTATACAAAGTGAAACACGCCAGCCTGTATTACATATTTATATTCTGCACATCTGACACTCCAGGCTTCTATTTTTGCTTCTAGACTCTGAAAGAAAACAAGAGGTACTTGAAAATTTGGGACATGTTAAGGGCTGGTAAAAAAGACTCTATCACCCCAAAACCAAGTTGTTTAAGTTATTCTTAAAGAGTATGAAAAACGGGCTGTGTATTGTAACAGCCATTTTTTCTTAAGTGAACCAATCCTGTGATTTTAAAGATTTTATGAACTGTACTGATTTGCAAAATAAGTGGCTCAGAAATGCTAATAGGTTTATTTAATTGCTAATTAGTATACCATTATGCTTGTCTGTCTCTGTGGTGGCCAAAACAATGTCCCCTAACATTTACATTAAGTCAGATCTCCTGCACGCCCTTATCAAGCACTCTTAGTCACTAATTAGCCCAGCAAGCTGCATATTAGCATACAGGAGCTGCCCAAATAATAAAAAATAACCGCAGGAATATGGCTAGTGCAACAGTTTTTCATGTTCTTTAAGTTAAAACTACCTTGTTGTAGGACTTTCCGTACAAAAGGCGGATATCTGGAAGGCTAAGAGGACAGGGAGATTTCCACAGAAAATAGGGGCTGTCTTTCCGAAAAAAGGGACACTTGAGGTATAGAATGTTCTATGTCTGTATTCAGTATTTCTTCCCACCTCAAGAAGTTGATCAGCAGAAAACAAAATGCAACATGCATATAAAAGGTAATATAGGCTGTATTGTCTTTCAGTTATAAACACATTTTCTCTGTTTTCACATGTAGACTAAATTGGTGTTTTGCTTGAAAAACCTTGATTTTCAGTTATAGAAAGTGTTGGGACTTTTCTCCTTTTATATATTTTCCTCTACTGAATTCATGCTACTTCTTTCTTTTTCAGCATGTGTTGTATGGCTCACAGCTGCCCACTTGACCATGTTTAGCTGACACAAGCTATTTAAGGCCATTTAATAGACAGGTCTTTAAGGAGAAAGGGATGTGGGAAGCCCCTGGTGACCCCTCGTAATAGTCTCTAAATATGCTTTGAAGTTCTAGGCAACCTCGGACCAGATGGAAATCTCCTGCTCAGCTGATAATGTTAATTAAACTGGCCTGGAAGTCATTTCAGAGGATGTCCCTATTAAATGTGATGTGAGGTTGGTAGGGTAAGCTGAGGATATACTTTATTTATAGCCCATACCCTATATAAAAACAACATATAGGTAGTACAGCCATATGGGTTGGGGTATCCTACAAGCCAGAAGCATATAACCTAACTCCCAAATGTCCCTCTTTTTCTGTAAAATCCCCCATACTTCATAGTTTATAAAAATGTTCTTCATTTGGAAGAAAGTCCCACATTTAACAGCAATGTGCAGGTATGACCAGCCCTGGCCATGTCCCACTTTCTCTGGTTCCTCCTGTTATTTTCTCTCAACGAAATCTGGAGAGTCAGAGAATTTATTTCTGTATGTGAATCTAGCTCTAAAACTTAGTTTACACAAAGTACAGAATGGTGGCTACACAACCTAATAGTGCCAAATTTTCCAAGAATATGTGTCCCTCTATGGTCATTTTGAAATTTTGTGAGGCATGTATAGACATTTGGTATGATTAAGTTGGCATCTGCATATTCTCATTCAGACCCCAGCCTGTTCTCTAGAAGAAGTCCCTATTCAACAATTTTATCCCTCAACAACTATCAAATGACTCTTCCGTGCACTCTAAAAAATGTCTTTATTATCTACTTTCCTAATAATAATTAATTCATCCTACCTCTCTACTAGAGTCATTTTATCAATTATGCTACATGTAAAACAAAAGGCTAAAAAGAATTGCTCAACCCTTTTAAGGACTCAGGGGCCATATATGTTGCCTTCAAGTGAAGCTCAGTATGTGGATAATGGAGATACAATAATGAAATGAGATAATCCCATTAATAATGGGATTATCTGGGTACTCTAGCTTGGATTATTCATAGAAAATAGTCTACTTCTTCAATAAAGCTATATTGCTTTCACTAAACCCAATGCCATATCCTGTTTCTCTAAATGTCCATTACACCATTTTCTGTATTGTCCTACACTTTCAAATGAAGATGGTTTGGTCATCCCTGATGTATTAGTAACTTTACTTTTATTTAAATATTCTTTATTGATCCTGTTGTTCACTCACCGTTCACTCCAGTCCTCAAGAGGTCACATTTTAAGGATTTCCTAACTTGAATACAAATTATTATAATAATACTAGTCATTTGCCCATCATAAATGATGATATAATATGTGTTGTGTCTTTCCCCCCTCCCTCCCCTGTGTCTCTTCCCCCTCCTTCCCCTGTGTCTCTTCCCCCTTCCTCCCCTGTATCTCTTTCCCCTCCCTCCCCTGTGTCTCTTCCACCTACCTCCCCGGGGTCTCTTCTCCCCCTATCACTCCCTTGTGTCTCTTCACCCCTCTCCCCCCACTGTGTCTGTTTCCCCTGTGTCTCTTCCCCCTCTCCCCCATGTCTCTTCAACCTCTTCCTCCCTTGTGTCTCTTCACCCCATCTCCCTCCCCTGTGTCTCTTCTCCCCCCTCTCCCTCCCCTGTGTCTCTTCCCCCCTCACCCTCCCATGTGTCTCTACCCCTCTCCCTCCCCTGTGTCTCCCCCCTTTCCCTCCCCTGTGTCTCTTACTCCTGTGTCTCTTTCCCCCTCTCCTGTGTCTCTTCCCCACCCTGTGTCTCCTTCCCCCCTCTCCCCCCCTCCTCGCTATGCGCAGGCTTTTCTCTCTCTCCTTCCCTCCTTCTGTGTCCTCTCCCTCTCTCTTCTCCCCTCCTTCTCTCTCCTCTCTGCGAGAACATGCCCAACTCGCAACTTTCGTCAACCATTGCGGGCCTCAGTACGCACTATGCGTATGCTCAATTTAATAAGGCTGTTAATGACTAGTATTATTTATCTAATCTGGCATGCTCTTGTGGATTATTACATGTACTGTAAGAGATCATTAATCATCTGAAATAACGTCATTAGCAGAGTGAGACGAGTTTTTTAATAAAAAGATATGCATTGAAATTATGCCTTAAAACCTTTAAATACAAAATAGCCTAATTTCATTATAAACACATAAAAGAGAGGCGTAAGGTTACATTGTGGAGCCTTGTTGATGGTGGCTCCTGATTTCCTCCAGCCCTAGGCCTTGATAATGTATTTGGCTTCAGCAGTGTTGTTGAGCACCTTGCTGAGGTGTCATTTTCTGGTAGTGTCTCATCATTGTCAGATTGTACCAATGTCCTCATAAAAATGAATCATCCCCAGTGCTCTTGGGACCACGTTATCTGCCGCCAGCAGCTTTAGGAACCCCCGGAATTGCTTTTTCATTTATTCAGATCTGGGTGCTGAATTTATTCCCGTTGACTCCTGCCGCCTGAAAGTGATTGAGGTTTTATTTTATCCTGCTAAGAAAACAGAGATCAAATTGTATTAACTCGCTTTGACATTTCAAAAACCAATCAGAATAATAATGGAAAAGCCCTCACATCCATCTCCCACCTGAAATGTAAAATACTTTACAACAGATACGTAGCGCGGGGTACATAATGACTCCAGACATCAGCGGCGCTGAAATTTATAAGAGACCTGGGCTCAGCTTAACTCTTTAGGCAATGGAGTAAAAATACCTTCATTCCTTCATTCTTAAAGTTATTCTATGTAAGAGATACTATGAAGGCTAATAAAGCATGTATTTGTTTGAATCTCACCAAGAGCATAATTAGGTAGGGAAGAATTCACAAAGCTAGTTTTTAATTAGAAAAAAAGCATGATGTGGTATTTATATTTCTGGACATCAGGGCTTGCAATTATTGATGCAAGCTGCCTGCTTCAGAGCAGGTGTGGTGGAATGGTGTCAAATTCCCAAAACTCCAATAATTTAACAAGTCCTTCTTGCCACTCCCTTCCCCCTGCACTTTTTGGTAGATAACAAATGCAACTGTAGTGCTTATACAGTGGGGTTTAATTTGTTGATTTGGCTACTATTTAACAATAAAATCAGTACTTGTAGTGTAACAAAATCAATGTCCTGTAAAGAGTCTGTCTGTTGTCCTTATCTACTTCCCTGCAGTGACTATTGACAACAATCAGGACAACCTCCTGGTCAGATCCTCTTTTACTTCCTAGACACATAACAGGGGGTGATAAAAGCAAGAATGGTAATTTTAAAAGTATGTTTTTTTTTCCCCACATGCTTATTTCATTATAAAAACAAAACAAAGCAAATGCAACTCTAACGTCTAAACACTACAGTGGCTCCCTCATATTATGACATGAGAGATACAATTAAGGGTTAATGCCCTAAGAATGGTAGATTTATGTTTTAATTAGCTATGATCATTGCTAAAATTCAATTAAACTTTGAAAGATCAGATTCAGCTACTGCTGGTCTAATCTTACTATAAGGTCAATGGGGGGAGCTTCTTGGACTAGCAGGCTGCACTAAATGTTCAGATACAAGGTTATATCAGCACAGTTTCCCTCTACAACAGGCTTTTGCACTTAATGCAACCTATGAATGATTGTTTGGCCTCTCATCTAATCAGATTGTTTGTAAAACCCAGCCAAACACTTCTTCACCTTTGATGACGCTATAAAGATGGAGACAATCAGTAGGCTGATACTCTAACATTTGAAAGTGATTTTTCGTAGTGTTGTTTGATTCATATGCTGATACAAAATACTGATTAACACCTAGACCTTAATTACAAGACTCCCGCTGGGATGTTTTTGCCTTGTGAGTGTTTTTACAAGCAAATGGTTGAGGCTATTACATGGCCCATTCAAAAAAACACAAGTCATTTTCGGGTTCGGCATGTTGTGGATCGGGTGGATAAATTATTGGGAGGGGCTGGTAATGAACCGGCGGTCTTGGTACACATTGGTACCAATGACAAAGTTAGTGGAAGATGGAGCGTCCTAAAGAATGATTTTAGAGAATTAGGGAATAAGCTTAAAGCAAGGACCTCCAAGGTAGTATTTTCTGAGATACTACCAGTGCCACGTGCTAGCCCAGGGAGGCAGAAGGAGCTTAGGGAGGTTAATGCGTGGCTAAAAAAGTGGTGCAGTGCAGAGGGTTTTGGGTTTTTAGAGCACTGGGCTGACTTCTCACTTGGGTACAATCTCTATAGCAGGGATGGATTGCACCTTAATGATGAGGGAGCTTTTGTGCTAGGGAATAGGATGGTAGAACGGCTGGGGGAGTTTTTAAACTTGTAGGTGGGGGGGAGGGACTATATAGAAGTATTGGGGTAAATAGGGTAGAGAGGGAAAGGGATGAATTATTTACCCATGGGGGAGGAGAAGGGGGGAGGGTTACAATAGAAAGTAGGGAGATATTAATAGGGGCCTCAAATACAGTGGCAGGCACTTCACATCAGCAGAGCCATAGCAACATAAAGTGTATGATTGCAAACGCAAGAAGTTTGCCTGGGAAAATGGATGAGCTAGAAATATTAGCAGTACAAGAAAAATGGGGCTTAATAGGCATTACGGAAACATGGTGGGATGAATCTCATGACTGGACTGTTAATCTGGATGGTTATAACCTATTTAGGAAAGATAGGGGAAATGGTAAAAGAGGAGGAGGGATCTGTCTTTATGTTAAGCCTGAATTTAAGCCTATAGTTAGAGAAGATATTTATGCTGGCACTAACGGCATCATTGAATCCTTGTGGGTTCAGCTAAATAGTGGAGGAGCTAATTCTAAATGCATATTGGGGGGAGTATGCTATAAACCCCCAAATATAGCTGAAAGTGAGGAAATACAATTATTGTTACAGATTGGAAATGCAGCTAAGCATGGGCAAGTTCTAATAATGGGAGACTTTAATTACCCTGATATAAACTGGATAAACGAGACCAGCAGCTCAGCTAAGGGGAGCAGGTTCTTGAGTACACTCAGGGATCATTATCTAGCCCAGGTAATACAAGAACCTACTAGAAATGGGGCCATCTTGGATTTAGTCATCACAAGTAATATTGATATAATATCAAATGTAAAAATAGGGGAACCCTTGGGGAACAGTGATCACAACACAGTCTCATTTGAGATTGAATACAAAAAACAGAGTTGTAAGGGGCCAACAAAAACTCTAAATTTTAAAAGGGCTAACTTTAATGGGCTACGGGCAGCAATACAACATATAGACTGGGACAAAGAACTTACAGGGAAGAATACTGAAAATAAATGGACAACATTCAAATCCTTACTAAATAAACATACTCATCAGCATGTACCATGTGGAAATAAAATAAATAGGAGTAAATCACATCCCATGTGGCTTAACAATGACTTAAAGATCATGATGAGGAAAAAGAAATATGCATTTAAATTATACAAGAAGGAGGGAACAGAGGCATCTTTATGTGACTATAAGGAAATCAACAAGGCTTGCAAAAGGGCTATTAGACTGGCTAAAATAGAAAATGAGAAGTCAGTTGCAATGGAAAGTAAGACTAACCCTAAAATATTTTATAAATATATTAATGGGAAGAAGGCCAGGAAGGAATCGATAGGACCATTACAATGTGACACAGGCCATCTGATAATTAGTGACCAGGAAAAGGCAGATGAGCTAAATAGGTTCTTTTCGTCGGTTTACACAAGGGAGGTACCAGTGGTTGGGACACTGCAACATAATCGGGCTACACTACCTTCACTAAATAATTGGTTAACGCAGGAAGAAATACAAAAGAGGTTGGAGAAAATAAATGTTAATAAAGCCCCAGGTCCTGATGGAATACATCCAAGGGTACTGAGGGAGCTGGGTTCTGTAATAGCCAAACCATTATATCTAATCTTTAAAGACTCACTCACTACAGGGTCTCTACCAGATGACTGGATAAAAGCAGAGGTGATACCTATATTTAAGAAGGGATCTAGAGCAAATCCGGGGAATTATAGACCAGTGAGCCTCACATCTGTAGTTGGGAAGCTTTTAGAAGGGTTAATAAGGGACAGAATACAAGAATATGTCTATTTGAACAGGATCATAGGTAGCAGTCAACATGGATTTATGAAGGAAAGGTCGTGTCAGACCAATCTAATTAGTTTTTATGAGGAGGTTAGTAGGAACTTGGATCAGGGCAACTCAGTGGATGTAGTCTTTTTAGATTTTTCAAAGGCATTTGATACAGTGCCACATGGAAGACTAGTGAGCAAACTAAGGGATACAGGAATTGCAGTAAATATCTGCTCATGGATCGAGAGCTGGCTAAAAGACAGGAAGCAAAGGGTTGTTGTAAATGGAACATACTCCGATTGGTCTAATGTGATAAGTGGGGTTCCTCAGGGCTCAGTATTGGGTCCTCTCCTTTATAACATATTTATTAATGACATTGAAGTAGGACTCGAATGTAGTGTCTCCATTTTTGCTGATGACACTAAGTTGTGCAAGGTAATAAAATCAGATAATGATGTACTTTCCCTACAAAAGGATTTGCATAAATTAGAGAAATGGGCGGCTAAATGGCAGATGAGATTTAATACAAATAAATGTAAGGTTATGCATTTGGGAAGGAACAATAGCCAAGCAATCTATAATCTTAATGGAGCAAATCTAGGGGTATCAGATATTGAAAGGGATTTGGGAGTACTAGTGGACAACCACCTAGGTAACAGCGCTCAAAGCCAAGCAGCGGCTGCAAAGGCAAATAAAATATTAGCATGTATTAGGAAGGGTATAGAAGCCAGGGAAGAAGATATAATTCTGCCACTATACAAATCTCTAGTACGCCCTCATTTGGAATATGGAGTACAATTTTGGGCACCACCTCACAAAAAAGACATTTTATAGCTGGAAAAAGTACAGAGAAGAGCTACAAAACTAATAAGGGGAATGGAGGGGCTAAGTTATGAAGAAAGACTAGCAAAATTAAACTTATTTTCGCTAGAAAAAAGGCGTCTAAGAGGAGATATGATTACGTTATTTAAATACATCCAGGGTCAATATAAGGCTTTGTCAAGTGAACTTTTTGTAGCAAGAGATTTTCAACTGACAAGAGGACATCCGTTGAGGTTAGAGGAAAAAAGATTTCACCTTAAACAAAGAAAAGGGTTCTTCACAGTTAGGGTGGTTAAACTGTGGAATTCTCTACCAAAGGAGGTGGTGACAGCGAATTCGATAGACAACTTCAAAAAGGGGTTAGATATATTTCTGAATAAAGAGGGCATTCAAGGCTATCCTAGATAACTAGCAAGGAATATTGATCCAGGGAGAAATTTGATCGCCAGTTTCTGGGGTCAGGAAGGAATTTTGCTTTTTTTTTCCCTTATGAGACAATTGGCAAAGTTTCAATGGGTTTTTTTTTTATGTTTGCCTTCCTCTGGATCAATTAACAATAATTAACAATTAACAATAATAATAAATAGTCCAAATTAAAAAGATCAATAGAGATCTAAAAAGGTTGAACTTGATGGACTAACTCTTTATTCATTCTCCAATACTATACTATTAATAATTATTTAATCAATAATTTAATTAATAACTAATCCGCATATTGCACATCAGAGGAGATCTTAACAGGTTGAACTTGATGGACTGAAAGTCTTTTTTCAACCTTAATTACTATGTAACTATGTAACTATGTAACAGACTCGTACACTTTCAGCTACTAATAAAGGAACTGAAATTCTTGCAATCTGATTAATGGCTAATATGGACCAATCAGAGAAGACTTCCGCTTCCTTTCTCTATTGTCTTCAATAACTTGCTTATCCATAAGCCAGTCATAGAAAGTCAACATCATGAATATACTGATAACTGATTGTTGTTAATCAAGCAATCAGATTGGGGCGGGAGGGGTGAATAGTCTTTTCTGATTGTTTAATATAGACCGATCAGATTGAGGACATTTCAATTAATTTACGCTGACTGCCTGATGGCAGATTGAGAGCTATTTCAACCAATTGCAGATGTAAAAGTACCTCATAGGAAAAACTTTACATATTTAGTTGTAGTTTTTTTTTTGTTTTTCTTTTTAAGAAAGGCCCATATTTGGATGAGCATCTATGGCATCTGTCACAGTACAGGGGGTACTGGAGTATGGGTCACCATAAAAAACACCATGAGGGCTCCTGATTTGTTTCATTCTTGTGTAACTTATCTCAATATTTGCGTGTAACCTATCTTTACAGACACATACTAAAATGAGTTCCAACTTGGTTACACTTCCATATATGCTTACCCTAATGACTCAATGTTATGCACTGCACACTGCCTGCACAAGACATAAGATCAGTGTCATAGCCAGAACTGGACCTACCTTTTTGGATCCCCTAGGCAGTAAAGTGGAGGAGCCCCTGTGAGTGAGTATTCAAGGTATGCACGCACCCATTTTTGCCTTTTCTGTGTGTGTAAGTTCCTTTTCCTGTTTAACTCTCTTGTTCTAGGTAGTTACCCCCTAGTAGCCAGTCTACGAACCGCAGTATTTCATTTATTTTAAGCCGGGACCCATTTTTTTTTAAAGTGTCTCCCCTCATAAGGAAGTTCCCCTGGGCGGCTGCCTAGTTGGCCTAATGGGTAATCCGGCCATGGTTATAGCAGGTCTAGTAAATGGAATGTATGTTTAATAATATATGATTGTGGCTATGTATATCAGTGTTAATGTAGACTTATAAATAAACACAGAACCTGCTCCTTCTATCAGTGCCACATTCTGTAGCTACCATACGTAGTTTGGACAGGTTCTGTTGTTCTGTTTTGAAAAAAATGTTTCTAGGCAGTATTTCATTTTCATTCATCTTAGTTTTCTTATGTTACTATTATTTATTTCCTCTAGAATTAAATAAGTGACTTTGCAAAGAAACAGGGGCAAGAGAAAAGCTGTTATCCTAATGAAAACACTTCTATTGTACCTTTACTTTAAAACTTGCTTGAGTTTCCTTTTGTTACTGATATATAGAGTAGCACAGTACTGCCATCTTATCATTATTGTATTGCTTCATTTTGACCAGTAAAAATAGAGCTTGATCTTGGCTTTAACTGCACTAACAGTCAAAATAAGTTTTCAAGCAACCCAAGCAGATGTTCCATTTTCCTATAATTTATGTGGGACACTTACTGAGGTCTCTCACCAGCCATCTTGAGCTGAACATAGTTAGGGATGCTAAAAACAGAAGGAACTACTTTGTAGGATTTGAAGGTAGTGGTTACATATGGTGGTATATTTGGATCCCGACCTTCAGAACTAACAATCTAGCAGATAATTGAGATCCTAGAGATGGGACTGCTTTGTAATAGGTGTTGTGATTGGGATCCTAATCTTAAGAACTTGTTATATATGGGTGTACTTGATCTGCAAGGTTGGATAGATAACCCAATCAGTTGAGAGTGCCTTCCAGAGGTATGAGTGGACCCAGACAATGTCAAGAAAACTTTCCCCAGACCATAAAGCTGTCGCTACCAACTTGTGTTCTTCCAACAATGGTTGCAAAGTTTTTATTGAAGTTTCGACCTTGACACGCCAACGTCCGGCCAATCAATGGAGCAGAAAATGTGAATTATCAGAGAAGGCAACCATTTGCCAATCAGAAGAGGTCCAATTTCAGGAAGGCTGTGCAAATTGAAGCCGTTTCTGACTATGAACCCTTGTCAGCATTGTGGTGCTCCGCAGTTTCCATGTTGTTTATTTACAATGGTGCCATTTGTCCAGTCACAGTACAGTTCTCAAACTGCTCTGTTTCAGAAATACTGCCCCTGTTGGCCGAAAGCCAATGATCATCCCTTTTTCAAATTCGGATAAATTGCAAGTTTTACCCATGACAGAGATAGCTGATATGTTTGCAGAATGCCTACATGTCACCTTATATACCCACCAAGCCAGCTCACAACACGTGCTGTATTTCATTGGCTACGCGCTGCTGATGTCAAAAGTAGGCGTGGTCATAATTTGATAATGTGACTCGACCCTATACTTAAACTTCCCTATTTATCCCACCTTTAATAACTTACCTTTGATAAGACCACATGTTAGTGTGCAAAACTAGTCAGGTAGAGAGAACCTTTGCTAGACCATCAGGGAATAAGCTGTTTGGCATGTGGGTTTTAGTGAGCCTCCCTGATTGAGGGCTATAAGTAGTTGTACTTTATTGTCAAGTGCCCAATAGTTACAACCTGCTATTACCTATTGCCTAGACTATCCCTTACTAGGTGGGATAAATACAGAAGTTTAAGTTAAATTGTATTATAGTGACAACTACTGAGTTAAGAAGGAGTAACTTGTTTTCTATGTTTATTGGAAACTGTGATTCAGACTATGACTTGATAGTGGTGCTTTAGTATTTAAAACTATAGTAAACCTAATTGGAAAGCATTGTTCTCCTTAGAAACAAACTGATATTCTATCTATGAATACAAGATGCTTATGTGTGAAGTAACTTTCAATAGATATCCTGAAAATAAATAGTCAATTGAAAATACCTCCCTTTTATTAACTAGCATTGTTGTTTTTTAAAGTTTTTAGTTTTCATCAAGAATATACAGGGCCTTGCAAAAGTATTCACCCCCTTGACCTTTTACCTATTTTGTTACATTACAGCCTTAAGCTCAATGTCTTGTTAATCTGAATTTTATGTGATGGATCAGAACACAATAGTCTAAGTTGATGAAGTGAAATGAGAAAAATATATACATAAGACTATTTTTTTTAAATAGAAAACAGAAAATTGTCATGTGCGTATGTATTCACCCCCTTTGTTATGAAGCCCATGCATATGCTCAGGTGCAGCCAATTACCTTCAGAAATCTGTTAATTAGTGAAATTATATCCACATGTGTCACATGATCTGTCATTACATATTAAATTAATTTATGCAAATCCTCAAACAATCCATGTTTATTCCAGGTTGTGAGGCAACAAAACACAAAAAATGCCAAGGGGGGTGAAAACTTTTGCAAGGCACTATATGTTAGGTATTACAGTCCTAGTTATAATACATTGGGTTCTAATGGAAGGAAATGTAGGACAACTTCTGACTGGATTTGGTCAATACAGATGGCCATCAAATAATTGAGTCTAATAACTTCTAGGTATCACTATATTGGCATTCCATGTAATAAATGAAGTCTGCACAAGCACTAATTTCATCAAGTTAAATTATATTGGATATACAAAATAATTTATTAACCCTCTGTATTGCTAAGTTTTTAAGGATATATATCCAAGTATCTCATAAGTGATTATATATATTATCTTTACATTTATCCCCTTTGATTTCCCTTTAATGGGGTGGTATAAAGTAGATGGTACACAAAAGCAAATACAAGTTATGGTACTGAATGAGAAATACATTTAGTTATATGCTAGAGTATTGTCCCCTGAAGAAATATATACAAGCCCAAATATATAAATAATTTGAGCCTGGAAATTATACATTATACAAGTTATTTTATTTTAATAGCAGCGTATTATTGACAGCATGTGTCAATAAAGTTTTTCCATTTTTAAAATAACTTTAGATTAGGCATTCATTTTGAAAAAGTTCTTGTGTAAATACTTACAGATACAAGCTGCAGATCGTCTCTTACAGGCACAGGCAGGGTGCAGATTGGCACTTGCAGGCACAAGCAGGTTTCAGGTCAGCACAGACGGGCTGCAGATTTGCACTCACAGACATAGACAGGTGGAAGATTGACACTTATAGACAAAGACGGCAGACCAGCTTTTACAGTCATAGTCTGCAGATTGATACTTACAGACACAGGCTGCAGATCGACACTTACAGGCATAGACAGGATGCAGATTGGCTCTTACAGACACAGGCTGCACCTTGGCTCTTACAGCCACAGACAGGATGCAGATTGGCACTTATAGGCACAGACAGGCTGCACAATGGTGAGGGCCCTGACTGGTACATGTGTAGTGAGCCATATGTTTCCTGACTACAGCCCTCACTGGTGGTCTTCACACCTTCACCAGCATGTTTCAAGAAAAAGAGGTCTTGATTTGAAGTTGGAAAGTGGAAGATTTAGTGGTAATGTGAAAATGTACTACTTTACAGAAAGGGTAGTTTATACTTGAAGCAGCCTTCTAGAGTAAGTGGCAGAGTGTAGGTCAAACATTGTTAAGGATTTTAGCATACGCGGCATATGCATAAGGCTATAGTGAGGCTTAATGAAATCAAACGTTTCGGTAAATACAATGGACTAACTTAATGGATTTCTTAGTTTCTTATCTACCAATAAATCTACGTTTCACTGTATTTCAACTTGTTTTCTATACAGTTATTTGGCCAACTGGATACCATCGCCATATTTAAAGGACATGTCATGGTCCTTCTTTCAGGACTACTTAATTGTACAGAACAATATAAGCATCAATTTATTAAAAAAGTAAATTTTTGTCAGAAAACTTACACTGAAAAATGATTCTTTCCCACCATCACTGAGCTGTAGATGTACATTTTAGACTTTGGAAAGGAAGGGAGGAAATAATTCTAAAAATACTGAGAAAACCAGTTATTTTCACAAAACATTGACATTTTTAATTTCAATAAACTGAACAGTTGTTTGTCATTAATTTGTTTGGAAAAGAAAGCGAATTTTGCAAATGTGTATGTTTAAACCTAATATGTTTGTATAAGTTTCTAGCATTGTTTGTAGATCTCTATCATTATAATAGTACATTTCCTGTTCCAGACTAAAATAGATCAGTTCATAAACTTAGATAAGCCTCAGATGTTTTACTTTCTTTAATGCTTTTAGTATATTATAAATAAATGTAGTGCGGGGGTGACGTATTTGTAGACTGAAACTTTAAATGGATATGAAAAAATAGAAAATATGTTGTTACTATTAATGATGTGCCATATGAATCAGTGTTTCTCAATATTTTGATGCCAGGAATCACTGGGCGCCCTCCCAGTCTGACATATACTGCCTAGAGGTGCAGAGTGGAGGGGGTGTTTATGCCTCCCAGTAAGCATGATACATTTATTTTTATATATATATATATATATATATATATATATATATATATATATATATATATATTTATATATATACACACACATATCTTGAATACATTATATCTGAATGTCAGCAAAGATCTACCCAGTAGTGGAGCTAGTGAATGGTGGGCCCAGTAGAAAATAATTTGCAATCCACTGTCAACTTCTCTATACAAGGTTGATATTATAGCCTCCAATAGAAAAGCCACAAATATAGGTAAGTCACCCCTAGGGTAATCAGACTACTTTTCTATAAAAATAATTATCTACCCTCTCCCATAATAAATGAAGAAATTCCCTTTACTTCAAGTTGCTTACAGAAACGGAGATCCTGTACAATGTTGTGGCCCCCGGTGCAAAGCACTAGCTGCACTAGCAGGAGGTCCCTTCTAAATAGTTATGATTATCAGTGACTCATTTAAAGAGCTAGACTCCCCTTGTTATCCCCCTCTTGCTATCTCTCTCATCACATCATCCCTCTATATCTCTTCATCCCTGTCACTCTCACCATCCAACTCCTCATTTAACTTTCTCTTCACAGTCCTTATTCCTGTTTTTCTCACTATCCCTTTATATTTCCATCATCTCTTTCTATCCATTTCTCATCCATCCCTATTCTCTCCACTCCTAGTCCATCTCTTTCTAAGCTCATTATTCCTCACTTTTTCTTCCACTACTCATTCTTCACTTTCCCCACTCTTCTCATCCATCCTTCTCTCTCTTCACTTCAGATATATCTCTTTTTCCTCACCCCTCTATTTTCCTATAATCCTCAACCTCTAATTTCCCACTCCTCATGCAGCCTTCTTTTTCCACTCCTGATCCTCATCTCGCTCTACATCTTATCCACTCATCATTCCCCTGTCCACTTCTTAACCCTCTCTTTATCCACTCCTGATCCCTCTCTCTACTCCCCATCACTCTTTTTCTCCACTTCTATCCATCTCTTTCTCCCCATTCCCCAGATTTTCTCATTCCACTCCTCATCCCTCTCTCCACTCCTCATCCCTCTCTTTCCCCACTCCTCACTTCTCTTTCTCTACCCTCACCCCCCCCCCCCTTCCTCTACTTCTGATGCATGTCTTCTCCCCACTCCTCGTCCCTTTCTTTTCACTCCTTATCTATTTCCTTCTCCCACTCCTCTTTTTCTCCACTTCTCATGCCTTTATATCACTCATTAACTCTCTTTCATTCACTAGTTATTATCCCTTTAACTTCTAGCCTTTTTCTTTAATTCCCCTCCGTTCTCTTCGATATTTCTTCAATTCTCTTTTCTTTATCCCTCTTTCTCTCAACTCCGTGTTCCCACTTAGTTGTCCCTCACTCATTTTTCCTGCTTGGGAAGAGTGAGAGAAATGTATTAAAGGTGAGTCATGGTGATAGTGTCATGGGAAGATCTGAGGATCAGCCTCTGGTTGGAGGGAAACTTCAGTCCTATACACCTAAAATAAAGGCAGAGATGATGAGAGATCACTTTGATCCATGTCTTCTAGTAATTTTCATTTTTGTAATGGCATTCCCCTCCCATACAAAAATAAATCACATTTTTACTTACCTTAAACAGACATAAACAACAAACTTCTACACATTTCAGAAGTAAACTTCTTGAAACTAATAAAAATGCACAGCGCATGCTGTAGTAGGTAAGTGTCACTGACATACAGGTATGAATCATACCATCTATATTACTGTTTGGCAGGGGCAATCTCCCAGAACCAATAAACATTTAAATCAGTTTATTGGGCTCTGACAGCATAAGATTCAAAAAGAAAACATTTAATGCGACACTATTACAAATACCTTTTGATTTTTGCTGTTTTGCCCCCGCCAGCAGTGGCATGCATCAGCCGTTAAGTGGTGCAATTGTACCGCACCAACTCTTTGTTGAATTTTTTTAGGGTTAGCTTTAGGGTGCGCGCCACTATTTTACTATGTAAAGCGTTTCATCTGCCACTGCCCTAACCCTAAGTCTAGCCCTTACTCTAAGAACAAATTAAACAAAGTCTCAGCGCTGCACCACCTTGTGGCCGCTGCACGCCACTGATCGCAGGGACTAAACAGGAAATATCCTTTTTCAGATGCAACAAAGTAAAACATTACAATATGCTCTTATGAAGAGCTTGTGTTAATAATGCTTACAATTTAAAACTAAAATAAATAAATACAAATTTTCTGTTTGTTAACTATTATACTCAGTTTGTCTTTAATGGTGGCAGACATTTGCTTTGAGTTATAACAGCTGGGTGGAACCTTGATTTCAGATAAAATCTCTAATCAATTCTGTTGAAAGATTTGCATGTTATTTGACAGTATTATTAACTCCCAGGCACAAAAAGTCTTTAAAATATTTATCAAAAAAAGTTTTATGCTCAGGATAAATTCAGTAAAGGAATTTACAATGTTTTATTGAGCCATAGCTTTTAGGTAGTTATAATTGCTAGCGTAGATGCACCTACTGGTTCTTGTTTGCTACAATTTGCTATGTATCTATCTATAAGATACTGAGCAATGCATTATGGGTCCCTCAGCAATTTAGAATTTAAAGCTTTTAACAGTTCTCATGTTATATTTTGGTGTCCTCCCTAATAAAACATCAAAGAGATATATGCCTCCCAGCTCCGTACTCCAACCTGTACAAATGTCTTGACATAAACAAGTACATATCAGGCTGTCAACTTATCACTGAACTGGGCTGTGGTGCCACAGAATCCACGTGTGCCTCTGCTTAAAGGGGCCATTAGGGAGGGTGTCTGGAGAATTAGTATGAGGTGGAGAGCTGCTGTGTGTCTGCACCCTCACAGATTAATTGGGTGCAAGGTGCAGCCTCAAGGAACAGATTCTTTGGCTGTTAGTCACCACGGCATAAATCAGTCAGCGGGCTCGGTGGGAAGGCCTCAGGCCAGGGGAACCATTTGTATCTGTCTAATAGAAATATATCTGTGGAAAAAGACTAATATTCACAAAGTATTTCATTCACGCTCCCTGACACGGAAGATTATCACCCAACAAGGAGTGAGGCCTACTGCTCTCTTTTAACACCTTGTGGTAATAACATGGAGACAGGAGACATGAGGCCTTCAGTATACAAAGGCACAATATACAGTCAGGTCCATAAATATTGGGACATGGACACAATTCTAACCTTTTTGGCTCTATACACCACCACAATGGATTTGAAATGAAACGAACAAGATGCGCTTTAACTGCAGACTTTCAGCTTTAATTTGAGGGTATTTACATCCAAATCAGGTGAACGGTGTAAGAATTACAACAGTTTGTATATGTGCCTCCCACTTTTTAAGGGACCAAAAGTAATGGGACAATTGACTACTCAGCTGTTCCATGGCCAGGTGTGTGTTATTCCCTCATTATCCCATTTACAAAGAGCAGATAAAAGGTCCAGAGTTAATTTCAAGTGTGCTATTTGCATTTAGAATCTGTTGCTGTCAACCCTCAATATGAGATCCAAAGAGCTGTCACTATCAGTGAAGCAAGCCATCATTAGGATGAAAAAACAAAACAAACCCATCAGAGAGATAGCAAAAACATTAGGTGTGACCAAATCAACTGTTTGGAACATCCTTAAAAAGAAAGAACGCACCGGTGAGCTCAGCAACACCAAAAGACCCGGAAGACCACGGAAAACAACTGTGGTGGATGACCGAATAATTCTTTCCCTGGTGAAGAAAACACCCTTCACAACAGTTGGCCAGATCAAGAACACTCCCCAGGAGGAAGGTGCATGTGTGTCAAAGTCAACAATCAAGAGAAGACTTCACCAGAGTGAATACAGAGGGTTCACCACAAGATGTAAACCATTGGTGAGCCTCAAAAACAGGAAGGCCAGATTAGAGTTTGCCAAACAACATCTAAAAAAGCCTTCACAGTTCTGGAACAACATCCTATGGACAGATGAGACCAAGATCAACTTATACCAGAGTGATGGGAAGAGAAGAGTATGGAGAAGGAAAGGAACTGCTCATGATCCAAAGCATACCACCTCATCAGTGAAGCATGGTGGTGGTAGTGTCATGGCGTGGTCATGTATGGCTGCCAATGGAACTGGTTCTCTATTATTTATTGATGATGTGACTGCTGACAAAAGCAGCAGGATGAATTCTGAAGTGTTTCGGGCAATATTATCTGCTCATATTCAGCCAAATGCTTCAGAACTCATTAGACGGTGCTTCACAGTGCAGATGGACAATGACCCGAAGCATACTCCAAAGAGTTTTTTAAGGGAAAGAAGTGGAATGTTATGCAATGGCCAAGTCAATCACCTGACCTAAATCCGATTGAGCATGCATTTCACTTGCTGAAGACAAAACTGAAGGGAAAATGCCCCAAGAACAAGCAGGAACTGAAGTCAGTTGCAGTAGAGGCCTGGCAGAGCATCACCAGGGATGAAACCCAGCGTCTGGTGATGTCTATGCGTTCCAGACTTCAGGCTGTAATTGACTGCAAAGGATTTGCAACCAAGTATTACAAAGTGAAAATTTTATTTATGACTGATAATCTGTCCCATTACTTTTGGTCCCTTAAAAAGTGGGAGGCACATATACAAACTGTTGTAATTCCTACACCGTTCACCTGATTTTGATGTAAATACCCTCAAATTAAAGCTGAAAGTCTGCAGTTAAAGCACATCTTGTTCGTTTCATTTCAAATTCATTGTGGTGGTGTATAGAGCCAAAACGGTTAGAATTGTGTCCATGTCCCAATATTTATGGACCTGACTGTATGTTCCATAGGTATAATATAACCCTATGAAGAGCCCATAAAAGCATCCTGTCTGGCTCCCAGAAAATCTACCTCATTCATAAGCATTACATATTTTTGTCTGTAAAAATTTCCTGGGTTTTTCAGTCTTAAGATGCGTCATTGTGTGCTGAAAACTTAACTTTACTTTAACACAGTTTTTGACAAAAAAAGATACAATTCTAAACATCTATTAAATTGTAAGTTCTGAAGTGCCCCATCTCTAGGATCCCAACCATCTGCTAGATTGTTAGTTCTGAAGATCAGAACCCCAATATACCAATATATGATACCACCACCTACAAAGTACACCCTCTGTCTTTAGCATCCTCAATTTCAGCTCAAGGCACCTGGTGTGAGACCTTAGTGTCCCACATAAATTATAGGTATAGGGAAATATAACACCTACTTGGGTTGCTTGATAAACTATTTAGATTTTCAGTGCAGTTAAAGCCAAGATCAAGTTCTATGTTTATGAGTCAAAATTAAGCAACACTATAATGGTAAGATGGCAGTACTGTGCTACTCTATATATCAGTAACATAAGGAAATGTAGGCAAAGGTGAGCTGTAAAGGTACAATAGAAGAGTTTTCATTATTATAACAGGTTGTCCCGGTAATAACAGTGTTATGATCCTATAGTTTCTGTTGGACTCCGAAAGACCCTAGATCATACTTACTCCGTAGGTCATAGGGTTCTTTAGAATATCAGTGTTTAACAGGAACAAACCCAGCAAAGCATATCACCTCCACTACTACACAGGAAGTGCAGGAAAACAGGTCAGCAGGTCTGCTCCTTCCTTGACCAATGTTTGAATCCAGGTGTGTCCTTTGGACCTTCTAGTTTACCCAGTCTAAAAAGTCCCAGGGTGGTACTCAGTCCAGATGACAGTACCCTCCTCTTCCTCATGTCTTAGGGAAAACCCTCCCCTTGGGAGCCCAATAAAATAATACCTCCAAGGAGGAATGCATCCTGAAACCAGCACCCATTATGGTGGCCTGGAGGCTCCATTTCCTGGGATGACATCTGGATCAACGCGTCACATCCTCCTTCTTCGGCTCCTTCATTTATGGCTGGCCCCTGGACATTAGTTATCCCTGGGGGAGGGGGGGGGGGGGGGATGCCAGGCTCACAGTCCATTGTTTCTGCCAACAGGCTCTCACTTGCATCAACATTCTAAAAGTCAATTTATTTTTCCCCCACTACCTTGTCCTTGGCAATAGTGTTCCCAACAACGGGATAGGGCTATACCCCCTGGTCTGCCACGGTCCCAGGGCTGCTCTTTTGGTCTGCCCTACGGTCTATGATGGATTCCTGGACAGTAGTCATCCACGGGAGCCCTATTTTAGGTTCACAGTCCCCCACCTACTGCATAGTCCATTTCCAGGGCACCTGCTCCAACTGCCTGGAACTCAGACTCCACTGCATCTGTCCCCATACTGTATTGTACATCCTTCTCTGTCCCAATCAGAGCATAGAATTATTTGGTTTCCTCCTTGCCAGACTGGCAGGGTTTTCCCAACCTGGCGGCCAAAGCCCATCCCTTGTAGCATCATACAGAAGATCCATATTATATATCTCTAGTTGTAACTCATGCTGGACCAGGGGCCACAGTAAAAAAGCCTCATTGGACCAAAGCCTGAGTCCCAGTGACAGACAATGTTTTTCCAGCAAGTTCATTTGTGTGTGTACAGTCCCCAAGCCACAGTCTGGATCACCATATAGAAGGTCCCATAGCGCCTCCTTCAGCTCCAAGGGAAAATGGCTCCACACCGGGGACACCAACCGCTCCCAGTCAGGCTGTTGCAGGTCAATTTGCTGCCACACCAGGTCCTCCAGCCAGTGAATCAGCTCAATTCCTCCCATTGGGCTAGAATGGTCACATCCCTGCAGTGTTTGGCAGTCATCTTGCTTGAATTCTGCTGCATTCTCTCTAGTTGTCAGCTCCCTTGTCATGTGGATTGTTGTCTCCTTGACTCTGCCAAGCCTGCAGACAATTTCCTGCATCCTCTGGGATAGAGTTTCCACATCCAGAATGCTGCTGGTTACCGCTGCTGAGGTCCCGCCACTGCCACCAGTTGTTATGATCCTGTTGGGCTTATACAGATCCTAGATCATTCTCATCCCATAGGTAATAGGGTTCTTTGGGATATCCCTCTTTAACAGGAATGACCCCAACATAGCATTTCACCTCCACCAATACCCAGGAAGTGCAGGAAAACAGGTCAGCAGCAATACTACCCCCAGTGGTTAGAGGCAGAGTTTCAGGAAAAGTCTGTTGCAATAATTCCAATGTTTACAAACATTATTCCCTCAGAATAATGCACACACATTGATTATGTCTGTTTATACTGACAACAACAACAGCTTTGATTGAACCAAAAAAAAGTATATTTATAGCATACAGGGAGCAATCACAAGAGGCTTATTCATCTTCTCACCTGGTCAAAATACTGTCATGTCAGGATTTTTAACTACTAGCTTGAGGTTTAAACAGATGTTTTCCTTCCTGCCTTTTGGACCTGTTAGGGGGTCCTACTCACTCCGCCCTAGTGGGAAGAATCATATATGCCACAATCATACCACAGACAACATAACCCCCCCCCCTCCCCCCATGGCAAAATGGCAACAGCAGTCCCTGTTAATCCAGGGCTCCCAATAATCAAACAGTCATCGAAAGTTCAGTGGGCTCTACTGAATATGTTAAACAGTAATATAAGACAACTAAAATAAATAAAAATTAAACACAGACTCACAAATGTTTTAAAAAGTACCTATCCAAACTATGTATGGTAGCTACGGGATGTGGCACTGATAGGATGAGCAAATTATGTATTACTCCCTTGATGGTGCCACCTGTAAGCTGGTGGCACTGGCACTGACAATTATTACTAGATTGTGGGGCTCTGAAGGTCAGGACCCTCAGTGATTATTTTTCTTAAGATTGCCCAATGTACTGTTATTGTACAGCTCTATGGAATATGTTGACACGCTGTAAATAAAGAAGAATAATATTAATGAAGATTTGACACACTCCAATATAATCCCTCTCCCCACAGCCTGACACAGTCACTCTCCTGAATAAAACAGATAATAAAGTCAGAGAGAGAGAGGTGCAGCCTCTCAACTGTGTGACACATCCAATACCATCACAAATTACTGCCACCATAATGCATGATTAATCCAGCTCGCTGCGCTCTAACTTAAGGGAGGATTCCATCAATCGCTGCCAGCAGTTAGTATGAAACATTAACAAGGAGTTTAAATTCTGACAACCGGATCTGGAGAGAGTTACTGTCAGGGATGGATTACTCAAAAGGCTAACAAAATCAGGGGGTGGCCTGCAAGAAGAAGACCTGTCTGTCCAATTTAAAGGACTACTGCAAAACGAGAAAATATATATATATATATATATATATATTTATATATATATATATGTGTGTGTGTGTGTTTTAAAACTTCTGAGTTCGACTAAAGTATAATTATACAGGAAAAGTCATACTGCTAGTTTTTTATCTAGTTTAGTTAGAAAAAAAATAAAATGTGACGGACCTGCAGGACACTGGAGGGATCCATTATACATTGATTGGGCTTTTAGATTTCTGGGCTACTGAGGGAGAAAGGGTGAAGTGTCAATTTCAATCTTATCCATTGATCAAACCAAGGATCTAGAGATGGAGTTTATCAATACTGTTCTACATAATCAAAAAGAGCACTGAAAATCAAATGAAAACCCTTTCTGAATGTTTCAAATTGATGCATAATTCACTTTGTTATAAGAATTTAAATAATTCCAGCTACCAGCTGTGTAGAGCATTCTGGAAGAACCAATTGCTGCTTATACGTTAAATACAAAGTTTTTAGAAAAGGTTCTCTAGTTATTAGTTAGGTAGGACTTGATAAGAAAATGTTTTGCTGTGCATTTACACAATTACTGTATTTTTTTTACAATTAATTACTATTTTTCAATCATGCCCCCAGGCAGTAAGGCAGTCCAAGATGCAGATCTCTCCACTCTCTGAATGAAGTATTGTGCCTGGAGTGCAGCTACCCAAAGTGGCAAATAACATCTGCAGTATGATAGTGATTGCTAACATTAGTAACTATGTATGACATAAACGTAAACGCATTTTTGAGAATTTTGTTTATTTTTCGAGACTCTATATAAAGTCTGGCTTCAGAACTTTTTGCTAGTTTGAAGTTTAGGCTTGTGTTTATCTTAAATCTCAGTGGAGGAAAGAGGAAGATTTGTTATATTATTGGAGCCTTTAATATTTGACACCTAACCTTGTCCAACGCATATGCTCAGAAGCAGGCAGCTTTCAAGATAAAATTCATCCTGCTCCTTTAGAAACACCAATCTCAAACATGTAACTTTCACTAAATGAATGCCTTCAGGATCTAGTGGAGGCATAAATATGTATTTTTTCTAATTAAAAAATAGTTTATGACCTATTTTCTGCCAAAAGAAAGCTAGTCCGACATTTTGTCACACACACACACACATATGTGTGTGTATATATATATATATATATATATATATATATATATATATATATATATAAAACCTTTTCTATGTAAGTTAAAGCCTGCTGTAACTCAGTAGTTAAAGGGATATGTAAGTTTCCTGGATTATGAATGCATCTGATAGAGGAAAATTAATAGTATATGAAAAAAAAATTGCATGAAAAAATAACAAAATAAACATTTAAACACTTACCTTGAAGCTAGCAAAATCTATTGCAATTTCTGAATGTTTAAAATTAAGGTTAATACCCCCTACATAGTTTGTTTTGGCCAATCCGGTTAGATGAAAGATTTGAGACATAGCACAGCATATACAGGAAACAGGGATGAGTCATATCCCAGCAGTGACTGGGAGGCTGACAACACTGCTCTACTACTGCCTGAGCAAGCAAGAGTAGGTAAATAGTGGGTTAATATTGCTCCCCGGATGCTGCATTCTGATTGGGTGGGGATGATCAGGAAGTTGTGTAGACACCCCTGGGGTGTGTAGAGGGATTTTAGGATTAATAAAAAAAAATGTTTTATGAGACGTGCTGTATAAATATAGACTGCTTTTTGCCTTATAGAGTGCAGACATGTATTAATCCAGCAAACTTAGATAACCCTTTAAGGGGTTACACATTCCTATCCAGTTTTCTGTTTTATGTGAACAAGGAATGTTAGGTGCTGCCAGTTGGTATTTGTTACAAACCCTCTGTGGGGTCCTTTCTCGTGTATAATTAAGGAGTATCCATCAGTTCAGGCTAGAATACTAGGAAAGGTGAGAGAGCAATTGATGTCAATTAGATGGGGAGGGAGGTAAAACTACACCAATCAACATTTTAAAATCTAACATAAAGGATCAGTTCTTGCTTGGGGAATCAGTGATGTTTATAACTTTTTCTGTTTTATCCGTCTTATTTTAAGAACAATCGATTGTAACACGTACCATTGTATATCCATTTAAAAAAAATTGTTAATATATACTGAATATTTATTCATAATAAATATATTCATTTATTCAGTTTGGGTTCTGTGCTCTTAAATATCTCACATTACACCAGAAATGCTATATAGTGTAAAATGGGATAGTTGTTTCCTTGGACCGAACTGCGATTTTGTATACCTGTTACAGGTCTGTAAATGAAAGCTCCCAGGATCCATCTTAAACTGCTTCGGTTGTGGCAGCACTATATTATTATTTTAAGGTGTAGGTGTCTGCTTGGATGAGATGTTTGTTATTAACAGTTTCACTACACACTCATGTTAAGCGAGCTCCTGTAGGGTCTCCATCTCACTATAGCCCTTTAAAAATATGTATTTACACCTTTCCCTGACCACCATATTTCAGTTTTCTTTATTCATCTCATCCTCTTTTGCTCTAACTACCCATATTTTTTCCCCATCCTCTCTCCGTCTCTCAGGATCTCCTCTCTCTTCACCTTCTCTGGCCCCGGCCTATTCCTATCTCCCATCCTATCCTTCTACTTCTTACTAAACTCCTTCCACTCTGCTATCACCCACTTAGTCTCCCTCATCACTCCTCTATTTTTCACCACTCTCTCATTCTCCTCTTCTCCCTTTGCACCTCCTACCACATTGTCCTCTCTATTCATTACTTTACACCTCTCTTCTCTCCTTTTCTTTCTCTTCTCTCTTGGTGCTCTCTCTTTCTCTATATTTTCTTTTTCTCAATCTTTCTCTTTCTCTCTTCCTCTCATCTTATCTTTCTCTCCCATCTAGCTAATATTCCTCTCTATCTTCCTCTTGTTTCCTTTTTATCTCCCGCTTTCCCCCACTCCCTCTCTGCATCTCTCTCTCCACTTCATCTCTTCGCTCCCTTCTTTCATTCTCTCATCTTTCTTTTGCTGCTCTCACTCCTCTCTCTTTATTATTTCCATATTTATGTAATTTGGTTTTGCTGTTTCCTTTTGTAGTTCCCAGGCTTGAATATTCTTTGTTACTTATCTTCCTTTTTCTCATCTCCCTTCCCTTTCACTCCTCTCCCTCTCTGTATCCTCTCTTTCTCCCCTTTCCACTTCATCTCACTATCTTTCCTCTCTATCGTCTGACTTTTGCCTCTCTCCTTTCTCTCCCTCCTCCTTATTTCTCTCCTTTGCCACTATCTTCCCTTTCTCCTCTCATCTCTCTCTCTCAGTTTCCCTCCATATCTGTATCCTACTCCTCTTCTCTACTTCTCTCCATCCTCTCCTTTCCCTCTCCTTTCTCTCTATTTCCTCTCCTTCTCCATCTCTCCTCTTTCTCTGTCCCCTCTCTTTCTCCCACTCATTTATTATTCTCACATTCAGGTCATTTGATTTCGTTTCCCCCCTGGTATTTTCTGGTCTTGACCTCTCTCTTTCGTTCCTTGCCTGTTTTCTCTCTCTCTCATCTCTATATTACAGGTGCTGCGAGGCGTCTTCACGTCCCTGACATGTTGTGTCACTTATATATCACCACATACAGTGAACATGTGGTTTTTCTATCATATCCTCTTTCTGACCTTCCAGCAGAAGAAGGAAATGTGTGTGAAGGAATTATATACCTTAAGTCATTTTAGCATCAGTATGACACTGTGCATTATGGGTAAGGCCCCATAATAAAATAAGTACCACCTAACCTGACACAGCAAATGCCCCAGTTCTTGCACAAATCTATAAACCTATAAATACATCTAATTACAACTGCCATTTATAAAATGTAATGGAAGTGTTAGAACTGAGCTTGAAAGTTGGGTATCTTAAACATAAATTGCCTGAAATGTTCCTCCCTCTCTGCTAATGATTATATCTCACATTATCAATTAGTGTGAATTGATAAAGCAGTAATGCATAACAATAACACATAATACTAACGGTTACATACAAATAATTGCACAATCTTTTATAGCTTAAAGTCTCCATAACAATTATGATTATTTAATTGGCAATTTTATTTTTCCTTATCTCTCCACTTTGAGAGTTAATTAGTGACATTTCATAAAGTTATAAGCTAAAAGGGAGAATTTTTATGTGCTTAAAAAATCTATTTTTCAGGTACAGTTATCTAACTCCTCCACTCAGAAAAATGAACAACCAAATGTCATACATATATGTGTAATTTAAATTTACTTTGTCCCTTTTTTCACTATACCTTTGAAGACCTAATCTTGATAATGTTTTAGAAATTAAAAAGAAAAGCATTTAGTTTATTAATTATTTTAAGAAATGGCAATTTTCTAACAGTGCCCATGCTTTTGTTTTCTTACCTGATCTGTCATCTGGGACTGGTGCATATATGTCTTTAGCTTATAAGTGATTGGTTTTTAAGACCTTTTTTCCTACCTGATGTGATTGGCCCACCAGCTGTCACATGTCCTTGTATAATCATCCCCGTGTATTGAAGCTGATTGCCTGTCATTTGTGTCCGTGATTGATAAATATCCCCATGTTGTGCAAACAATGGTATATCTGACAGATGAAGATAATGATCTCAGGATGACAGTATACATTGGTCACTGTCCATTCTTAGTCTACTTGATCATGTTCACTTCTAGTACTCACAATAAGTTGTACCTTTTGCTTCTTTCCCACCAATTGAATTATGTCCCTAACCAATAGCTTCTCATCCTCTTTTTGGATATCATGACTTTTGACCTAGGAGATTAATAGTTGCTTGAGATGCTTGAGGTGTCTTAGTTTGACCTGTAACTTCTGCTGTTCATAAGTCTGTTGGGGTGTCTTGAGGATTGAACTAGTACATCTGGTTATTGCCTGCACATTTGGGTGCCTGATGGTCTTTTTAATGGCATCGACATTCTATTAGTTGAGGCATGTCATGGTTTTCTATGGCTTGTGCTTCTCATTTGCCTGTTACAGTATCTCACCAATTACATCTGCAATCATCTCCCCTCTCCATATTCCTGATGACATGCATGTATAGCAATATTTTAATTATCTGCTGATAATTTACCTGTTGATAAGACTTGTGGGCTTTATTTGAAGATGACTACTGTTCATTTTTCTGTGGAGGAGCTTGTGGTACATGCATCTATCTTTTGGGATGTCTCATTGATTTGATATAGGACCTCTTCTGTCCATGTCTCTGTTGGGATATCTCATGGAGCTGAACTAGGAATTCTGCTGTCTAATTGTGATTATTCCCCGGTGTTTTCTGGAACAACCATATCCTGGGATGCCTCATTAATGTTTTCTAGGACCATTTTGGTTTGTTTTTCTGTTGAGTCATCCCATGGACTAGATCTAGGATTTCTGATATCCATCTGTCTAATGTATTTCATCATGGACTTGTGGTGTCCGTTTGCGATTGTGCTTGAGTTTGTTCTGGAATTAGACACCTACATACACTTGCGTGCATCACAGATTCTTTATATGGCCTATTTTTCTTTTGGAATGTCTCATGTACTAGATCTAGGATCTCTGCTGTACATCTGCCTTGTGGGATTTCTCGTGGTAGTGATCTAGGACCTCTATTGGTCATCTACCTTAGTAGGACAGTTGCTTGTTACTTTTACTGTCCATTCCCACCAATCTGTTGTGGTAATTTGTGTGGTATATTTGTGTCTTAACACACAATTAGCATTGTTAAAACAGTGCTTGTTATATCCCTTTGTGGTTATGTTATTAGAATAAAGCTACAGAGAGGACAGGGTGAAAATGTTTTATTTCAAAACAGTGTTATTAAATAAACACAAATATGCAACACATGCTTGTTAATGTAACAACATGGGTATATCTAATTCCACAAATCACCTCCAGCAGAATGAATCACATTTCTAGCTATGGGATCTGTATCCACCTCACTGGCAGGAGGGATGGGAACTCCGAGTGCAGGAACCAAAATAATAAAAAGCCCTAACAAAACTATAACCAACTCAGGACAAGGAATACAGCCAGCAGTGTGTATCCTAGTATAGCAATAACACCTTAATCACTGTCATCACACAGCTCAAACATAATGTGGACAATGCTATGTCAGGGTCAGTGTTTACATGGGCCTTTGCCCGCTGACTACAAATACAAACATGTTCCAACATACAACAAATAACACAATATCCCATTCAAATGGCTGACAACTGAGAGCTGAGGCTTCAGGTTCATCACAATTAACAACTCAAAAAAAGACCTTCAAACAGGAAGTGATGCAAAATCTGAGCAAGAACATTATTATTATTATCTTTATTTATATCGCACCAACATATTCCGTAGCGCTGTACAGGGGTTGAGTACATGGCAAAAAACAAACTGAACACCTTATAATGAATGGATGGCCCTGTTTTTGAGCTTGGAATCAAATATACATAGTGCTCGTTTCCAAGGCACTGACACAAGATTGAAAACTCGCAAACTTACAATCTAAGAAATTATTAAGAATGACCACAAAAAAACATTGTGACAAGTACCTTTGATGCAGTGAACGGGTTAAAACGGCTGTAAAAAATAGTATTCATTAAGAATGCCATGAGGAAGAGAGAGACTCAAACAGAGAATCTTCTTACAGGCCAGAGACATGCACAATCCTATTGAGACTCCATTCACTTGTCAGAAGACAGCGTTAATGAAAATAAACAGATGTGAGTTGGATAGGAAAGAATTGCGAGTCTCCGCCACGGGCTCAGCTCATACACGAACACCTGGAGAGGACAGTCTTATTGGCTGCACTTGGGACCTGCTTTCTGCTCAATTTATGGCTTTTTTTAGGAGCTTGTCACAGTTTATTGCCCACTTCCATCTCATCTCAGAATAACACTTTTTGGGGAAATCCTATTACTGAAAGTGAGAAGCTGGAAATTTCAGGTGACAGATTGCTCAGTCCTTCACTGCCACTTTAAAAGGACACAGAAAGCATTTGTAAGATGACACCAATCTGTGTATGTATGCTACTTAAAGTGACACAGCAGAGCTTCCAAATATAATATAAAATATAGAATTACTTTATCAGTTGAATAGTATTACAAAATTAATTTTCTAACAGTAAAATTAAATTGGAGTTTGTCATTTTGAATTGCAAGCCTTTTTGATCCACCTACAAAATAAGAGAAAGTCACTTATTCTGGAGATGTTTTTTAGGAGAAGACAACATGATTTGGTTATTGATTGTACATGAGGGTTTAAACACTAAGAGAGATTTGAGGAGTTGTGTCACGGACCCCTTTTCCAGTTCCTGGATCTTATCCCATTGAGCCACCATAAAGGACAGACTGCTTGGCTCCAGCCCCTGGACTATGGGCCTCATTCTATTATCGGCCGCAGCCGGAGGAAAAGCCTTTGATCTAAAACGGCCGCAAGAGATTTGCAATTCAATTGCTCCGGGAAACCTCTCTGCAAGGCTAAAAACGAGCCGCAGCTTACTTGCAGGAAAGAGGTCTCGCTAGCACCAATTAAGCACATAAAATAGCTCAAATAAAGCCCTCCTGCACTTTGAGAAGACTATAAAGGGATTTTAGGTGTTAGAAAAAATAGCACATAATTATCCTGTACTCAAATCCGTAAAATATTTCATTTTTAATATCCGTAAAATATCCATGTAAAAAGTCCAGAGTGCTTGGAGCACCTCAGACACACCCACGCCGCAGCCGGAAAATAAACAGTTAATTTGAACTCGGGTTTGGGCAGATGTGCAAGCTTGAGAGTGGGTTCCTTTTAATCCTCATGTCCCCCAATATGATCCCTAGCATTTACAGAGCTGTACAGTGCAGGCTTGAATTTATTTTTGAGTTTTTATATTTCACAGATTACGGCCGGTTCCAAGATATGCGGCCGGCCGTAAAAGGAGATCCTTGCGGGGCCGTATAATAGAATCGCGAGTTAACTGAACCCTCGCAAGGAATCGCAGCCTTACGGCCGATTTACGGCCGATAATAGAATGAGGCCCTATGTGCATAAACAACTTCATTGTGTTGCAATCTGTTGTGTCCTATTATTTACCAGATAAAGTCAATTTTCTCTATTTGAGGTCTGGACCACTAAACATGGAGACAGGGTTATGTGGATTTGGAGGTTGGGCTATTGTTCACAGGTGCCAGACAGGATGCCAAGATGTCAGACTATTAGACCCCATGTGGAGACAATCTCTGTGTTTGTCTGCCACTCCCTGCCATTGTTGTGTCTGTATCTAACCCCTATAAATATTACTAACTTTAAAAAAATAAAGCAGTTCACTGCTGAGACATATAGAAATGGTATGTTCTCTTATTCGCTCCTGGTGGCTGCGATACTGTTCCTATATCCACCCTGCAAGTAACTTGTCCTTGTCAACACCACAGGAAGGTTACTGAGACGCGTCAAAGTGCTGATCCCTGATGGAGAGACCCTGACTCATACAGGAGCCAGATATCAGGGTGCTGGTGCCAAGATTTCCAAGAACCCAACGGTCCTTGTGGGTAGTTAACCTGTAGTCTATAGCAGGTGGCCTTGGCCAGTGATAACCCCTACCCCTGCTGGATGAAGAAACTTATCAGTGATTTATCCCAAGGGAGACTGTTACTGGTTTGATGACATGTTTGGCCACATGGATACCTGCAGGTTGGAGGTGATCCAGGAGAAAAGGAGCCTGATCACCAGTATGAGGAAGTGGCAATGGCAACGACTTGCTACAGAATGCGATTGGGGAACAGTTTTTCTGAATCAGCGGATGGCTTACCTGAGGCTTCAGCAGGGTGAGGAGCTAGCAGAGCGGCTTGAGGATCTGCTGTGGATGGAGCTTGACTAGGAGGGTCAGTATGAGGACCTGATGTTTCTGGCTACTGTATCACAATGGCCCTCAGGCTTGGACTGGTGGAAGGGCTTCTGGATGTGCTTGAGGGAGATCCAAAGTGTGGCCTTGGGAAATCCTATTGGCACAATGCCAAAAGGACATGGAAATAGACCCAGGGACAGAAGAAGAAAGGTTGCTCAAACCGTTGGTCCATAAAGAAATGGATTCAAAAAAGAGTATGAGGAACTGTTTGAGGAGGTGGGCCCAGGTGGGACCTGGGTCAGGTACTTGGAGTTACCCCATGCTTCCCCAGCTGAGCTAGCAGAGGATACACTGCCAGAAGAAATGGGCTGTTGGCTACACCTCTATAAGGTGGAGGAATGAAACCAGCAGGTACCTGGGGATCTGACTGCTACAGAACAGGTGAGGTCAGAGGGATTGCTGGGAACTCACCAAGATAGGGAGGCTGGAAGAGCAGTCCAGACCCAGGTAGATGCAAGACCGGGGAGCAGTGTTAAGCAGCAATAGCCACTGGAAGATGGCCAACAACCAGAGAAGTTCCAGGCGCTAACCAAGGGCGAGGAGCTGGAGACTGAATTGTTGGCAGAGGAGGGTGCAAGCCCTGAGAGTCTGCCCAACTACTGCTACAGAATGGATCAGGTGGATCCAGATAAGTGTGGGAGTTCAGGTGAGGGCACTGGCCTGAGACTCTGAAAAAGGTGCAAGTTGAGGCTCCACTCCCAAGCCCTGCAGAGTTGCCAGCAGGGCTGACAGGGATTGCTTCAGTCCAGGCAGCCCCAGAGATATGGGCTAGTGGCCCACGGTTAAGGAGCTACCGACCCCCGAGAAGTCTATGATGCCTGTAATTTGGGGTGGGTTATTGAAGGAAATTGAGCTGGGGTTGGGCTGTGTTGCTACCTTGGGCCCTGAGGATTGGTATCCCAAATGTTGTGAAGAAAAAGGGGGGGGGGGGGCAGTGGCTGAGAAGTGGCTGCTATCTCAGATACCCCATGGAAGGACCTTATCAAATGGATTGTGTTCCCAAGACCCTACAAGAATTGGGGTTAGAGACTGTCGACACTTTCCTGAAATATGGGCAACCACCCCAAGACCGGGCCAACCTACTACCCCCTCCAGGAGGAGGACATGCAATGGGAATTTAGCAGTGGCCACTTGAGTCAACATTTTTTCTCCTATCGATGGGGACTTGGGCTATGGGCTGCAGTTCAAGATTTTTATCCATTAAGGATCATAGTCCCAGAACTGCTGTCTGTAATGGGGGAGTAATGTCACGGACCCCTTTTTCACTTCTTGGCCCATTGAGCCACCATAAAGGACAGACTGCTTGGCTCCAGCTACTGAACTATGTGCATGAACATCTCCATTGTATTGTAATCTGTTTTGTCCCAGTGTTTGCCAGATAAAGTTAATATACTCTTTTTGAGGTCTGGACCACTAGACATGGAGACAGAATTATGTGTATTTGGAGGTTAGCCTATTGTTCACAGGTGCCAGACAGGATGCCAAGATGCCAGACTATTAGACCCCATGTTGAGTCAATATCCTGTTTTTGTCTGACACTCCCTGTCATTGTTGTGTTGTATACACCCACCCTCTGTATCTAACCCCTATAAATAATGTTGACTTTACAAAAAAACACTGTTTACTGCTGAGACATTTAGAAATGGTATGTTCTCTTATTTGCTCCTAGTGGCTATGATACTGATCCTATCTCCACCCTGCAAGTAACTTGCCCTGGTCACTACCACATGAAGGTTACAGAGAACCCTGGAAGTGCTGATTCTTGATGGAGAGACCCTGACTGATACAGAAGCCAGATATCAGGGTGCTAGTGCCACAATTTCCAAGAACCCAAGGGTCCTTGTGGGTAGTTAACCTGTAGTATATAGCAGGTGGCCCTGTGCAGTACTAGCTCCTACCACTGTTTCAACACAAGTGGAAAATATAATACAAGAAGGAAACCTCAGTCTTTCACTAGAAGCACCTTAAACAGCCTAATCAAATCTTTTGAGTGGGAAGTTCTGCTGTTTTGCAAAGCTGTATTTCCACAGTATTATACATATGTTATTATACTTTGTAGCTAAAACATGTTTAATAATGCACTCTTTAATTTTAGGTGTTCAGACCTCTCTGGTAATGGGAGACACTTGGGATGTTTAGTGGAATAGGCAAGCATAACCAGAAACAGGAGCAACTTGACCGTCTTGCACAGTACCACCTAGGTGATTTTAACTCTCGCTTCCAGCAACATCATTCCCATGTTAATTTTCCTACACTTTCAGAGTGCAATTTTTGTTGTTTTTAGATAGAGAGGGGGCCTAAAGGACAGACATAAAGCTTATAGAGCAGTCTATAAACTGGGACAAGGTCTGGCTACTTGATGCTTGGTTGAGTTCAGGAGCAGCCAGCAGTTATTGTAGTCAGGCTCAAAAGAAAAGGGCCAAGGCAAGTGCCAAAAAGAAAAAAATGATAAGGCAAGCTAGAGGTTTGGATAGGAGAAGGTCAAAGATATTGTTGGGTCATAAGTCAAGGTTGGTGATAGTAAAGCAACCCAAAGAACAAGCTCACAACCACTGCATGTATGTCCTTGCATGGGCAGCTTGGAAACAAACAATTTTTTTTTTGTTTACCAGGCTCACTCTCTAGTCAATATAGACTGCTCCATCGTTGGGCACCCTTTGTTCCATTACTCTGAAATGACACACCCAGTAACTACAAGACGGTGTGCTCTAATAGTGCACAGAGGATGACCAGTAGGTTAGATGCATGGCACAGCACACAGTGTAGTCAATTGCCATATACAACCTAGACCTTGAGCCACATTAAATTCCAAGCCTGCAACTCAATCGCAGACGGCAGAATGTCTGCGAGTGTGTTGCGGGCTCCCCTTCGTCTCCGATTGTGTTGCTATTCAATTGCTCAAGGCCGCAAGTTACTGGCCCAAAGCCGAAACCGTAAACCATGCATTGGTTCATAGCAGTTCAGGGTGGAAACATGATCAATTAAGCAAGCCCGTAACCGCCCATTTCGAATCAGCCAATAGAAAATGAGACTGTCATTATTACGTTAGTAAAACATGGAGGTTACATGTCAATCAATTATGTTCGGGGGTCCGATATGCGGTCAGACTTGCAAACCCTCAAAATAAAGAATTATGAAAATTAATGGCAATACTAGTCTAGTCCATATGGTCGATTTAACCTTGAAATGAAACATGAAAATAAACTACATTTTCTGACGATTTGCAAGCTTGGGACTGTTGTGCAATTAATTATAATGTCTATCATCGCTTTCTCCGTTATTTACAGTGCAGTAGTGATTTTTTATTTGCATTTACAGTGCTACGAATAGGTGTTTAACCACCGTGCGGGTCCTCTCTAGCAGGGTTTTTTCCTTCATTTGCCATTTACGGGTGTGAAAACATTTGCGGGTTTGGGGAATTGAGCAATTGAATATCGATTTGCGATTTTAGCCTTGCGAAAGTGAAAGATCAAAGGCTTTTGGAGGCTGTAAGTTACAGGTTTAACCATCACAATATTTTCAAGGCCGTAACTCGTAACCTGTTTGGAGCCCACAAGAAAACGCCAATTGAATAGCAAATTAACTTGCAATCTCACTTACAGGCTACCAGATCGCCCAAAACCTCAATTGAATATGGCCCCTTGATTGGTGAAGGACCAATATTTCTCACCAGAACTTTTTTAGGTTCACATCTACATTGCCCATCCCTCTATTATCTCTTAATTATGCATATTAAGGTCATGAAGTCTTTCTTTACAATTTTAGTAATTTACACCATGTACTGTTCTAGCCTTCCTCCTTTCCATTGTTTAATTCATACCCATTTGAATTCTCTTCAGTGCTTTTCAGGAGTGAGGGGGTTAATTGAAGCTTCATTATGCATTCAGTCGTTAAAGACAAACCACTAAGAGAAGTCAATTAGCATGTTTAACAAATGCATGTCTTGCTAACATATCGTATGCCCTGAGCGTTTCCAGTCCTATCCCCTGGAGGGACCTGCAGAGCATCAGGCTGTGAGTAATCTCATAACTGAGCTGCGGTTTTTACAAGGTATTGTGAAGGTCTTTAAGACAAAAGAGACATTATTAGTAACATTAAGTACAGTTTTAGATTTTAATAGATATTTCATTGTTTTTTCCTTTATTCACCTCATTTCCTTTGCTTGTTTAGCTGTTTTCTTTATGTTTAATTTATAGAGTTGTTGGACTCATTGGCTCTGACCATGTACAATTCCGCATCATTAGCTATTCACAGAATTGTAGGCAAATATGGTGGACTTGTGGACCTATTGGTTGGATAAACCATAAGTTGTGACCCTCTTGGTCTAAACTTGAGGCGACCACTTTGCTTCACTGAAAGTTTTCATTCATTGAGAGCTTAGTAGAACTATTCTGATTACCATATCAATATGTCAACTGAGCACCTGAACACATTCTTCCCTCAGTACTCAAATATTAGCCAGAGATTGCATAGGGGCATTAGCAGTGTGAAATAAGTTAAAGTGCCATGAACCCGAATAGTCTCTACAGACCCTTTGTGACTTGTAAGAACCTCCCTTCCTATTTGGTTAGCCTGAAGATTATATTAAAGTAAATTCAGTGATCTGGGCCAGGTTTACTAGGGACATGGAAAATTACAGACAACATAGGAGGATGCCTTCCTCAACTGTTAGTCTGGGATTGGCTCTGATCTTTGAGACCTTATCTAATCCAAGTTTTGGTTCTTGATAAAGACATGTATATGATGAGAAAAATAATGTAATGGGGAGACATTGGACACCTAGATAAGTCAACATATACCCAGATAATAGGGGTGTTTATATATAACTAGCTATAATATTTCTGAAAATACAGATAAATTAGTATATAGTATATACAGTTATGCTTAAAAGTTTTCATACCTTTGGTAAATTGGTAATATATGTACCATTTTTAAAGAAAACATGAGTGAGCAGGCAAAACACATTTATTTTATTTCCTATGGGATTCATATTCAACTGTAGGTTATAACAGAATGGCACAATCATAAAACAAAACATGACAACAAAAAAAAAGGAAATTTCCCTGCTCTTAATACTGTGTACTGCCCCCTTTAGTATCAATGACAGTGTGCAGTCTTTTGTAATAGTTGTCTATGAGGCCCCTAATTCTTGCAGGTGGTATAGTTGCCCATTTGTCTTGGCAAAATGCCTCCAGGCTTGATGATATTAAGGTCAGGAGACTGTGATGGCCACTCCCCAACCTTCACCTTTTCTGCTATAACCACTGGAGGTTCAACTTGGCCTTGTGCTTAGGGTTATTGTCATGCTAGAAATGTGTCCCATGCGCAGCTTTCATGCAGAAGAATGCAAATGATCTGACAGTATTTTCTGATAACATGCTGCATTCATCTTGCCATCAATTTTCACAAGACTCCCAGTGCCTTTAGATCTTGCACCCGCTCCAAAACATCAGTGAGCAACAGTGGAGACGATATTCTTTTCACTATAGGCCTTGTTGACCCCTCTCCAAACAAGACGCTTATGGTTATTACAGTGTGCCAGAAGCTGTGAGGCGTGTTAAGGTGTTGTAAGCATATTGTAATAAAGCTTTTTTATGGAATTGGCGCAGTAAAGGCTTCTTTCTGGCAAGTGGACCATGCAGCTCATTTTTGTTCAAGTATCTTCTTGTGCTTTTTGAAACAACCACATCGTCTTTTTCCAGAGCAGCCTGTATTTCTCCTGAGGTTACCTGTGGGTTTTTATTTGTATTCCGAACAATTCTTCTGGCAGTTGTGGCTGAAATCTTTCTTGGTCTACCTGACCTTGGCTTGGTATCAAGAGACCCCGAATTTTCCACTTCTTAATTGATTGAACAGTACTGACTGGCATTTTCAAGGCTTTGGATATATTTGTATATCCTTTTCCATCTTTATGAAGTTCCATTACCTTGTTACGCAGGGCTTTTGACAGTTATTTTCTGCGCCTCATAGCTCAGTATCTAGCCTGCTCAGTGCATTGTGAGAGCTAAAAATCATCTATTTATACACAGACACTAATTGCAATTTAAAAAGCCACAGGTGTGGGAAATTAACCTTTAATTGCCATTTTAACCTGTGTGTGTCACCTTGTGTGTCTGTAACAAGCCCAAACATTCAAGGGTATGTACACTTTTGATCAGGGCCATTTGGGTGATTTCTGTTATAATTATGATTTAAAAGGAGCCAAAAAACTATGTGATAATAAATGGCTTCATATGATCACTATCTTTCCATAAAATACTTTTTTGCATGATCAATCATATTTTCAAAATAAATGACAAAGTTTAATAATTTCTGCCAGGGTTTGCAACCTTTTAAACACAACTGTATATGGGCAGGAGTTATATGTGTGGAAAAATCCTGCTTCTCTTAATGATGTTGGGTAGTTATACAACTATAATATTTCTCTGCAAGTATGTTCTGCTAATTCCTGTTTGTACTACAGTAAATTGTAGAAACATAATGGGTCACATGTAATGGAATAAAACAGCCCAGGGAATAATCTTTCTTAAAAACTGACAGTTCTTGTATGAACTGTAAATGTTATTTTACTTATTATATTAGCTGATTATCAACACAAATAGGTGTACAGATTGTTAGCAGAATATTCAGTCATTACATATTATATTGCCAAAATACAAGGTTGTGTCTATATTTCAATACTGTAAAAACAGAAGGTTGACACAAATGTGTAACATATCATGATAAAAAGTGTTAGTATATTAGTTTACAATACATATTTTGACTCTTCTCTGACAGAAGAGTCTGCTGTTCAAGTCAGCTGTAGGTATTGGCAGATATTGGGTTACGGGATAATAACAATCTTATAAATACATATTTGTCTGAGGACTTCCAACCTCTCTCTATTCTTGTAGCTGCTTGTCACACAGTCTCAGAATTTGACTGTCTAACATGGAAAGTCTCATACCTGTGCCCCTCCCTAGAAGACTGAGTGACTGAGTGTCATGACTATGGAACTGTGTTATTTGAGGTTATTTTCTCTGTAGGATGTCATTTGTTATCAGACAAGACTACATATCAAGTCTATATTCCCAGCATGGTACGTAGAGAAATAGTCTTAATCAGCAGCACAAGACAGTCAAAGAGATATTCTGTTCCCTCCCCAAATGTGCTTCCTAAATTAAGCTCTGAGTGGGCAACCGAATGTTTTAGCAAAGTTTAAACATTTTCCAGTGCTGGCAAATAGTGAACCCTGCATGGTAGCACTTCTAGGTGGCTGGCTATTCTGCCTAATGCAAATTGCATCCTTGCTTGAAAATTAAACCACATGCAGCCTTTTTTTAAAAGGATCATAATTGCAAATGCTTTGGTATATGACCTTAATTATTTAAGTTAGGACTGTGCGTTGATTCATTGATTGGGCATTGATTGGGCACACAAGTGGCACTACAATAAGTGGAACATTTAAGTCTTTATAGTAAAATCCTTAAACTGACTTTGTAATAAATGGAAAAAATGTCTACAATTCTGTTCCTGTGTACAGCAGCACCCCACCCCTCTTTGTTATGCTCTATCTATACTTATTTAGCATTAATACATCACTGTATGTTTATGACTATGAGGAGGTCTCTTTCAAATCTGTAGAAATGTATGCGATGATGTGTTGTATCATTACAGTGGTACACAACAAAAATACATGAGAGCATGCTCCAATATGTAAACTAAACCTGTTTATTTTAATTTATTGAGCCATTAAAAATGCATTTTCCGTTCAATTTGAAATATTAAGCTTGTATGATATTATATATACAATGTCCTAAATGTTATACAGCCACTAATCGGTTTAGCAGTAACTCATCCTTGCTGGATTTTTTTTACTTCTTAACTCACAGTTACCTATTAATAAATTCACTCTGTACAATAATCCTTGGCTCAAGCTCCCAGGGAGGGGAGACTTATTAAAAAGACAGACATAGCAGACAGCAGCCGCGGGCTAATAACCTGGTGTCACTACGGCCGCTGTGCTGAATCCATCCTGAAACAGACTGTCTGCCTTTGAGAAGCCGCTGACTCTGCGGGAAATAATGGGGTATTTTTCCACCGTCACTGGCCAATTCAGATGATAAGAGGAAAAGTGATCGGGACGCGGCAGTGATACAGTATCACTTGTGGGGCTATTGTTACTCACAGGGCTGGCGTTACCAAGTCTTGGTATTAAATAGCAGCAGTGGATGCAAGGAACCTCACAGCCAGAGGAGGAAATAAAGGACAGAGGAAAACCAAAGATACAATGTAAAGACAGAGCACAGGATCTCCGCACAGGCAACCACACCCAACACCGGACTGACTGCTAGCTCCTCAGGCATGGTGGATACCGTGCAAGTAAAGGGATAGATGGAGGGGGAATAATGTGGAGATGCAGGCATTATGGAGAGATGTTCTATGGAGCAGTAAAAAAAGGTATAAGGAGAGGTGATATGGAGAAGTAGGAGGAGTTATAAGGAGAGGTTATATGGAGCAAAAAGAGTCAATATAGGGAAAGGTTACATAGAGCAATAAGGGGAGCTAAATGAAAATTGTACACTGATTAATGGGAATTATATAGAAATAGATATAGGGTGAAATTACTCAAAGTAATAGATACAGGGTGGAGTTATATAGAGCACTAGCTATAGAGTGATGATATCCAAAGCAGTAGATGTAGGATGGGAGCTATACTGAGCATTAGCTATAGGGTGGGGTAACACAGATTTGTTAGCAATGTTTTCCGGCCTCTTATTCTCTTACAGATACCGATTCTCTCTCTCCCAGTCCCCAGTAGCTGATTCCTCTGTGAGCTCTGTAATATCACTGGCCTGGGGGCTGCCTCCTCCACCCCTCCCACTACACACACTGTCTGCAGGAGATCCAGGAACAAATGATCAGTGAAGGTGTCACCTTCCATCTGACACTTCTCTAGGCCATGGATTTAATTGGGACCTGGGAAATGACAAGTTAAGGAAACTGGAGAATTAACACTTCAACTGCCTGCAGATAGTAGGGTGACTGCATTGTGCTTCAGCACTGAAGGGGTGCAGATTATTTTAGAATCCTGCTTGGGGCGCACCCCAGCCCTCTGTCTTCACATCTGGCTCTTCCCCAAATCTCTTCTCAGCCTGGCTGCTCCTGCGCTGCATTCATTTGCATATCCTTTGCATCCTAACATCTCTGTCCCTCCTTGAGGCTCCTCCGCAGCCAGCCAGCCGAGAGACTCCAGTTTCATTAGGATGAGTGAAATTGTATGAGGAGATGCCAGCCTATGCCACCCAGCCAGCTCCCACCCTCCTCTCCCCAAGGGCATTCCCTCCCCTCCCTGTTTCCAGAACTCATCATCTTCACAAAGCCTTGCGTTTCTCCTTCCTATCACCTCCGCATTTATCTCGCTCCAGTTGTTCTGCTGTTTAGCAAATGATTGATGCACTGCTACAATAAGGCACCCTTCAAAAAATGCTTTGTAAATATAATGAGATGTTCTCTTTCCAAGCGATGTCTCACAGGGCAGGAGTTACAGGCTATAAACAAGTCTTGGCCTGGGTTCTGGGTCTTGAGATAAGGGAAATGGTCCATATGAATTAAAAGCTCATAGGTAGATACATTCTACGCCATATTACCATGGCCATACGTAGTAACAAGGCAGGTTGGTCAAAAGGGACAGCAGCTAGGAATGGACATTTTCACAATATCAAGGTTGAAGGCAGATAGCAAGTACAAATTTCCAAGGTCACAGTATCCTGATTAAGCAGGAATGGTTGAAGTATTAGGAATATACTTGAAGGGTGGGGTGGGGTTAAAAATAACATGGATAGGAAAGACAAATGGACGGATAGTTAAGTTAAAAGTACCAACGCCAGGAAATGCAGTAAATAGGGATTGCTGAGATAAAAGCACCAAGGTCAAGAAAGGTTGTAAGTCAAAACAGCTGAGGTAAAAGTAGCAATTTCAGGAAAATAAGGCAGTAAATATGGAGGTTAGGAAAGGGAATAAGTAGGATAATTGAAGTAAATGGGCCAATGTCAGGAAAGGCAGTAAATAGGATGATTGAGGTAAACGTACCAAGGTCAGGAAAGGCAATATGTAGGATGATTGAGGTAAACATGCCAAGGTCAGAAAAGGCAGTAAGTAGGATAATTCAGGTAAACGTGCCAAGGTCAGGAAAGGCAGTATGTAGAATGATTGAGGTAAACGTGCCAAGGTCAGAAAAGGCAGTAAGTAGGATAATTCAGGTAAACGTGCCAAGGTCAGGAAAGGCAGTTGGCAGGGACGGATTAGTGGCAATAATAAGGTCAATGGAAAACATAAGATTGGGATGATCAAGACGTCAGTACTGACTTTATACATAGCAATGTTTGAGGCAAGTGTACTGCTCTCAGAGCAGGCAGCAGGTGGGGCAGACTTTGATCACAGTCTGAGGTTGGAAGTAAGGGCAGTAAGTTCTGTGGGCCTCATTCAATTGCGATTTGGCCAATTGAATAGGGCTCTAAATAAGTACATAGCATATTTTTTTTAAAGAAGTTTTTAGTTTGTGAAAACCTTGCTTTTGGATAGATGTTTACTAACTAAAAACTTCTTTAAAAAAAATATATGTTATTTGCTTATTAAGAGCCCTATTCAATTGGCCAAATTGGAATTGAATGAGGGCCTGTGTTTCTGCATCTATCCTGGTACACTTAGGAGAGGTTGTTAGTGTCTTTCTTGCTACATCTTTACCAAAACATCATTAAAGCCACAGGATAAAATAATGGGGTGTTAGAAAGTTTTGATGTTGATACTACATCAAAACTGATACTATAGTATCTTACAATTAGTACCTAATACTTTTCCTTATCGGTTTTCTGCAAAATACTTTGAGTATTTCTTTTCAGAATATTGAATTTTGGATTATTAAACCAGCAAATTATGTTACCAATATTGTACTACAGAAACTGGACAAGATTTTGTAATAAAAAATGAATCTAGTTACAATAGATACCATTTTGTGAAGAGTGATGATTGAGAGAAAATGCTGGATGGGAAAGGTGGAAAGTGGGAGGGAGGGGGAATAGGGGGTAGATGAGAACAGAGATAGTAAAGGAGGGTGGCATTGACTGAGAAAGGACAATGAGATGGTAAAGTAGGAGTAGAGGAAGAGTATAATGGAAGGCAGAGCGAATAAAGAGGGTGAACGCTAATGCAGTCAAGTTATATGGGGAGTATAGTAGAAAATGGGAAATATGTTTAACAGGGAAAAGAGAGGGATGACAATTAGGGGTCCCTTGATTCCCCTTAATTTCCTACCTAGGTGGCATTTTGAAAAAGAAAATACAAGCTTAAGTCATATAAGTTTGCATCACCTCAAGATCAGTAGGAGTTCTGCATATTGGCTGCTTTATTTCAGACTTTAATCCATAATTCTGTAAAATGTGGAACATCTGGGTGCAATTTTGATGTCATAACAAGTAAAATGGACTTACAAATTCCCAACCAATGCACACATAAATTTCATCAGCAATACATATTTTGGAAAACATTGGTAAACTGATTTGAATTGCAAAGACAAATCTTGACAAGTCAGATTTAAACCAAGGTAACATTGCAGAAACTGGATCTTTTGTACCCACCAGCTTATCAAACTGCAACCTGAGTGAGAAAGGTTCTGTCTAAGTGAAAAGAGGTGATACATACCTTTGCAATCAGTTTTAATAAAGTTTGCATTTTGGAATACATAGTGCATATTACTAAGAACTAATACACTATTGGCATATGATCATTGGATCACACAAAGCGGAAGAGGCAGGATATTTCAGAAGTGCTCGAACAAGAAATCATGCTGGAAAGTCTGCAGGAAAAATATTCAGAGAATTGAAGGAAGATTACAGGAGGAATACTGGATTCATGGTAGAATTCCCTGGTAGAGGTTTGCATAGTAAGCATGGAAATGGATAAGACTTTGGACTATTTTGATACCAGATTGTGGTTTCAGTCAGGCTTGGAGAGAGGGAGGAGACTGACCCAAACAGAGAAAGACTCAGGGGAGTAACATTGGGAAGAGAATGAAAAAAAGAGGAGAAAGACTGAATCTAAAAGATTGCGATTCTGGGGAGTGAAAAGACGGTTGACTCCATGGTGATACACTATATCAGGGTGTGGGCAGGATGTTGGCACCCTACTACATGGGTTGTTGACAGGGCACTGAGTGTTTAAGGAAGAACTTCACTAAGTCACGGCCTCTTTTTGTATTCCAGGAAATTGAGTCTCAGGGAGTAGAGATATGTTATAACACAAACAAGCTTTCTCTTTCTGTATGACTTCCCTCCTCACAAGACAAATTACACTCCTGAATCATCCAGAAAGCCGGCGAGAGGAAGGGAACCTTGGTCTAAAAGTAAACATTTGTGTAAGTTTGAAAGGTTTCACTTTTTCATCAGCAGAGAGAGAGATGAAACAGAGCTCTGGGAAGACTAATCAGCTCCGGGAGGCTGCGAGAGGCGACTTACCAATTCTAAAGCTTTCATGGCACAAAGAAAAATGGAAAAGAAGATTAAAAAAAAAACAATTCAGAGTTTTACAAAGCGTTGCCTCTGGGTTGAAAAGTGAGATTATGATCGGGCACCTTACTTTTCTCTTATTTAGAGACATATTATTGGTTGCTGAGCATGAAACATTCTAATTCACCTCACCTAAATATGAGTTCAAATTAATTAAATGAATGGGCATCTAAATGGCATATGAGATTTAATACGAATAAATGTAAAGTTATGCATCTGGGAAGGAAAAATAGCCATGCAGTGTATAATCTTAATGGAGCAAATACAGGGGTATCTGATATTAAAAGGGATTTTGGACTACTTATGGACAACCACCTAGGTAGCAGTGCTCAATGCCAAGCAGCAGCTGCAAAGGCAAGTAAAATATTAGCATTTATTAAGAAGGGTATAGAAGCCAGGGAAGCAAATATAATTCTCTCACAAAACAAGTCCCTAGCACACCCTCATTTGGAATATGGAGTACAATTTTGGGCACCACTACATAAAAAGGACATTTTAGAGCTAGAAAGGTTACAGAGGAGGGCAACAAAACTAATAAGGGGAATGGAGGGACTAACCAAATTAAGCTTATTTTCTCTAGAAAAAAAGGCAACTAATAGGAGATATGATTATCACATATAATAGTTGTCATTTGCAGAAGGTGGAGGCTCCAACGTCGGCTGCAATGAGCCGAAGGCTTCGCGAGGGTCCGCATTTGCGGAGGTGGAGGCTCCCAGGTCGGCTGCAATGAGCCTTTGGCTCATTGCAGGCCACAAATGCGGACCCTCGCTAAGGAAGGGGCCGAATTTGCGGAGGTGGAGGCTCTACGCTGCCTCACAAGTGGTTGCAAACACCCACAGAAGAGGGACTTTGAAAAAATACATCTACCACGCAATGACTAAATACAGTCTTACACAAAAAAATATGAGTCGCGGGACTTAAAACAAAAAATGTACTGACTTACACTAAAAAATTACGAGCCGCAGGACTTAGAAAAAAAAACATCCCGAACTCACAAAAATACGACCTTAACAGCCGAACAGCGCGCACCTGAAAACATTAAAAAAACAATAAATACACACAAAAATGACATAAAAATCTTACCCAGAGCAAGGGGGCACCCAGGACCTCTGGAAGTGAAGTTACACCTCAATTTAAGTAGAAATTACCGAGTTTAGACACACGAAAATCCCCTAAGCGAGAGAAAAAATGGCCCCCACAAAAAAACTAAAACGAGGCTACAGGACCCTAAAGCCGCAAAACACCACCAAACACCTACGGTTTTTCCAAAAAGCTGTATGATACAAGATAAACTTTTAGCAAGGACGCTACCCGCGTACCACATACACATTAGCCGCCATTTTACAACACTAACTTACACAATGCAGAAGTACACAGCTACCCTAACGGCTTTCCCTTGCGCACGCAGCCTTTTTACACTACACACTGCACACATTGCTGACACTTACACCTCAGCTCCACAACAGTGCAAACCTACATTGTCTGCTGCAGGAACATCAAAACAGATTGTCAGCTCTTGGCACAATGCTTCCTGCATATATTACTTACAAATAGGTAAAGTATATTAATTTATAAATGTATTCAATATTTAATTAGCATAAAAACGTACATATACATAAAAAATTAAATAAAAAACTACTGCAATAAACACAAAAGCCATTCACCAATGCTGCTCATGTCACATAAACTACACCAGGGGACAGCCTTGCAATAAGCGCAAAAAGGAGATCAGCGCTGACCTTATAATGACAACAAAAGCACCTCTCATAAAATAAAGTACAACAACCAAGAGCCTCGCAATGAGTGCCGAAGGATCTCAGACCACCAAAACAATTTATGTCTGTGGCAAACAGCATTACCTGACTTAAAATGTTATTGCCCCGTCATTTTTGACAAGCAAGTCGCTAGTCTTATATAAATACATCCAGGGTCAGTATAAAGATTTGTCAAGAGAGCTTTTTGTGCCAAGAGGTTTTCAACTGACAAGAGGACATCCCTTGTGGTTAGAAGAAAAAAGATTCCACCTTAAAGAAAGAAAAGGGTTCTTCACAGTAAGGGTGGTTAATCTGTGGAATTCTCTACCAGAGGAGGTGGTGACCTCGGATTCGATAGATAACTTTAAAAGGGGACTGGATTTATTTCTAATTAAAAAGGGAATTCAGGTTTATCCTGGATAGAGAGACAGCATTGATCCAGAGAGAAATCCGATCGCCAGTATCTGGGGTCAGGAAGGATTTTTTTTTTTCTTTTGAGACGATTTTTTCTGTTTGCCTTCTTCTGGATCAATTAATTATTAATAAAAATTAAATAAATAAATTGTTAATTATTAACTAATTAAAAATTAATTAACAACAAATTAATGAATAACTAATCCGCATATTGCAGATCAGAGGAGATCTTAAATGGTTGAACTTGATGGACCTAAAGTCTTTTTTCAACCTTACTTACTTGCCCCAACACAACTTATTAAAACTCTGCTGCAACAAACCACATATCAACAACCATAAGCTCATCACATGAGCAACAAATCTCCTGAATAATGACTTAATATATTACAATATTTCTTAATTACTTTTTTTTTTTTTTTAAACACATTCTTTATTTTTATTTTTTTAATATATATAAAACTTAACAATATCAAATGCTCTTACAACAGAGAGGGTGGGTGGGTGCCTGGTTCCCTGCCTGCCGCAGTGAGGCAAAATGGCGCCCGCGCTTGCCTAAGGGGGCGGAGCCACTGCAACCTCTCGCGCAAGGCCCGCCCCTGCCTCCTCCGCCAGCACTTGGCCCTACCACGTCAAGGGACCCCCGCTGCGGATATCAGCTCACTGGTTCCGCCCCGGGGGTCCTTCAATGTAACTATGTAACATTAATTAATAGAATGGGAATGTAAGATTCAGGGATTTCAGCTGATGATAGACACTAACCTTGAAACGGCTGTCCGTGGGTAGAATTACTCATAAGGTCCAACAACAAAGGCTGAGATCCCACTCCATGCGGATGATAGCCAGTGAGCTTGAAACAGCTGTACATGGATAGGATACTCAGCTTGTGTTTAATCCATCCTTGGCTTTGCATGAAAACTGTGTAATGCAGCGGGCATAAGCTTAAAGGAAGCCATGTTTAAAAATTGTTATGGATAGAAGAACAAAGCATTTGTGGGCACATTTGCATGTCCCTGCTCAGCTCCCAGAGTGCAGTGTAATAACTGTTTTTCTCGGAATTCTGAGCAGGAAACAAGCTTTTTTAACTTGTTTTAGACATTGCAGTGTTCAAACATGCTCTTTTTTTTTTTTTTTTTTTGGAATGCGCAATATATTTTATATATTAAATATGTCTTAGATTTTGCTGCTTATTATTGAGCTTACTAGCGACTTGCCCGTCAAAAAATGACGGCAATGTGATGTATATGTTTGTCAAGTTGTTTAGTTATTAACATATATTTTTGACCCTTGTAAGTATTTTAATATGAACGTGTATTTTTGTAAAATGTTGATGTAATGGTTTTTTAAAATGTAATTAGTATCTGAAGAATTGTTAACTTTAATATACATTGAATGAATAGGAAAGCAAAAAGTAAAAACCCTTCTTTAAACGTCGCGAATTTTAACATGAAGTTTAAACTATATGTAAGCAATAACCATCAAAGTATATATTTTTAAACTTGAACTTTATTTTTTATGTTAGTTTAGAAGTTGACAAAACATTGGTATAATTTTGAACATTATAAACAGGAACATAGTGAATACATTTTGTAACCTAATTTTTTATTAAAAGTATTAACATTTGAATGTAAAAACAATTGACATTTAAATTAATCAGTATTAAAATTCAATTTCTATCACAATAATTGTTAACTTGAATATACATTGAATGTAGAGGAAGGCATACAGTAAAACTCTTCTTAAAACGTACGTAATTAAAGTAATTTATTACTGAGCACATAAACTGGCGATAAACATTAATGTAGGTAGTAATCTTAAGATAACAGACAATATTTACATTGTGACTTAAAAGGTGCTTGACCTCTTAACATCCACTTTGTAATCTGTTGAATGAAATAACTTGAAAATATATTTTTTAAACTTGTAACATTAGAAACATTAACATAGTGATTTAACATTTTAACATAATTTTTACTAACAATGCAAGGCAAGTATTTTGTGAGGCAAATCATTCATAAACATGACTTCCATTAATTATGACTGAATTAAACAACCAATTGTTATGTATTTTGCAATGCTTTAAAAAAATCTTGGCATCTTTAATTTGTATCCTTCAAAGTTATAGTACTTCATAGTAGACAATGTTTTTAGTAAAAATACGTCCATCTTCTAATAAATCACCTTGACTTTCATTGTTTTCAATGTAAACTTTAATAGCCTGTGGATTTTTGCACCGTGACAACGCAACGTACAATTGACCATGTGCAAAAACTGGTTCTTCCAAGAAAATACCCACAGATTTGAGAGTTTGACCTTGTGATTTATTAATGGTCATGGCAAATGCCATAATAATGGGAAATTGTCTTCTTTGAAGTATAAAAGGGAGACTACTTTCACTTGGTGCTAAATCTATTCTTGGTATGAAAACTCTCTCTCCTTTATGGGTCCCAGTTAAAATTTCAGCATCTATAAAATGGTCCTTTAATTGTTGAACAATTAATCTTGTGCCATTGCATAGGCCTTTTTTGGGGTTCATATTTCGCAGTAACATGATAATTGCACCTTTCTTTAGCTGCAAAATATGTGGTGGCATTCCAGAAGGAGTTAAAGAGTTTATGAATTCAGTCGAAAAGTTAGCCTGACTTTCATTGTCATCAGCAAGTACAGAATCAGCACTGTGATAATTTCTTTGTGGTGCATTAATTTTTTTTAAGATTTCATTATTGAGGATTAATGCATCTTTATTTTTACACGTCAGTATGACTTGGTTGGCAAGCTCGGAATATTCTTCGTTATTTATGCTCCCTTCAAATATAGCCGATATAATATCTTGTTGACAAATCATATGAGGTGGGATCTCTACAGTGTCATCAGGTAAATGTAGTATTTTTTCTGTTCTGCCTTCTCCAATTTTAATAAGCCAATCATTGAAATCAGTTTGGCCTTCTGATCTCATATTTTGTTGCAGTTGAAGATGGGTAAAATGTTTCCATACTATACTTGACTTTATACATGTTTCGATAATGTCAGTTCGATTTCCATGTACAACGACAGGTAATGTTTGTCTGAAATCGCCACCCAACAACATTACCTTTCCACCAAATGGAAAAGTATTCTCCATGACTTCACGAAGCAAACGGTCAATACATTGGAGGGCATAGCATGACATCATTGTGGCCTCATCTATTATAATTAATTTACATTTCTTCAATTTCTTTGCTTGTAAGGATGTCATGCGAATATCTGACACAGAATTTTCTAAAATAGGCACTGGCAGTTTAAATCCACTATGAACAGTTCTTCCACCTTCTAATAAAAGTGCAGCAATTCCAGTAGTGGCAAACGCCATTGCTATTTTTCCTTGGGCTCGTACTGAACTCATTAATAAATTGTACAAATATGTTTTTCCTGATCCGCCAGGTCCATCAAGATAGAAATAACGCTCTGTCACCATGTCATCATCTATAGCATTTTTAATGGCATGAAATGCTTGCAATTGTAGTGTATTTAAAGTTGCAAGTCTTTCTTCTGTTCTTTCTGCTTGTAGTTGAATGTCATAGTCTTCAAAGTTAATGTCATCTATAAGACCTGGATCAGGCAAATTAAAACTTGCACAACTTAATCCATGAGTTAAAAAGACTTCTTGGATTTCCATTAACGCTTTTAAGTGTGCAATGGGTTCATTGTATCGTCGCATAAAGTCTTCAGCCATATTACTTTTAAAAGTCTCCCACAAAGCTAATGCATTTGGAGCATTTGAGAAGATACAAATAAAAGCAAATTGTTCTCTCATCTGTCGTGGCATTTGACATTGTGCTGCTTCTTCTAAACATCTTTCCCACTCTGTATCATCAGCGAGTAAGTTTCTATGTCTTGCAGCTAAATGGAAGGATTCATATACAATGTCATTAACAGTTCTTAAGTGTTCAAAACTTTGTGCTCCAGGAACATTTAAAAGTAATATCCGTAAGCAAAAACGTTCCACATCTCTTGGACTGACTGTGTAAATTCTTGGAATAATTTTATTGCCTCTGGTTTTTCTTGGTCTCCATAATCCATTCACAAAAACATAGTGATATGGAATTTCAATATATAAGTATTGTGTTGCTTCAGCATCAGTGGAATTTAATGCAAACCATGCAGTTAGTGTAGTGTGACGATCTTCACTTTGGGCCAATGCATTCATTTCATTTCCAGCATGGAAATAGACTAAATGTCGTTGTGGCAAATGTACTGCTAACCTATATACTGCATGTGATCTATCATGCATTTCAAATTTTAAAAGCCGCCACATAGCTTCTGGCGCACTGACATAGCGAGCATCTACATGAGATGCAAGTTCATCATGTACTAACTCACTACTTTCAGGGTTGTCTGCACTTTTGACGACTACAGTAGCTGCATCGTAACCTTTGTAAATATATTTGTAGACATATTTAATGGATTTGATGGAAGTGCAGGCTTCTACATTGATGTGGGCGTTGTACTTCATGAGTAAATGTGGATTGTAGGGTACTACATATCTATTGTCCACTTTTTTTCCACGAATAATGGCACTATCTCCTTCTCTTCTTTTATAAAGTGGATATCCATCACAATTGGCATAGGTTTTGTCTCTATAATCTTTTGGAAATTCTTTGGAACATTTATTATTTTCCATACATGGTGATTGTGGATTAAGGTCACCACAGGGTCCATGAATCATGCGATGAGTAACAATCTCATATAGTCTACCATATAGTTCTGGATCAGGTAGTTCAGCAACAATGACTGCATCCACTTTGTCTGAAGTATCTAATTTATCTTTTTCTTGAAGTATTATTAGAAGATGTGCATGTGGAAGGCCTCTTTTTTGAAATTCAATGGTATATACATAAGCAAGACATTTGCCAAATAACTGATTTATAGTGAAGTCACGTATTAATTCATTTAATTTAATCTTAAAAACTCTGGCTACTAAATCTGGTCGATCTGAAGCAGTTTGTCCAAGAAGTAGATTTAGTGTAATTTCTGGCCATTGTGGATTACATGTAAATGTCACAAATAGATCGGGTTTGCCAAATTTTGTCACAATAGCCATAGCATCATTGTATCTTTCTCTCATATTCCGAGGAGATCCTTGAAAGGAAGATGGTAAAATGATGGCTTTGCCAGCTGTCATGTCTCTGCTTGTAGCCACGTCAGCAACATAGTCCATGAGTCCAGAATATTGTTCTACACGGAGTTTATCTTGTTGATATTTGATAAAGTTTAAATTATTTGCCTCAACTTGCAAATATGAATCAATAATCCATTGTTGTGTTAGTTTCCCACCACATAAAATTGGATTAAATACATTGCGAATGGCAATTTGAGCTACTTTAAATTCAAGCATAGAAACATTATTTCGGATTCTGGCTTTAGCATTTGGGTAACTGGGAAGAGTTAATTTTGGTTGCCAACCTGCTTCTCCGTGTGGGAAAAAGATGGGATATGTCATTGGATCTAAATTTGGACTTAAGATACTCATATTAATAAACGGTTGGTCCTCATTTCTAGGATATATTCGAATGTCTCTTTGAAATGGTGGTTCTCCTTCATCATTGTGAAACACCATTGCAACCTCATTTGTTGTTGGCAAGTTATAACGACGTTTATCAGTATGTCTGTCTCTTTTAAGCACCATATTAACCTTCGGCATTGGTAATTGATGTGTTTGTGAATGAAGTAGTTGTTCATTTTCTACTTCTGCCAATTTTTTATACGCTTTACTGTAGGGATTGTTGTCCATAATGTTATTTAGCTCTATGAAAACAGTGGGTAAGCATTTTTTATTTTCTTCCATCTGCATACGTTGGTCAACAGCTTCCATTGTATCTAGGACATATAGTTGAGCGAATTTTCTTTTATTTCCTTCCTCTGGATGTAAATGGGAAGTGCGATGATAACTTTGTCCTTGGACTTTAAAACAGTAAGGACCATGTCCTGGTACATTAGCAGCTAATGTTGCCCCCATGGATGCAAAGGATATGGCACTATTGTAGGATCTTATGTTTGTCTTAAAATTTTTGTAGTTTGGAAAAGTAGGTTCAGTCATAATATTTTGTAAATAAATTGGAAATTCTTTCCTTTCTGGAAGTTTGAACTTGCCTTTTTGACAACAACTAATAAATTGTCCATCTCTGGGTCTCTCCTGTTTAAAATAATAAGCCTCACAAAACTGACATTGAGTAGTCATGTCCCCACAACTATGAACCTCTACTGCTAAAGACTTGAGTAGAGGACAATTTGCAAAGCATATAGGATTTTGACTTTCATATTCATCAGGTGAAATGTCATATAATGTTTCAACAACAGGTTCTAAATGTTTTGTTTTTTTCGTTGCTTTTCTTGGTATATGTTGTATTGTTTGAGGTAAAATGTCATGTAATGTTTCATGAAACGGTTCTAAATGCTTTGTTTTCTTTGTTGCTTTTTTTGGTATCTCTTGTCTTTTTTCTGGTAAAATGTCATCTGATGTTTGAGCAACAGGTTGTAAATGCTTTATTTTCTTTGTTGTTTTTTTTTACATATCTTTAATTTCTGCAAGTGACAGTCTTTTGCTTGCAATTCTTTTGCGTTCTTTTTCTCGTCGAATTTCCTTCTTCTCCGGTGTCTGCTGGCTGTCTGCTCTCTGTCGTCGTTCTCTAGCTTGGCGTCTTTTCTTTTCTTGTTTACTCTCATTATCAGGCATGTTAATCTGTAAAAATAAAATAATGTACCATTAGTTTATTTTGACTTGTTAAGTTGTTTTTCATGACAAATAGTTATCAATAGTGTGTTAACATTTTATAGTTAATCAATTTCAATGCGGTAAATTGAATAAAAGTCTAAATAAGGGCATGAGATAATTATTTAAAGAAATTTTTATTTATTAAACATGTATCCAAAAGCAAGTGTTTCAGTAACTAAAAAGGTATTTTAAAACAGATGTTATGTCCTTATTTACAGCACTATTCAATTTGTCAAATGGCAATTAAATTAGGGTTTAGGACTGGAATGTTACAATGACAAATTGTATAGATTCTGTGTTTTTAGACTTTTTTGGACTATGCCAATGTATTTTTTAAGTTTACATTGAAGTTTGTATTTATTGTTAAAGATTATTGGCCCTAAAAGACAAATAAGAGATAGATGATAGATATTACTTTTTATACTGTACCTTGGTTGAAGTTTGATTTCAAGCAAAATTCTTTGTTGGTCCTGTGTTGAAAGCCTTCGTCCGATGGTCTGGTCCTGTGTTGAAAGTCCTCGTCCGATGGTGTAGTCCTCTGTTGAAAGTCCTCGTCCTCTGGTGTGGTCCTCAGTTCCAACTCCTGTCCCGATGTTCTTGACGCAGTATCTGTTATAAAATAAAAATTAAAATGTTATGTTATTTGAATGTCTTTGTATTAATGAAAAAATGGCATTATTTCTGTGTTTTTCTACAATCCTTTTTGGTGCGCCACAATTTTGGTATGCTTCTGTAGGCTATTTTCTAAGGCTTATAGGTGGTTAAACATTAAAGAAGAATATTAATTAATTTTTCTCTTTTTTTACTTGTTATACTGTACCTTGGTTGAAGTTTGATTTGAAGCAGAATCTTTGTTCGTCCTGTGTTGAAAGCCTTCGTCTGATGGTCTGGTCCTGTGTTGAAAGTCCTCGTCCAATCGTCTGGTCCTCTGTTGAAAGTCCTCGTCCGATGGTGTAGTCCTCTGTTGAAAGTCCTCGTCCAATGGTCTGGTCCTCTGTTGAAAGTCCTCGTCCGCTGGTGTGGTCGTCAGTTGAAACTCCTGTTCCGATGTTCTTGACGCAGTATCTGATATAAAATAAAAATGAAAATGTAATATTATTTTAATGTATTTGTATGAACTAAAAAATTACATTATTTCTTTGTTTTTCTACAATCCCGTTTGGTGTCCACCACTTTTGGTATGCTTATTTAGGCCTTTTTCTAAGGCTTATAGATTGTTAAACATAAAATAAGTATCTAAATGTACTTTGGTATGTGTTTGTGTGAGTTTTCATACAATCCTGTTTGGTGCGCACCACTGTTGGTATGCTTATTTAGGCTTCTTTCTAAGGCTTATAGGTTGTTAAACATAAAATAAGAATGTAAATGTAGTTTGCTATGTGTTTGTGTGAGTTTTCATACAATCCTGTTTGATGCGCACCGCTGATGGTATGCTTATTAATGTTGTTTTGTAATGCTAATAGGTTGTTAAACATAAAATAAGAATGTAAATGTAGTTTGCTATGTGTTTGTGTGAGTTTTCATACAATCCTGTTTGGTGCGCACCACTGTTGGTATGCTTATTTAGGCTTCTTTCTAAGGCTTATAGGTTGTTAAACATTAAATAAGAATCTAAATGTAGTTTGCTATGTGTTTGTGTGAGTTTTCATACAATCCTGTTTGGTGGGCACCAATGTTGGTATGCTTATTTAGGCTTCTTTCTAAGGCTTATAGGTTGTTAAACATTAAATAAGAATCTAAATGTAGTTTGCTATGTGTTTGTGTGAGTTTTCATACAATCCTGTTTGATGCGCACCACTGTTGGTATGCTTATTAATGTAGTTTTGTAATGCTAATAGGTTGTTAAACATAAAATAAGAATGTAAATGTAGTTTGTTATGTGTTTGTGTGAGTTTTCATACAATCCTGTTTGGTGGGCACCAATGTTGGTATGCTTATTTAGGCTTCTTTCTAAGGCTTATAGGTTGTTAAACATTAAAATAAGAATTTAAATGTAGTTTGCTATGTGTTTGTGTGAGTTTTCGTACAATCCTGTTTGATGGGCACCACTTTTGTTATACTTATGTAGTGTTTTTTCTAATGGTTATAGGTTGTTAAACAAAAAGAATATAAATTTAGTTTGCTATGTGTTTGTTACAATCCTGTTTTGTGTGTACCAGTTTGTGTGTACCATATGTTGCATACTTTGGCCCTCATTCAATTGCAGTTTGGCCAATTCAATAGGGTTCTAAATGTGCTTATTTGGAGCCCTATTGAATTGTCCAAAATATCAATTGAATGAGGGCCTTTGTTTGCTGGATTTGTTATATTGTGAGGGCCTCATTGAATTTGGTTTTTCAATAGGGCTCTATATAAGCACAGAGCATATTTTTGAACAGAAGTTTTTAGTTAAATTGAGCCAAATGTGCTTATATAGAGCCCTATTGAAATGGTCAAATCACATTTGAATGAGGCCCTCGGCCATTAAACATATTTAGGTCCTGAATCAATTGCGTTTTGACCAATTGAATAGGGCTCTATATAAGCACATAAAATATTTTTTGACAGAAGTTTTTAGTTAGTGAAGACCTATTATGTGCTTATATAAAGCCCTATTCAATTAGCCAACTCACAATTGAATAAGGCTCATGGTTCGGTTCTTTTTTATACTTAATACTTTACCTTGATTGAAGTGTGTAATGACAGAGGGTCCCCTCCTGCCAATCTTAATCCGCCGGTCTTCTTGTAGTGTCTGTTTGAAAAATAAAGTGAAATAGTGAATTATAGAATTTTTTATTTGTATTTAACAAACCATGGCCTTTTCAGCATTTAAAGTATTTTTGTATCTTACCTCTTCTTCTTTGTTGGTGTTCTTTAAAAGGGATTGTGCTTCACAGTGCACAGTGCAAATTGTTGAGAGACGCTGTTGATGCAGAGTCTGTTTGAATATTAAAAAAAGTAGAAAGATTGAGTTTTAGGTGATCTATTAAATTGCAGTAAACTAATTTCATTGAAATATACTTCTGTAATTAATTAGAATTAACATTATTTTTTGGTGGGGTCTACACACATATGTCACATACATGAAGCACATTTCCATAGTTGAAAGTAATTTTTTTGTGTGCGTGTGACATATCACTATACATGAATCATATTTTAATTGTTAAATTAGCCTTATTTTTATTTTTGGCCAACATACATAAATGTGTGTGTGACATGTGACTATAGATGATACACATATATGTGCGTGTCACATATCAGTATACATGACTCATATTTTAATAGTATTTTAATAGTCCCAACTTATTTTTTTGTAATGTAATTTAAATGTAGTTGTTTAATTAGTTTGTTGCAGGGGCAATACACATAAATGTGCATGTGACATGTCACTATACATTATACACATAAATGTGCGTGTGACATGTCACTATACATTATACACATAAATGTGCGTGTCACATGTCACTATACATTATACACATAAATGTGCGTGTCACTTGTCAGTATACATTATACGCATATATGTGCGTGTCACTTGTCAGTATACATAAACCTCTTTGTCTTCTTGAATTTTTTTTTTGATGTCCTGTCTTGAAAATAAGTAATATATTATAGCTTACCTCTCAGTGGTAATTTGCACAATGTAAAGTAGTAAATTAGGAAAGAATTATCTTCTCAAGTTTTAGCAGCAGTTATCTCAGAAGTCACTCTGTTCATCACCTGAGGAGAAATGTATTTTTCTCTGTCAAATAGGCAGTATTTATCAACTTGTAGAACATTCTGGAAAGTTAGACCGTTAGAACGTAATACGCATGCGCTATTTGCGTTCCAGCTTACAATTTGCGTTCCATCCGCCATTTTGTGCGTAGTAGTGGTTAAAATGGTTTTTAATATGAGTGTGATCCGTTCCGCATAGTATGTGTTTCATTATTGCGAGTAAGTGTAGTGTAGTTACGTCTGGAGCCTCGTTTTCGTTTTGTTCGGCGGCCATTTTTTCTCTCGCTTAGCCGATTTTCGGTCGTTTAAACTCTTTGTTTTGACTTAAATGGACGTGTAAATGAACTTTTGGAGGTGCCGGATGCCCCCCCGTGCTGTAAGTAAGCTTTTTATGTGTTTGTTGTGTTTATTTCTTGTGTTTGTGATGTTTTGATGCGCGGCGGTTGGAATGGGTCTTTCGCGGCCGTATTTTTTTCCGATGCGGCCGTATTTTGTTGCGATGTTGCCGTATTTTTTTGCGATATACGCAGTTAGCTTTTACGTGTACGACGCAGTGTATTTGTTTCTAAGTCGTGCGTATGTGTGTTAAGAGCGTGTGAAGGGCCTTTTTTACTGTTTTTTTGTTAAGTCTTGCGTCTGTGTGTCTGGGTGTAAGCGGGTGTGAGGCGACTTTGAGTTTTTTTTTGTTATGAAGTTGTGTGTGTGTGTGTTAACACAGCCGATGTTGGGATGCTCCCACCACCGCAAATGCGGACCCTCGCTTCGCGAGGATCCGCATTTGCGGGGACGTTGTTGGGTTTTTGTTGGCTGGGCGGTTGGGTTTATTCTGTTAAAAAAGTCGTGTGTGTGTATGTGTGTGTTAACACAGCCGACGTTGAGCCTCCACAACCGCAAATGCGGGCCCTCGCTTCGCGAGGACCCGCATTTGCGGCGAACTGTGTCCCTCGCTTCGCGAGGGACGCAGTTCTTGCGGGCTCGCTACGCGAGCCCGCAAGCGTGAGCAACGACTCGTACGCTCACAACTATATATGTGATAAGGTACATCCCTATATATCCGAGGCATGGGCAGTTTATGCCCTCATTACCTCTGCTGTTTACCTATAATGAAAAGGTTAAATCTGGAACTCAGAGCAGGCGATTTAAAAGAAATGTGGAGATTGATCACGCTGACACACAGAGCAGCTGTGGGTTTGGGACACAGCCCGGCCTGACAATATTTAGCCAATTAACTTAGCGTTAACTGGGCTTGGATCAGCTTTCACAGCTCTGCCGAGCATCAGTCAGGCTGCTTCATACAGAGATGCGAATGCATTGCAGCGGGCTATCAGGACCAGAAGGAATTTAATAAGGATTCAGTTATACCGACCCAGAATGACCTGTACTATAGTACCAAGATCAGAAACAATTACACTGAGGCCTAAATTATACTAGGCCCAGAATGGATCACAATGCAGCCATAATTATGCTAGGCCTGAACAGAGTGCAGTGAGCTACCAAGCTTAGAATGCATTCCAGAGATTGATAACTTGGCCCTGGTTGTTGTGAGCTACCACATTATATTTTAGTGAGGCCTCAACTATTACCAGACCAAGAATCACTTGCAGCATAGTACCAAGACCAGAATACATTAAAAAGAGGCCTAAATTGTGTCAGTCCTAGAATGCGTTTCAGTGAGTACTAAATTATGCTTAATCAAAAAAGACATTGCAGTAAATATATATTTTACCGGGACAATAACTATTTGCAGTTCAGATTAATTTATACTAAAACCAGAATTACTTATAGTGTAGTACTATGTCCAGAGTGGATTTCAGTCAGACCTAAATTAGGCTGGGAATTTGATGCCTAAATTGTACTGGGGCCAGAATGCATTGCTATGAAGCTTAAATTAGACTGGATTCAGAATGCAGGCCTAAGTAATACCAGGCACAGAATGCATTGCACAGTATCCTACATTATACCCAGACTAAAATGTATTGCAGTAATACTAGGCCCAGATTGTATTGCAGTGAGACCCGAATTATATCAGGACCAGAATGCATTGAAGTGATACCTAAAATATACTAAGCCATGGATGCTATGTAGTGAGGCATAAATTATATATGAAGCAAAATCTATTGCAGTGATGTCTACATTATCCCTGGCTCAGAAGGCATTGCCGTCACAGGTACTGTAACTGGCACAGAACTACCATGACCAGCATCCTTTACGTCTGGAGATGGAATTTTAGGCCAGTGTCCGTGGCTCCAGCTGACCAGCAGTTTTATGGCTGACATCCACTTAACGCCTCAGTCTGAGCTGCTAATCAAATTGGCCACTGCTCAGGAAGCGCAGATTAGAAGCACGCTATTGAAATGGAGGCATTTACGGATCCTTCCTAAGCCGGTAATAATGTAATAATGCTATAGTACTGCTGAGCAATTTCCCTGTGTTTTTTCAATAGTCATTAGCACAGACTTTCTGCAAGGCTTGGCCAAAAAAGCTTTCTGTGTTTCCTTCAATGCTGCTCAGCCTGTCAGCGACCCAAACCCTCAGTGCATAATGCGAGAGGCTGGCAGAAACTGGAGCCAGAGATGGAGAGCACCACCCGCACCATATGGGCACGCGCCAATCCCACAGTACCCAGCAGAGAGATCTGAAATACAGGCACTGAGTTTGAGAAAAACCTTCAGTCCAACATGGAAAGCTTTGTCAGGTGCAACGAATCACAGGCTGCACCAACAGAGTTATTGTGGTCTGTGCCGACATAATTTATCAGTGCTAATTGCTTGATATTTTTCTTTTAGCTGTAGCATATCAGTCACACTCATATTCCAAGGGCTAATTTCACAACAGGACTAAGACTTCTTTAACATAGTCCTAAAAAGGTATAATGCCAATGAACAACCTGTTAAAGGAACACTGTCGTCACATATTTTGTACAAAAAGAGTTTTGTGAGAAAAAGCAACACATGCCAAATATTAGGTTTTTAAAAGCTAAACGTGATATGGCCCAAATATTATAATAAAAGGAAAATGTTTCTCTCTGCTGCTTTCCGGTTTGGTATATCCTTGTTAACTAATGCTCTTTCGTTTAGACCTGTTGAAAACACTGGCAGTTTTAGCTGCCAGATTCCCATCATGTAGATAGAAAGTTCCTTTGCATTCTTATGTCAGGAATTTGATCAGCAGAAACCAAAGTTGTAACTTCCACTGCAGTGTAATTCACAACCGCGCTCTTTCCAGTCCCAGTCCCTGGAAAGTGCTAAATCTTGCTATAGTGGTCAGGCATTTAAATCCTTGCTTAGCACACTTTTTTCGCCATAGCGGTATTCATAGCTATGGGGATAAAATGCCCTGTTTACAGTGGTTTTCGTTTAGAGCTCTGGCATGCAGGAACGCATATACCGCGCTAAATGGGGCATTCCAGTGAAAAAAAGTGTTACCTATTTTCAAGTGTATGTCCTCAAAATAATATAAAATAGTATAATTTAAATATATGAGTGCAGCTGTTCTTTAACTAGAATCTTTGGATCTATCCTATAATGTGCAAGCACGGTCCCGATGTACTCCCTAACCCTAACCCCCTACACCCCTTGCCGGCCCTAGCCCCTACACCAAATACCGGCCCTAACCCTAAACCTAACCCCCTAATCCTAACCCTGACCCCCAAACCTCTTACACCCCTTGCCGGCCCTAACCCTAACCTCCTAACCCTCTTAGCCTAACACTAACCCCCTAAAAGTAAGTTCCTAACCCTAAGCCCCTAACTCTAACCCCCTACACCACTTACCGACCCTAACCCTAACCCCCTAACCGTCTAAACCTAACCCGAAAACCCCTAACCACTTACCAGCCACTTAGAGACAGCTACGTCGGACGTCGGCGGTGTGATTCCCGTGCGTGCACATAACAGGATAGGTCCAAATCTTATTCAGCAAGCTGAGTGTGTCTCTTTAAATGCAGAACTGGTGGGAAAGTCTATAATTGCCATGAATTGTTCCTGCAAGCAATTCATGTTATTCCAGTCATTCAAAGAATATACAGGACCATTTATGGCTTTGAAATAAGTGGCAAATGTTTCGAATCTGCGCCAAGATCTACATTTGCATTTTTCCACAATAATTAGATTTTTTCCTTTACCCTTGCTACTGCCATCATTTAATTATGTTTATTTATTTTATCCCCCTTCCCCATCCCTAGATAGGTACCTGTGCAATGCAGTAATGTTTGGGGACAGGGCTCTGTTGGCATTGGCAGGGCTTACTATAAATAAACCCTGTGCCTGTGGCCAGAATCCCATGGATTTGTGGCCAAGATTACACAGTGGCTAGCCAGCCCCCCCAACAGATGTTATCCCATAGATTCCATTACTGTAGATTTTTTTTTTCACAGGGTGGGTTTATAACCCTTTATTTGCTGGGTAGACACATATGTTAATTAAAGACAAGCATTCCTGGATTTTCTCTCCTGTATTGGAAGAGGCAGCAGGAAGGTCAGATAAACGCCAGTTATAATATCATTATGTCATATTTATGTAAAGAGCAAAAAAACAAACCTTGAGGCAAGATCATGTTACATGTGAGCCACACACAGGAGCTGTGCTGGGGGTCCGGTATCAGGAATATATAAAATGATCCATCCCACACACACACATGGTGCGGTCTGTGTATGAGTACAATAAAGGTCTAAAGGGAATCTGTCACCCCACCAGGAATTGATTTAATTTTAAAGAGCATTAAAAATTGGCTACACATTGTACTTCTCTACTGAAAATAATTTCTGATACATTTAGAATTGATTAAGCAGCTCCTGTATGCTAATGTGTGGTTTAGAGACCTTGCACTCCCCCACCCTCCGTTTGAGGATGCCCCACAGATGCTCAATAGGGTTTAGATCTGGAGACATGCTTGGCCAGTCCATCACCTTTACCTTTAGCTTCTTTAGCAAGGCAGTGGAGTTGTCTTGGAGGTTTGTTTGGGGTCGTTATCATGTTGGGATACTGCCCTGCGGCCCAGTCTCTGTACAGTACATGTTGGCATTTATGGTTCCCTCATTGAACTGTAGCTCCCCAGTGTCGGCAGCATTCCTTCAGGCCCAGACCATGACACTCCCACCACCATGCTTGACTGTAGGCAAGACACACTTGTCTTTGTACTTCTCACCTGGTTGCCGCCACACACGCTTGACACCTCCTGAACCAAATACATTTATCTTGGTCTCATCGGACCACAGGACATGGTTCCAGTAATCCATGTCCTTAGTCTGCTTGTCTTCAGCAAACTGTTTGCGGGTTTTCTTGTGCATCATCTTTAGAAGAGGCTTCCTTCTGGGACGACAGCCATGCAGACCAATTTGATGCAGTGTGCGGCGTATGTCACTGACAGGCTCACCCCCCACTCCTTCAACCTCTGCAGCAATGCTGGTGGCACTCATACGTCTATTTCCCAAAGACAACCTCTGGATATGACGCTGAGCATGTGCACTCAACTTCTTTGGTCGACCATGGCGAGGCCTGTTCTGAGTGGAACCTGTCCTGTGAAACCGCTGTATGGTCTAGCCCATCGTGCAGCAGCTCAGTTTCAAGGTCTTGCCAATCTTCCTATAGCCTAGGCCATCTTCATGTAGAGCAACAATTCTTTTTTTCAGATCATCAGAGAGCTATTTGCCATGAGGTGCCATGTTGAACTTCCAGTGACCAGTATGAGACCAAATTTAACACACCTGCTCCCCATTCACACCTGAGACCTTGTAACACTAACTTATCACATGACACCGGGGAGGGAAAATGGCTAATTGAGCCCAATTTGGACATTTACACTTAGGGGTGTACTCACTTTTGTTGCCAACGGTTTAGATATTAATGGCTGTGTGTTGAGTTCTTTTGAGTGGTCAGCAAATTTACACTGTTATACAGGCTGTACACCTACTACTTTATATTGTAGCAGAGTGTCATTTCTTCACTGTTGTCATATGAAAATATATGATAAAATATTTACAAAAATGTGAGGGGTGTACTCACTTTTGTGAGAAACTGTATACATAGAAAATGAGGTTCTTGGGCACCCCCATTCTACACTCACAGAGTGCAGCTCAGTGTGGATCTGTGTGTCAGTAATACACAGAATGAAGGTCTGAGAGACTCCTATCTCATACACGTAATGAGTGAGGGTCTATGTACCAGTAATATACAGAATGTGGCTTGAAGACCCCACATAACATACACAAACAAACAGGGAGTAACTCTATGGGGTTCTGCACTAGAAATTGGACAATTACCCAGAAAATAAGTTTAACTGTATTTTTCTCACAAATGAGGGGCCCATTTATTATCTGTTTTTATTAAAAACAAACCTTGTGGTTTGGAAAATACACAGAGTGGGAGTGCCTAAATGATGGAACTATACAAGGCTTAGGGAGGAATGCACACTCACAAATAAACATAATTACGCAAAGGAAGAGACACACAGGAGTTCCGGGGAGAGCATTATATAAACATAATACACATAGAGAAAATGCATACAGTGATCAATAGATACGCAGAGGCATACAAATGAAAACACACCGAGAGATCAATAACCAACAAACACAGAAAATGTATGTATATATATATATATATATATATATATATATATATATACACTAGCGACTTGCCCCTCAAAAATGATTGCAATAAAATTGTAAGCCTGGCAATGCTGTTTGCCACACAATGCGAGGCTCTGGCCCCTCCGAGCACCTTCAGCGCTCATCGAGAGCCCCGCGCTGAGCGCCTTCGACCTCTACCCTCCTGTAGTTTACGGGCCTCGCATTGCAGACATTGTGTAACCTGCAACTTTCGTGCCTCGCGCTGAGAGCCTTGCCCCACTCTCTGACCCCTGTGTCTGTTTCCCCCTCTCCCGTCCATGTCTCTGTTTCCCCCTCTCTCCACTCCTCTCTCTGTACTAGGGGCCTCATTCTATTATCGGCCGCAGCCGTTGCGGGGCCGCAAGGACCGGCCGCAAGCTATTCTGCTATTCTATTCCCTTACGGCCGGGGATTCCGGCAGGCTTGCGGCCGGTGCCTTGCTATCTCTTGCGGCCGCACGCGCCGGAGGAAAGCCTTTGATCTAAAACGGCCGCAAGAGATTTGCAATTCAATTGCTCCGGGAAACCTCTCTGCAAGGCTAAAAACGAGCCGCAGCTTACTTGCAGGAAAGAGGTCTCGCTAGCACCAATTAAGCACATAAAATAGCTCAAATAAAGCCATCCTGCACTTTGAGAAGACTATAAAGGGATTTTAGGTGTTAGAAAAAATAGCACATAATTATCCTGTACTCAAATCCGTAAAATATTTTATTTTTAATATCCGTAAAATATCCATGTAAAAAGTCCAGAGTGCTTGGAGCACCTCAGACCCGCCCACGCCGCAGCCGGAAAAAAAACAGTTAATTTGAACTCGGGTTTGGGCAGATGTGCAAGCTTGAGAGTGGGTTCCTTTTAATCCTCATGTCCCCCAATATGATCCCTAGCATTTACAGAGCTGTACAGTGCAGGCTTGAATTTATTTTTGCGTTTTTATATTTCTGAGATTACGGCCGGTTCTAAGATATGCGGCCGGCCGTAAAAGGAGATCCTTGCGGGGCCGTATAATAGAATCGCGAGTTAACTGAACCCCCGCAAGGAATCGCAGCCTTACGGCCGATTTACGGCCGATAATAGAATGAGGCCCTATGTCTTTTGTTTTCCCTTATTTCCCTCCCCTATGTCTCCTTTTCTTCGTCTCTCAGCCCTGTGTCTCTTTCCACCCTATCCCTTCTCTCCCTCCCCTGTGTCTTTCTTCTTTGTATCTCTGGTCAAGTTTTCCGTGGCTCGCAATGAGTGCCGTTGCTTTTATTTTTAAAGTCCTGCGTGCCTCGCATTGTTCTGCTAAGTGTTACTGGTTTCAGCCTCGTTTTGATCCTGTTTGAGAAAATGTATGTTTTTTTTCGGCCGCCATTTTTTCCCTTGCTTAGCTGATTTTCGATCGCACCTAAACCTAAAATGAGCTTGCAGCCTCACTCACAGGCTCCTTGGGTCTCCCCCTCTGCTGTGTGTGAGTTTTTAAGTTAATTTGTTTAATTAATTTGCTTTTTTTATGGTTTTAAGAGTTATGCGCGTAAAATATTTTTGTCCGTTTAAAGTCGTAATGTTTCACGAGCCCTGCAATGAGCGCCCTCGGCCCTCTCATTGCAGTAAAGTGGTGCAAGGCTCGTGATGAGTGCCTGTGACACTCATCGCGAGCCCTGCAATGTGCTCCTTGGTGCTCTTTAAAGCAAAGTGGTGCAAGCCTCGCTCATCGCAAGGCGCACAATGAGCGTGTTTGGTGCTCATTGCCTAAGTCGTGCGAGCCTCGTTTAACATGGCGTGACGGCCAAAAACCTAAGATGACAAGTATTATATGTGTTCAATTTTGTTCATATGTTTTCATATTTTGTAAAAAAAAAAAAAGTTTTAAGAGCACCTTGATTGGATAGAAAAGGAACAAATGCCAAATATCATGAATAAAAAAACTTGATAATAAGCAGAGTGTATTTAAATTGCATAAAGGGTGCTTGTAAACTAATGTGCTTTCCATCACTCCTGTTTAAAGCACTGGCAACTTGGATCAGACTGAAAATTTACACTATTGCTGTCCAGAAATGTCGTGCTTTATTCTGCTCTTAGTCATACATAAAGTTTTCAACCATATATTTATTTTCATCGTGCTGTGGTCCTTTAGCATAGGATTCAGGCATCTATGTGATGCTCTCAAAAAGTAACATACAAACATACAAAGATAATTATAATGATTTTTTTGCAGGAAAAAAACTATTGTTGGAAACCTGAACAGCAATAAATAATTTTGTCTGAAGACAATAAATTGGCAAAAAGCTGTGTCTGCCCCTGCCAGTGTTCCAGCGCCATTCCTAATAAATTCCATTATCAAAGCACATAATGTCTTGATACTTGAAAAGGCTCTGAGATCTCCACATACATCTCTATACCCTATTGGGGTCTTAAGTAATGTGCCAGATGCCCCAATTTAACTAGTTCAGTGCTGTGGAACAATGCTTTTTAATATAGCACACTGCTATCAAACGATTGTCAGGCAGTACTAACACATTTAAAGAATATATGTTACTCTGTACTCTATAATATCAGTATAAGATTTTCTCATGGAGGCTATTTGTGCCTAGAGGTTTGCAGTTGACAAGCTCACTCCTTGAAATTAGAATGAAAACTATTTTACTTGAAATAAACAAAAAGGTTCTTCAAAGCAAGGTCAGTAAGCTTGTAGAACTCACTGGGGATTATAATGATTAAGGAGGACAGGTACGATATTGATCCAGGAAATCAACAATTTTGGGGATTATGAAGGATTTTTCCCATATTGAGACATGTTTCAGTGGGTTTTTGTTTGCCTTCCTCTGGATCAATATCCATTCCATAATAGAAAGATCAGAGAAGATCTAAAAAGATTGAAGTGGATGGACTAGTAGTCTTTTGTCAACCTAAGTTACAATATTTCTATATTACTCATATGTTAGTACTGTAAGTTTTAGCATTCACATTCGGTCATGTCATCTGAAAACTCAGAACCCAGGATATGTGTAACAGCCAGGTCCCCCAAACACTCAACTCCTACTAAGTTGAATGTAACCAATTAATAACCAATATCAATAGGAGCATGTAACCTAACTCAGCACAAACAACAAGGTAGAGATCCATAAGTGGATTTGGTTCTGTAGAATTATATTTTAATTACGTAAATATATTTTAAATATGGGACTACAAAGGACCTTAAATGCTGAGATCTGGTCTCCAAATATGAGACCAAGGCCAGACCCACCTAGTGCAAGTTAGCACACAAAGAGACATACAAGTTGTAACGGAACCCATCACTGTTTTACCCTGTTTTATGGTTATTTAATTATTATGGTTAAAATATGATCCTACTGTTATACTGTATGTATGTTGGTTTATGCTCTGCAGAATATTAGCCCAGCCTATTGCAGACCTTGGCATAATAGATAATCCTATTACAAGGGCTCCTCATAAGATAAGGAAGTATATTGTATAAGTGTATAATCTGATCAATGTCTGTTATTGTATCAAAGTAGCCAGGTAGCCTCAAGGAGGTGTGACCACACCTATTGTCCCTCTATGTGCATTGTGTGGCCATCTATGGGGGATGTGTATTGCCTGGGGGAAGAGATGTGTATATATATTTCTGCACAACAAAATAAAGACAGTATTATTTGACTCCCAATTGAGTGTCGTCCAATATGGGAGGTTGGGGATGGTGAGACTGTAGTGCTTCTTGGATATTTTACCGTATACCAGCAGAGATATTGGATTTGTGTTCCAACTCCGTTACACAAGTTGCATGCACAACAATAAAGACACACCAAATTACCAAACCACACTTATACAGATACAAACTGAAGTACAAAAAGAGGGAAACACAACGCAAAGAAAGAAAAAAAAAGCAATTCTGGATACTATATTGCTATGTTACTCATATGTTAGTACTGCCAGGCAGTTTAAGCATTTACATTTGGTCATGGATGTCATTGGAAAACTCAGGACCCAGGATATGTGTAAACGTCTAGTCTCCCAAACACTCAACTCCTCCTAAGTTTCCAGGTAGCGCAGATACATCAGCTTGAGCATGTAACCAATTCATAACAAATCTCAATAGGTTCATGTAACCTATCTCGCCACACAAAAGCTGAGATAGGTTAAACCAGCCTTATGAGATTAGTTATGAAAGCTTGAAACCAATCAGGAGTCATCAAGGCCCTCTTTGTATAGGGCCTCTCACTCCAATAATCACTGCACTCAATATGTAGTGTCTGCCTCTTAATAAAGGGCCAAATAATTTGGAAGCCTCACATAACTATTCATATAATGCATTGTAGCTGTCCATGTAAGTTAATAAACCGCCGACAAATAAAACTAAAATGTTTACATTTTTATCCATACCTAATAAATTAGGAGGCTCCCTTTACCCCAAACTGCTGCCAGTAGCAGTGGGCCCCTACCATTTAGTAGGCCCCGGTGCTTTGTTCCTGCTGCACCTGCAGCAGTTCAGTTCCTGCCTCCAGACAGAGCTAACCCATTAACAGTATCTATTACCTGTTCCCTGCCCTAAACTGTTAGCACTGCATACAGGGTTGACTCATTTACACTACAATTGTAGTATCTGTCCATCTGCACCTATCATTTAACACTACTATACAGGGCTAAAAAAATTACAGTCAATTTGTAGTATATGTCTGGGTTACCAGGCAGCTATGGTCAACTTCCAGTCAGTACATCCGTATATATCCTCTCCTTGATCTCCTCTTTAAGGTCTGAAAAGTTCCAGTAAGTAGATCTGCCTCTCGTCACATACTGCAAGGTACAGTAAATCTAATCTAATCTCAGTTTAGATCTAGATTCATGTTACACACATAGACTAGTTTACAGTCTTCATTTGCTTGAAATGTCATGCAATTGAGGAATTCATCTAGTACTAGTATGAGAAAATGGCATTTCTAAAGTTGGGAACATGGAGCCACATTCAATTGAGCTTTTGGCCGGTCCGGTAGCCCGTAAGTGAGGTCGCAAGTTATTTTGCTATTCAATTAAGTGTCTTTTTTCGGGCTCCAAATGGCTTACAAGTTACGGCCTTGAAAAAATGGCGATTGTTAAACTCATAACTTACAGCCTCCCGAAGCCTTTGATCTTTCAAGGCCGCAAGCCTTCCGATCACGAAAATCGCACATTGCTATTCAATTGCAAAAATCGCTCAACAACACAGCTGCAATCAAGCTTCCAAGCGCCAAATGGCAGCCCAAAGCTTACGGGTTCCAAATAGGACCCGCGAAGTGTTTACAGACTAGTTTGGAACACTGCAAATGACAATATAAAGACATCAATGCACTTTAAAATATGGGGAAAGCAATTGAAGGTATTACAATTACATGCACAACCACTCCCAACTATCAAATTTAGCAAAAAAAATATATACATTTTCCTCATAGGTTCTAATGGTCATGCATATGACAATATGAAAAGCCATGCTGCAACATGCTGAAAGCTATTAAAGACACACTACCTCATTAAATTGCAACACAAAAACATGCAAATGGCTGACACATTAACCTTTTCACACTCATAGAGGCTCTAATGTGGTCCCCATAAATCCAAAGATCATCTTATATACATGTCACTTATAAAATCAACATTGGGGAAATAAATAGTGGCCAAATTACACCGCCACATGGCATATATCAAGTACCAGGGGAACATTTCACATATGGTTGTCCAGTCCCTCAGTTGTGCCTGACTCTCTGTGACCCTATGGACTACAGCACACCTACTAATGTTTCTGTCTGTGCCAAAGGTACTGGAGTGGGTTGCCAGTTTCTTCTCTAGTGGACTGTGATTTGTCTGATCTCTCTGATATGACCTGCCCACCTGCACTGGCCCTACATGGTATAGCTCACAGCTTCTTTCAGGTACACAAGCCCCTTCACCACCACCACCACTTAGCAATCCACAAGGGGACCAGGGAACATACACCACACTAATTTACTCTAACCCATCAGGAAGGGTTGCAAAAACACATGGAGGCTGTGCAGAGGTACGTGGAGCGACAGCCAACTCACTCCCATCTCTGCTACGCCCATCCTGGAAAGTCCCATGCCATTGCTGGTGGCCATGTGCCAAGATGTATACTTATTCCCATTTGATGACCTCCCATTAAGTTTTGCTACCAATCAATTCACATCATCACCTATCATATTGCTATCAGACCTTCAGGGGAATGTTGATACTCCACAGTATCACTAAGTGGACTTTGCATGTGTATTAACCCTTTATTAATATTATATCTGATATATATTGTGATATGATATCTAATGCTATTATTACTATTTTAATTATTATTGATATGTCATGTATAGTAACTCGGGCTCATTAGTTTACAGATATAGGAATGTGACACAAATGGGATGTATGTAGATGTCCCAAATCCCCAACCATTGACAACACACTGACACGGTGTGAACGGTATAACAACGTTTTATTTCATACACAGAGCACAATCAGGAATGGACAAGACAGTGCATTAACATCATGGGTGTGGTGTGGGTGGGTCCCGAGAAAGCAAGAGGCTTGTTGGAAAAAGGGGATACCTACAGGGGGTAATGTCATAGTCTAGAATAAGCATGATGCATAGCACCTACCAGGGTCACATGTGGTCACTACACCACTGCAACCGGAATCTGGTGAGAAAAAAGTTCATCAGAAATCACTCCATGTAATTGGAGAAACCAGTCATGTGCATAGATCTTACAACTTGTCTATATCTGCTCAATTAAACTGATAAACATAATCATGGATAATGTCATACAGATTTAATCCACTCACGGTGTGTTGTCAGATATTAAGTAACATTTAGAAACTGATTAGCAGAATATGTGACACAGAAAGAGGGGGTGGAGGAACATGCCTTCGTGGTTGTGAGATTGGGCTATTAAGACCTACAGAGACAAGAACAATATATCAAACACTATTTGGATTGACTTCAACATCTCATCTCAATGGCAATCCACATTGAACATCAATTGCAGAAATATTCAACATACTCTGTAGCCAGCCATTAGTATGTCATCTTTAATACAAAATGATATTCATTGTGGCGTGTGGATGAGGAGGACTTAGGGCAGTGGTTCTCAATCTTCTCTTCAGGAGCCATCAGACAGGCCATGATTTATGGGAAACAATAAATGAGGCAAATAGTATTCAACAGGTGGTGGAGCCTCAAATTGCTTCACATGTATATTCACACAGAGTTTCACCCAAATCATGGTCTGTGTGGTGGATCCTGGGGAGAGGTTTGACAACCACTGACCCGGGGGACGTTCACACCTACTTCCTCTTTCTGAGCACTGGGCCCACACCTTCTGGAACCAGGCACTTCCTCCCTTTACCACGGCCAGGAGGTGTTGGATTGAGGGGTGCATTCCAACTGTGGTGGATGTAGCAGTTGTCATTGGCGGTAAGGGGTGACATGAGGAGGTTGTAGGCTCTGGCTGCGGTGGTGATGGAGTCTGTGGAACTGAAGGCTGGAGTGTAGGCATGTGGGCTTCAGCCAACTGCACCAGCCATGCCAAGTGATGTGTCTGGGCTTGTCTGTCCCTATGAGCCGTTTGCTCGTACCTCTCCATCTGAAGATTATGCCTCCTCACCTCACCATATATTGCTTGGATTCTTTCCGCCTGCCCGGTAGCAAGTTCATTCTAACGTGCCTGCTGACCTGTTGAACTGCTCCAATCTAGCACTCATCAGCCAATCGGATGTGCTGATATATGTCACTCAAGGTGCCTGGTTTGGGTATGAGTTCCTTCTCTGGACGATGTTGGACTCTGGATGTGCTGTGGTGAGGCCAGAGATGCTGTATCATGATCATTGTGGATCATGGCTTATATCAATATATATATATACATATATATATATATATATATATATATATATATATATATATATATATATATATAGCTGGTGCGGTGTGCCATCTGCAGTTCATTAGGACACGTGCTCATCTGAATCTGCTGTGCAGTGTGTGAGACTGACCAATCTGTGACCAATGCTCAGGAATGGGTGTTAACCTGCTTATGAGGCATGGTCCAGGTTAGGCTAGTACATGATACATTATATATATATATCACTATAAAAAAAGTTCCCTGGTGCCTAACACCTATTAATTGATTGAAAATAGTAGTAACGAAAAAAGGAAAAAAGATAGCTATATGGAATGGAGCAGACTGATAACTACTCGTTAAGAGCTAGTCAAATATAATTGGGATAACTAAAACAAGTTACAAGGAGTGCTCTAGTAGGAGACATATATCTCTTGTTACGTCAAGAAAACTATAATAACTAAGGTTAGAACCCTCTAGAAAATATTCAATATATCCAATGCACTATATTGGTATCCCATAATATCTTCCATCATATGGCAAATTACTTTGCTAATCCTTGGAAGGTTTTAAAGTTATTGACAGCTCAAAAAGTAAAAAACAACGTGGAAAAAGCATGCATAGTACTCTTTAGGTATTATGAAAAAAATATATAGGGAGTATATGATGGGGCTTGGTATGAAGCAGCTAAATGCTCAACTCTCTACAACCACACACTGCTGTATATCATAAGTGCAAACAATCAATTCACAGTAGTGATATGGGTACAAAATAATAACAAACCACCTTTCACCATACAACTATACTTCCCAAATAAATTATATTAACCAGAGTACTTGCGCTTTCCAAAAATAGTCCCGACCTACTATTGCAGAAGAGGCTGGCCACCTGGCGGACCATTACAGGGGGACCTCATCCTCAAGTGGTAACGGGCAGCTCTGCTAGCCATTGCTCATGACATTCCCTTGGCAGGGCACCAGGGCAATTGCCACACTTGCCAACGCCTGGAGTATCATGAGATGTCACTAGTTTCTGTGCCTTGTGTGTTACTTATCAGTGTTTTCGTGGCCGTGGACAAGTACCCCAGGCTCCCTTGCAGACTATACCCATTATAGAAATTCCCTTCCACTGAGAAGATGTAAATATCATTGGCCCTCTTCGAAGGTCCAGTAGGTCTGATAAGAGATACTTCCTCACTTTGGTGGATTATGCCACCCGGTATCCAGAGGCTGTAGGTCTTGGCCGCATTAAAGAAGGAATCATGTTTAATGCATTGGTAGCCATTTTCACCTGGGTTGGGTTCCAGCGTGAAATTCTGTCATATCAGGGTACACAGTTTATGTCTGAGCTAACACAGCTGTTGTGACGGAAGTGTGGAATGACCCAGTTAAGATCGACCCCCTATCCTCCTCAGACCAATGGGTTGTGTGAGAGTTTCAATGGCACCCTGAAGGCTATGATTAGAGCCTTTGTGGCCCAGTAGAAGGATTGGGAAAAGTTGCTTCCCTACCTCCACTTTGCCTACAGATAGGTCCCTTCAACAGTCCGCAGCCTTCTCTCCTTTTAACTCTTTAATGAGTGGCAAGACAGGGGGGCATTGGACCTGTTATGGGAGTTTTGGCATAGGGACCACCATTGTGAGGAACTCCCTGTAGTGCCATATGTGCTGCGGCTCAGAGATAGGCTTGAGACACTGACTGGGTTAGCCAAGGAGCATCTGCTTGCAGTCCAAGGCAAGTAGAAGTAATAATATGATCACAAAGTCAAGCTAGGGAATTCCAGGTAGGCCAGCAGGTAATGATGTTGGTACCTAATCCCAAGGACAAGCCCCAAGTGAATTGGAATGGTTCCTTCCAAATCGTCTGGAAACTAGCCAACACCACCTATGTGGTAGCAATGAATGAGCAACAGCAGATTCAGAAGGCAATCAAAGAGAATACGCTGAAGCCTTACCGGAGTTGGAATCCCCAAGTAATGGCCACATACCGAGCAGAAGGGGAAGATTCTGAGGATGGGGTACTACCGGACATGCTCGCCCTGCTGACTTGTACCCTATTTTCCTAATCCCAACCAATTTGTCACCTAACCAGCATCGGCAGCCTTTGGGAGTGCTGAATCTCCACCTACATTTGTTTTCTACCTGCCAGGGTAGAACAAACCTACTGGTCCATGAAGTCCGTACCTCTAACACTTCCCCACTGAAGCAGCCCTTGTATAGGGTGCCCAGGACTGTGAAGGGAAATATAAGGAGGGAGTTGGATAGGATGTTAGAGCTGACCCATCCAGCCACCCTTAAATCCTTTTCCATCCCCTGTGGAGCTGGTCCCTAAGAAGGAAGGGACCAGTTTTGTGTGGACTATAGAAAGGTAAATGATAAAATAACTACTGACGCTTACCCTATGCCTAGAGTAGATGAACTGCTAGATAGGCTAGGATGGCCAACCAACGTGACCACTCTGAACTTGTCTAGGGGCTACTGACAGATCCCACTTGCTGAAAACACTAGAGAGAAATCGACATTCAACACCCCATTTGGGCTACAGTAGTTTAACATTATGCCTTTTTGGATGAAGTATGCTCCTTCTAAGCTTCAATGGTTTGTTGACCATCTACTACATGGGTGCCAGGAGTTCACCCATGCATAACTGGATTACACTGCCATATTCAGACATACTTGGGTTGGATCCAGCAAGCAAGATTGACCATTTGCCTTGACAATTGACAATTTGCTAGAGGTGCAGTATCTAGGGCACAGCGTAGAGAGCTGAGGCCACCAATCAAGAAAAAGCCCTACATTTTCTCTGGCCCTCTTTGCTTTCCTTCAGGACCTAGAGTGACTGCACTTGTCTCTGTGCTACCACTAACCAGCCCCAAGCAGACTCACTTACTGTGTCACACCAATTGATGACCTTGGCATGTCTCCCACTTGTCTTGTTTATTAAGAGTAGCTCTAATGTATTCACAGATAATAGAAAGGAAGCAGAGCATGGGTGTCAGGTTGTTGTTGGTTAATGCTTTAGTGGTCCAGAAGCTGTATAGCTTTATTAGACCAACAGCATGCTCAGACGAAGCTGTAAGATGGAATCACCCTCTCTCACTATCATCACACGTATTCATGGCTTGCTTGATGCCCCTCTTAGTCCCTATTGCCACAACGTGGGTGTTGTATGCTGATTATCGGGGTGCTATGGTGCTATTATGAGGGTGCTGTGCCATGGCTATGTTAACACTGTGTATTATTCCAGATCTGCCTGTGAAGCACATTTCCCTGCCTGTGTTCCCAGTTTTCCTATGACGTGGCATATGTATCAGGCTCCGGGGTTGAGCATGCGGTGAGGTCTTTTCCAGTGTTTGTTTTTAAAAGGCTTTAAAATATTCAGTATGTTTAAAAATTAAAACGTGAGCTGTACCCCTCTGTGGGACCTGAATGAATGAAAGAAAAAAAGAAAAAATCTCAACAGGCAGATAAGGGCTGTGTATCCATGACAACTGAGCTCATTTACTGTGGATTCCCCCCAAATATAGGATTAGGGATGGGGAGAGTCAAAATCCTGTGACCCATTCCTAGGACGCCCACTAGATGTTGCTGTAGCCCTCGACTGCTCCCTGGATTAGTCTGTCTGCTCAGGGTACATGAGAAATACAATCATTTTCCTCCAGTGTAAACCACAAACGGAAGGTATGTGAGAAGTCTTGGTTGAATTTACCAGGTTAGAGAGATAAGAGAAAGAAAAACTTCTGTGTGACTATATATTTTATATGTAACCATTAAAAAAAACATATCAATGGCCATATGCATTATTGCACAAAATAAATAAAACAGCAAAACATGGATGGATTGATCTTTTTGGGTAGCATGGTGTCCAAATGGGTTACAGAGGCTGTGGTGTTCAATTGAGATTCCTTCTGAGGTGCACTTTTTTTCTGGCACATTGCGAAGCCATTGTAAGTGAGGTTAAACAAATACTTTTGGTCCATCAAGTTTTTAGATCTCATCTGATACTTGTATTATATGTATTGTTATTTCATCCAGAGACTAGCAAAACATATATATATATATATATATATATTGGACATGGAAGGTTTTGGAATTTCACTAGGAATATAATATACCTGTGTATCTAATTTTATTATGTACCTTATTTTATTAAGGAGTGATTTAAAAGCTCAGATTTTCTGCCTAAACTCATTCAATTTGTACCTGTTTGGGCCTGCCCTCTGTAGCTCATGCAGCTCCTGAATACACAGATTGTGAAGTGTAGTGTTTAAAATTAGCCTATCAGCGACCTCCCTCAAGCAGAATGTTGCCACTGATTGGTTGCTATGAGACAATCATTCAATTTGTACCTTTTTGGGCCTGCCCTCTGTAGCTCATGAAGCTCCTGAATACACAGATTGTGAAGAGCAGTGTCTCAAGTTAGCCAATCAGCGACCTCTCTCAAGCAGAATGTTGCTATGGTTGCTATGAGACACTGCACACCCTGTACTTAGAAGTACACTGTCTTCATGAGCTGCATAGGGGAGAAACCAGTTAGGAAACATTTGTATGATTTTAGGCAGAACATACAGAGCTCTTAATCATGTCTTAATAAAATAAAGTAGACAAAAGTAAAGAGATACATAGGTATATTATATTCCTAGTGAAATCCAGGCACCATCCATGTCCCTTTAGGGACCACATTCATTCATGATGCCAAAAATTGGCAATTGTAATATTTCCTGGATCAATATTCTAACACCTAATTATATAAACATAACCTTATATGCCATTTTAAAAAAAATGTATCCACCATCTTCTTTAAGATATATTTTGAATTTGCTGTCACAACTCTTCCTTTGAGAGTTCCACAGTCTGACAGCCCTTACTGTGAAGAATGTTTTACTTTCTTTAAGGTGAAATCTTTTTTCATCTAATCTCAGGAGCTGACATCTTATCAGTTATAATTTCTGTGCAATCTTTACCCTGACACTGGATGTACTTATATTATCTCCTAGTAGGTGCATATCCAAAATCTCATGGTATGTAAGCATAGTAACATCAGCATATTATAAATGACTGATTATGTGACCAAGGCTGTGAAAGGCATCAAGTTAGTTTTGGTACTATTTCATTTCGAAGCCTAAGACCTATGATTTTTAGTATTTTATACAATTTAATACTATGTGTAATTATCCGCATCTAATGAAATACTATTGTAAAATGCATTACAAAGTTGGGATATAGTGTGGGTGCAGCATCTTTCCTACCGTTTTCATGTATAAGTAGTAATTTTCTCAAAGAAATTATAAAGGATGATACATCCACTCATTATCAACATGTAATGACCATACCAGTGATGACAATCTTAATTTTAGGGGCTTCAGTGTTGCTATCTTCTACACTTCCTGAAGGGAGTATGAGTTGTTGGCTCCACTGTATTCAGGAGTTGAGGAGATGAACTTGTTTCTTGTTAATTAAAGGTGCCATGTAGTCATTTTTTTCCCAAATATTAAGTATCTTGATAATGGTGATTTTTTTTTTTTAAAGAAAAAACGTGCTCTTTCCATTCAAAGTCTCCTCTCACCTCAGAAAGTAGATCACTGGTAACTAAAATAGTAGATTCCACAGCCGCATAATTGCTTATAATAGCATTACAGTAGGGTGGTTTAATCAGTACCAGATAGCTGTGTTTAGTGGCAGTTATAGAAAGCTGTGTTTAATTGCACATCTACAGATCTATGGCAGTGACACATAGCTGTGTGTTTAGTGACAAGGTAGAACAGGTATAGGTATTTGTTTAGTGACACAGTTACAGGTAGTTGGTTGTATAAGGGGCACAGTGACATAGCTGTGTTCAGTGGCACAGTTACAGGTTGCTTGGTAAATAAGGGGCACAGTGACAATAACAGATTAGCTATGTGTTTAGTATAGAAATAGTTTTGTGTTTAAAGACACAGTGATAGCAATGTTAGTTCAGTGACATATAGCTGTGATTAGTTGCATATTGCAATATACTGCGCAGTGACAGATAGCTGTATGTACCATACAGTACAATAGCCGTGATCTTACTGTCCTGTACAGTACAATAGCTGTGCTTTTAATGCGCAGTGACAGATAGCTGTGCGTACCGTACAGTACAATAGCCGTGCTCTTACTGCGCTGTGACCGATAGCTGTGTGTACCGTACAGTACAATAGCTGTGCTCTTACTGCGCAGTGACAGATAGCTGTGTGTACCGTACAGTACAATAGCTGTGCTCTTACTGCGCAGTGACAGATAGCTGTGTGTACCGTACAGTACAATAGCTGTGCTCTTACTGCGCAGTGACAGATAGCTGTGTGTACCGTACAGTACAATAGCCGTGCTCTTACTGCGCAGTAACAGATAGCTGTCTGCTTCCATATTAATTGGACAGTGACTAAGCACTGCATTTAAGTGACAGTGAAAAACTGCTTTTATTGTGTCAGGCAAATGTTAGAGTGATGGAACCAGTGTGTTTAACAAGCTCTGGCAGACTTTCATTCTGTCTGATTGAGGCACTCTCTCTGGAGCTGTGTGATTGAGGCCTCTCTCTCTGGAGCTGTGTGATTGCGGCCCCTCTATCTGGAGCTGTGTGATTGCGGCCCCTCTATCTGGAGCTGTGTGATTGAGGCCCCCTCTATCTGGAGCTGTGTGATTGAGGCACTCTCTCTGGAGCTGTGTGATTGAGGCCTCTCTCTCTGGAGCTGTGTGATTGCGGCCCCTCTCTCTGGAGCTGTGTGATTGAGGCACTCTCTCTGGAGCTGTGTGATTGAGGCCTCTCTCTCTGGAGCTGTGTGATTGCGGCCCCTCTATCTGGAGCTGTGTGATTGCGGCCCCTCTATCTGGAGCTGTGTGATTGAGGCCCCCTCTATCTGGAGCTGTGTGATTGAGGCCCCTCTCTCTGGAGCTGTGTGATTTAGGCCCCTCTCTCTGGAGCTGTGTGATTGAGGCCCCTCTCTCTGGAGCTGTGTGATTGAGGCCCCTCTCTCTGGAGCTGAGTGATTGAGGTCCCTCTCTCTGGAGCTGTGTGATTGAGGCCCCTCTATCTGGAGCTGTGTGATTGAGGCCCTCTCTCTGGAGCTGTGTGATTGAGGCCTCTCTCTCTGGAGCTGTGTGATTGAGGCCCTTCTATCAGGAGCCGTGTGATTGAGGCCCCTCTCTCTGGAGCTGTGTGATTGAGGCACTCTCTCTGGAGCTGTGTGATTGAGGCACTCTCTCTGGAGCTGTGTAATTGAGGCCCCTCTCTCTGGAGCTGTGTGATTGAGGCCCCTCTGTCTGGAGCTGTGTGATTGAGGCCCCTCCCTCTGGAGCTGTGTGATTGAGGCCCCTCTCTCTGGAGCTGTGTGATTGAGGCCCCTCTCTCTGGAGCTGTGTGATTGAGGCCCCTCCCTCTGGAGCTGTGTGATTGAGGCCCCTCTCTCTGGAGCTGTGTGATTGAGGCCCCTCTCTCTGGAGCTGTGTGATTGAGGCCCCTCTCTCTGGAGCTGTGTGATTGAGGCCCCTCTCTCTGGAGCTGTGTGATTGAGGCCCCTCTATCAGGAGCTGTGTGATTTAGGCCCCTCTCTCTGGAGCTGAGTGATTGAGGTCCCTCTCTCTGGAGCTGTGTGATTGAGGCCCCTCTATCTGGAGCTGTGTGATTGAGGCCCTCTCTCTGGAGCTGTGTGATTGAGGCCCCTCTATCTGGAGCTGTGTGATTGAGGCCCCTCTCTCTTGAGCTGTGTGATTGAGGCCCCTCTCTCTGGAGGTGTGTGATTGAGGCCCCTCTCTCTGGAGCTGAGTGATTGAGGTCCCTCTCTCTGGAGCTGTGTGATTGAGGCCCTCTATCTGGAGCTGTGTGATTGAGGCCCCTCTCTCTGGAGCTGTGTGATTGAGGCCCCTCTATCTGGAGCTGTGTGATTGAGGCCCTCTCTCTGGAGCTGTGTGATTGAGGCCCCTCTCTCTGGAGCTGTGTGATTGAGGCCCCTCTATCTGGAGCCGTGTGATTGAGGCCCCTCTCTCTGGAGCTGTGTGATTGAGGCCCCTCTCTCTTGAGCTGTGTGATTGAGGCCCCTCTCTCTGGAGCTGTGTAATTGAGGCCCCTCTCTCTGTAGCTGTGTGATTGAGGCCCCTCTCTCTCTCTGGAGCTGTGTGATTGAGGCCCCTCTCTCTCTCTGGAGCCGTGTGATTGAGGCCCCTCTTTCTGGAGCTGTGTGATTGAGGCACCTCTCTCTGGAGCTGTGTGATTGAGGCCCCTTTCTCTGGAGCTGTGTGATTGAGGCCCCTCTCTCTGGAGCTGTGTGATTGAGGCCCCTCTCTCTCTGTCTGATAGAGGCCATTCTTTCTACCTGATTGAGGACTCTCTCTCTCTCTCTCTCAAGCTGTCTTATTGGGGCTCCTCTCCTGCTGTCTGGGGCCTCTTTATCTTGCTGTCTGATTTAGGCCTCTCTCTCAAGCTGTCTGATTGAGGCCTTTTTTTCTTGCTGTCCTATTGGGGCCTATCTCTCTCTCTCGATATCTAAGTTCTTTTTCACTTGCAGTCTGATTACGGCCTCTCTGTCAAGCTGTCTGATTGCAGCCTCTTTCTCGAGCTGTCTGATTGAGGTCTCTCTTTTGTGCTGTCTGATTGGGGCATTTCTCTCTCGAGCTGTCTGAATGAGGCCTCTCTTTTGAGATGTCTTGCACTGCCTAATTAGTACCTCCCTCTCTCTCGAGCTTTCTGTTTGAGGCCTCTTTCTTGATCTGCCTGATCGGGATCCTCTTGAGCAGTCTGCCTGGGACCTTTCTGTCTCTCAAGCTGTCAGATTGAGGCCTCTCTCTTCTTCTGTCTGATTGAGTCCTCTTTCTCTCTAGCTTTCTGACTGGGGCTCTCTTTCACGTTGTCCGATTGAGGCCTCTCTCTCGCGCTGTCTAATTGAGGCCTATCTTTCAATCTGCCTGATTGAGACCTCTCTTTCAAGTTGTCTAATTGGGGCATATCTCTTTGACGCTGTCTGATCAAGGCCTCTGTTTCAAGCTGCCGGACTGAGGCCTCTCTTTCAGGCTGCCGGACTGAGGCCTCTCTTTCTATCTGTTTGAATGATGCCTCTCCCTTGAGCTGCCTCTAATAACAGAGCCTAACGCTTTATATGGCAACTATTAAACAAAAACAAAACAAAACACCTTGTTAGTAACATCAAAAGAGGCCTCATTACGTGTGCATGTTCCACTGACAGATATCCGTGCTCACACAGTATGGGGTGTCATGCAGCGCCAGTTATGTCATGTTATAACATATCTCCATGAGCCTTCTAATGAGATAAACAGTGAAATTGTTGGTAAGTCCATACACACAACATGATAGTAAATTCCTTTGTTTTTCTTTAGTACACTGACTTCTCTAGTTTTTAGATGTTTTGTTTTTATCCATAGAAAGCAGTAAAGAACCTAAGACTCCCTTTAAAAATTACATAAATATAGTATCATTTAAAACAAAATATTAATAACAGTACTTTATCAACTGAATGTTATTAAAGAAATTGCATGTTCCTACATTAAAGTTAGGTTTGCAGTACTTACATATCAGTCAGCATTTCTGGTCTACACACCAAGGACAGTTTGATATCTTGTTCTAATTGGAGATCATTGCTGTTAATAGCTGCTTACCCCTGGGACTCTGAATCTATTATCTTCAATATAAATCCATGTGAAAAATAAAATACTGGGCATGCTCAGGCAACTAGGGAGGTACATTACTCCCTGGTGTCTATTTTTCTCACAGTGGATTTCCACTGATAACAATAGATTCAGCAACTTGGGGTAATCAACTATAATTGTCAATGATTTGTAAAAAAGCAATTTTGGATAATACTATTTTATTGGTAAAGTACTTGTTATTACCTATAGTTTTATATTATACGGTGTCATTTTACTTCTTTTGTTCCTAACATCCCTGCTAGTTTGTTGTTGTGTATATGTAACTACTTTGGAAAGCAGCACATACATTTTCTATTTTTTCATGTATTTAAAAGAGAACATATATTTTGTGCATTAAATATGAGTAATCAGAAGTTTAGAAAGCTTAATGTTATTCAGTGTGCAAATGCAGTTTAGCAAATTCCCCTCTGACATCACTTGGAAGTCATAGTCATAAAAGTCAGAGTGATTTGCTTGGTTGCTGTGTTTGTATATAAAGTGAACATGATTACAGCTTCCTCTTCTTGGAGCGTAGGTGCAGTTCTCCCTTCAGGTCTTAGAGCACTATTAAATTCCCCTAACATGTAAAACCATAGCTCGTAATGTAGCCCGCAAGACTTACGGCTATTAAATTGGCCTCGTAAAGCAACCCACCAACAACTTGCAAGGTAGGGGCGAGAAAACCCTACGGGACGTGAGAATTCGACATGGGCACCCCAAATCCTTTCATCTGTCAAGCACGTAACAGTTACAATTTCAATTGCAACAAATTCACTGGCGTTCAAGCCCGTAACCCACAAATGGAGCCAAGAAGCCAATGAGTGCTAGACAGGACCCGCAAGGGGGGTAAAGTCTAACCGTAGCACTTTAAATGCACATTTACACACACTACTGTACTTTTATTAACAGGAAAAGTGATGTTATGTCTTAGAATTAATAGCACAAGATTCTCAAGCTCGCAAATCGATGCCAAAAAATACTTTATTTCATGTGTAATTTCTGTGTTATCGATCCCGGCAATCAATGTGTTAATACATATAATGGAACTCGCAGGTAATAGAATATCATATTTACGGCTTTATCAATATTGCATTATATCTGGAATGTGGGTCCGATCGGAACTTGTAATTGAAACCCGTAAGACTTTGAAATCCCACCCCCATTTTTCAGTGATGTAATTCTGCCGATCTCTGTTGCCATTGGCTCCATCGAAAACCCGTAACTACGGGTTTGACTAATTGATTACGTTCATGGCTGCGGATCCAACCTTCAACAAATGGTTTACAGGTTTGCGTCTCAAGCCTATATCTCGCAGCATGTTCTAGTTTAATAGCTCTGTAACCCGCAGCCGTTGCTGGTCTCACGTTGCACATACAGGCTTGGAATTTAATGTAGCTCTTAGTCTTTACTGAATCCCCCTATCCCACTTATCAATTATTCTTTTTTGTACAAATCATTGCTAGTTTGCCCTTCATTGATTGATGTAAAGACAAGATTACCTGTTCCAAGGTCATAGAGCAGACACACCCAGCCGCCCTGCTCCATACCCTTGCTGACTGGCACAGCTCATGGCATGACGAGGAGTCTGCCTGCCAACTGCAGCACTCCAAGCTCTCTCAGTACATTAAACCATAATTACATTCCAGTATTGTCATCCCAAATCTGACCTTGGGATCTGTGAGAAATACATCTATTGTAATCTGGCATTGCAACAAAACTGGAGAGGGGGGTGTGAAAGAGGAGAGAAGAGGAATCTGGGCTCAAAACATTTAAGGAGCTCTGCACTGGGCCAGATGCACCCTCGGCTGATTCAGCTAAGAAGCATGGGGATGGTCTACAGACCCTGAAAGCAGTTTGGGGGAAAGGCCCAGCTCTGGAATGTAGCAGCCTTATTAGGGAGTTACAAAACTCTGTTCTCAGCATGTGAGTGTATATCCAGGTACAGTGTCCAGTTCTGGAAAACGGATCTCCAAATGGATATTAATAAATTAGAGACTAGTGATGTTTGGATTCGCGAACAGCGGACGCGAACTTCATCAAATGTTCGCGAACGGGCGAACATCGGTGAACCGCCATAGACTTCAATGGGCAGGCGAATTTCAAAACCCACAGGGACTCTTTCTGGCCACAATAGTGATGGGAAAGTTGTTTCAAGGGGACTAACACCTGGACTGTGGCATGCCGGAGGGGGATCCATGGCAAAACTCCCACGGAAAATTACATAGTTGATGCAGAGTCTGGTTTTAAGCCATAAAGGGCATAAATCACCTAACATTCCTAAATTGTTTGGAATAACATGCTTTAAAAAATCAGGTATGATGTTGTATCGATCAGGTAGTGTAAGGGTTACACCCGCTTCACAGTAACAGACCAATCTCCCCGTTTAATGCACCGCAAACAACCGCAAACAGTCCCTTTGCACAACCGCAAACTCACCATTTGCACAAGGTTGGATACCAAGCTAGCCATGTCCCGTTCCTTGTCCTCACTGATGTCATTGAAGGTGTCTTCCTCCACCCAGCCACCTAGGGTCCCCGAAAGGTGACAACAAGCCCCCTGGGGCGCCTGCTGTGTTTGGTCTTCCACCTCCTCAAAGCCACCTTCCTCCTCTGACTCCTCTTCTTCAGACTCCCAGAGTCTGGGGGCTTCCACTGCCTAGCATGGAAGATTATACACAGGTCAGAGTCTGGGGGCTTCCACTGCCCAGCATGGAAGATTATACACAGGTCAGAGTCTGGGGGCTTCCACTGCCCAGCATGGAAGATTATACACAGGTCAGAGTCTGGGGGCTTCCACTGCACAGCATGGAAGATTATACACAGGTCAGAGTCTGGGGGCTTCCACTGCCCAGCATGGAAGATTATACACAGGTCAGAGTCTGGGGGCTTCCACTGCCCAGCATGGAAGATTATACACAGGTCAGAGTCTGGGGGCTTCCACTGCACAGCATGGAAGATTATACACAGGTCAGAGTCTGGGGACTTCCACTGCACAGCATGGAAGATTATACACAGGTCAGAGTCTGGGGCTTCCACTGCCCAGCATGGAAGATTATACACAGGTCAGAGTCTGGGGGCTTCCACTGCCCAGCATGGAAGATTATACACAGGTCAGAGTCTGGGGGCTTCCACTGCCCATCATGGAAGATTATACACAGGTCAGAGTCTGGGGGCTTCCACTGCCCAGCATGGAAGATTATACACAGGTCAGAGTCTGGGGGCTTCCACTGCCCAGCATGGAAGATTATACTGAGGTCACAGTCTGGGGGCTTCCACTGCCCAGCATGGAAGATTATACACAGGTCAGAGTCTGGGAGCTTCCACTGCCCAGCATGGAAGATTATACACAGGTCAGAGTCTGGGAGCTTCCACTGCCCAGCATGGAAGATTATACACAGGTCAGAGTCTGGGGGCTTCCACTGCACAGCATGGAAGATTATACACGTTGCCTCTGTCTGCGTTATTATAAGGTGTGTACTGTTAAGTAGTACTATTCCTATGGGTTTAATCCCTGTTACGTCCACTATCAGGGGACGTGTATATGGCATGGATTTTTGGAAGCAGGAGATGGAAAAAGATGCTTGGTCGGTCCTCCCACTTCAAATTTGGGGCACTGCGCTGCAATCTAAGGTGCCACCAGATATGAGTGTCACTGTGCACTGGCAAAAGTTGGCAGAGTAGATGCAATAGGCTTCACACACACGCCTGTAGGCAGGCAACTGATATTCAATTGATTACAGTCAAAAAAGTGTTGTTTTATGTCACTGTACACTACGGTTGCACCAGATATGACGTATCACTGTGCACTGGCAAAAGTTGGCAGAGTAGATACAATAGGCTTCACACACACGCCTGTAGGCAGGCAATTGCTATTCAATCTATTACAGTCAAAAAAGTTGTTTTATGTCACTGTACACTACGGTTGCACCAGATATGACTTATCACTGTGCACTGGCAAAAGGTGGCAGAGTAGATGCAATAGGCTTTACACACGCCTGTAGGCAGGCAACTGATATTCAATTGATTACAGTCAAAAAAGTGTTGTTTTATGTCACTGTACACTACGGTTGCACCAGATATGACGTATCACTGTGCACTGGCAAAAGTTGGCAGAGTAGATACAATAGGCTTCACACACACGCCTGTAGGCAGGCAATTGCTATTCAATCTATTACAGTCAAAAAAGTGTTGTTTTATGTCACTGTACACTACGGTTGCACCAGATATGACGTATCACTGTGCACTGGCAAAAGTTGGCAGAGTAGATACAATAGGCTTCACACACACGCCGGTAGGCAGGCAATTGCTATTCAATCTATTACAGTCAAAAAAGTTGTTTTATGTCACTGTACACTACGGTTGCACCAGATATGACTTATCACTGTGCACTGGCAAAAGGTGGCAGAGTAGATGCAATAGGCTTTACACACGCCTGTAGGCAGGCAACTGATATTCAATTGATTACAGTCAAAAAAGTGTTGTTTTATGTCACTGTACACTACGGTTGCACCAGATATGACGTATCACTGTGCACTGGCAAAAGTTGGCAGAGTAGATACAATAGGCTTCACACACACGCCTGTAGGCAGGCAATTGCTATTCAGTCTATTACAGTCAAAAAAAGTGTTGTTTTATGTCACTGTACACTACGGTTGCACCAGATATGACGTATCACTGTGCACTGGCAAAAGTTGGCAGAGTAGATACAATAGGCTTCATACACACGCCTGTAGGCAGGCAATTGCTATTCAATCTATTACAGTAAAAAAAGTGTTGTTTTATGTCACTGTACACTACGGTTGCACCAGATATGACGCATCACTGTGCACTGGCAAAAGTTGGCAGAGTAGATGCAATAGGCTTCACACACACGCCTGTAGGCAGGCAACTGATATTCAATCTAGAAGGGAGTGTATGCTGCTGATTGGCTGGAATGTGTCTGCTGACTGTGAGGTGCAGGGTCAAAGTTTCCTCAATGATAAAGAATAGGGGGCGAACCGAAAAGCGCATATGTTCGCCGTTCGCTGCGAGCGCAAACATGCCTAAATCGCCGCGAATAGTCCGCGGGCGAACTGTTCGCGACATCACTATTAGAGACAATTCAAAGGAGGCGACTAAAATGGTGCAGTGTCTAAAAGACACAACTTATAAGGAGATTCCATGACATTAACATGTATAGATTAGAGGAGAGAATGGAGAGGGTGACATGAGAAAATCCTGCAAATATATTATAAAGTTTAATAAAGATCATGAGTGAAGTATTTTATAGAAAAGGAGCAGCAAAAAAAAGAGGTTGTGATATGAAGTTGGAAAGTTTAGGGGTAATGTGAGATGTACTTTACAGAAAGGTTAGTAGATAAGTGGTTGTTGTTTGGTAATTCATTTATGTCCGACTCTCAGTGACCCTATGGACCGCATTACGCCAGGTACATCTTGTATCTGGTTGCGCTCATCTATAAGGTTTTCATGGCAAATATACTGGAGTGGGTTGCCAGATCCTTCTCTAGTAGTCTGTGATTTATCTGACCTCTCTGCTATGACCTGCCCATCTTGGGTGACTCTACGTATCATAACTCACAGCTTCACTCAGGTACACAAGCCCCTTCGCCATGACAAGGTAGTGATCCAGAAGGGGAGATAAGTGATATAGCCCTCCATTGAAAGTGATAGAGGCAAACACAGTTAAGGATTAAGCAGGTTTGGGATAATATTAAAGTAGATAGAATGAGCCCTTTTGGTTCTTATCTACTGTCAAATCTACGTTTTTATGTTTAATCTACTTGTGTGTGATTTCTATAAATAAATATGTTTTGCTTTAAGTGTAATGGCCTTTTGTGTTTCCCTGTCATTTAGACAAATCCTAATACTGATGAGTAGACTCTTTAGGAGTAGCTGCAACCACAAACTAGGTCATCTTGATAAAATATCCAAATTATAATAGCTACAGGACGCCATGTGAGTGAGAAATCATTACTGGGGAACTACAATCACAACTTCATGAAGTTTGTTTTGAACTTTAAAAAAAATATTCACACAGTTTCATCTCTGGGAGAAAATCTAAAACCAAGCTTTGTAAGGTCTCTCTACAACTTTACAGGACTATTGATTTTGGTCTATGAAACCATTTAAAGTTAAGGTTATTTAGGTTGAGAAGCCTTGTACACCAAGATGTTCAAAAAAATTGTAAAAGGTGGGCATACAGCAACTGTGGAAAATGTTTTGACAGTCACAGATTAGTCATGACTTTCTAATCTACCATGCTTAGTGGGTGGATCAGAAAGACTAACTGACAAGTGACAATTGCCAACGTTAATGTAAGTTTTCTGTTAAAAAACATATTTTTAACAATATTCAATCTCATTATAATTTATAGTTTTAAATTATTACATATTTGGAACCACATCTGTGTCATTTTGGTATACATTAAATGGCTGATATTGACAACATCTGTAACTATGGAAAAATTATCTTTCCTTTTCTCTATCTAACATCTGGATGCAGGTAAAAAAAAAGACATTATTGAATTAAACTTTGTAAAAAAACGCAACAAAGTTATTAAGGAAATGAAGGCTTTGAGTTAGTAGGAAAGACTACCCAAATTAAGTTTGTTTATTCTACAAAAGAGGCCCTTTGTGGGGATATGATTACTGTATATAAATATTTCAGAGGTCAGTGTAAAGATTTTTTCAAGGGAAGTTTTCATCCCAGGAACTGTATAAATAACACAAGGTAATCCCTTAAGACTAGAAAGGGTTCAGCATAAACAAAGCAAGGGGTCTATACTGTAAGGAGGTCCAGGCATGGAATATACCAATAAGAGGTTATAATGACAGACTCCAGTATAGAAATGTTTTCACTTCTAGACTAATTAAGTTAATACTATGAAATTAGTGGGGTGGTTACAATTCATCCTATTGTGGAAGACACATTTAAGAGGATCACTGCGGTTATATTATAAATGTGATCTTTAAGGATTGTTTTTATATGTAGATGTTTTAATTAGATGCCTTAATAAATTTTATCCTCCTCAATGTACAACCATACCAAAACTGAATTTTTGCTAAAATGGTGCAGGGACACAGCTTATAGGAAAAAACTTCATGACCCTAACCAAACATGTCTTTCTGCCTAGGCCCTGGAGGCCCAGACCTAAGGCAGCACATATTCAGGCGACAGCAGGATGCCCGAAGATGCAGTGAAGCACATTGAAATATGATTGTATATGTACAAAACTGTCTATTTGCATTGGTATTTCTGTGTGTGAGTGTACTTGACCCAAGCACAGCCCAGATGGTATCATTACCACAATGATTCGAACTCAATCATACTTCAAGATAATGATTATACAGAAACCATGTATTGGAAGAAAAATTGGCCACAGTGTTTACTGGTAAACACAATAACGAAATAACGTCATAATAAACATAATTAACTCAATGACGTATGAGGGGAGGAGCCTGGCCAGAGACAGTACGCCCTACGCCCTGAAACCTCGTCCAGGGCCTACTGTGCTGGAACAGCCATACCACCGTAGGGTAGGATCTCACCCACTTCACTACTGTCTCAGCGACTCCCCTTGCTGTGACAAAACATAACGCACTTCTGTTAACATGTTTTATAAACATAATTCATATAGACAGAACAACAACCACCTAATACCATTAAACTTTATCAATATACCACCCATATTACTCATTTGTCATTCATTATTTATTTAATTAATCATTTTTAAATATATAGATATTTTTTTCGGGGGAGAGGGTGAGAAGGAATCTAGACTCCTGGCTAGCTGGGGGCCGAATGGCACTCATGGCGCCAACATCCCTTTATAAATGGCTTCGGCCCACCAGCTAGCCACCTCAAATTACTATACCCCGGTCCTGCCGGGTCAAGGGACTCCTCCCACCAAACCCAGGAGGACTGGGGTGATCTACGGAGCCCTTCATGACACTTACATATATACCACATATACACAAACACACAAACATATGATTTGAGATATTGAAAAGGGAAAGAAAGAGCTGTAGGTTAAAATCAGCAAATTGTTTAGATAAAGGTCAGGTGACATTATTATGACCACTGCCTACTTTCGATGTCAGCAGCGCGTAGCCAATGAAATATGGCATGTGTCGTGAGCTGGCTTGGTGGGTGTATAAGGTGACATGTAGGCATTCTGCAAGCATATCAACCATCGCTATCATTGTTAAAACATGCAATTTATCCGACTTTGAAAAGGGGTGATTATTGGCTTTTGGGACAAGGGTTACAGTATTTCTGAAACAGCTCAGTGTGTGAACTATTTGTGTAGTTAAAGTCTACCGTGACTAGAGGCGAACGTCAGCTGCGAAGGTGTGTGAGGGCCAACCAACGCTCCACAGAACCAAAATTGGACCTCGTCTGATTGGCTAAGGGTTGCCTCCTTTGATGAGTCACATTTTCTGCTCCATGGACTGGACGGAAGTTTGGGTTGCCATACACGAAACCTCAGAGGACAAAAACTCTGCAACCATTGTTGGAAGAGCACAAGCTGGTGGCGGCAGCGTTATGGTCTGGGGAATGTTTTCTTGGCATTGTCTGGGTTCACTCATGCTTCTGGAAGGCACTCTCAACAGATTTGGTTATCTATCCATCTTTGCAGATCAAGTACACCCATACTTGTCTACCCTGGAACAGATGGGATCTTCCAGCAGGACAATGCAACATGTAATATTGTTAGAATTGTCCAGGATTGGTTGGAGGAGCATAACAAAGACTTCCAAGTACTTTGTACTTCCCTGCTCTCCAAATTCCCCGGAATTTAATTCCATAAAGCACCTGTGGGACTACCTCGATCTCCATGTTCCCCATATGGATCCTCCGCCACGCACTCTTCAGCAGCTGGCGGATGCACTGTGGTCCGCATGGCTCCAGATACCCCTGCCAACCTTTCAGCATCTTATTGATTCACTGCCGCGCAGTCTAGCTGCTGACTGTGCTGCACACAGTGGTTATTCAAGATATTAGCTGCTAGTCATAATAATATGACTTGACTGTCTAGATAGAAAGAGCAGACTTGGTTCTTATCTGCCACCAAAGCTAAGTTTTTATGAACTGTGACCGAAGGCTTTACTGAACCAGTGCAATGCTGCTTTAGGTCACAGCTGTGAAAGAAAGTGTAATTATAAAAAAAGATCTGTTGCTCTGGGGGTAGAGGCGGAGCTACTGCCGGTGCAACCGGTGCAAGGCACCAAGACCCCTGGACTCTGAGGGGCCCCTGACTATCGAAGTCCAAGGGACTCTAAGCAGTTTTAGCCAACACCACGATTCAAAGGCATCAATTCTATGGTCCTCAGAGTGCTTTATGTTTCAGCTCTCACATCCGTTGTTACAACTGGGAATACCATAGTTCCAACTATGAGGACCTTTGTCGATAGTTTAATATCTTTACTTTTTACTAGCTTGTCCAAGCTTGCCATAGCTTTCCTCCGCAGAAGCAAATTAATTTAATGGCTACAAACACCATCTGCAGAGATCTTGGATCCCAGGAAAATAAAATCTGTCACTGCCTCCACTTCTTCCTTGTCTATTTGCCAGGAACTGAGATTGTCATTTGCCATGATCTTCATATTTTTGAATGTTGAGCATCAGGACAACTTTTGCACTCTCTCGTTTTACTCTCCTCAAAAGGTCCTTTAGTTCCTCCTCACTTTCAGCCATCAGAGAATTATCATCTGCGTATCTGAGATTGTTGATATTCCTTCCAGCAATATTGATTACAGCCTTGGATCCATCCAGTCCGGCCTTACGCTTGATGTACTCTACATATCAGTTGAACAAATACAGTGAAAATATACAACCTTGTCGTACTCCTTTTCCTATCTTGAACTGTTCTGTTGTCCCATGTTCGGTTCTGACCGTGGCTTCTTAGTCCACATACAAATTCCTCAGGAGGAAGATGAGATGATCTGGTACTCCCATCTCTTTAAGAACATGCCACATTTTATTGTGATCCACACAGTCAAAGGCTTTAGAATAGTCCATGAAGCAGAAGTAAATGTTTTTCTGGAACTCCCTTGCTTTATCTATTATCGATCGGATGGCAATTTGATCTCTTGTGCCTCTTCCTATAAGGGACACGGCTTGCACATCTGGTAGTTCACGGTACATATATTGTTGGAGCCAAGCTTGTAGGATCTTAAGCATTATGTTGCTGGCATGTGAAATTAGTGCAATTATTTGATAATTGGAGTACTCTTTGGCACTGCCTTTTTGGGATTGTGATATAGACTAACCTTTTCCAATCTATTCGCTATTGTTGAGTTTTCCAAATGTGTTGGAATAAGGCAAGTAACACTTTCATAGCATCATCTTGTAGAATTTTGAATAGTTTAATTGGGATTCCATCACCTTCTGCAGCCTTATTATCAGCAAGACATCCTAAGGCCCATCTCACTTTGCTCTCCAAGATGTCTGGCTCCTGCTTATTGGACAAACTATTGAGATAATCATTGCTGTTGAGGTCCTTCCTGTATAGACCTCCAGTGTATTCCTGCACCCTCTTCTTTATCTGATCTTCTTCTGGTAAGTCCCTACCATTTATGTCTTTTATCACGCCCACTTTGGCATGAAAGGTGCCTTTGAGGTCCAATTGTCTTAAAGAGATCTCTTGATTTACCACTTTGGTTATCTTTTTCAATCTCTTTACATCGCTCATTGTAGAATGTCTCCTTGTCTCTTCTTGCTATCCTCTGGAATTCTGCATTCAGCTTTTCACATCCTTTCCTATTTCCACTACCTTTCGCTTTCCTTCTTTCCTGGGCTACTTTCAAAGCCTCATCAGATAGCTAGTTTGCCTTCCTACTTTTCTTTTTTTTAGGGATATTCTTTGTTGCTGTTTCCTGGATAATATTGCAAACTTCCAAAGCTCTTCAGGCATTATATCTTCCAGATCTAGTCGCTTAAATCTATTCTTTACTTCCACTGCATATACACAAAGGATATTATTTATTTTGTATCTACTTGCTCTTGTGATTTTCCCTTTTTTTTTCAGTTTAATTTTGAACTTTATGCAAAACGCATCTTTTCAGGGTAGAATTGCCTGGTATTTCAGGGCTGGGTCACTATTTGAGTGAGACCAGACTGTTATACTACAGGATATTTATCTCTGTGAAGGGCACAAGTGAGCTAAAGAGGTTGCTCTCTAAGTAGGTAACCAGACCTATAGAAAAAACCCACTGAGGTATTTTTTGTTCTCTGACTAGCACCTCTAGTCTTTTTTGCATAATTTTGAACTTTGAAATAATATGTTCATGGTCTGAGCCGCAGTCAGTTCCCAATCTTGTTTTTGCTGAGTGTATAGAGCTCCGCCATCTTTAGCTGGAATGTATATAATCAATCTTATTTCTATGTTGTCAATCTGGTGATGTCCATGTGTATAGTCGTCTCCGAGGCTGTTGGAAGAGGGTGTTTGCTACAACCAGCAAATTATCTTAACAGAATTCTACTAATCACTGACCTGCTTCATTTTGTATTTCAAGTCCAAATTTGCCAGTTATTCCAGGTGCCCTTTGGTTCCCTATTTTAGCATCCCAATATCCTATGATGATAGTAACATATTTTCTTGGTGTAATATCTATGACTTGTTGAATATATTCGCAGAACTGGACAACTTCAGCCCCTTAAGTATTCATAGTTGGAGCATAGACTTGGATCACTGTGATGTTAAATGGTTTCCCTTCAATTCAAATTTAAATAACTGAGTACTGCTTTGGCCACTCATGAATTACCTATAGAAAAGCATTACGGTACACCGAAATGTCTATATGCAGTGACACATATGTCTGTAAGTATTCCTGACATTTTCTGGTATACTGTATACTGGTATTCTGAGTAAATAGGAGGGGAAGTGTCAAATATTAACAACAGAACTCACTCACAAATTAGATCATAAATCACTCTAGCCCATCCCAAACTGCTGAATAAAGCACACTCCTTCCCAGCCTTTCTATCATGCTTATAAAAAATACATATTCTATGAATTTCCAGATTCATTGTTATTCTTCTTTTTAAAGTAATCCGTAAAGCTATTTTTTTCTTCCTGTGCAACAGCAGCTTTTGAAAGTCTTTGTGACTATCCCTCTAGCATCAAATGAAGTGTTTCTATAAGGATGTGCCAGAACCAGCAAATCACAGCTATAAAAACACATTTTATCACTCTGCTTATACTCCCAAAGGTTAGTAATAAAATACACTTTGTCACTGTATTTTGAGAGGGTACTCTTCAAGTTTGTGGCAGGGATGAGCAAGCAGACCTCTTGTTACTGTACGTAGTTCCTATAAGAAAGTTTCTAGACCTGCTTCTCACAAGGAGAGCTTTTCTGGGTCCCTTTAGCCTGGCGAATGCAACGTTGCATATTATAAGTGCTGTTGCACATATGTTTCCTGGCTGCACTGGGATTTAGTGGAAATTTGCTGTGTGTATTGTAAGATAGGGGCAGTAATATTTGGCAATTAGCACGCCAGCTTGTGCCTTTAAATGGTCCTGAAATCTCTGATCACTGGCACGGTTAATTAAGTTCATTGAAGTTGCTTAATTAAAACTCGCTTCAGTGTAACAAGCCATTTGACTTTTGGACCACAGTAGAGTGAAATCTGAAATATTTAATCATAATTGCAGACAATGTTAGATACAGTATGTGTAATTAGTAATGTCTGCTCGTTAGAGGAATCTGTGTATGGAAAGACTACTAATCAACCAGATACTGGGGCTGATATATTCTGGTCTATTGTATATGTGCTGCTATATTGTGTTAGATCCATCCTGTCTGTTCCCCTGCAGGGGAGGAACAGAACCCATGTCCTATCGCTCCCTCCTGTCTGTGACATCATGAGGTTATGGACTGAACCCATGTCCCATAGCTCCTTCCAGTCTATGACACCCTGAGGTGATGGACAGTCCTCATATCCCAAAGCTCCCTCTTGTTTGTGTCACCCTGGGTTGATGGACAAACACATATCCCATAGCTCCCTTCTGTGTTTGTCACCCTATGAGGTGTAATACAGACCCCATGTCCCATAGCTCCCTCCATTCTGTGATACCCTGAGGTGATGGACAGACCCCATGTCCCATAGCTCCCTCCTTTCTGTGTCGCTCTGAGGCGAGGGAAAGACCCCATGTCCCATAGGTCCTTCCAGTCTGTGACACCCTGAGGTGATGGAGAAACCCCATGTCTCATAGGTGCCTCCAAACTGTGACATCCGGAGGTGATGGACAGAACCCATGTCCCATAGCAACCTCCAGTCTGTGACACCCTGAGATGTTAACTCCCTCTTGTTTGTGTCACCATGAGGTGATGGACAGACATATATCCAATAAGCTCCCTCCTGACTTTGTCACCCTATGGGGTGTAGTACAGATCCCAAGTCCCAAAACTCCTTCCTGTCAGTGGCACCCTGAGGTGAAAAAAAGACACCATGTCCCATAGCTCTGTCTTGTTTGTGTCACTATGAGGTGAGGGAAAGACACCATGTCCCATAGCTTCCTCTTGTCTGTGTCACTATGAGGTGAGGGAAAGACACAATGTCCCATAGCTCCCTCTTGTCGGTGTCACTATGAGGTGAGGGAAAGACACCATGTCCCATAGCTCCCTCTTGTCGGTGTCACTATGAGGTGAGGGAAAGACAACATGACCCATAGCTTCCTCTTGTCTGTGTCACTATGAGGTGAGGGAAAGACACAATGTCCCATAGCTCCCTCTTGTCGGTGTCACTATGAGGTGAGGGAAAGACACCATGTCCCATAGCTCCCTCTTGTCGGTGTCACTATGAGGTGAGGGAAAGACAACATGACCCATAGCTCCCTCATGTCTGTGACATCCTGAGTTGATAGACAGAACCCATGTCCCATAGCTCCCTCTGAACTCACCGGGTATGATATGAACCCCAAATCTCAAGACTCACCATCAAATTGTTCACTTTCTGTCTAGCCCTATCACTTCTGGTCATTCCACCGCAAACCAGCGACCCTGAAAATAGGCCCCAAAACCATGTGCCCCAGAGACATCTGTATAAAGCTCAAAATCGACATTAGACAGATGCCTTGGGTATATCACGGTCTTACCATTGAAGGAGGAAATAAAATTAATCCATAACTGCACATCTTGCATCTCGAAATGATGTGGTAGATGAACTCCCACTTATGCTAGTGCTATTCTCCTGGAAAAGATACACCCCCATGGGGATAATCTGTGCAATATTACCGTCATGCCAATAGTAAAGCACCCAACTCAGCCCACAGATCGAAAATATTCTTGTATGGGCTGCATTTCAGTGCCTTTAAATCAATCAGAAACTGGATCCATGTTGTAGGTCGTTTCTGTCTTGTCCCGAAAGGTTATCATGATTTGTTTGCAGATATCCTGCTTTGCTGGGCCAAAAAACAAGAACTCATCCAGGTAATATATCATGCTATAATGGCTCCTGCTATATCACCCATTCAAGGAATGTGCTGAATGCTTCATAATGAACACCCCATTGGGAGGCATAGGTCCAGGTAATACTCCTCTTCCAAGTAACATTGCAGCTATCAGGATGTACTCGCAGCAATCTAAAGCCTGACGCAATGCCAACCTTACAGAGAAGAGCACCCTGTCCCACCTTGTGCACCAAGGCTGTGGCCTGATCAAAAAATGCTTACAATACTGTGCTGAATTCCTTATTGATACCATCATTGACTGATGATCCCTTAAAGGTATAATAGATGGTGAATTAACCAAAATGTGCCCACCTCTTTCTTGGTAACCATACCCAATGGTAATAGTCGTAGGCCAACAAAAGGCAGGACCCCATTCTCTGTTTGAAGTTACGAAAGCACCACATCAGGAAAATCCTGAACCAGCTGGAAATTATTGGGAATGGTCTCTTGTTCTCGTTTAGCGTACAGGATACGAAAACCAGGAGCAAACCCTTACCACAGCAACATTGCCGACCCGGCCTCCCACCTGCCCTTTTGGAAAGGGCTCCGCCTGATTAGGGGCACTAGTCTCCAAACTTGTCCTACTCATTGGCTGCTCAATTGCAGAGCTTACTGGAAAGAATAAAAAGGCACATTGAAAAAGAAGGAATGCAGCAGACCCCAAACAAAACAGCAGGACAGCAGGATAGGAACATATGGCACCCCATGTCTGATTGGCTTATTTAACCTCCCTAACCCCTCCCCTACCGTCACACACCACCTTAATCCCACGCATTAGCCCTACCAGGTCATGGGCCCCTGCATCTGAGGTCCCTGGTACAAAATAATCCCCCCCCCCCCCTGCAACTTCTCTTTACAAATTACCTTTCATATAAAAATAATTGTCTTTCTCTCTCACCTAATAAATTAAGAACCCCCCTTCATCCAGTTTGGCCATTGTACCTACCTAAGGAGATTGGCTTAACTAAGCCTCAGGCATACCTAAAGGATCAATGCAGTGTTCATGCAATAAGACTTCAAGTCTTTATTAATTTAACAATTGGTAATAAAAAAGAAAATTTAAATTACATTTTACATTTTATATTTGAAGCGTAGGTTGAGCACATCTGCCTCTGCCTACCCCCTATCAGATGTCAAGGGTGGATGAAGATTTTTACAAGGTATTGTCCTTATAGAAGTCTTTATCTGTTGATCTACCTACTTTGTCTTTTGTAGGTCAACCTATATTTGTCCATAAAAAAAATTAGGACAGCCACCTGGGCAGACACTTTTTCCCCACCTGGAACATAACAGGGGGTGGAGAGAGACAGCTTTGTTGGAAGCTAAAATGCCAAATTCAAGTATTAAAAGCTCAGTTTATTTTTTTCATAAACTAATTTTATTGCTAAATGGTAACTACAGGGATGGACAAAAACACCTAACAATATATCAATATATTAATATCAAGGACATGACAAGGAGTAGGCTCATTCTTTGCCATCAGAACAACTTCTTGGGATGCTTTAGGTTGAAACTATCATCTGGATTTCTCCAAAAGTGAACCTATTCTGATGTAGGAAATAAGGTGAAAGATGACTCATCAGACATATTACTCTTTTCCATTTAATTATACCAGGTTATGCGTCTTTATTCATTCTCCTTGAATACAAGTGGTTTCCAAATGGCAGCTGATTCAGTTCTGTGGTAATTTGTAAGACTGTACTTTTTAGGCATTTAGCAATTATCATGAGAAGTGTCCATCTATTGATGGTGCTTAGCTTTGTTGATGCAGTTTGCCCATGTTTGCCATGTGCTATCATTATTTTTAAGAGTGTTCCCCCTGACCTATTAAATCATTTGCAGTTTTTGTAATCAATGCAAAAACACCAGATATTGGACTCTAAAGAACCCTGATAATTGCCTCATTATCAAAGTGCTGTCAGACCTCTGAAAAATACTGCAAATTGGCAAATAACATAATATAACCAGTTGTTTCTGTGATTTTGTCCACCTTCTGGAAATAAACAAATGAAGTCCTATTGTATGACCACGATATCAGTGTTTCACTATCTTTCACTATACGTATGTATGTATCTCTAACCCCCGCGTGTCTCTCTAACCCCCCCTGTGTCTCTCTATCCCCCCTGTGTCTCTCTACCCCCCTGTGTTTCTCTAACCCCCCCGTGTCTCTTTCCCTCCCCCCTCCACATTATAAACCCCCCTCCTCATTCTCCCTCCTCAACCCTTCTCCTCAACCTAAACCCCCCTCCTCATTCTAACCTCCCCTAAATACCTCCCCCTCTCCCCTCACTTACCTGCTTCTGCTCCGGCCTCCGCTCCTTGACCCGGCGCGCATGTGACGTCACATGCGCGCCGTGTCATTAGCATATACCGGGTGCCGGCACCCAGTATATACTAATGCCGTGAGGGGAGGTATTTAGGGGGTATATGCTAATGATGCGGTGCGCATGTGACGTCACGGCATTAGCATATACTGGGTGCCGGCACCCGGTATATGCTAATGACGCGACGCGCATGTGACGTCACAAGCGCGCCGGGTCAAGGAGTGGAGGCCGAAGCAGAAGCAGGTAAGTGAGGGGAGAGGGGGAGGTATTTAGGGGGGTTTAGGTTGAGGAGGGGGGTTGAGGGGGGTTTAGGTTGAGGGGGGTTTAGGTTGAGGAGGGGGGTTGAGGAGGGAGGTTGAGGAGGGGGGTGGAGTTTGAGGAGGGGGGTTGAGGTTGAGGAGGGGGTAGAGGATGGGGGGTTGAGGATGGGGGGGTTGAGGAAGGAGGATGAGGATGGGGGGTTGAGGAGGGAGGATGAGGGGAGGGTTGAGGAGGGAGGATGAGGCGGGGGGTTGAGGAGGGGGGTTGAGGATGGGGGGGTTGAGGATGGGGGGATGAGGAGGGGGGTTGAGGATAGGGGGGTTGAGGAGGGGGTTGAGGATAGGGGGGTTGAGGAGGGGGTTGAGGATGGGGGGTTGAGGAGGGATTATGAGGATGGGGGTTGAGGAAGGAGGTTGAGGATGAGGAGGGAGGTTGAGGATGGGGGGGTTGAGGATGAGGGGGTTGAGGAGGGAGGTTGAGGAGGGAGGATGAGGAGTGGGGTTGAGGAGGGAGGTTGAGAATGAGGAGGGGGGTTGAGGAGGGTGATAAGGGAGGGGGGAAGAGACACAGGGAAGGGAGAGGTTGGAAGAGACACAGGGAAGGGAGAGGGGAGAAGAGACACAGGGAAGGGAAAGGGGAGAAGAGACACGGGAGAGAGAGGGGGACACAAGAGGGGGACACAGAGGGCACAAGAGGGACACAGGGGGCAGCACATTTTCCACCCTCGGCTTATACTCGAGTCACTCATTTTACCCAGTATTTTCTGGTAAAATAGGTGCCTCGGCTTATACTCGGGTCGGCTTATACTCGAGTATATACGGTACTCATTTTTAGTTTTTCATTAATTTTTTTAAGACATTCTCTTTTAATTTCATTGCTGGATGAGTACCAAAATAGTAAGATGTAGGTGGTAATATCTGTTTAAATTATGCTGCATATGCATATTATCAAAATTTCAAACACGATAGACCTTCCCAAGTAGTGGAGGCTGGGGGAGCATTGCGCTGTTGCTGGCTGAGAGCGTACAGCTCATTACAGAGATAGGAGCGAGCTGTTGTAAGCCTCTGGCTATACTCACTCTGTGACGGCTCATAAGATTTTAGTCTGCAAGGATGCGAAACTGGCGTACATCCCAGCTTAAATACACAAGAAAATGTTTAAATAAAGGTAAAAAAAGTGAGTGTAATCATTGCTAATTTAATTGTCCTGAAGTGTTCCTACAGTGCTGTGAAAAACAAATGTAGACAAGGTGGGCCCCATAACTCAACGATGTGCAGGCCATGACAGTAATGGAGCCTGTGAGCCCATAAAGCAGTCAGCAGGATGAGCGATCGTCAAGAACAGAGTGCTCTCCATCACAGAATCCAAAGCATCCAGGCCAGGAACAGGCCTGGGACTGCACAAGACTGTTACATATGCAGCAGTTGATGAACCATTAAAAAAGCAGTAAGCCCTTGTTAATTGCTGGAGATCATTTAAGTGCACACCCTCTTCAACGACATTTTTAACATCATTGCCAAATTCCAGCATGATTTAAAGCTAGTAGGTCTAAAAGAAAGTCAGGCTAATTTTAATGCGATGTAAATGCTAATTATTAAGTTTTCAGGATTAAGATGTTGCATCAATTAAGAAATGAGTCTGTTGTACTGCTTCTTGAGCTGAAATAGGATTCTAGGGAGTGAAAGCAGTGTCTGTCCAATAAGAAGATGGATTGTGTTTGCAACGGGTGCAACGCCTTCTATTATGTTCCATGTATGGAGAGTGCTAGGATTGACAGCAGCCGTGATCAACGGCACTGTCAAGACCAAGGGAACTCGGGTAACCCATGGTATAATGACCTAACCAGCGGGAGTTCCTGAGGGTGGTTGGCTCAGTTGGTCCCGTATCTTGACAATGACACCTCTAAGGTTCGCACTCACTCATATTGGATAAGCAGAGCCTAACCAACAAAATATATAATATCTGTATCTGTCTTGGAGAGTATGTACTATCTGTATGTACTAGGAAAGTACAGTGTGCATTAGGATAAAATGTGGCCTCTGAGCCAATAGGAGTGTAACTTCAAGTGAAAGGACCCTCAAGCTGCCCTTAAGCTGTGTGAGATGCAAAACTGTGCCCTATCCATCCAGTTAGAAGGCATGAATAATGGAGTTGAAAAAAAGCCGAGCTTTTGAGGTATGAGACAGGTTTTTACTTGTTTTAAAATCCTCTTTCTCTTGTATCCCTCATTTTGTCTCTACCTTGTGGTCTCTTTCATTCTTATATACACTCACACCATCTCAAGCCTGAATTCTCATATTTTTATAAATTAACAAACTCCAATGAAAATACCTGAGGCTCAGCTTATGTTCATCCCTTTTTGTCATATTCAAGGCAGAGCCTTGTATGGATTTTAAAACTGGTATTAAAGGCATGAGGTGGTGAGAAACAGATATCCTATCTCCAGTCATATATTGCACCCATCATACAGTACCGGGGGACAATAAGTAGATTTGCATACAATGCGATATACTCAGCCTTTACCAACAATATATATATATATATATATGCAGTGCAATAACTGTAATTCTGAGCAGAAAATAAGTCTTTTAATTATGTTTAAATATGAGTACATATGTACTATTTTTTTTACTGTACTACTGTACGGTGGAGGGCTTCCATCACCCTTTTGCCCACCATAAATTAAATGATTGTTGTGGGAAACTACCTCCCCACAAAATCTACATCACAAGCTAGGAACTGACCCTACACTGATGAGAGGCAGTAATCTCGAAACAGCTGTCCATACATAGGTTTCCTGGGTTGTGCATAATCCATCCTGGGCTTTGCTTAAATCTGTGTAATACAGCAGGCATATGCCTAAAAGAAGCCATGTTCGCTTGCAACCTCACTTCCAGGCTTCCTGTGTCTCCTCCTGTGCTGCGTGTGAATGTGTTATCATTTTTTGTAGATGATTTCTTATTTTTGGTGGGTTTTTAGAGTTACGAGCCTGAACAGTGCTGCACCGCTGGCGAGGCTCGCTTTGCGAGACTCGTCTAAGTACTGTGCCGCTGGCTGCAATGAGTGCTCTCGGCGATCATTGCAGCCTTAGTACTGCGCCGCTGTGGGTATCTAACCTGTAGTCTATAGCTGGTGGCCCTGGGCTTGTACAGCCTCTACCCTGTGATCGTTTTATATATATATATCACATATAATCGTTGTCAAACTGCAATTCGTCGTCACGCTTGAGACAAATCGCAGTTTGACAACTATGATTGCCACAAAGGGGCGCGCATGGGCATTGTGCAACGGGGCGCGCATGCGCATTGCGGCGCGCCGAGACAGGAGGAGAGAGAGAGGAGGAGGGGAGACACACAGGGAAGGAGGGGGGAGACACAGAGGAGAGGGGGGAAACACAGAGGAGAGGGGGGAGACCTAGAGAAGGGGGGAGAGACACAGGGAAGGGACAGGAGGGGGGAGAGACACAGGGAAGGGAGAGACACAGGGGAGGGAGAGGAGGGGGGAAGAGACACAGGGGAGGGGGAGACACACAGGGGTTGGAGAGGAGGGGAGGTAGACACACAGTTGAGGGAGAGGAGGGGGAGAGACACAGGGGAATGAGAGGGGGGAGAGACATAGAGGAGGGGGGAGAGACAAAGGGGAGTGAGAGGAGTGGGGAGAGACACAGGGGAGTGAGAGGAGGGGGGAGAGATACAGGGGAGTGAGAGGAAGGGGAAGAGAAAAAGGGGAGTGAGAGGAGGGGGAAGAGACACAGAGGAGGAGGGGGAGACACACAGGGGAGGGAGAGGAGGGGGGAGAGACACAGGGGAGGAAGAGGAGGGGGGAAGAGACACAGGGGAGGGGGGAAGACACACAGGGGTGGGAGAGGAGGTGAGTAGACACACAGAGGAGGGAGAGGAGGGGGGAAGAGACATAGGGGGGAAATGGGGGGAACAGACATGAGGAAGGGAAAGAGACATAGGGGGGAAAATGGGCGGGAACAGACATGAGGAAGGGCGGAAGAGACACGGAGGAAGACACGGGGGAAAGAGACACAGGGGTAAAAAGAGACACAGGGGAGGGAGAGGGAGGAAAAGAGACACAGGGGAGGGAGGGGGGCAAGAGAGACAGGGGAGGGAGAGGGGAAAAAGAGACAATGGGGGGACAGGAGGGGAAAGACACGGGGGGAGAGGGGGTAAAAACACAGGGGGAAGGAGACAAAAAGGAGGGAGAGGAGGGGAAAGGAGACACAAGGGAGGGAGAGGAGGGTGAAATGAGACACAAGGGAGGAAGTAGACAGAGGGAGAGGCCCGTGATGATCGCGAGGCCAGTAAAGTAGAGGGGGAGAGGCTCCCATTGTGTGGCAAACAGCATTGCCAGGATTCACATTTTATTGCCGTTATTTTTGACAGACAAGTTGCTAGTATATATATATATATATATATATATATATATATATATATACAGGTATATGGATGTTAATTGTCTAATATTGTACAGTAATTGTATTTTTTTTACTGTTTTACAGAACAGGAGTGAGCACAAGGAAGTCCAGGGCAAGTTGAAGCACTAGAGCATTCATCAGGATGTCAAGATGTAGGTGCTGAACTGCTTGGAGAAAGAGGAGTGCCAAGAGGACATTGGAGCAGATTTGATGTTGCCAACCCCCACAATTTGCACCATCCTGAAGAACAAAGAAAAGATAAAGGGTCTTATTCAATTGAGCAATTGTTGGTTACTAGAGTCCATAATGTAGCACGTAAACATATTTGCTATTCAATTGGCGTCTTTTCGCTACTCGCAAATGATCTGCAGATTACAGGCTGAAAATCCCTGAAGTTGTTGAAATGGTAGTTCCGACAGCTAAGCCTGTGATCTTTCAAGCCCCTAAATGTTATGATCGCATATCGGACTTCTAAACACTAATTGATTGACGTTTAACCTCCATGTTTTAATGATGTCATGATGACAGTCTCATTTACTATTGGATGTTTCTAAATCGGTAGTTACGGCCTTGCTTAATTGATCATGATCATGCTCTGAAATGCTACTTCTGATTGCATGGTTTATATTTTAGGCTTTTCCGGCTTGTTCAATTGAATCGCTCTGTAACTATTGCAAATTTCAATTGAATTGGTGCCAAAGTTTTCAGCAACCACCAGAACTGCATCTTCAGTGAAGGAAATTACCTGCTCCAGATACTACGCCCTGAACGAGATGGAGAAGAGGTTGTCCATCTGTATTGACGATGAACTTGAGCGGAACATGTCTCTCTCAATCATAATGGAGAAGGCTAGAAGCATACATGGCCATATCCAGAGCCAAAATACCAGATCTGAAGGAAAACATCTCAGCTTGTAGAGTTTTGATCGATCGTTTCAAGAAGAGGAACAACCTCTACAACATAAAGATCACGGGAGAAGTGACGATCGCTGACACCGCAGCTGCTGCGGCCTTTCCATCAACTATGAAGAACATCATAGAAATAGACAATTATTCTACTGAACTGGTGTTCAACGTGGATGATACTGGTCTCTTGTGGAAGTGAATGCCAAGCCGCACGTTCATATCACAGTAGCAGAGGAGATCACCAGGGTTCAAAGCGGCCCAACACTAGCTAACCCTTCTTCTGGGTGGCAACGCCAGTGGCAATTTCAAGATCTAGCCATAGCAGGTGTAGCATTCAAAAACATCTAGAGCCATAAAAGCTATTCCAAAATCTACTTTGCCGGCCATTTGGCAATTCAACAGGAAAGATCACCATAGACATCTTTAAGAATTGGTTCAGCAAGCATTTCTGTCCATCTGTACCACTCTATTGCAGACGCAAAGGACTTGAGGCCAAAGCGCTCCTGTTAATCGACAATACTCCAAGTTGGCCTATCAACTTGGCTGAGCTTCATTGCTGCATCCCGGTGGAAGTAGTGGTCCTGCCACCCAACACTACTTCACTCATCCAGCCTATGGATCAGGGGGCCTACTATCTTCGCCGCACATTCTGCCAGCTCATTGACAAGACAGACAGCAAGGACAAACAATCCATGATGGATTTCTGGAAGAAGTACACCATCATGCAGGCTGTCAGTAGAATTGATTTGTCCTTAAAGGAGGTGACACAGCAATAATTAAAAGCTGTGCGGAGATAGTGGACCTTGTGAATATGGCTGGTCCGGGAGTTGCAGACACCCAGGACATAGAGGACTTTGTACAGGCTTTGAACAGGAGCCTGACCAACGAGGACCTCCAACAATTGGTGGAACAAGGCATCGAGGAAGCCCAGGACAGCAGTGGCTCTGACACAAAGGGAAAGTAAAGAACTTTCAACCTGAGTTCCTCACCAAGACTTTGTGTTCCATCCATGACCTGATGCATGATTTAGTGGCAAATGATCCAGGCGCTGGGAGGAGCAGAAATGTGAGATGCAGTATTATTGGGGCAATGTATTACCACCAGAATCTATCTATATATATATTAAATACCCTTCTTCTCCTGGCTCCCCCCGCTTTCTGTACTCACCAGCTTCCACACTTTGCTGCCTGCCTGCCTCAGATCTTAGGGCAGGGAATTCTGAATGACGTCACAAGTATGTGACATCATTCGGGATTCCCTGTACCGGCCAGAAGATGCGCCAGAGACACACAAGCACTGACACTGGTGAGGCAGATGGTGACAGAGTGGGTTCCAGGAGGGGCAGGGGTGCAGTGGGGTTTTAGGCGGTCACCAGGGAATTAAAAAAATAACCAATTAAATTTTTTTTTACAGCACTGGGGGAACAGTGAAGGGATACAGAGAAAAGAAAGGGGGAGAGAAAAAAGGGAGAAAGAAGATGGGAAGAGAGGGGAAAGGGAAGGAGAAGGAAGAGAGGATGAAGAGTCTTAAACAAATAGGGGAAGGCATAGGTGGAGATGAGGAGGGGCTTTGGAGCAATAGACTCATACCTGGAGTCATAGAAGCCTTTGGGAAGGTTGAGGGGGTTGAAGGAGGGCCAGAGAGGACTGCGGGGGAAGCTAGATGCCAGGGTGGTCTAGAGAGGGCTGCCAGGTGCCAGAGAGTGCTATCTCGGTGCAGGGCACCAGAGAGGACCTAGGAGGCCAGAAAAAGGAGTGTGGAGATGGGAAGGGACTGCAAGGTCCCCGGCGGAGTTGAGGGTCCTGAGGCATCTGCACTAGTGGTTGCTCCGCCCCTGTAAAGCAGGACAGCACTGCTCTAAGCTAATTATATTAAGTGTATTACTTTTATTATCCTTTGTTTGTCATGCACCAACATATTCTGTAGTGATATACAGGGGTTCAGTACAAGGCTATAAACAATATTAACACACTGCAAAAGATTGGAGGTCTTTGAGCTTAAAAATCAAATGTACATAACGCTTTTCACTAAAGCATCTTACAAGATTGAAAACTTGCAGTGAAGTGTTTTCCTTATTGGTTTGGTCTTTTAGACCATAAATGACCAATATTTTATTCATAATGCAAGTAACCTGAAGAAAGACACACTGGATGAGGAGAGTAGTATCTCCCGAATCCCATAACAAGGAATTTTTAACCATTTAGGATTGTTTTTTCAGCTAAATCTTAGGCGAAAGATTCTGTGTTCTCTCCTTATAAAACATGAATCTGGCACATTTCTTCCCACCACGTCAAATCTAAAATGTCTAGTTTCCCAGCCTTTCCTGTTTAAGTGAATAAAACATGCAGGATGCTGTGTTTGTGTGAGAATGTGTGGTGTGTGGGAGAGAATCTGGCCCAACACACAGCCTGCAGCCAGAAAGTTATCCGATACGACCCACTGAAAAACAGAGGCCCACAACTCTCCCCACGGCTCCCTCTGCTCTTAGTGGGATTAGCACTTGGGTAATTCCCCAAATATCATTGCTTTAAACACAGCCAAAATCTGCTGGTCTTTACAGAGGAGAGGAGAGAATACAATTACAAGGTGACATCAGCAGAGAAAGTACCTGTGTTTCTATCTCTCTGATCTCCTCCTGAAACTAACTAATATTTATGCATGAATCCTTTAAAGGGACTCGTTAGACAATTGTTTTATATAGATGTTTTAACTATACTAATTAATAAATTTTTTGTTCTTCAGTGTAATTGTGATATAAAATGTACACTTTACACTTCACAGAAGAAGCTTTCAGAGTAACAGGTTCTCACTTTCTCTAGTCATCTCCTTTGTTCCTGTTCTGCATTATGAAAGCTGCCAATTTGCAGAGTTCTGATCTCTAGCTAAACCAACAGGGGAGGTACTTAACATTATCAGTGTATCATGCTTCTCAAGTGCATGTAATGTCAGCATATGTTTACCAGCAGCATGAGACACTGGAAGCAGTGTGAAGCACCACCCTTGTGGTGCTTGTCTTTAGGTCACAACCATGAGGGAGAGCAGAAAGAGAGCGGGAGGCTGAAACAATATGATATGTTGTGTGGTGGCTTCTTAAGAGTAAGTGTACATTTTGGATGAAAATTGCACTGAGCAGTATAAAATGAATTACCTGAAGTAACCCAGTAAAAACATTAGTTTATAAGAAATGTCTAAACAGCCCTTTTAAACTTTAAACAAAAAGTCAAAATGTTTTTAGATTATAAAAGCAAAAATAATACGGCCTAATTTATTAAATTTTATATAAAATTAGAATCTACCATTTTCTTGCTGAATAACAAAGGGGACTTTGAATGCACAGGAAGTTCCAATGAACACAATGATAATGTAGCAGTTACAGCTGTCCTTTTTTTTCAACAGGGCTATTGGAAAGTTCATTAGTTTACAAGCACACACTCCTGATAAAGTAGAGGGCAGAATCAACACAGAAGCGAAAATGGAATCTTACGCTAAAGAAAAATTGGATACAAAAGTTAAAATTGTAAAGTATGAAAGTATGTATTTATTAAAAAAAATATTTTTATTATAAACTTTATTTATTTAAGAGGCCATATAGAAAAGCAATTTCTCACAGTGTCCCTTAAACTATACTGGCCTGAAAAAGCTTGAAATAGCTGTGGTGGAAAACCAATGACCCCTAATGTTGTCACTCAATTAGAATGTTTCTTACCAAGTGCTCTGTTCTGCAAATTAGCATATTGAGCTGCATGTTAGCAGAAAGAACAACTATGTATTTCTCAGAAATGATTTACTTTAGAGAAAAAAGGCTAGTACGATGCTTAGCCAACTTTCTGTTGGGGTGACAGTGTCAGCAAAATGTAATTTGGAACCCAGTTGATTGGAACCCAGTTATTGATTGAGCATCTAGCATTGTAGAAAACAATACTTTAAATGTATGGGATATAAGATTAGAATACAATTTTTAATAATAACTTTAAAATGTAAAAAATTGCCACATAATGAAGTTTGAGTTGGGTACCCTCATAAGTTTAATAAAATTACAGTATAGGATACCCTATGATCCCAGATACATAAATAAAAAATTAATTAATTAATTAATTAATTAATTAAAAAAAAAAAAAAAATATATATATATATATATATATATAACATATCCACCAGGTATATCAATAAGATGATACTTAATAAATACTGTAGGTATAAAGTAGTGTAAAAGTATAACCTCTGATAAATCAGACCATAGGCTGTTAAACTCCCACACACTGTTACTACTCCCAGCGATTCTGTAGCTCCTTCTAATAGGAAGCCTCACGGTGCATCACAAAGGCAACTAAGTAAAATGTAAAGTCACCAACCTACTTTGATTTCTCCATACTAGAATTAAATACTCCTAATGGATCAGTGCACGAGCCGGTTTCGCCCACCCAGGCTTTGTCAGTCAGGTGACAGTGCCCCATTAAAACCTGTCCTTTATTGTATTGTGTATTTTAATAAAACAAACTCCCATGTTGATTCATTATTGCTACATATAGGGATACCCTCATCAAAGCTCCATTATATCTTGTTACTTGTTGTTACTTTTATCACGCATAAGTCATAATAGTACATAAGCATACTGCTAATATTCCACAAAGACTGATGTAAGTAAATTAGGATGAGACACTTATGGTGAAAAGGAATAAAAAATCTGCATATGCTGTCGCTGTGATAATGTGCGACTAAGTGAAATCACTATGAGATTCATCTTTTGTACTAGTGCGCCCTCACTCTGCTTTGCAGCCACTATTTGTGGCAGTATATGATGGGCAGAGGGTGGCTGGGAGATCGATATGGAACACTCTTTACCCTGCCATTTTGTTTGCTAGGAGCATCCTGTTGGTGACATTATCCACTATATAACTTCCCCTAAACATACCTGACATGTGTTTCACCTAGTCATCGGCTTCATCAAAGGTGGGCAGTCACCTCTCTCATGTCCTTTAATATTCCTTAAATCTAAGGGTTTGTGCCCCTTGATTGTATCAACTATTCAACTGTTCAGGTGCCAGAAAATAATCTAAATAAACTAATAGTGCTGGTAAGTATAAAAAATTGTCCTATGTTATATATGTATAAGGACTACAGAAAATGATAAAAGAAACTTAATTTTAAAGATTATATACGGTACTAGCACTTGCCCATCAAAAATGACAGTAATAAAATTTGAAGCCTCCCATCTACTTCACCGCTCATTACAGGCCTCGGCAACTTGCAACTTTTGTGCTTGGGAATGCCATGTGTCTCTTTCCACCATCTCCCTCCTGTCCCTTCCATGTGTATTTCTGCTCTGTGTCTCTGCTGAATCTTTGCGTGGCACGCGCTGACTGCCGTTGGTTACTATCTTTGCCGTTATGTATTCTCTAAGTCTTGCATGCCTGGCGTTGATCATCTGTGTCCCGCGTGCCTGGCGTTGTTGGTGTAAGTATTACTGTCTTTTGCGTCATGTATTTTCTAAGTTCTGCATGCCTGGCCTTGCTGAGCCTCGTTTTCATCTTGTTTCAAAATGTTTACATTTTTTCGGCCGCCATATTTTCCTGCTTCGACGATTTTCGATCGTTAAAAAAGACAAAATATGCCTCAAATTAACTTGCAACTTCACTCACAGGCTCCCTGTCTCTCTCCCTTTGCTGTGTGTGAGTGTGTAAGTGAATTTGGGGCATATTTGTGTGTTTTCGCTTCTAGTTTAGTGGTTCGGCCCTTAAAGTCGTATTTTTGTGAGCTCGTGCAGTGGCGTAGCTAGAGTAAATGTCACCCGGGGCGGTCCATTCAAATGTCACCCCAGTGACCTGCAACTGCGAGGCTAGCGGCACTTAGACTGCAATGTGCGCCGCAGGCGCTCATCGCAAGGCTTATGGGAGAGGCTTCAATGCCTCCCATGTCTGTCCCCTTCCTCCTCCTTTCAGAGGCCCACACTGCTCCCCCTGCCCCACTGATGCTCCCCCTGCCCCACTGATGCTCCCTCTGCCCCACTGATGCTCCCCCTGCCCCACTGATGCTCCGCCTGCCCCACTGATGCTCCCCCTGCCCCACTGCTCTGCCCCACTGATGCTCCCTCTGCCCCACTGATGCTCCCCCTGCCCCACTGATGCTCCGCCTGCCCCACTGATGCTCCCCCTGCCCCACTGCTCTGCCCCACTGATGCTCCCTCTGCCCCACTGATGCTCCCTCTGCCCCACACTGCTCCCCCTGCCCCACTGATGCTCCCCCTGCCCCACTGATGCTCCCCCTGCCCCACTGATGCTCCCTCTGCCCCACACTGCTCCCCCTGCCCCACTGATGCTCCCCCTGCCCCACTGATGCTCCCCCTGCCCCACTGATGCTCCCTCTGCCCCACTGATGCTCCCCCTGCCCCACTGATGCTCCCCCTGCCCCACTGATGCTCCCCCTGCCCCACTGATGCTCCCTCTGCCCCACTGATGCTCGTACCTGGTTCCAATCATGCCGGCATCTCCGCACTCACCGTCTTCTCCTCTGCGCCGACCGTCCTCCAGCCAGAACTACTTCTTGGATCAAGCAGGCGGGATGCGCATGCGCAATGCAAGGCTTGATCCAGAAAGTAGTTCCGGCCGGAGGATGGGAGCCACAGAGAGGGCTGAAATTTTTTGTTGGAGGTGACATAGTGTCACCCCTCCATATGCTGTCACCCGGGGCGGTCCGCCCCCCTCACCCCCCCTTAGCTACGCCACTGAGCTCGTGCCTCAATGGCTCGCCTTGCTTTGCAAGGCTCGCAAGTGTGTCAACAACTTGCAGTTTTTTTTTATTGTTTTATTTTGGTTTTCAGTACAAAAAAGAATATACAAATAAGTCCTTACAATTAGCACGATAAGAAAAAACAAGAAATACAACATTCATAGCCTAGACATTCATATATTCCATAAGTGTTTAAACAGAAACATCTTGAGATGATATATAACTGATAGAGGTGATATATTGATCCTATTGTGACCAACTCAAAGAAGATCGTTTCTTTAAATGATGCAGATTGTTGTTGACTATAATATCTCTACCTTGGAACTGTAGGTTGATTCCAATATTTAACAATAAGCCATTTGGCCAATAAAAGCATATGGCATATTATAAGTCTATCTGCATAGGGCAAATCCTCCAGACACATATGAAATAAATCCACTAACGGTAGGCATGGGATTTGTTTCCCCAACAACTTGGTCAGGAGCTGACATACATCTCCCCACATATTTTGAATTTTATTACACTCCCACGATACATAGGTTGCTGTACCTTGAACACCACATTGCTTACAGCATAGGCCCTCATTTTGATGGTCAATTTTCCTCATATTTACCGGGGCATAGTGCCATCTATTAATCAGCTTAAAGAAAGTCTCTTGGTATGCGGGTTATACGTCGCTTTCTTAACCATTCTTAAACTTTTAATCCATATCTGGTCCTCTAGATTGACTCCCAAGTCTGATTCCCACCCTTTCACACCTATACTTTTTATAAATGGTGTATCTTCAGAAACGATCTTACTGCATTTAGATATTATATGGGATTCTGCCCTATTTATAACTAATTCCTCCATTGTTGTGGAAGCCTTCATGTTGGAAGAATTGTATCCCCAAGAAAGTATTGTTTTTTTAAGGTTCTCATAATTAAGCCAGGTAAACTTAGTGGTCTTGAATTTCTTCTGTATTTCCAAAAAGGTTAATAATGTTGCGCAGTATATATAAATATCACTCCTACCATAAGAGTAAATTAATGGCCCTAGATAAAGACAGTTTGAGAGATAATGTATGCTTAATATTCCCTACTTTCAAGTTTAGTTATTGAGCACTTTCACTCATTGCTTTTAATAACTAACTGGGAGTGCAGTGTCACTTTTACAAATCACCAAACACCACTGTCCATCACAGCCTCCCCCAGCCTCCCATTCAGAAGCTGTCATAAGTGGCAGGAAAAGATTTCCGTCTTTAAATAAAGGTTAGGAGCCCCTTGGGCCAGTCATTAAAAACAAAATGAAAGAAATCCCTTTTTCCCCTTATTTTTGGTTAGGCTCTCTAATTGGGCCGGACACAGCAGGGAGAGGGAGAGACCCTGCTGGGTACGTGAACTTTGCCCTCCCTGGTATCCCCCTCTCTGGCTCTCAATGACTCCACGTGTGATTTTACCTTGCGCACCCTCTGACCTAATCACAGCAAGACCAGGAAGATGTGAGTGTTATAAGGGATTTGTATGGCTGGGAGAATTCAGTGTGAAGTCATTTATCTGCCCAAATAAAACAGTGTGCAAAGCATCCTAATTGGGTAGAGGGGCATAGAGAATACACAGAAACACCCCTGAATGCTCACTTCATGATCAGTCTAACAAGAAAAGATGAGAAATGCACCAGCGTAAATGGATTTATCAGGCATGAAAGACACACAAAAAGCTACTTAAATATATGTATTCAGCTTAAAGGACAACTGTACTTGTAGAAAAACTGCACTTATTTATTATTATTATAATTATAAATTAGCGGCTGTGGTGACAGATTGACTTAGAGGAATCCATGTTGTGTTTCTGGAAACAGATAACAGCACAGGCTTGGGTGAGAAAGATTTATTGGCAGGTAAAGCATACAAACTTCAATGTAAGTTTACAGTAGGAAATATCAATTATAAAATAATATCCAATGCATTACATTAGAGTTATTACATGTCATTTGAAATTACAATAAGACTAGTTTTTGTTATGGGTATAATATAAATATGTCACTACAGAATACATTTAACTAATCTGCATATTATAAAAGTAGGTGGAGCTTCTCGTCTCTCCCATTGTTTTCGCTTACATTTTTTTTAAATGGGCAGGAACTAGAACTACAGATGCTTTTTTATTCAATTACGCATTGAACATCAATACATTTTATACTGAGTAATTAAAAAAAACAATTCAGTATTAAATGTACTTTCAAAAGATTTAACTGCTGCCTGTCTTCACTCACTCAGGTCAATGGGGGCAAAAGGCTATGTCTAAATTTTCAGGCACAAAGTTGGCTGGAGACTTAGGCCTAAACCGTAAACCCTGCACCCGTAAGTAGGATTTCAGGACATGATCATGATCAATTAAGCAAGGTGGTAACTACCGATTTAGAAACATCCAATAGTAAATGAGACCATCATCATGACATAAGTGAAATATGAAGGTTAAACCACAATCAATTAACGTTTAGAGGTAGGATATCAGACTCACAATCTGGCAATGTACAAAACAATAAAAATGAATGAAGGAAATGTTCTAGTCCATGTGGGTGACCTGATATGTATTAACTCCTTGATTCCCGAGATTGATATGACACAAAAATAAAACGTAAAATAATATTTTTTTTATTGCAGATTTGCAAGCTTGAGACTGTTGTGCAATTAATTCTAATGTCTTTCATCGCTTTCCCCGTCTTATAAACTACAGTATTGATTTTTTATTTGCATTTTCAGTGCTATGATCAGGTGTTTAACTCCCTTGCGAGCCCTATCTGGTACCCATAGGATTTTCTTCTATATTTGCCATTTGCGGGCTTGAAGGCAATTGCAGGCTTGAGGAATTGTAGCAATTGAATAGCGATTTGTGATTGTAACATCTACGGGCTTGAAAGATCAAAGGCTTAGATGGGTCGAGGTTATGATTTTGACAATTTTGAGGTTAAAGAGCTTCCAACCCGCAAACCGATTGCGGGTAGCAAAAATTGAATATCAAATTATTTTATGGGTTCCGGTAACTAACATTTGCTCAATTGAATGGAGGCCTTACTGTGTTAAAGCTGCTTCTAATGGAAAACAGCATTTGCTGTGGATGCTCATTATGGATGATTGTTTAGCTTTTATCTAATCAGATTGTTCTTTAAACCCCTTAAGAGCTGTCTAACCACTTTTAACAGGGTGGGAGCAATCAGCTCAACTGGAGGCTGATACTCTCATTTTGAAAGTAAACTATGGAATATTGCTATTAGAAATGATTAAGTAGGAATTTTTTTAAAGATAAACACATAGCTAAAACAAATCATTTCTCTTGTTAATAGCGCTTTTTAGTAGTCTTGTAATGATTAAAGGATGTGTTTGCAAGATGATATATTATTATTAATAATACAATTTAAATTGATTTTAAATTGATTTAGAAAATTAACCAGTCTCATGGATGGTCTATTTGTTTCTTTTTTGCTATGATCTCTGCATAGAGCTTCAAGCAATAGCCATTTTTTTGTTTTATCATGTAAAATAAATAAAAATTATTATTAAAAGAACAAAAAAAAGGACTAGGTTGATTTGAACTTACAACCTCCATCTCAAAGGTTGTTGCTTTAACCACTCATCTAACTGTCATTATCATCAGAATTGGTGAAAATGAACAATTTATCTAATATAAGTAATGCAATATGTACCCTGTCTGCACAGCTGGTTTTAATGCTGCACTGGCAAGTCCCCAATTCCAGGTTTAGGACAAACAAAAAACTACGGATATACGGATTCGCAGCAGTCCTTACGTTGCAAATTGTAAATACTGTATTTGAATAAAATGTTTATTCTTGTGTTTAATAGACTTTGCACCTTGTAATAAATCTTTAAAAGAGCTGCTTGCTTTTTAAGACTTTCAGTGGAACTGTTTAAAAGTGCCTTGAATGTCTATATAAATGATTTGTGGTGTATATTATGTCAGACCTTGATGTTATTTTGTACACAACGTGTTTTATGTCCCGTGATCTGCACATCCGTTATACACCATCTTGTGTCAACTACATTCCTGAGCTTCTGTGCAGGCTACATCCCTTCCAGTCCTGAATATTTACCAGTGGTTCAGATACTGTAACTGCGCTGTGTGAGGGCTTGTATCATTGTAATGGGATCTTGATAGTGATGGGACCGGGTGGTTCAGCACAGTAGCTTATGTTAGTGGTCAGTGTCACTAACCATTTACTTCTAAAATTAATAATTCCTGAGCTAAAAATCATTGTTTCTGCTGTATTATTATGCAGTTGCTTGGTTCCACTATACTAAGTAGCTGCAGGTAATGTAAAGGAGATGGGGAAGATAAGTGTGGCACAGAATGGGGCGGCATGTTTACTACATTTGTACTTGGCCCCAATATTTCTCATGGAGAATGTGTGTATCCATATAAAGTGTGGATTAAACGGCATACACAATAGACTCATGTACTAAATAGGATTAAAGTCTGCTTGTCTCATCTATGTGGCGCCAAAAACAATGCCCCCCTAAGGTTATAATGCATTTAGACCCCATTCCTTACCTTTATTCCACTATATACTTGCATAAAGGTGCTGTCCAAACATTCCTTGAATCTTGTAAAATAATTGACTTCACAATATGCCTATGGAAACCATTGTTAGTCGCCACAGTCCCATTGTGTAGGTAGAAACTTCCTGGTCATTCAAAGCCTCCTACGACGCAGGAAAATGATCAGCAGAAACCAAAATGATGGATTCCACCATAGCCTAATTGCATATAAAAGATAATAAACTAGAGGCTGTATCTAAAACATGTTACCTATTTTGAGTACAGTTTTTTTTTTTAAAATAGTATAATTTAAATACAATGGTTTTTTAAGTAAGGTTAATACTCCGAGTTTTCAAACTTGTATACATTTTTCATTGTACAGTGGCCCTTTAAGCTGAGTCTTAAAAGCAGTGAGATTATGAGAGGTATGGGGGCTACTAATGAGAGACGTTTTAGCAAAGAAGGAGCTCAATAACTGTACAGAATAGTGATGAGACATCCTGAGCATAGAGAAGACGAGCTAGTTATTGTATAGGATTGTTTTTCCATTTTATATGTTTGTTTAGCGACAATTCACACATGCGTCATTCAATGAAATGTACCGGAAGTCTTTTCTTGCAGTGGAGGAAAGCATAACTACCAGATCGATGTGAAGATATGAGCTCAGATTAGTTACAATTAAGGTTTTCAATGGTTTGTGTGTGCAAAGTGGCATCTAAGCAGAGGGAAATATAGTAATTATTACACTATCATATTTCATATAAACTGAATTTATACCTCATCCCTCGCATTAAACCATCAAATGTCCTGTGATTAAGAAATGGAGAATTCAACAAAAAGTACAGTATTTAAACAACAACATTAGCAATGTGTGAACCATAAGCATAAAATATTTTTTCAGATGAAATCAGAAGTTTTGAAGACTCTGTTTAGATATAGAAGAATGTGTCTTGTCTTTGCTTCATCAATTCCTGAGAACAAAAGCACGAGGAGGTGTGTTGTTTTATTCATTCTTTAAGAAATGTGTGGTGGAAAAAGGAAGAGGGTGACATGAGAAGTTTCTGATAGTTAAATGGATCTCACTGAATTTGACAATAGCCTCCTTCACCTGCACATGCTTGCAAGCTATGATCTCCAGAAATATAAACACATTCAACCGTCACAATATTTCATGGATGCCTCCAGTGTCTTGAAGAATCTTCAGAACTTATTTGTTTCTAATTAAATGTTAGCTTGAGATTTTACCTATCTGATTATGATTTTAGCCAGACTAATGGTTTTCAAATATCTCTCTTCTCTCTCTTATGTATATTAATTTTCTAGTGGGGCTTGACATGAGCATTCAGAATAACCATTTCCTCTGCTCCCCTGGGTCCTCCCCAAACCCCATTTTCCCTGCAGCAGACCCAGCGTGGAGCCCTCCTCTGCCCCCATCTCCAGGCCATGCTTGAGACTGCTCTCTAATCACTTCCCGTGCTGGCTGATTCTCTTCCATGCTGGATTCCATAAAGATCATCTTTCTCCTCCGATGTTTCCTAACCACAGATTGTGTGTTTTATGCTTCCAGTTGGGGGTGGAAAGCTCTCAGTGTGGATACTGTCGTGTAAACACACAGATCATTAGCATTTAACCACTTCTGTATTTAGCCATGAAAATGTCCATGGCACCAGAGCCTGTAAGACATTTTCCATCGTATCCAAGTGCACAGGAGGACATTGCCTTGGACTGGAAGTTCTAAAAGGTGATATGTTAAGATGTGGTAGATAACCTCTACATTCCTTGTTATACTATGGGGCATGCTTACTTAACTATTTCTTTAGGCCCAATGACTTCCAAAATGTTGAAAAATAGAGATCAGAAAGGGTGGTAGGTAACAGGAACAGTTTCCCAGAGAACATGGTAGTGAAAAGTATAATAAATAAATGCATTCTTCCTTAACTGTAGTTAACAAATTGTTAGTTATATGGGGAACCTAAATACTGAGTATATCAGCAAAGGCAAACTCATTTTATTAGACTAGCTACTTGCCCGTCAAAAATTACGGCATTAAAATGTAAAGGCTGGCAATGCTCTTTGCCACAAAATTGTGAGCACCTTCGGTGCTCATTGCGAGCCTCTCCCCCTGCATACTTCGTCACTCATTGCCGGTTTTGACAAGCCGAAAATTCCTGCTTTGCAATGACCACCTTCAGCACTTATCGCGAGCCTCTCCCCCCTCTCAACCGTGTACTAATACTGTTTGCCACACAGTGTGAGGATGTGTCCCCTCTGAGCACATTCGGCGCTCATCATGAGCCTCTCCTTCCGTCTACTTTATGGGCCTGGCGCTTATTGCAGGCGTCGTCCAACCCCCAACTTTGGTGCTTTGCAATGATCACCTTCGGCGCTCATGGCGAGCCTCTCCCCCTGTGTAGTTTAGGGGCCTTGCGATGAGTGTTACTGACTTGGGTTAAGTATTACTGTCTTGGGTTAAGTGTTACTGTCTTGAGTAAAGTGTTACTGTCTTGCATTAAGTGTTACTGGGTTGCGTTCAGTGTTAATGGCCTTGGACGCTTTTTTACTGCTTTCGGCCTTGTTTTCATCATGTTAAGTTTTTTCGGCCCTTTTCTTTTTCTTCCTTAGGCGATGTTCATTTGTAAAAAAAGCCCAAAATTCAGAATTTAGTGCAGCCCTGCAACTGCAGGCCTCGGCTTGCGAGGCCCCAGTTCCTTCGATGGGCTTTGGTCCTAAGTCCTACAGGCCTTGCAATGAGCGCCTCATCACGAGCCTTGCAATGAGCACCTTCGGCGCTCATCGCAGCCTAAGTCTTGCGGGCCTTGCAATGAGCGCCGCAGACGCTCATCGCGAGGCCTGCAATAAGCACCTTTGGCGTTCATTGCAGCCCAGCAACATTGCATGGCCAACATCGCAAACGTGACTAACATTTGTAAAACCCACAACTATATATGTGATACAAATTATCAAAAACATATCTTCACTCTATGCATTTCATCCTGCAAGGAGACTTCCTTTGGGATCTACTGACCAAGGAGGAAGAGTTCCTGTTGACAGGTAATTTATATACAATGGTGTTTCAAAAATCTGAACTGTGAGTCCTACTCTTTTTTTTTTTCATTTAACTTTACCGTTCACATACATAAGTAGTCAAGCTTTCCCACAGAAATCGTCTCAAAACCTCTCAGGAGTGGAACATATCAATAACAGATCTACAGCTTCAGAAGAACTTTCCATAAAGTAGGATTTGTTGAGGTTTGGAGTCTGACAATTGCAACAAAAAATCTAGAGGAACTTTGGACACTTTATACACTAAATTTGGACAGTAATATTGGTTTACAAATAGACAGCAGCTATTTTATTTTGTGACACTATACAATCAAAGAACCACTGTATGACGAAAAAATATGTTTTAAAGCTTGAGTCTGGCAAAGAACTTAATGAGGTAGGGAGCAATGACATGAAGCTAGCAAAAATGTTGATGTATTTGCTTGTGCCTGGAGTCATCCATGATAGTTTTGTGAAGGTTGTGTTTGTGAAAGGGGAATTCAAAGTCCTCCAGGAGAAGCGTTATCCTTGTGACTGCCGGCTTTCTGAGCTTTGAAGCAAGAAGGTGTCACATACAAAAACTCTGATGACATAACAAATCCCCTGCTCCTCTCCCTCTCCCCACCTTTCACTGATAGATAAAATAAGGGCCGCATTTGCAGAGGGGGACATAAACTGCAATGAGCCAAGAAAAAATGGAGGCCGAAAAATATAAAAACGAGGCTACACGACCCCAAAGCATAGAAAACACTGTTAAGAACGTACAACAATTACGCCCCACGGAACTTAGAAAACAAAAATACGAGGGCGAAAAAATACGAAGTTAACGGCCGACCCGTGCACTTACACAAACACAAAAAGCACAAAAAAATACCACATAAAACAAACATCATACACAGCACAGGGCGACAGCCAGGACATCTAGGAGTAAGGTTGCACGCAAATTTAAGTTGGATTTAAGAAGTTTCGGCACTAGAAAATCGGCTAGGCGAGAAAAAATGTTAAAAGATGAAAACGAGGTGAAAAAAAAGAGACAGAGCCCTGAAAATCACCACCAGGCACGTACGAGTTAGCCAGAAACTTATGCGATACACAATATCCCATTACAATGGACGGAAAATGCTTGTGAGCCAAGTAACACATATAAAAAGACGCCACTTCACATCACTAACTTACAACTCATAACATTAGCATTCTAAAATGCCGCTTTACCCCCCTAAACAAACGGTTTGGCCTCGCATGCAGCCTATTTACACTGCACACTTGCCACATTGCTGACACTTTCTCCTCAGATGACCAACACTCCAACTGTACATTTTCAGATGCAGGAAAATCCAAAGAGATTGTTAGCTCTTCAGGATATTGGTTGTTGCATATTAAATATAAATATGTAAAGTATATTCATTATTAATTCATATTATTTTATTAATTCACTGTACTTAAATGTTTTGGGCATTTTACACTGTACTTATCTATCTGTCTTCATGATGAGCGCCAAAGGTGATGGTTGCAAAGCCGGACAATTGAAGTACATGAGGGGATAGGCTCACAATGAGCCCCAAAGGTTCTTAATGCGAGCCACGCGATGAGAGCAGGGCTCACAATGAGCGCCAAATGAGCAAAAGCCTTACATTGTTTGTCAAACAGCATTGCCATGGCTTAAAATATTATTGCCCCATCATTTTTGAAGGGTAAGTCGCTAGTATTAGTAATAATATTGTAACAAATAAATTAGAATAAATTGCATTGTAGTTGAGATAGACATAAACAGAAACATTTGGACCTCTTCTATGTTCTTTTAAACATACATGTCTGAGACAGATTGTACTGAATACAAAGGCCCACCTACTATTATGTGTTGGAGATTTGTTTTAGTGAATACATGGACTAATTGGGTGCCAGTATCAGATGTATATACACCCCTCACAGATATCACCATTTACAGATGATATACCTATACCTATCCATTGACAGATCACCCCTTACTTCACATTTGCAGGCACCCTCATATCATCATTGCTTATACGATATATATATATATATTACAATGTGTCCATGAAGGAGTGATGGAGGAAGTGATAGTTTTGTATTGTACTGTTTATGTGTGGAAGTGGAAAAAATAATACTGAACAGAAGTTTGTTGTTTGGCCTCTGTCTGTGCAGAAGGGTTTCCATCTTGCTTTAGTTTACATTCCTGTCACTGTGTTTGCCTGTGTGATATGTTTGTATATTTTGCATGGAATTCGGCCTCTGTGTGTTCTGACCTTGGAGAGAATGCAGCTGTGTGAGATCGGACCCCCACAGACCCCTCTCTTCAGTGGGACAGCTGCAGTGAGCCATGATACTACTTATATAATATTTATATAATGTACATCCATCTATCTATCTATCCATCTATCTATCTATCTATCTATCTATCTATCTATCTATCTATCTATCTATCTACCTACCTATCCATCCATCCATCCATCCATCTATCTATCTATCTATCTATCTATCTATCTATCTATCTATCTATCTATCTATCTACCTACCTATCCATCCATCCATCTATCTATCTATCTATCTATCTATCTATCTATCTATCTATCTATCTATCTATCTATCTATCTACCTACCTACCTATCCATCCATCCATCCATCCATCCATCTATCTATCTATCTATCTATCTATCTATCTATCTATCTATCTATCTATCTATCCATCTATCCATCCATCCATCTATCAATCTACCTACCTATCCATCCATCTATCTATCTATCTATCTATCTATCTATCTATCTATCTATCTATCTATCTATCTATCTATCTATCTACCTACCTACCTATCCATCCATCTATCTATCTATCTATCTATCTATCTATCTATCTATCTATCTATCTATCTATCTATCCATCCATCCATCTATCTATCTATCTATCTATCTATCTATCTACCTACCTATCCATCCATCCATCTATCTATCTATCTATCTATCTATCTATCTATCTATCTATCTATCTATCTATCTATCTATCTATCTATCTATGTATCTATCTATCTACCTACCTATCCATCCATCTATCTATCTATCTATCTATCTATCTATAATCAATAAGTTGTATTACACAACACATAGCTACCTAGAAATACAACGAAATAATCATGATTCATAAACAAAGTCTGTAATATCAGACATGCCATTGTTACAAACGTTATGGGGCATTCGTGTAAGAGAGAGGGGTCGGGGGTCCTCAGAATATCACAATATCTCGTTTTATGGTTGCTCAGTCATATACAGGATCTACAGAGATGGTGTGGTCATCCAGCCTGTAGACATAAGGGTACAGCAGTACCCCTGAAAAGGGGTACTTTTGTAAGGGCCCATCCTGGAAGGGGGGCCACACTCCAGCAGGCTTTTATAATATGTGCCGAGATGTCAGTCATCAGGTGAGGAAGGAACAGAAGTCATAGATACAGGTGCAAGGATGAACTATAATGCCAAAATCTAATAAATATACTCATTTAATAAGAGAAACAAATTCAAAACAATACTATATTAATGTAAAGGCTGGGTATATGAGATGGGGAAAATCGGAGCGCGTCAGAGTGGGAGGGTGGCTGGTTATTACATTTGTACTGGGCCCCAAGGTTTCTAAGGGATGCCTTGTGTATATAGATACATTGTGGATTGAACTGCATACAAAATAGACTGTACAAACATACTGTAGTCTGGATTTATCACATACAATAGACACTTGTAGAGCAGCAAAATCTTCCAATGAAATCTCCACATACACACAGGATAAATCCCCAGCAGCTATTATCTAAGGACAGTCCTGTGTGTATATCCTAATAGCAGGGGCATATCTGGGCACACATTTTACTCAGAGCCAGGATCATAATTAGGGCGGAAAAAAAATGAATGTCTGGTAACAATGCTGTAAGACCATGCCAGCACTTTATACATGCAAGCTCCTCCCTCTGCCAGCACTGTATACATGCAAGCTCCTCCCTCACAATCACATATATAGTTATCATAATTTCAATTTGTCAGTCATGCTATGTTAAAACTTATAGGCTTGAGCATGAGCAATCAGCGCCGAAGGTGCTCATCAAGGCCCGTAAAGTAGAGGAGGGGGAAGAGGCTCACACTGAGTGCCGAAGGCCCGCAAGTTAGAGGGGGGAGAGCCTTGCATTGTGTGGCAAATAGCATTACCAGGTTTTCAAATTTTATTGCCGTCATTTTTGACTGGCAAGTCGCTAGTAATAATATAATAGCAATGTAGAGCTTTAAAAAACTATAGAGGTATAATATCACAAGAAAAATGTATATTAATAATGCAGAGTTGCATTATACAGGCAATAACATAGTTACATAGGCCCTCATTCAATTGAGATTTGGCCAATTGAATAGGGGTCTAAATAAGCACATAGCATATTTTTTTAAAGAAGTTTTTAGTTAGTAAACATCTATCCAAAAGCAAGATTTTCACTAACTAAAAACTTCTTTAAAAAAAATATGCTATGTGCTTATTTAGACCCCTATTCAATTGGCCAAATCGCAATTGAATGAGGGCCATAGTAATTAAGGTTGAAAAAAGACTTTCAGTCCATCAAGTTCAACCTTTTAAGATCTCCTCTGATCTGCAATATGCGGATTAGTTATTAACTAATTGTTAATTAATTATTAATCAATGATTTAATTATTTATTTTTAATTTAATTTATTTTTTTTAATTATTAATTAATTAATTAATTAACGTAGAGTTGGTAATAATACTGTGTAATGTAATATTGTACAACTGTATAATAATACTGCAAAACTGTATAATAACATGGTAGAACTGTATAATAATATTCTGGAGCTATATAGTAATATTACTACTTTAGAGCTATATAATATTAATATAGAGTAATATAATAATACTGGTACTTTAAAAATACAGTACGCTGTATAATAATGTTGTAGATCTGCATAATAACAATAATGTAGAACTGAATTATAATATATGTGTATGTTTTGACTCTGACTAAGAACATAATTAAGCACAAAAACACGTCACACATCTAGATTTTAATTGGAATAAAAAATTATATCCTTGCAGGCCCCTTAAGGGATTTAAGGTACGTTGGTGGAAATTGTGTGAGAGGGGCATTTCTAGAGATCAGTGGTCACATCGTTTGATGCAACGTTCTGCTTTTGGGCCAGAGAGGTGGAAGTGGTGTGGTGTCAATTTCAAGTGTATCCAATTACCTAACAAATGTTTTGATCTTCTGCCAGTTCCCTTCTCTGCCTCCCCTCCCTCCACTGATAACCACAAATACACACACATCGTTCAGCTTTCCGGAAGTGATGTAACAAACACAAAATGGATTTCTGTACTCATAAACAGAGTCTTCAAAAATTCTGCTTTTCCTAAAAAAAATGATTATGTGTGTGAAAACAAGTGGAATTCTGGAATTGCTGTGGTCCTTTAATAAACAGGATTAGTTTTTGTGAAATCCTGCTCATAGAGCTATTCTCCTGTATATCAGTTTTGTGCACCCCCATTTTATCAATCCACATAAATGTAATTTCTCCCGTGCAGGCACTGTACTGTAACTTGGATATAGCTTTCAGCTTTTGCAATTCTGGCCTCTTTTCACCAATTTCCTGTGAAATAGGGTCAGCATCGAGGTTGGGAGAATTGTTGATGAAATCTGACGTGGGATTGGATTTTTTTCACACAACTGCAGATTATTTTGCTGATGTGAATCCCAGCAGTCACCTGGATCTCAGGTCTCTGAGTATGTGAAGGGTTAAATGCAGAATAAGCAGGGAGTGAGAACTTTAGGAAAATTTTAAAAAAACTTTAGAGAAGTATACAACCCATTTGTTGTTTTCCATGTGTTTTTAAAGCTGATGCCTTTAGGTAAATATGGGGCAAAAGCAACAATGTTGCAAGTTTCCCTCTAATTTTCTTGAAGAAACTAGTTTCCTTATAATGAATAAATACAAAATTGTCAGTTTTCTAAATGTTTTAAATGTTTTTTTCTTTGAATAACACATTATATAAGGTGCAAAGACACTATACATTACTACAAATGTATGTCAAGTCTGAAGAATCCCTTTATAGGGCGTCATAGGCGCTGCTTTCTACCATAATTTAGAGCAGCCATACCAAGTAGTATAAAACTTTTCATTTAAAACTCTTTTTAGTGTTTTATACTTGTTAGATAATTGGATACACATGAAATTAACACCACACCCCTTCCACCTCTCTGGCCCAAAAGCAGAATGTTGCATCAAAGGATGTGCAGGGTTAGCCTTTACCGGGCTCGTACTGTTAACTTACCCAGAATCTTCAGGAATTTAGATGCACTGGACAATATATTGAGATTATTAAGCTCTCTGGTCTTGACGGGATCATACATTACAATTTCCCTCTAAATGTCTCCACTATAGTAATAAATGTCATATTCTCTAGAACGTCTTACAAAACCCAAGGAAGAAGCTGACATTTATTGGCTACAAGAAGTAGAGTGTATTGCCATTTGCAAGGAGCTTCTTTCACTTGGTTTTCAGTGATCTGCTTCATGACCCATGCATGATCCATTTAGGCTAGTTGATGGAATAACTGACACGACAACTTGAGTTGGGAGAAACAACGGGCCACAGCTTTATTTTGAAACAATGTAAACAAACAACCGTAACTTATTTAAATGACTAATTTAGTCCTTTCCTTCCGGGGGAGGAGCCCGGCCACGAACAGTGACCTCACGCTTTGAGCCCTGCCCAAAGCCCCAATGCTTATCTTTAAGCACGCCCTGTGAGGTGGGGCCATCGCCCCCTTAGGCCAGTGGGCCGGGCAACTCACCTCCCTCCGCACAGACATAAATTAACAATACACAACATACAATAGCCACTTCTCCGAATTCTTTAACCAAAAATTATATATTAATTTCAATATTTCTTATTTATATTATATATATTATATATACTTTTTTTTTTTTTTAAAGAATAAACCATAACATCTGTTAACAACAAAATACAGGGTGGGTGGGTGGGTGGGATTCCAGTCGGGAGACCGCGCTGCTGTGTTCAATGGCGCGAAACGGGTTTCCGACACGCCCCCGACGCTCCTGATTGGCTAATAGCTTCACAGGCTCCGCTGGGTCACGTGACGCTACAGGCTGACCCAGGGAGCCTGTGCAGCCTCCGCGTCGTTCATGACCCATGCATGATCCATTTAGGCTAGTTGATGGAATAACTGACACGACAACTTGAGTTGGGAGAAACAACGGGCCACAGCTTTATTTTGAAACAATGTAAACAAACAACCGTAACTTATTTAAATGACTAATTTAGTCCTTTCCTTCCAGGGGAGGAGCCCGGCCACGAACAGTGACCTCACGCTTTGAGCCCTGCCCAAAGCCCCAATGCTTATCTTTAAGCACGCCCTGTGAGGTGGGGCCATCGCCCCCTTAGGCCAGTGGGCCGGGCAACTCACCTCCCGCCACGGAGCATGCGAGGGACGCCTCCCGAGGCTGCGATCCCCCCCTGCTGGACATTAAAGCCAAGGCCCGCAAAACACTCTCCCTAAACTCCAACATCATCAACTCATACCCTATTTCCGTAAGATGAACCTTATCCTTTGCGAAAAAATCATCTGCGCCGACCGGTTCGAAATCTTTATACCGGATGGCAGTGAAACCTTGTTTTCTCACAAAGCTCGCAATCTGCTAGTTTATCTTCTGTCTAGCCTTATCTAAGCATACTGGGTCGCGCGCATTACGCCATGATCTTCTCTTAATCATCTCAGACCAGATAAGGAACGTGCCAGGGAACTTCTTCACCCATTTCTCGATGTCTCGTCTACCCACCTTTAGCATTCGTCTCATGGGAACTGTCCCCAAATCGTTCCCGCCGGCATGAAGAATTATAACACTGGGCTGACCGTAACGCTGCGCGTACGTTTCCAAGAGACCGTCGAGCTGCGCCCATCGCAGACCCCGAATGCCACACCACCTTACGCGTAAGTCCGTAACAGGAAAGCCCAGTTGTGCCTTTTCTTCGGTAACTGCGGCTAACCTATGGGCCCAGTACACGTATGAATGGCCCACAATCCATAGTTGCTTCTGTTCCCCTGAAAGTAGAAAGCAACACCATTAAACCACTGCATTTGGCCGTACATAGGAACGAAAACGGTCTGAGTCCCACCTCCCGATGCGCTTTACTGTCGCGTCGGGCAACCCCAACCTAGCCGCTTCAGTGGCAGCTCCAATCCGAAAGGAGTGTGTCCCAAAGTCAGACTGCTTGAAACTGAGCCGATGCAGTGCGCTTTTTAAAACTCTTTTAAACTGATACGTAGACAGTGCCGTTCCATCGGCGTGTACCAGCAGCGAACACCGTCCCACCGGTCGCTGCTTAAGGTACTCCACTACACATGCATATGGGCAACACTCCGTGCCAACCTGATGCAGAACCACTTCTCTTCCTTTACCCACTTGGTCGGTCTTTGACCTCCGCAACCACAATACCACCGTACCTTCCCTGAGGCAGGTATCCACCAATTGCAGACCCCCCGAACCGTGTCTACTGTTCGCGACTAACTCCCCTATCCTAAACGCTCCGAAGAACGCCAGGGAAAAAGCCGTTCGGAAAAGTAGAGATTCAAAGGGGTCCCTGCAAACCACCACCAACTCCTGAGCCAATCTCAGCAACAGCGCAAATGTTATTGGCCGCCTACTATCTGGCCTTTGCGCACCGCTGAACATTCCGCGCACCACCTTGCGCACTAGAAACTCCTTAGTAAGGTCCCTCTGCCCAGCAAGCTTAAACATAAAAGCAAGCGCCGTGACCTGTCTCCCTACTACGGGTTTTGATTCGCCTTGCTCGGCGCACCGCAGCAGGTACCAAAGCAGGATCCCTACGCTCTTGTCCTCCGTCGGGGCACCACCTGCCAGTGCCACTAGACTATCCCATTTTGCCCACACGCGTCTATAAGCGTTCCACGTCGCTGGGGCAACAGACTGTCTCACGAGTCTCGTTACCTGACAGCTCCAATCTCCCAGAGCTCGGGGATGTGCTCCCCCAGGGCGTTCGCACGAGGAGCCAGCGCCCTGAAGCAATCCTCCTGAAACCGAGAGAGGGCGTAAGCAATTCCGTTATCCACATTTGTCACGTGTCTTGCTTGAAACCATATGTTCAAGCGAAGGCAACATAGCACAAGATGCCGGAGCAATCTAATCACTGGTACGGATGCCCCTGTGATGTTGTTCACGGCTTCAACCAACCCCTTATTACCCGAATGGAAAATGACTCGCCTGTACCTGAAACAAGGACCCCATAAGTGCACTGCTACCACCATAGGAAACAGCTCTAGGAATGTAGGGTTCAGCAGTAAACCCGCCTCTTCCCATTCCTCCGGCCATGCCGCAGCGCACCATCTCCCTTGGAGATACGCCCCACAACCGATCGGTCCAGAACCATCGGTGTGAAGGTCTAGCTCTGCGCTGGTGGTGCCCTCCTTTTGAAGGACCACCCGCCCGTTAAAATCTGCAAGGAACATCGCCCATACCCTTGCATCATGGCCCTAGAGACTGTTAGGAAATGATGCGGCTTCGCAATCCCTACCGTAGCCAGCGACATCCGTCTACAGAATATCCGCCCCATGGGGATAATTCTGCACGCGAAATTCAACTTCCCCAATATTGATTGCAGCCGCCGCAGGGTCACCCTCCGTGCGCCCCGTAGCGCTGTAATCTCGGCTTGCATGTCCTCCACCTTCTCTAAGGGAAGACTGCACTCCATTTTGCAGGAGTCGATCCGAATCCCTAGAAAAGTCAATTGTTCCGTAGGGCCCTCCGTCTTGTCATGGGCCAGTGGTACCCCGAATTCTGTACAGATTTCGGTGAACACGTCCAGCATGAAACGGCAAGCGTCGTTTCCTGCTGGGCCAACGAAAAGGAAGTCATCCAGGTAATGGGTAATACTCTTGTAGCCCGCCTCGATGCTCACGACCCATTGTAAAAATTTGCTGAAGGCCTCGAAGTAAGCACAGGATATCGAGCATCCCATGGGTAAACATAAATCAACGAAGTAACTTCCGTCTACGAAGCACCCCAGCAAGCGATGGCTTGACGGGTGTACGGGGAGCAATCTGAATGCTGCCTCAATGTCCACTTTCGCCATAAGGGCCCCCTGGCCCTCCCTCCTCACCAGGTCGACCGCCCGGTCAAATGACTCGTAAGACACAGTAGCCTGGTCTTTTGATATGCCATCGTTTACCGAACGACCTCTGGGGTAGGAGAGATGCTGGATCTATCTAAATTTACCTTTCTCCTTCTTGGGGACCACCCCAAGTGGAGACAAAACTAATCCCTGGATGGGCGGGGCCGCAAATGGCCCAGCCATCCTCCCCAATTTTACCTCATTAAGCACCTTAGCTTTAGCTACCCCTGGGAAATCCCTAGCCGACTTCAGGTTTGGGACAAGAAAACCTTGAATGTCGACCCCACATGGAATCCGGAATCCTTCTCGGAACCCGTCCTCCAACAGGCGCGCCGCTTCGGCGGTGCCTGCCAATTTACCGTAGCGCTTTAGCCACGGCAGCATGGCGGGGAGGCGTATGGGCGTCCTGCCCCTTTGCGGGAGGTTCGCCCCTGCCTCCCTCTTTGGGTCTACCGCATCTAGACAGGGGGCGTTCACCTCCGCAATTTGAGCATGCATGCTTAAACCTGCAGTTAGGTGCCCATCTGCAGACCCCCTCGTTGTACGAAAAACAGGTCTTAAGACCTGCTCCTGAGGCGTGGGTGGGGCCCTTAGCTCCACCGGCCCCGCTCCGAAAGGGTGTCGTGACTCTCATGGGTGTCATGATGTTTAGCCAATACGCCACCGCTTTGTCACTCCACGCCATACTTGGCCTTGAGGCCAAGTATTGCCGGAATTCCTCATCGTACCGCCATCAGGCCGTACCCCCATAAACCTTGTGAGCATTCCGAATTTCGTCTATGTAAACGAACAATCCCGAACTCTGTTCAGGGTGCCGCTCACACAGTACGCAAGCCCAAATAGAAAATGCTTGCAGCCAGGTATCAAACGTCCTGGGTAGCCTAGCAAAGGATTTCCCCTCCCTGGGGCCCCTCTCGGCCAGGTCTGTTTGCCTAGACATAGGGAGAAGGGAAAACAACTCTATAAATTCCCTCCTCCAGATCTTTTCCTTTACATCCTGTGGAAGGTGTGCACCTAAATTATCCAACGAGCAGAGGACTATAGGTCTCATGGCTGCGTCGGTAACTCCCACAGTGTTATTCCCAACTGCTGCAATCGCGTTGACTACCGGCTCGGGCGCGCGCAAGCTAGCTAGCGCCTCGCTCGCGCTCGCTGGCGCCACTACCGCTGCTGGCTGGGACCATGCACCCTTTGCTAGCCCCCCTATCCAAGCTCCCATTTCGCGTTCGCTAACCGCAATGTTATGCGCAGCTAATAGAGTCTTTAATGACCCAATAAAACCACCCTTGTCTGCTGCGCAGCTCAATTCTGAGCGCTCACCTGCTTCTGGAAGCTTTGGAGTAGATACAGCCAACGGAGTATCCCTGCGTCTCTCCTGACCCCCCGGGGACTCTGACCGTCTGGCCCTCCGCGGGCTTCTCCTCTCAGATCCAGTGCAAGCACAGCTGCACCGACAAGATCTTCTGCTTCTTGACCTGGATCTCCTTCTGGATCTGTGGGTACAAGAAGAACAGTCACTAGCTCTCCGCGACCTGCATGCCCGCGCCCATACCGCCCTTTCCTCGTCTGAGGAAGGGTCCTGGTCAGCTAAGCTTGCGCGGCTGGAGTAGGCATGCACTGCCTCCGCCGCCCCCTGTAGGGGTTCCCCTGAGACTTCCTCGGGCGTTGGAATATCCAGATGTTGGTCGGTCTTAGACCCTTTGCGCTGTGGCCTAACCATATCGCCCTCAGTCTCTACTCTGCTACGCCTTAGCGGTGTGTGCGTAAATAGCAGCGGACTGTACCTGCTCGTAGCCTTCTTAGCTCGAGTGGGGCGTCCTAGCCTCGCCACTGCCGCTGTCACAGGCATGTCATCAATCATGACCATGCTGTCTTGGCTATTCATCTCTCTGATCACCCCGTCTCTTCTTTCTCTCGTCGTCGCCATGCTCCTCTCACTGCCAGTTGGGCGTCCCTGTAAAGTACCAGAAGCACTGTTAATGAGGGAAACCCCAGGGACCGTCTGCTTGGCACCGTGAGGGCCTGTAGGAGCCTTTTTAGGACTCCCGGCTTTTCTCTTACCCCCTGCACCCCCCTTACGGGGTGTTAGAGGGGTGTTTCGCGACCTTTGTCGCGGCCTAGGACCTTTAGGCAAGTTGGCAGGTGGTGGCCGGAGTGCTAGGCCCTCACCCCCACCGCCCGTGATCCTGGCGCTCGCCTGCCTGGGGCGTATGGGTTCCCGGCCGCCCTGACCTGTAACCCCCCCATCTCTAGTGTCTGTGCTACCCGATGGACGTGGGTCTGGCAGCCCTACAGTGGTGGGATGGGAAAAAATTTCCCTGGAGGCATCAGAATTGGCTAGGACACCAGCCACCGCAGGCTGTTCCTGTACAATGTGCTGAGCTCCAAGCGCAGAAGGCATGGGAGGTCCCAGCCTGTCCTGCACCCACCTGACCCCTTGGCTTAAGGCACGGGTCCTAACCTCAGCCAGTAAGGCCTCTAAGCCTTCTGGATCCATATTAAATGCTAACAGGGGGACAAACAGGGGGAACAACAAGCAGAAACACAGGCACACACAGACACAGGAACACACACAGACACAGCACACTCACAGTGAGACAAGGACACACACACACACAAAACGGAGGAGGAAAAAACACAAAAACGAACAAAGATAGCCTCAACAGTTATATCCCCTTATGTGCTGGTAAGCTGGGGTGAAATCTCAGTAATTAAACCTTCCTACTTTTAGTTTTGCTGCAGGACCTCAGACCTCCGTCCATTCCAGTCGGGAGACCGCGCTGCTGTGTTCAATGGCGCGAAACGGGCTTCCGACACGCCCCCCGACACTCCTGATTGGCTAATAGCCTCACAGGCTCCGCTGGGTCACGTGACGCTACAGGCTGACCCAGGGAGCCTGTGCAGCCTCCGCGTCGTTCATGATAGAGCAGCATTAATAAATCCCATGTCCTTTTAATAAAAAAGGCTAGTTTGTATCTGATATCTAAATCTATGTTTGTGTTTATCTTTTTAACTTCTCAAAAATGTAATGTTTGCAAATGATTGTGTAAAGAGGACACATTAACCTTCCTTCAAAACCCAGAGGGGGTGAGAAAGGTTTAAAGATGAAGCGCTATGATCAGATCCAACTGGGGATAACATGCATGTTTTAAATTAATAATGCTACTAGTTTAATTTTTTGATTTGCACTTATTAAAATGAGTTTCTTAGTTAAAAAATGGATTTTACAGTGAGTTTAATTAAATTCTTTAATACATGTTTGCAGTTAAAAGGGCAACAGGAAAGTAAAGGAAGTTAATGAGTTTTTACATGCTGCTGATAGACACTGAGAATTGATAGCTTAGAAAACAAGAGAAAATGGAGAGAGTGACATAGACAGAAGGATAATAAATAGATATATAGATAGAGCATTGCAAAAGTATTCACCCCCTTGGCATTTTTCGTGTTTTGTTGCCTCACCACCTGGAATTAACATGGATTGTTTGAGGATTTACATCTTTTAATTTACAGAACGTGCCCACAACTTTGAAGATATTTTTTTTATTATTATTATTATTATTATTATTGTGAAACAAACAACAAATAGGACAAAATAACAGAAAAAGTCAATGTGCATAACTATTCACCCCCCTAAAGTCAATACTTTGTAGAGCCACCTTTTGCGGCAATCACAGCTCCAAGTCACTTTGGATAAGTCTCTATGAGCTTGCCACATCTTACCACTGGGATTTTTGCCCATCCCTCCTTGCAATTCTGCTCCAGCTCTTTCAAGTTGGATGGTTTGCCCTTGTGAAAAGCAATCTTTAAGTCTGACCACAGATTTTCTATTGGATTGAGGTCTGGGCTTTGACTAGGCCATTCCAACACATTTACATGTTTCCCCTTAAACCACTCAAGTGTTGCTTTAGCACTGTGTTTGGGGTCATTGTCCTGCTAGAAGGCGAACTTCCGTCCTAGCCTCAAATTAGGCACAGAGTGGTACAGGTTTTACTCAAGAATATCCCTGTATTTAGCACCATCCATCTTTCCCTCAACTCTGACCAGTTTCCCAGTACCGGCTGCTGATAAACATCCCCATAGCATGATGCTGCCACCACCATGTGTCACTGTTGAGATGGTGTTTTTTGGGTGATGTGATGTGTTGGGTTTGCGTCAGACATAGCGTTTTCCTTGATGCCGAAAAGTTTAATTTTAGTCTCATCAGACCAGAGCACCTTCCTCCATACATTTTGAGAGTCTCCCACATGCCTTTTCGCAAACTCAAAACGTGCCATTTTGTTTTTTGCTGAAAGTAATGGCTTTCTTCTGGCCACCCTGCCATAAAGCCCAACTCTATGGAGCGTACGGCTTATTGTCGTCCTATGTACAGATACTCCAGTCTCTGCTGTGGAACTCTGCAGCTCCTCCAGGGTTACCTTGGGTCTCTGTGCTGCCTCTCTGATTAATGCCCTTCTTGCCTGTCCATGAGTTTTGGTGGGTGGACGTCTCTTGGCAGGTTTGCTGTTGTGCCATGTTCTTTCCATTTGGTTATGATAGATTTAATGGTGCTCCTGGGGATCATCAAATATTTGGATATTTTTTTATAACCTAACCCTGATTTGTACTTCTCAACAACATTGTCCATTACTTGTTTGGAGAGTTCCTTGGTCTTCATGGCAGTGTTTGGTTAGTAGTGCCTCTTGCTTAGGTGTTGCAGCCTCTGGGGCCTTTCAAAAAAGGTGTAAAGGTGTGTATATATAATGACAGATCATGTGACACTTAGATTGAACACAGGTGGACATCATTTCACTAATTATGTGACTTCTGAAGGTAATTGGTTGCACCAGAGCTTTTTATGGGCTCCATAACAAAGGGGGTGAATACATACGCACATGCCAATTTTCTGTTTTCTTTTTCTAAAAAATAGTTTTATGTATATATTTTTCTCATTTCACTTCACCAACTTAGACTATTGTGTTCTGATCCATCACATACAATTCAGATTAACAAAATATTGACCTTAAGGCTTTAATGTAACAAAATAGGTAAAAAGTCAAGGGGTGAATACTTTTGCAAGGCACGATAGATAGATAAATAGATAGATAGATAAAAAGATAGATAGATAGATAGATAGATAGATAGATAGATAGATAGATAGATAGATAGATAGTTGTGTCATTCAGCATGCCAGGAACATCTTGTGTCTGGTTGTGCTTATCCATAAGGTTTTCTTGGCAAAGATAATGAAGTGGGTTGCCAGTTCCATCTCCAGTGGGGCACAATTTGTATTACCTCTCTGCTATGACCTGCCCATCTTGGGTGACCCTACATGGTATAGCTCACAGCTTCATTGAAGTACCCAAGCCTCTTCACCACGACAAGGCAGCGATCCAGAAGTGGAGATAGATAGATAAATAATATACAGTGCTTTGGTAGCAATTGGTATCAATGTTAGGACCTTCTACGAGATTCTAATTGGGGTGTAACAGGTCTCTGCACCAACAGATTTACTCCCTATAAGCTGATTGGCTGCAGCTCCCAAATACAATTTTGAAATTTGATCGAGGGAGGTCCTGATAATGCCAAGACTGCGAGAGAGGACAGGATGATGAGAACAGAGACAGAGAGGAATAAGAGAATGGACAGAAATTGGGTTATGGGATATATGGAAACTGGACAAACAGAAGAACAGCAGGAGATAAGAATGGAAAAAAGTTGGAAGAAAGGGATGAAAAGCAAAGGGAATATATGGGATGCGACAGCATGGAGGGAATAGGAAGAGAAAGAAAGGAATGAATGGGAAGAGAGAAAGAGGATTGGGAAGATAGAAATTGGAAGAGAGAGATTTGTATGGGAAGTTTCAGTCGGCATGGGAAGACATAAGTAACATGGAAAAAGATAGACTGGGGAAATGGGAAGAGAGAGGAGGGATTGGAAAAGAGAGGGGGGATTGGAAGAAAGGATGGGAAGAGAGAGAGTGGATGGAAAGAGAGAGAAATTGAGGAATGGGAAGAGAGAGGGAGGGAATTGGAAGACAGAGAGCCATATGTGAAGTTTCAGTGGGGCAATGGGTAGAGATAGAGTAGAGTAATGTGGGAAATGATAGAGAGTGGTAATGTGGAAGAGAGAGGGGGAATTGAAAAAAGAGGGGTGGGGAGAGAGAGAGAGGATGGGATGATAGAGAGAAAAAGGAAGGGAGAATGGGAAGAGAGGAGGTTGGGAAGAGAGAGATGGGAATGGGAAAATTGAGAGAAGGGGGACAGATAAGAGTGAGGGAGGACTGGGTAGACACATAGATGAGGGAATAGAAAGAGAAAGGGGAATGGAAAGACACATAAATAGATAGATAGATAGATATAGAGAGAGAGAAGAGACGGAAAGGTAAATAGAAAGACACAGCGGGACATAGCAAGTGGTGGGGCATTGAAAGAAATAAAGAGAAAAGGAAATAGTGAAAGTGATTGATAAGAGAGACAGTTCAACTGTAAAATATAGACATACAGAGAATGAGATGAAAAAAGGGATGTAGGCAAGAAGTGATGCCACCCCTTAGTTTCCCTGTTGCCCTAGGCCTTTACATTCTACACTGCCAGGTTCCCTGTTGCTGGTATAGGGGCACAGTCTGTATCTGGCTGGTATTACTAACCCAGAATCCCATGCAGTGCCACATGTGGCAGCTATTACCAGACATTGCATTGTGTCACAGGAACTCTCCACGCTTCACGGGCAGAGTAAATAAACTTCACGCTCACAAATCTCAGGCTCCGGCTCTTTCCAAAATTCAAAGGCACGCAGAACCTAGAAGGACCCTGCATATTATATGGCATTATGACCCCCACATTGCCTGCAGGCATCTTGGGTCATGAAGGTTCATGTCTACTAAGTAATGCTGTTGCATGAGATGCATTTCACTGTGGGGTAATGTCTAATGGTAATGTCATTAGCTAGAAAGATTAAACATTTTCAATTCCTTATTCATTCTCTGGAGCCTCATTTTTTATTTTGAATTATTTGCGTGCATTACTGAAAATATGTTACATAGAATAACATAGGAATTGCAGTGCTCCCACCCTACTAGTGAACGATCTTAATGTATGTTAAACAAAACAGACAGTATTTTATCAGGGTCAGTTAGACCCTGGGGTCTGAGCATGCTCAATCTTTTCTTTTTCACACAGATTCCCATTGAAGAGCCCCATAGGTAATGATTATTGGCATTGATCAGGCATTAGCAAGAGATATCAATCTGTCTTGGGTGGGTAAAAAAGAAAGGCTGACTGACAGGTAAACCTTGCAAATTTTAGTGTCAGTTGTTTCTTTGAAAAATTAGTGCTACAGGATAAAAAAAAATGTTGAAAATGCAGCATTCCAACAATGTCAGTATTTTTTTCGGTTTAAGGTTAATTAGAGTGTAATTACATACAGAGCTCTTTGGCGATACTGCATAGCCTGGCCAGATTCATTGGTTTCAGTAGGATTTATAGAATTTCGTAAGTGTGATTGAAAAAAGACTTTTAGCAATGTTCTTTACACCTCCTCTGAGCTTTGTTTTGCAACTACTTTCTGATAACCTTTGCAGCACTCATTTTCCAAGAGAAGCTTTAGGACCTTACACATATCACTCAAGTCTACAACTGAGTGATCATAATTGACCTTACAAATGAAAGCTTGCACTCTTTTTTTATACTGGGTCTTCCTAATGGGAATCAGCTGTTATCATCACAGGACATGATCCTCCATGTCGCAGTAGCTGGGAGTTTAATGATAACAATTAGTTGGTCTGGAGCAGATCCCAGACTGCAGGCGGCTGAGGTCTGACAGCATCTCTCATCCCCTTTCAGTGATGGAAGCACTGTCACTATGTAATGAGGGCCCCTCATGTTATGGGTTGATTGGGGCAGGGCCTTCCATTCATCTCCCAAGTCACTCAGTGAATACATGAGAGGTGACAGTGAGTACAGGCACTGCACTCAGAGGGTATGGTTATTACCAGGACATACTCAGAGTACCGTATCTATCTAATGTAATAGGGACATCCTGCCTACACATTATCAGGACAGGCTCAGAATATCTATCTAATGTAATAGTGACAACCTGCCTACACATTATCAGGACAGGCTCAGAATATCTATCTAATGTAATAGGGACATCCTGCCTACACATTATCAGGACAGGCTCAGAATATCTATCTAATGTAATAGTGACAACCTGCCTACACATTATCAGGACAGGCTCAGAGTATCTATCTAATGTAAAAGTGACATCCTGCTTACACATTAACAGGACAGGGTCAGAGTATCTAGCTAATGTAATAGTGACATCCTGCCTACACATTAACAGGACAGGCTCAGAGTATCTATCTAATGTAATAGTGACATCCTGCCTACACATTAACAGGACAGGGTCAGAGTATCTATCTAATGTATTAGTGACATCCTGCCTACACATTATCAGGACAGGCTCAGAGTATCTATCTAATGTAAAAGTGACATCCTGCTTACACATTAACAGGACAGGGTCAGAGTATCTAGCTAATGTAATAGTGACATCCTGCCTACACATTAACAGGACAGGCTCAGAGTATCTATCTAATGTAATAGTGACATCCTGCCTACACATTATCAGGACAGGCTCAGAGTATCTATCTAATGTAAAAGTGACATCCTGCTTACACATTAACAGGACAGGCTCAGAGTATCTATCTAATGTAATAGTGACATCCTGCCTACACATTATCAGGACAGGCTCAGAATATCTATCTAATGTAATAGTGACAACCTGCCTACACATTAACAGGACAGGCTCAGAGTATCTATCTAATGTAATAGTGACATCCTGCCTACACATTAACAGGACAGGGTCAGAGTATCTATCTAATGTATTAGTGACATCCTGCCTACACATTAACAGGACAGGCTCAGAGTATCTATATAATGTATTAGTGACATCCTGCTTACACATTAACAGGACAGGGTCAGAGTATCTAGCTAATGTAATAGTGACATCCTGCCTACACATTATCAGGACAGGCTCAGAGTATCTATATAATGTAATAGTGACATTCTGCCTACACATTAACAGGACAGGCTCAGAGAATCTAATGTAATAGTACCATCCTGCCTACACATTAACAGGACAGGCTCAGACAGTGTATGTAGTATAAGGTGACCTTCTGATTGCATATTATGAGGACATGCTCTTTCTGGATACCTATCTAGTGTAAAGCAACCTCCTGACTGTACATTATCAGGACTGGCTCAGACAGTGTTGGGTGTCTAATGCAGGAAGCCCTCCTTTCTGCACATTATCATGGCAGTCACAGACAGTACCGGGTGTCTAATGCAGGATGCCCTCATTTCTGCACATTACCAGCACTGGTTCAGACAGTGCTGGATGCCTCATGCCAGATGCCCTCCGTTCTGCACATTATCTGGACAGACTCTGACAGGGCTGTGTGTCTAATGCAGGATGCCCTCCTTTCTGCACATTATCAGGGCAGTCACAGATAGTGCTGGGTGTCTTATGAAGGATGACCTCCTTTTTGCACTTTATCAAGATTGGCTCAGACAGTGCTGGGTATCTAATGCAGGAGGCCCTCCTTTCTGCACAATATCAGGGCAGACTCAGATAGTGCTGGGTGTCTAATGCAGGATGCCCTCCTTGCTGCAGATTATCAGGACTGATTTAGATAGTACTGGGTGTCTAATGCAGGCGGTCCTCCTTTTTTCACACTATCTTGACGGCCTCAAACAGTGCTGGGTGTCTAATGCAGGATGCCCTCCTTTTTGCACACTATCTTGACGGCCTCAAACAGTGCTGGGTGTTTAATGTAGGATGCCCTCCTTTTTGCATATTATCAAACTGTCTCAGACAGTACTGGGTATCTAATGCAGAAGGCCCTCCTTTCTGCACATTATCAGGGCAGACTCAGACAGTACTGGGTGTCTAATGCAGGATGTCCTCCTTTTTGCACATTAGCAGACTGGCACAAACAGTGCTGGGTGTCTAATGAAGGATGCCCTCCTTGCAGCAGATTATCAGGACTGACTCAGATAGTACTGGGTGTCTAATGCAGGAGGCCCTCCTTTCTGCAAATTATCAGGACTGGCTCAGTCAATACTGGGTGTCTAATGCAGGAGGCCCTCCTTTCTGCAAATTATCAGGACTGGCTCAGTCAATACTGGGTGTCTAATGCAGGAGGCCCTCCTTTTTGCACATTATCTGGACTGGCTGAAACAGTCCTGGGTGTCTGATGCAGGATGCCCTCCTTTTTGCACATTATCAGACTGTCTCAGATACAGTGGATATCAAAAGTATACACATTCCTGTTAAAAAGTCTGGCAAGTACTGGCTGTGTGGTACATGTGGCAACAATCTCCCATATTCTTCATATGTCTGGGCTATGTGGTAGAGTGTCAAGACGAAAGCCTTTTCTTACGAAGAAAAACATCTAAGACAGGCTATGTTTTGCAAAAACACATCTGAAGTCTCCCAAAAGCATGTGGGAAAAGGTGTTATGGTCTGATGAAACCAAGGTTAAACTTTTTGGCCATAATTCCAAAAGATATGTTTGGCGCAAAAACAACACTGCACATCACCAAAAGAACACCATACCCACAGTGAAGCATGGTGGTGGCAGCGTCATGCTTTGGGGCGGTTTTTCTTCAGCTGGAACTGGGGCCTTAGTTAAGATAGAGGGAATTATGAACAGTTCCAAATACCAGTCAATATTGGCACAAAACCTTCAGGCTTCTGCTAGAAAGCTGAACATGAAGAGGAACTTCATCTTTCAGCATGACAACGACCCAAAGCATGCATCCAAATCAACAAAGGAATGGCTTCACCAGAATAAGATTAAAGTTTTGGAATGACCCAGCCAGAGCCCAGACCTGAATCCGATTGAAAATCCGTGGGGTGATCTGAAGAGGGCTGTGCACAGGAGATGCCCTCGCAATCTGACAGATTTGGAGTGTTTTTGCAAAGAAGAGTGGGCAAATCTTGTAAAGTAAAAATGTGCCATGCTGATAGACTCATACCCAAAAAACTGAGTGCTGTAATAAAATCAAAATGTGCTTCAACAAAGTATTAGTTAAAGGGTGTGCATACTTATGCAACCACAATATTTTATTTTTATATTTTTTCTTCCCTCTACCTAAAAGATTTCAGTTTGTTTTTCAATTGAGTTGTACAGTTTATAGGTCACATTAAAGGTGGAAAAAGTTCTGAAATGATTTATCTTTGTCTCATTTTTTACAGCACAGAAACCTGACATTTTAACAGTGGTGTGTAGACTTTTTATATCCACTGTAGTACTGGGTGTCTAATGCAGGAGGCCCTCCTTTCTGCAAATTATCAGGACTGGCTCAGACAATACTGGGTGTCTAATGCAGGAGGCCCTCCTTTCTGCACATTATCTTGACTGGCTCAGACAGTACTCTGTGTCTAATGCAGGATGCCCTCCTTGTTGTACATTATCAGGACAGGCTCAGACAGTGCTGGGTATCTCACTAATGTAGGAACATTCACCTCTTTTTCCCAAATCCTCCGGATGTGAAGTCCAAGCAGATTAACCCTTCCCTGTAACCCATGTATAAGACGAGTGAGGTGCCAGAGAGCGCTGAGCTGTATAACAGTCTCACAGACAGCTGGTGGGATCAGCGCTCTGTATGTGATGGAGGAAGCTGTGTGATGATTGAGTGGGTGACAGACAGACTCCTCTGGACAGACACTGCAAACATTTCCAACTCTCTCCTCTCACATCTGTTTTTAATTGTGTTTTCTGAGCCCCCCATATATCACTCCCCCTGAAAACCTCTCTGCAGATTTATTTCTTATGTCTCAAGTAAAGGCATTGGGAGAATCAAAGCGAAGCCAGAGAATCAAGGGGAAAGGGGAGACTGGTCAAGAGGGGGTGTTTTTCTTATACTGTGGCCAAAAAACTGTATAAAGCAATATAATATCCATACTTCATCTAAGGAAACTAATGAATATTCTAACCTTGCATTTCTTGGGATCAGCTGTCTCTGTAATGTATATATTATAATTTCTTATAGTTGCTTTTTACCTTAATACAACAATTTTAACTCAATAGGTTGACAGAACAGGTTGCCATGGCAGCAGCATATTAGTGAAGTTCCAAGAATGGTACATTTAAGTTTACAACTTTATAAACTTATATGGAAATTTGCATTTTTTACCTTTCAGTCATCTTTTCTGATCCACCAATTAGTAACATGCTGATATCACTTGCTAATGACATATTCTTGTCAATAATTGATAATTATACCTGGTGCTCAGAATTTATTGTCTTCAGTTTAAAGCCATATGAAGAAGAAAAGACTGGATCAGTGAGTACCAATGCTGGATAAATAAATATTTCCCTGGGGTCTGCTCATGTCCAGTCTTTTCTCTTTCTCAGGGCTTTACTGAGTAATCAGCAATTATTGGCAATCATTTATCATTTGCTCAAGATACTGGAGTATTCTTTGTGGATGGCTCCTTGTTTTGGAAAATAGTAGGTTAAAGGAATCTTGGCTTGATATAACGTCTGGAGTGCAGGCACTGTCAAAGATTCTCCTGAAGTTCATGGAGGAGAGCAGACCCTCATTACAGAATATGTAGGAGACACCCAGCACGTCCTGTAAAGCAGATAAATAATTCTTCTGTTGGTGGGAGTGGTGGGATCACAGTCCTACTAATATTTTGGCTGTTTGGAGTCGGGCCAGCTATACTCTATGGACAAAGTGGGCAGCCACCTATGACACAAACATAAGTATGGCACCATCGATGATGTACAATCTTGGAACTTATATGAGGTGCAATATTTACGGACTTGCCCCGGGGAGGTGAATCGTCTTGAGCTGGCCCTGATTGACGTTACAATTTGTGGTCCTCCATTGGGTTCTTGGTTCCCAATAGCTCATTACCACCAATACAGATTTGACATCAATGACAGAGTGATAAAATACGCTGTAGGCAGAATCTATATGAAGCAATCCTCTTCATGGTTGGCATCTTTATTACCTTACTAGCGACTTGCCCGTCAAAAATGGCGGGGCAATAAAATGTGAAGCTATGGCAATGCTGTTTGCCACACAAGGTAAAGCTTTTTCTGCTCTGAGTACCTTCGGCGCTCATTGCAAACTTTTCCTTTCGTGTACCTTTGCTCCTCTGAGCACCTTCGGCACTCATCACAAAAACAGATATATTTATCTATATTTTGTTAACTAATAATGAATGAATTAGTTACTTAATAAAGTAATATGCTTTACCTATTTGTAATTAATATATCCAGCAATCAATAGCCTGAAGAGCTAACAATCTGTTTTTATTTTTCGGCAGCATGCAATGTACAGTTTGAGTGTTGCTGCCCTGAGGAGAAAGTGTAATGAATGTCCCAATAGGCTGCGTGCGCGAGGGCAAACCGTTGGTTTAGTTGTGTAAAGCGACATTGTAGATTCGTAATGTTATTAGTTGCAAGTTAGGATTGTAAAGTGGAGTCGTTTGTCTATGTGTTACTCGGCTCGCGAGCATTTTCCATCGTTTATAAAAATGTATTTTGTAACTCGTACGTTCTTTTGTGAAAGTGCTACGCGGTTGGCAGTGTTTTGCGCGGTCCGGAGTCATGTAGCCTCATTTTCATTTTGTTTGGCGGACATTTTTTTTCTCGCTTAGGCGATTTTCAAGTGCCAAAACTCAGCCAAATTGACTTAAAATCGCGTTCCACCTCACTCCTGGACGTCTTGGTTGTTTCCGCATGCTGTGTGTGATGTTTTTGTAGTATTTTTTTTGTATGTTGTGTGTTTTTATTGATTTTTTCTTTACGCGGTTCGCACGTTAACCTTGTAAGTCCCTTCGCCGCTCATCGCCTTTGTGCTGCAAGTTTTAGTGCTCGCAAGCGATGAGCATCTTTGGCGCTTATCGCCTAAGTTGTACGCAACACGCAAAGAGCATCGACGTCTAGTAGTTTGACAACTATTATATGTGATGCAACCAGAAATAATGGGATGGGTACTGCAAATTTAAAACAGTTTCCTGAGGTTGATCTTGATCTAGAAGGCCTGTGAGAAGATCCCGCCACCCTGAGAGGCTTAGCCCTTCAGCCCCTACTTCGACTAATAGAGGAACTAAATACAACTTACCTATGACCTGTCCTAGTCAATTCCTTGCTCCTGCTGCGGCTTCCACTGCTTCCAGCGAAGAATGTCCCAAGGGAGCTTGACACATCCATAGTCTGACACTGCGATGAGGTAGGCCCATTTATGGAGCTTATCTTGCGTCTCAAATTTTGACCTATCTCAGCTCCTGTCGCATCAATAATGATATCACGAGGACCAGGGACCACTGATGACATCAGGATGCAGGTGAGTCCAGGGTCGCTTATGGTCTGTCGTTTGGAGTAGAGAAGTTAATGAAAAAGAAAAATGAAGGTATGGAGTGGGGAAGCAGTAATGCCTACAGGGTTAAAGGAACATACAAAAGATACTAAAAAAATAAGTAGAATGAAAAAATATGTATGAAAAAAGAATTTATAAAAGTGCAAATAAAGGAGCAAAATCAGGCACCAGTTGTAAAGAAAAGAACGATGATTTAAAAATGGCTGAGACTATGGCAATAAGGGATGGGGTTATTATTTAAAAGAAGAAAACTTAAAAGCTTAAAAATACAGTTCACCTGGCACCTGAAAAAGGATATAAATGTGGATATTTCATACTTATCAGAAAATAAATGTAATAGAAAATATGAAGAGGCTGGAGAATCTCAGTATATGAAGACTGCTTTATTTCATACACATGATGCTACCTCAGTTTCAGTTATACATCTCATCTACTAAGTGATGAAAATAAGATAAGATGAGGGTACTTCTGGAGAAAAATATCTACAAAAAAAGATTAAAAAAGAATCACAAAAAAAGACAGCTGTGTTTATGGACATGTAGTTGATAACATGAGGCATTTAACAACATAGACCTGTTAATAAAGAATAGAGGTCTGGTAGTGATGAATATATGATTTGTAACAAGAAAAATAACTTTTTATTTAAAGAAGAAAACCTTAAGGATTTAAGTAATATTCATGGCAGGAACGATACATGACCTTAAATAAATAGAATGGGACAAAGTCATTTTTAGATCTAGAGAACATAAATCCGCTTTTAATGGACATAGGTCTAATTTCAGTGACAGTTAGACATATTCCAGACTACAACACAGGAGCAGATTATCCACTTATGGACCTGATATGAATTGTTACCAATTTCATCATACATATTTTAATAAAAATAATGATTAATGTTGGAACAATGGGGTATGATGCCTCTCATTCTAGGAAATCGAAAAGACCTACATTTTTCCAAAAAGTTTGACATCCAAGTGACAGGACAGGGTATCGCTACCAGCGACAGGAGTAGAGACTAACTTTAAAACTCCTAATTTGGGGCCTATGGATGAGTTTATGACCAATCCTAATGTTGTATGGACAATATGTGTTGCTGTACAATCTTTATAAAATATGTTAAAGTCTGTTGTTTCTCAATTTGAGGGTACCCAGGAAATAGGTAATAGTTTAGCAAAATCTTAGGTAGGTTTGGCAAAATGTGCGCTAACTTCAGGCAACATGCCTACTCCTATATCTTCATATGTAAATGTGACAGTCTCTTTAGCATCAACTCAAACAGCCTCTTGTTTTGTCAAATACAATTGTGTCCGCAGTAGTGTCGAGAGTATAGGATTGTCAGATTTGGCACATAATTCTGATCATTCTTCCAAATCACAGAAATCCGATTTGTTAGTAGTGGCTGATATAGCATGTTCTAAGCCATCTTTATGCCAATTAGGTCCTATAGGATTGCATGTTCCAATTGAATTAAAAGAGAAAATATGGAAACATGAGTTTATAGATTTATTTTCCCTTCTTCTGCTTGATAATTATTTTGATTAAAAGATGATGGAAAGAAGAATGGACCTAAAAAAGAGAATGATGAAAGAAAATGAAGGTATAGAAAAATCCCTAAAACTTTCTCATTTGCTCCATTTGTTATGATTGCTAACATCATAGAATTTATGAATGGTGGTCTTACGGTGAACATTTTAGGTAAAGGATGGTGTTTTTTGACTATATGAGATGAAATGATAGGAATGTGGGGAATTGGTCAAAAATAGTTACGTCTCTTAGATTTGGTGGTTCTTTTCGTGGATCTGGAATATATTTAGGATTTAGTCAGATCAGATTTATACTGAAAGGCTATTGTTTCTTATAGAACAAAAGTGTCTTCTCTTAGGATCTTGTAGATTTAAACATGAATGCTCATGTTGTGACAATCAATACTCAATGTTCCGTTGTTTTAAGCTAATTCAAATGAAAAAAAAGATGGTACCTTGGTTTAATGAGTACAGTAAGAAGTGTGGTTTGGCTTAGAAAGCTAATTTATTAATTTGTGGTTTCAGCTATGGTCTTCGTATATCTTTTAAAGTTTCTTATGCTCATCATTGTAATGGGAATCTTTTATCAACCAAACAATTTCCTTATGTAATTTCCTTCAAAAACGTATAAAAGAGGTTTTTTTAGGGAGAATGGCTGGCCCATTTAAACAATCTCCAATCGATAACTTACTTTTTTACCCTTTTGGATTTGTACCCCAAAAAGTGCAAAGTAAATTTTGTTGTATTCATTGTTTATTATACCCGAAGGGTCTTTCAGTTAACGGTGGTATTATTAAAAATGTATCAGTTAGTTATTCTTCTTTTGTCAATGCTACTGAAAATATTTGTTCAGCAGGCCACGTGATGCTTATGGCAAAGGTGGATATTGAGTTGCCACCATTTATTAGGTTGTCATTTTGTTGATCTTTGCATCCCCATGGGCTGTTTTGTCTTATGTGCCTATTTTTAAGTTTTTAGTTCATTTTTACGAAGGGTGGTAGAAGTTAGATCTGGTCCTAAATTTATAGTTCACTTTTTAGATGATTTATTTATTTGTAGGACAATCTGCTACAAATGAATGTTATACTTTGAAGGGCACATTTCTTAAAATGGCCAAGGAATTTGGAATTCCTTTAGCCGATAGTAAATCTGTAAGCCCGACTTCAGTTTTTTGGGTATAATAATTTATCCATTTTCCAATGGATAAAAAAAGTTATAGATTTGCGTAATAACATTAATCATATAATAGGATGTAAAAACGTTACACTTAATAAACTTCAATTATTATTGGGAATACTTAATTTTGCTTGTAAAATTATACCCATGGAAAGATTGTTTTTCTAGGTGTTTATCTTTTAAAACAGTAGGAACTACCCAAAACAGTAGGAATTAAACAACCTTGTAATTTTATAAGAGTTATAAGGATTATCTTTAGGTTTGTAAAGCCTTTTTTGATTTTTTTTAATGGAAAAACTCTTTGTCATGCAGTAAGAGCATTCAATATAGATTGGGGCCTTTATTGTAAGGGTCAATGGTACGTGGCTAGCTGGCCTTTAAACTGGAAGTTGGGAGACTTTTTAAAACATTTTGCGTTTTTAAAATTATTTCATATTGTGGTAGCAGTATTTATTTGAGGTGACCAATTGCGATAACCTTGGAGTGGTTCAGCCATTAATAAAATAAGAGCAACGTCTCTAGCAGTGGTCAAATTAGTATCTTGTTCTTTGCTGTCTGCATGCTGTTGACACTTTATCACAATATCAATTTTCTGCAGTTCTAAAATCAGGATTATGTCTTTTAGATTTTAACGCTAAAGAATTCGGAACACATTCTTTCAGAATTGGGGCACTACAGAAGCAGCTAGCTTAGGTTTAGGAGATCACTGGGTTAAGAAAATTGGTATCTCACAAAAGTGAGTACACCCCACACATTTTTGTAAATATTGTATTATGTATTTTCATGTGACAACACTGAAGAAATGACACTCTGCTACAATGTAAAGTAGTAAGTGTCCAGCCTGTATAACAGTGTAAATTTGCTGTCCACTCAAAATAACTCAACACACAGCCATTAATGCCTAAACCGTTGGCAACAAAAGTGAGTACACCCCTAAGTGGAAATGTCCAAATTGGGCCCAAAGTGTCTTTTTTTTTTTCTTTGGCCACCACTATTTTCCAGCACTGCCTTAACCCTCATTGGCATGGAGTTCACCAGAGCTTCACAGGTTGCCACTGGAGTCCTCTTCTACTCCTCCATGATGACATCACGGAGCTGGTTGATGTTAGAGACCTTGCACTCCCCCACCTTCCATTTCAGGATGCCCCACAGATGCTCAATAGGGTTTAGGTCTGGTGACATGCTTGGCCAGTCCATCACCTTTACTTTCAGCTTCTTTAGCAAGGCAGTGGTCGGCTTGAGGGTGTGTTTGGGGTCGTTATCATGTTGGAATACTGCCCTGCGGCCCAGTCTCTGAAGGGAGGGGATCATGCTCTGCTTCAGTATGTCACAGTACATGTTGGCATTCATGGTTCCCTCAATGAACTGTAGCTCCCCAGTGCTGGCAGCACTCATGCAGGCCCAGACCAAACATATATACACATATGTCTATATGTGTATATTCCTTTTTGTTATAATATGTTGTGTTGATTACCCCTATATTCATTTACCTGCTGATGTCAGAAGCTGCCTCCACTCTCTATGCATCGCTGTTTACGTTCAAACTGAGGGTTTCATCTCATATCAGTGTTTTTGTGCTCTTTGTGCCTTATCCGTTTATCTGTCATTTAGGGATTATTTAAACTACCTTTCCTCAGCATAAATGTATACTATTGGTGGTAAGAGTGTCATGGTCTCGGCCTGCATGGGTGCTGCCGGCATTGGGGAGCTACAGTTCATTGAGGGAACCATGAATGCCAACATGTACTGTGACATACTAAACAAGAGCATGATCCCCTCCCTTCGGAGTCTGGGCCGCAGGACAGTATTCCAACATGATAACAACCCCAAACACACCTCCAAGACGACCACTGCCTTGCTAAAGAAGCTGGAGGTAAAGGTGATGGACTGGCCAAGCATGTCACTAGACCTAAACCCTATTGAGCACCTGTGGGGCATCCTCAAATGGAAGGCGAGGGAGTGCAAGGTCTCTAAAATCCACCAGCTCTGTGATTTCATCATGGAGGAGTGGAAGAGGACTCCAGTGGCAACCTGTAAAGCTCGGGTGAACTCCATGCCCATGAGGGTTAAGGCAGTGCTGGAAAATAATGTTGGCCACACAACATATTGACACTTTGGGTCCAATTTGGACATTTCCACTTAGGGGTGTACTCACTTTTGTTGCCAACGGTTTAGACATTAATGGCTGTGTGTTGAGTTATTTTGAGGGGACAGCGAATTTACACTGTTATACAGGCTGTACACTTACTACTTTACATTGTAGCAGAGTGGCATTTCTTCAGTGTTGTCACGTGAAAAGATATAATAAAATATGTACAAAAATGTGAGGGGTGTACTCACTTTTGTGAGATACTGTAGATTTAAAATATATGTTTGTCCTGAACTAAGAGTTATATAAAAGTTATATTTTCATTAATTTACAGGCTCCTCTTTGTTATTATGGATCATTGGACATTCATACATATATTAGGTGAGAAGAACTTCAGAGATAAAAGATGATGGTCTCCAACTTGTGTTTTTCATCACATCAAATACAAATAAATTGTTTTGGAACGCATCCGGGAATGATCTAGGTATTTTGTCCGTTAAGGAATGAATTAGAATAATGAACAAGGATTTAAATCATTTGTTTCATTTTTTTCCATATATTATAATTTTATTGTGTGAAATATTTCCTCACTTATATTGGTGTCCTTTAATAATAATGATAACTCAAGAAAGAAAGCTAACAAAACAATGTCTAGTTTTGTAAGAAAATTGGGTATATTTTATTGAGACACTTAGAATTAGAGAAAGATGGGGTTCACTTGAACTAATTTGGGCTGAGAAGTTGTAATTTATGTGTTGAGGATGGGATTAATAAGGCCATAGATTATTTTTTGTAGGTGGGGAATAGCTCTTTAAAATATTTTGGTTTAGATAAAAGAGCGCTTATGGCGGGGGGTGCTTGCCCATTTTATATTTTATGAAGGGTAAGTGGTATTTTCATGTAATGTCAGTAATCTTGAGTTGTTATGTCATGTGTTGGCACTGTTTTTTTTTTTTCATATTGTGTAATTTTACAAAGTATTAATGATGAAGCTGTGGCCTTATCACCAAGGAAACATGTTTTTATTGTGTTTCTGTTTTAATAAGAGATATTCTCAATTGAACAGGTATGGAGGAGTCTTGTACAGGCAAAATCCTATAAATAAGTGGAATCTTCAGTTTTTTGTCTCTTGACAGTTGGAGACTGGCAGATTAATAATGTCTCACTCTCTTCCCTAAGGAATCTTTTGTTTGTGATATGTAAGTATTATTGATTATATATTTATTGTCACAGATTCCTTATGGCTGGGCACTTAGCTATTTTATATTATATGAAGGGTAAATGGTATTTTCATTAAATGTCCGTACTCTCGGGGTTCCCTTAAGTGTAATTTTACACATTATTAATAAAGATGCTGTGGCCTTATCACTCAAAAAACATATACAGAGGTACCTTGGAACTTGTCCTTAATCTGTTCCGGACAGCAGGTTAAGTTCTAAACAGGTTGAGTTCCAAGGTAGCATTATCCATAGGTATCCATGTAAATTGAAATAATCTGTTCCGGAAATAAAATAGAATTTAACTTCACTTTAACTGTACTGAGAGGACTTGAGGGCCCAATGGGATGGTGGTGGTGTAGAGGAGAAGGAGGAGAGAGGTTTATTCCACTTCCTGAAAGAAAGGATGTGGGGTGTTGCAAGTACGTTGAGTTCAGAAGATAACGAGAACCGAGGTACCACTGTACTAGTTTAAGTTTTTTTTTATAATATCCTTATATCCTTAATCTCTTAATACTAAGGTCAAGTTATATCAGGCTATGGGAGGGCATTATATGGAGAAATAGGAGTAGTTACCTTAGTGAGAGTTTAAACAATATCTGCAACAATAGGAGGAAACTGTTCTAAACTATACAGTATTCAAACTCAAGATCCACATATCTTGTGTACACTAATTGCTAGCTCTTGGGTCCAGGAGGCCTGCACTGGTCACATGCAGTTCACATCTCCAGATTTTCATGTGTCTTTGTTGGGTGGTCTGTGTTGATCACATGATAAGTATTTTGATGATGTCATTATCTCAGATTTCCATAAACATGTCAAAACATTTTAGAAAGAGAGAAAAAAGGAACAAAAACTGGTCGGCTAGCATGGGAACAGAGGAAGGACCCAAGTGGGGTGTGATTAGGGGGGCTAGGATTAAGGGCTTCCAAATCTTCTGAAGGTATCTTAGAATCTAATAGACAGATTCCTTTCCCAACACAATTGAAATCCCACTCCAAATACTGACTCGGCTGATCGCTTTTTTTGTCTTGTTCATGTGCATTCAATCTTTTTACTCAAGTGTACATTTTTTGTTTTTTCTTTATTTTGATAATATTTTGATGATAATGTGCAAAAGGTTTGTATAAATGTTAAAATAAATAAATACAGACTTTACTTTTTAACTATTGTATTACATTTTTCCGTAATGGCCGCAGACATTTTGCCTTTGTTCCTAACAGGATTAGAACTAAATAGAAGAGTAAGCCACAGTAGGATAAACCCATTTCCCTTCAAGCTATAGGCAGAGCAATTCAAAATGGAATATCCTATTATACAAACAGAGAGACCGATTCAATTGAGCAATCGTAAGTTACTGGAGCCCTCAAGTGATGCCGAAAAGTTAATTCGCTCTTCAATTGGCGTCTTTTTGCGGACTCCAACCAGTTTATGGGTTACGGGCTTGAAAACTTTGAGGCAGTTAAACCCGGAACTTACCGCCTCCCAAAGCTTTTGATCTTTCCCGCACGCAAGAGATATGATCACTAAAACCACAAATCACTATTCAATTGATACAATTCCCTAAGACTCCTAAAAATGTATTTTCATTCAGTGCTCCTGCCTGTGCGAAGCTCTTCTGCCTCCACCTTTGTGCGACATCCTCTACAGATTTATATGTATGATACACATCCCCAGTGTGCTGAACTTCTTTACATTGCCACCTGTTGGAGCTTCAGTGGAAATGCTCTTTTTTAAACAGACACAAACAAATTTCAGACTGGGGGGGTGGTTAAAGAGGCACGGGGGTGTCCCAGGGGGTTCCAATGGGGACTTGGAGGGTTGGGTCATGGTGGGAGACCCCAGGGGGGCCAATACACTCCAAAAAAATGCATAAAAAAAATCACCCAGCACTGGGCCCCCCAGAGGAGAGCCCTGGTGCACTGCACCACCTGCACCACTGGTAGATCCGGTCCGGGTGGTAGGCCTATACACTGATTGAATAACCCAGATCCTTATTCAGTAGTCCACTTATAATAGAACCAATTTTGTAATCGGCCCAACACTCATTCAGGGGACCAACTTTGTGGTTGGTCCATACATACTGTGAAACCAGGATTGTGATTTGCCCATGAAACTATAATTGTGATTGACCCATACACTCACTCAGTGGGACCAGCTTTGTGGTTGGTCCATACATGCATATAATGGAAGCCAGATTTGTGAATTTGCCCATGAATCTGCTCAATAGGAGTAGCTTTGTGGTAGGCCATGTGAAGCACCATTGGGAGCCAATGAACTCTCTAACTAAACAAGCTATATTCCTGAACCTATGAAATACAGTATAGTGGTGTCCGGAAAAAACTGCGCGTGCCAAAAGCAAACCGTCAACAGCGCGCCAACACATGTGCACATCGACTATTGCGCGCCCGACACCAGCATGTGCCGACAATTGCACGCAGGAATGCTGCGCCAAACTACAAGTAAGGTGGCCTTAGGGGTGTTAGGGTTAGGGGCAGAGGTTTTAGGGTTAGGCTAAGGGGGTCTTAGGGTTAGAGGTTTTAGGGTTAGAGGTTTTAGGGTTATGCTTAGGGTTAGGGTAATGAGGGGTTGAGGGCGTTGGGATACTTAAATAGTTTTAAGCTTGTGCTCTTTTAACTGTGCGCATTTGCCAGCCGCATTTCCACAAGGCGCAATTGTCTGAGGTCTGTTATCGGCGTGCTGCTGTTGGCGCGCAACTGTCATGCGACGCATAGGACGGGGTGCCCAGTATGGTCCAACTGTTCACAGAGAGATGCATAAATACAATAGACCAAATCAACCAACTTTACCTAATAACCCTATTGGCCTGTTGGCTATTGATCAGCCTCTAGAACCCTTGGATCTGATATCTTAATATACTGTATGTGTGGTTATAATAGCTATGAATTTGTTAGGACATGGGGTTTTGTGATGAGGTAGACAAGCCAACGGACTGCCAGATATGAGGGGCCAAACTGAAACTTCAGACTGGCTAGTGTTGCATCAATCCCATATTAGATGCCATAGGGGAACTTTAGGGATAAGTTGCCAGCCTTAAGTAGGTCAGCCACTGGTTAGTTGAACAACTTTGGAGGCTTGGTTACTTCATTCATTAAAAAACATCCAACCAGCAAGAAATGGAGCTAGGTTTAATGGTATAATATTGGCATCCTCACTGGGATCACCCTTAAACCATTTTATGGGCACCATTGACACTCCCTTGAGTGGCTAAATCAGAGCAGCAGAGGTACATCTAAGTGGAAATATATTTTTTGTTTGATAACATTATTTCAAACCGCAAAGATGGCCAATAAAGTTATGCTAGACTAGGGTACAGTGTCTTGCAAAAGTATTCACCACCCTTGGCATTTTTTTTGTTGCTGCACAACCTGGAATTAACATGGATTGCATCATTTAATTTCAATGTGCATAACTATTCACCCCCCTAAAGTCAATACTTTGTAGAGCCACCTTTTGCGGCAATCATAGCTCCACGTCTCTTTGGATAAGTCTCTATGAGTTTGCCACATCTTACCACTGGGTTTTTTGCCCATTCCACCTTGCAAAGCTGCTCTAGCTCCGTCAAGTTGGATGGTCTGCGCTTGTGAACAGCAATCTTTAAGTCTGACCATAGATTTTCTATTGGATTGAAGTCTTGGCTTTGACTAGGCCATTCCAACACATTTACATGTTTCCCCTTAAACCACTCAAGTGTTGCTTTAGCAGTGTGTTTGGGGTCATTGTCCTGCTGGAAGGTGAACCTCCATCCTAGCCTCAAATCACGCACAGAGTGATACAGGTTTTGCTCAAGAAGATTCCCTGTATTTAGCACCATCCATCTTTCCCTCAACTCTGACCAGTTTCCCAGTCCCGGCTGCTGAAAATCATCCGCACAGCATGATGCTGCCACCACCATGTTTCACTGTGGGGATGGTGTTGTTTGCGTGATGTGATGTGTTGGGTTTGCGCCAGACATAGCGTTTAATGTGCCATTTTGTTTTTTGCTGAAAGTAATGGCTTTCTTATGGCTACTCTGCCATACAGCCCAACTCTATGGAGCGTACGGCTTATTGTCGTCCTATGTACAGATACTCCAGTCTCTGCTGTGAAACTCTGCAGCTCCTCCGGGGTTACCTTAGGTCTCTGTGCTGCCTCTCTGATTAATGCCCTCTTTGCCCGGTCTGTGGGTTTCGGTGGGCGGCCATCTCTTGGCAGGTTTGCTGTTGTGCCATGTTCTTTCCATTTGGTTATGATAGATTTGATGGGGTTTCTGGGGATCATTAAAGATTTGGATATTTTTTTATAATCTAACCCTGACTTGTACGTCTCAGGTGTTGCAGCCTCTGTGGCCTTTCAAAAAAGGTGTGTATATGTAATGACAGATCATGTGACACTTAGATTGCACGCAGGTGGACATAATTTCACTAATTATGTGACTTCTGAAGGTAATTAGTTGCACCAGAGCTATTTATGGGCTTCATAACAAAGGGGGTGAATACATAGGCACAAGCTAATTTTCTGTTTTCTATTTCTAAAAAATAGTTTTATGTATATATATTTCTCATCTCACTTCACAAACTTAGACTATTGTGTTCTGATCCATCACATAAAATTCAGATTAACAAAACATTGGACTTAAGGCTGTAATGTAACAAAATAGGTAAAAAGTCAAGGTGGGTGAATGCTTTTGCAAGGCACTGTACATGCTTTGGACTATATTGCTTGTCCTTTAGTTACATAGTTACATAATAATTAAGGTTAAAAAAAGATTTTAGTCCATTAAATTCAACCTTTTTAGATCTCCTCTTATCTTAAATATTTCATTGTTAATAGCCAAACCATTATATCTAATCTTTAAAGACTCGCTCACTACAGGGTCTCTACCAGATGACTGGAGAAAAGCAGAGGTGATACCTATATTTAAGAAGGGATCTAGAGCAAATCCGGGGAATTATAGACCAGTGAGCCTCACTTCTGTAGTTGGGAAGCTTTTAGAAGGGTTAATAAGGGACAGAATACAAGAATATGTCTATTTGAACAGGATCATAGGTAGCAGTCAACATGGATTTATGAAGGAAAGGTCGTGTCAGACCAATCTAATTAGTTTTTATGAGGAGGTTAGTAGGAACTTGGATCAGGGCAACTCAGTGGATGTAGTCTTTTTAGATTTTTCAAAGGCATTTGATACAGTGCCACATGGAAGACTAGTGAGCAAACTAAGGGATACAGGAATTGCAGTAAATATCTGCTCATGGATCGAGAGCTGGCTAAAAGACAGGAAGCAAAGGGTTGTTGTAAATGGAACATACTCCGATTGGTCTAATGTGATAAGTGGGGTTCCTCAGGGCTCAGTATTGGGTCCTCTCCTTTTTAACATATTTATTAATGACATTGAAGTAGGACTCGAATGTAGTGTCTCCATTTTTGCTGATGACACTAAGTTGTGCAAGGTAATAAAATCAGATAATGATGTACTTTCCCTACAAAAGGATTTGCATAAATTAGAGAAATGGGCGGCTAAATGGCAGATGAGATTTAATACAAATAAATGTAAGGTTATGCATTTGGGAAGGAAAAATAGCCAAGCAATCTATAATCTTAATGGAGCAAATCTAGGGGTATCAGATATTGAAAGGGATTTGGGAGTACTAGTGGACAACCACCTAGGTAACAGCGCTCAAAGCCAAGCAGCGGCTGCAAAGGCAAATAAAATATTAGCATGTATTAGGAAGGGTATAGAAGCCAGGGAAGAAGATATAATTCTGCCACTATACAAATCTCTAGTACGCCCTCATTTGGAATATGGAGTACAATTTTGGGCACCACCTCACAAAAAAGACATCTTAGAGCTGGAAAAAGTACAGAGAAGGGCTACAAAACTAATAAGGGGAATGGAGGGGCTAAGTTATGAAGAAAGACTAGCAAAATTAAACTTATTTTCGCTAGAAAAAAGGCGTCTAAGAGGAGATATGATTACGTTATTTAAATACATCCAGGGTCCATATAAGGCTTTGTCAAGTGAGCTTTTTGTAGCAAGAGATTTTCAACTGACAAGAGGACATCCGTTGAGGTTAGAGGAAAAAAGATTTCACCTTAAACAAAGAAAAGGGTTCTTCACAGTTAGGGTGGTTAAACTGTGGAATTCTCTACCAAAGGAGGTGGTGACAGCGAATTCGATAGACAACTTCAAAAAGGGGTTAGATATATTTCTGAATAAAGAGGGCATTCAAGGCTATCCTAGATAACTAGCGAAGGAATATTGATCCAGGGAGAAATTTGATCGCCAGTTTCTGGGGTCAGGAAGGAATTTTGCTTTTTTTCCCCCTTATGAGACAATTGGCAAAGTTTCAATGGGGTTTTTTTTATGTTTGCCTTCCTCTGGATCAATTAACAATAATTAACAATTAACAATAATAATAAATAGTCCAAATTAAAAAGATCAATAGAGATCTAAAAAGGTTGAACTTGATGGACTAACTCTTTATTCATTCTCCAATACTATACTATTAATAATTATTTAATCAATAATTTAATTAATAACTAATCCGCATATTGCAGATCAGAGGAGATCTTAACAGGTTGAACTTGATGGACTGAAAGTCTTTTTTCAACCTTAATTACTATGTAACTACTATGATCCAGAGGAAGGCAAACATTAAAAAAACACATTGAAACATTGTCTCAAAAAAATAAAACTCTTTCCTGACCCCAGGTACTGTCTCCTACTTGGGTCAGTACTCTCTCTCAAAGTATCCAGGATAACCCTGGATGTCCTATTTACTTTAAAAAAATTCAATACTTTTTTTAAGTTATCTATTGAATCTGCTGTTACAACCTCCTTTGGTAGAGAGTTCCCCAGATTAATCCCCCTTACTGTGAAGAAACCTTTTCTTTCTTTAGGTGGAATCTTTACTTCTAGTCTCAGAGGATGTCCGATTGTCAGTTAAAAACCTCTTGGCACAAACAAACTTTGGCAATATATGTCTCTCTCCACCAAAAGCTGCATTGCAAAGAACTGGAAGGCCGCAACACTGACCTCTAGAGATGTCATTTTGAAAATGAATTATATCATGGTAAACGAGAGACAGTCCCATGTCTTACAGAATACGGTCCACCTATTCTTAAATATTTGGACTCCATGGCTGACCTCTGCCTGTAGTATTAAGGTTTATATCTGACCTGAACAGTGGCGGTCCTGGGGGAGCCCCGCGGCCATACAAATAGATTCTCATCGGATGGACGAGAATGCCAGGTATTTCCTACCCCCCCCCCCCCCCCCCCCACACACACACACACACATTTTTTCTCCTTTTTTCCCCCTACCTTTTTAAGTTGAAATAGTTGTTTTTTTTTATTTCTCAGCTTCTTTACACTTATCCCTCGATAAGAGGTAGATAACAAAAAAATAAAAAAAATAATATGTTTGAAGGCAAGACTTAGAGGGATGGACAGGGCTCAGGATAGTAGTGTAGTACTGTACCAGTTTGACTATTATGAAAATTGCATGCACTCTCTTTGTCAGGATGCTGGAGAATTGTGCTTATATATAATCCTGTTGCCCTGATATCCTCGTGTTTTTTCTCTTATTTTATGTAATGTTCTGTTGTTACCTTGTCTTCAATAAAAAAGAATGGATAAAAAAAACCTCTTGGCACAAAAAACTCACTTGACAAAGCCTTGTATTGACCCTGGATATATTTATATAAGGTAAACATATCCCCTCTTAAATGCCTTTTTTCTAGACAAAATAAGTTTAATTTGGTTAGTCTTTCTTCATAACTTAGCCCCTCCATTCCCCTTATTGGTTTTGTAGCCCCTCTCTGTACTTTTTCCAGTTCTAAAATGTTCTTTTTATGAAGTGGTGCTCAAAATTGTACTCTATATTCCAAATGAGGGCGTACTTGGAATTTGTATAGTGGCAGAATTAGATTTGCTTCCCTGGCTTCTATATCCTCCTTAATAATGCTAATATTGTGCTTACATTTGAAGATGCTGCTTGGCATTGAGCACTGTTATTATTATTATTAGATTTATTTATATTGCACCAACATATTCTGTAGTGCTGTACAAGGGTTGAGTACATGGCAAAAAACAAACTTAACACCTTATAAAGAATGGAGGGCCCTGTTTTTGTACATAGTGCTAGTTTCCAAGGCACTGATTGCGAGGGTTGTCCACTAGTACTCCCAAATCCCTTTCAATGTCTGATACCCCTAGATTTCCTCCATTAAGATTATAAATTGCATGGCTATTTTTCCTTCCTAAATGCATAACAACATTTATTCATATTAAATCTTATCTGCCATTTAGTCTCCCATATCTCTAAGTTATGCAAATCCCTTGGGGGAAAGTACATCATTATCTGATTTAATTACCTTGCACAACTTAGTGTCATCAGCAAAAATGGAGACAATACTTTCCAGTCCTACGTCTAAGTACCGTATTTTTCGCCATATAAGACGCACCGGCAGATAAGACGCACCTAGTTTTTAGAGGAGGAAAACAAAAAAAAAAAAAATCTGAATCAAACACAAATACACTCAAACACAAATACACTTTACACACAGATACACACCTACATTACACACAAATATATATATATATATATATATATATATATATATAGATACACATACATACATATACATACACACATAAATATACATACACATACATACATATATACACACACATACACACACACACATACATACACACACACACACACATACACATACATATCCATATACTGCAGCATTTGGGAGCCATTGACCCTCCCTGACCCTCCTGATCCTCCCTGACCCTCCTGATCCTCCCTCACCCCCCTGATCCTCACCTTTATAGAGACACATACATACATATACATACACACATAAATATACATACACATACATACATATATACACACACATACACACACACACACACACACATACATACATACATACATACACACATACATACACACACACATCCATATACTGCAGCATTTGGGAGCCCTTGACCCTCCCTGACCCTCCTGATCCTCCCTGACCCCCCTGATCCTCACCTTCCTTCTGATCTCTGCCATCTTGATCTCACCCCAGCGCTTCCTACCAGCTTCCTACTGCAGCGTTGCGTGTGTGACGTCACTAGGACGCACCGGCCGACGCGATGCTGGTAGGAAGCGCTGGGGTGAAATCAAGAGGACAGAGGCAGTCTGAAAAGTTATATTCGCCGTATAAGACGCACCAACTTTCCTCCCCCAGTTTTGGGGAAGAAAAAGTGCGTCTTATACGGCGAAAAATACGGGTAATTCATAAATATGTTAAAAAGCAGAGGACCTAATACTGACCCATAAAGGGAACCCCACTTACCACATTAGTCCAATCTGAGTATGTTCCATTTATAACAACTCTTTGCTTCCTGTCTTTTAGCCAGCTCTCAATCCATGTGCATATATTTACTGCAATTCCTGTATCCCTTAGTTTGCACAATAGTCTCCCATGTGGCTCTGTATCAAAAGCCTTTGCAAAATCTATAAAGACTACATCCACTGAGTTGCCTGATCCACATTCCTACTAACCTCTTCATAGAAACTAATTAGATTTGTTTGGCATGACCTATCCCTCATAAATCCATGTTGACTTCTACTTATAATCCTGTTTAAATAGACGTATTCTCGTATACAGTCCCTTATTAACCCTTCTTAAAGCTTTCCCACTACAGAAGTGAGGCTCACTGGTCTATAATTCCCCGGATTTGCTCTTGCTCCCTTCTTAAATATACAGTAGGTATCACCTCTGCTTTTTGCCAGTCATCTGGTAGAGACCCTGTGTTAAGTGAATCTTGAAAAATTAGATATACTGCTTTAATAGTTCATTTATTATGTAATTTATTATATTGGAGTTCTTGTGTGTGACTTTTGATACTTGAGAGACTTGATTCCTACTGAGGAGAAACCTGTTTTGGGATATATATTTATTTTTCTATATGAGCAAAAATATATTTTTCTTTGTCTGGGTCAATATGAGTATTGAATGGACAAGAGATGAATTAAAAAAACTGGTCTTGATGGAATTTTCCTCAACTTCAACTAAACTGTAGCAGGAAGGCTCACAAACATTCTTGTAGGGCCGTCTTTAGGGGTTTATAGTTATTATTATTATTATTGTCTTTATTTATATCGTGCCAACATATTCCGTAGGGCTGTACAGTGGTATTGTACAAGGCAAAAAACAAATTTAACACCTTATAAAGAATGGAGGGCCCTGTTTTTGAGCATATAATCAAATGCACATAGTGCTTGTTTCCAAGACACGGACACACAATTGAAAACCCACAAACTTACAATCTAAGGGTTTAGGTGTGATACAAGAGGGTGACAAATACAAAATGGCAACGTGAATGCAATTTGTTTAGTCAATTGGAGGGGTCTGTGTGTTGTACTGTAGAGTGTGGGTGGGAGTGTTATTATGCTGTGGAGTGTGCAGTTATAAAGGCTGAAGGTGATATGATTTTTTAAATAGGTGTGTTTTAAGTATTTTTTTAAAGGTTTTGGGGCAGGGAGATAATCTAATGGAGCGAGGCAAGGAGTTCCAAATAGTAGGGGTAGCACGAGAAAAGTCTTGAAGACGGAGTGAGAGGAGGTGATGAGAGTGGAGGAAAGAAGAAGGTCGTTAGCAGAATGAAGGGGGCGGTTGGGAGAGTATTTAGAGACAAGAGCAGAGATATAAGGGGGTGCACTGTTGTTGAGGGCTTTATGTGTTAGGGTCAAGATTTTAAATGTGATTCGGGAAGCTATGGGAAGCCAGTGGAGTGATTGACAGAGAGGGGCTGCAGACACTGATCGTTTGGTATTGAAGATGAGTCTAACGGAGGCGTTCATTATGGATTGGAGGGGAGAGTGTATTAGAGTGTATTAGAATTTTAGCTGTGTCTTGTGTAAGATAATGACGAATTTTGGAGATGTTTTTTAGGTGAAACTGACAAGATTTTGTTATCGATTGGATGTGAGGAATAAAAGAGAGGGCAGGATCCAGTAGAACCCCAAGACAACAGGCCTGGGAGGTGGTAGTGATGATGGTGTTGTCAACAGTGAGAGATATTTGTGGAGTGGAAGCTGTAGTTGAGGGTGGAAAGATTAGGAGTTCAGTCTTAGACATGTTGAGTTTGAGTTGACGGGTGGACATCCAGGAGGATATGCTAGAGAGGCAGTTGGAAACATGAGCTAGAAGAGAGCGGGATAGATCGGGTGCAGAGAGGTAGATTTGAGTATCATCTGCATAGAGATGATACTGAAATCCAAAGGATTTTATGAGGGTGCCAAGGGAGGAGGTGTAGATGGAGAAGAGGAGGGGTCCTAGGACAGAACCTTGGGGAACGCCAACAGACAGAGGGAAAGGTGAAGAAGAGGTGCCAGAGAAGGAGACGCTAAATGTACAATCTTTTAGATAGGATGTGAACCATGAAAGAGCAATGCCCTGGATGCCAAAAGAGCGGAGAGTTTGGATTAGAAGAGAGTGGTCAACTGTGTCGAAGGCAGCAGAAAGATCCAGGAGAATTAGAATTGAGAAGTGACCCTTTGATTTGGCAGTTAGCAAGTCATTGGTAACTTTTGTGAGGGCTGTTTCTGTTGAGTGTTGGGCACGGAAACCAGATTGGAAGGGGTCAAGAAGGGAATTGGAAGAAATAAATTGAGTGAGGCGATTGTAAATAAGCAGCTCAAGCAGTTTAGAAGCCAGAGGAAGTAGTGAGATAGGGCGGTAGTTGGAGGAAGAAGCTGGGTCAGATGAGGGGTTCTTGAGAATGGGTGTAATTATGGCGTGTTTTAATGAGGATGGAAACCTGCCAGTGTTTATGGAGAGGTTGAATAGATGTGTGAGAGCTGGGATAAGTGCGGTGGATAGGGGAGGGATTAGCTGTGAAGGAATAGGATCATGTGAACATGTTGTAAGGTGAGAGGTTAATAATAACGTAGATACTTCATCTTACAGGGTCAAAGGAATCCATAGTGGAGGCGGGATTGGGGAAGGGTAAGGGCTGGGTGTTGTCGGCTTGTGGAAAGGATGGTGGGATAGGGCCAAGCTGGGAGGAGAGCTCATTTCGGATAGTTTTAATTTTATTTTTAAAGTGGCTGGCAAAGTCATCAGCAGTTAGACAGGAAGGGGCAGGAGGTGGGGGTGGGCAAAGGAGGGTGTTGAATGTAGCAAATAAATGTTTAGGGTTGGAGGACAGGTTTGATATTAGTGATGAGAAGTAGTGTTGTTTGGCAAGATTGAGGGCAGAGAAGTAGGAGCGCAAGGTAAACTTGTAGTGGAGAAAGTCTGCTGAAGTGTGAGATTTCCTCCATAGTCGTTCTGCAGTGCGTGAGCATCTCTGTAGATAGCCTGTTTGTGTGGTGTGCCATGGTTGTGGATGAGAGCGAGGGCGTTTGCTTGTGATTATGGGGGCAAGAGAGTCAAGGGTGGAAGTTAGAGTAGCGTTGTACTGTGAAGTGGCAATGTCAGTGCAGGCTAGGGTGGTGAGGGGGCTAAGAAGGGGCTTTATTACATTTGAAAATTGTTGTGGGTTGAGTGCTTGCAGGTTTCTGCGGGTCCTGGTGGCAGGAATTGAAGAAGGGTGGTGAGCGGAAGATGAGGTGAGGTTGCAAGTTAGCAGTTGGTGGTCAGATAGGGGAAGTGAGGAGATGTCAAGGTTGGAGATAGTGCAGAGATTAGTAAAAATAAGGTCAATAGAGTGTCCACCACTGTGAGTTGCGGAATCTGTCCATTGTGAGAGGCCAAGGGAAGAGGTAAGTGCAAGTAATTTTGCAGTTGTTGGGGAGGTGGGTGTTTCAGTGGCTATGTTGAAATCGCCAAGAATGAGTGAAGTTGTCCAGAAATTGAGAGGGTGATCCAGGCGGCCGATAGATCACAGCTACTCGCAGAGGGATGGGAGAGAAGATGCGGATAGTGTGGACTTTAAAAGATGAGAATTGAAGGGAGGGAACAGGGGGTATGCAGTGAAAAGGGCAGCGAGAGGATAGCAGTAGTCCCACACCTCCACCTTGTTTGTTCTCAGGTCTAGGAGTGTGGCTGAAGTGTAGACCACCATAAGAGAGCGCGGCAGGGGAGACAGAGTCAGATGGTGTGAGCCAGGTTTCCGTGATAGCCAGTAAATTGAGGGAGTTGGAAATGAAGAGATCATGAATGAAGGTAAGTTTATTGCAAACAGACCTTGCATTCCAGAGGACACAGGAGATGGGCAAAGTAGATGGTTTGTGACAAATGATGGGTATTAGATTATGGGTGTTTTGGGCATTTGCTGCCCTGGGGACACTGCGTGGCTGACAGCAGGTGGGAATAAGTGAGGGGCTTGGGTTAGGGGATATATCCCCACAAGCCATCAGAAGAAGGAGAGAGAGTAAAAGGAGATGGGAATAGGACTTACATTTCTGCTTTCCAGCTTTAGGGGAGGGATGAGATAGTGACTGGAGGAAGGAGAAGAGCTCATGGGAGCAGAGAAGAGGAGAGGAAAGCAGGGAAGGTGAGATAGTTATATTATTGGAGACATGATGTGTAGAGACAGTATAAGAGAGTCTGAGAAAGAGGCAGGAGGTTATAATAAGGAAGGTGGTGTGAGGAAACATAGTGGCACTGTGTAAGCAAGTATTCTTGAAGGGGGTGGTTAGAGGTGATAATCGGATGTCACTGATTGAACATGTGCAGGTAATTAGTATGCCTCAATATATTAAGTGTAAACAAGGGTGGGTGGGTAGAGGGGCAGGGTGGGAGGGGAGAGGTATGCTTTTAAAAGTATCTATAAGACAAGACAAGAGATATTTCAGGGGAGGAGATTATGAGGCTGTAAAATGGATCAGTGAACACAGCATTTCAGGTTTACAGATAAGCAAAGAATATCATGTATATCATCAATAGCAGAAAAATCTAACAGTAAAAAGTCTATCTCGGCAATTATCATAACACAGATATTAATATGATGCATTGATAGATATGATGCATTAAAGAACGGGGACACACTGTCTAGACTCTAAGACAGACTCCATTTGTTCATTTGGAATTAAGATGACTTTAAACCATTAGAGATATGTTATACATTATAGTGCGCAATGGGTGGGGCTTAGTGGGACGCCAAGGTTTTTGCCCCAGTTCCATGCACACCCATTCTCCATATTAAGGACCATGACCAGCAATGGTGGTAATTAAATGTCAAGAGTAACAAGGTAGGGGTGTCATAGGATGGGAATCAATAAAAAAGAGAAATGAGAGAGATAATGAGAAATTAAATTAAAGGTAGCCAGAGGATAGAATAAACTGGGGTAGGACAGCAGTAGAATAATGTTTTTTTTCCCTAAAACATAGTACTTTTTCATATAGTTAATGAATTAAAGGGCCACTGTAGTTTGTGGAAAATCACATTCAGATTGTACAAATAGAAGCTTCCTCTGCATTCAAAATGTCCTTAATCTTAAACAGCAGAAATTAAAATTGTAGACCAAACTTCAGCATAATTGCAGCATAATCACTACACAGCCGAGCATGTGCAGCCCGCGGCAACAGCCACAAGCTGTATTGGGAAACGGGAGGGGGAGGAAGACACGAGGGGGAGTAAGAGGGAGGAGAGAGGGGAGAGCAAGACACAGGGGAGAGGGAGGAGGAAGATACAGAGGGGAGGAAGACACAGGGGAGAGGGGAAGGAAGAAGGAGGGGAGAGGTGCTAGGAAGACACAGGGGAAGGGAGAGGTGGAAAGACAAAGGGGAGGAGGGAGGGGGGAAAGACACAGGGGAGGGGAGAGGGAAGACACAGGGGAGGGGGGAAACAGACACAGGAGAGGGGGGAAGGGAGACGCAGGGGATGATAGTGGGGGAGGGACACAGGGGAGGGAGAAGGGGAAAACAGACACAGGGGAGGAAGAGGGGGGAAAGAGATGCAGGAGAGGGAGAGGGAGAAAGAGACAGAGACACAGTGGAGGGACATAGACCCAGGGGATGGAGAGGGGGAGAGAGACACAGGGGAGGAAGAGAGGGGGGAAGAGATACAGGGGAAGGAGGGTGGGGGAAGAAAAAAAAATTCTGTTATTTATGGTGGGGCAAACATCTTGTTACATATAAAAAGTAATAAATTAATGCTGTATTATTTTTATTTATTTATTTTTTTTGTTTCAAAGATTTTTTATTCAACAGCTTTTATGTTACATAACAAACAATTACATTGCAAACATCTGTTAACTGAAATTATTGAGATAATTGTGTCTATTGTTATTAAAATATAGTATTCATATCAATAAACAATCATTCAGCCAGATATCTTACATTTTTTTTCCTTTTTTGGTGATGATTTTAAGTAAATACACAATTAAAGTTCCACTCCTAAATGTTCCTCACTACATCCATTCCTATGATCTCCCGTGCCACCCTCAGTACCTTTTGTCGTCTAGATGAGTTGCCTCTCCGCTTCCCAGCTCTACCCATTCCAGTCCGCTCCACATTCCGCTCCCCGGACAAGCCACCGCTGTTAGCCAAAGTGTAATGCTCTTTCCTGTCCAGACCTTACAATGTGCTATCTGGAGACTGAATCCAAGGTCCCCAAATTTCTAGGTAAATTTGGTGAGTGTCCAACAAAGTGTGAGTCATTCTTTCGTTAATGCAAAGATAATTTATTTTGTTTATGACTTCCTGAAATTGGATATGACTGCTTTTCCATCTTCTAGCAATTATATTTTTGGCGGCTAAAAAAATCATTTGGGCCAATTTGTTCCCCTTATTACCCAGCCCCTGGTAATGAATTCCCAACAGACAAGTCGAGATTGATGGTTCTAGGGGAGATTTAAGAATCCGTGAAGCTAATTTGGTAGCTTCAATCCAAATATTAGCCACTCTAGGACATTTCCACCACGTATGAATAAAGTCTCCCCTTCCCTGGCATCCTCTAAAGCACCTATCTGAAGTTGTTGGAGATAGCTTATTTAGCCTGGCAGGAGTCATGTATGCCCGGTGTAAGATTTTCAACGAGGTTTCTAGCAAGCTATAGTTATATGAGCCTTTAGATAGGCTCAGAAAGGATTCCGCCCATTTGTCCCCCTCCCAGTTTTGTTGCATGTCTATCTCCCATTTCAATGTGTAAGCAGGCTTCCACGAAGCCTTTGGGGCATTAAACATAGTGTACAGTGAGCCTAAGGTTCCTCTTGTTAAGTTTGTGTTTTTACATATTATTGACATCCACGATTCTTTGGGCGGGCCATGAATCCTATGTATCTCCTCAACCCAATGTCTAATTTTGATGTAGTTAAACATTTCTTGGTGTGGTATCCCTATTTTCCTGTTCATTTCTGCCCAAGAAATAATTCTGTCGCCCTCAAACCATGCCTCAAGTTTGTCTAAATTGTGTGTGTGGTCCAGAATGCTTTGGAGTCAGCTGTGAGGGTGGTCGCTAGAGAGGTTGATGTAAAGATTGAAGTAAGAGGTGATACGGGGTGAATCAGTTTATGTTCCTTCCTAGCCCATTCCCATATTTTCAGCGTAAATTTAGTTATAGGGTTATGGATTAGGTAGTCAAACGTGTGGGAACTCGGAGCCCATAAAATGATTTCCCATTTTAATGGGGCCATTTGTAGCTCTTCAATAAAAACCCAATTGGGCTGTAGGGTGGTAGAATGTATTAACGGTATAGAGGCAATTTGAGCTGCCTTAAAGTAGGTACTGAAATTAGGGCAGGATAATCCTCCTCTAGACTTATGTTTATACATAGTACTAGCGACTTGCCCGTCAAAAAATGACGGCAATGTGATGTATATGTTTGTCAAGTTGTTTAGTTATTAACATATATTTTTGACACTTGTAAGTATTTTAATATGAACGTGTATTTTTGTAAAATGTTGATGTAATGGTTTTTTAAAATGTAATTAGTATCTGAAGAATTGTTAACTTGAATATACATTGAATGAATAGGAAAGCCAAAAGTAAAAAGCCTTTTTTAAACGTTGCAAATGTTAACATGAAGTTTAAAATATATGTAAGCAATAACCATCAAAGTATATATTTTTAAACTTGAACTTTATTTTTTATGTAAGTTTAGAAGTTGACAAAACATTGGTATAATTTTGAACATTATAAACAGGAACATAGTGAATACATTTTGTAAAGTAATTTTTTATTAAAAGTATTAACATTTGAATGTAAAAACAATTGACATTTAAATTAATCAGTATTAAAATTCAATTTCTATCACAATAATTGTTAACTTGAATATACATTGAATGTAGAGGAAGGCATACAGTCAAACTCTTCTTAAAACGTACGTAATTAAACTAATTTATTACTGAGCACATAAATTGGCGATAAACATTAATGTAGGTAGTAATCTTAAGATAACAGACAATATTTACATTGTGACTTAAAAGGTGCTTGACCTCTTAACATCCACTTTGTAATATGTTGAATGAAATAACTTCAAAATATATTTTTTAAACTTGTAACATTAGAAACATTAACATAGTGACTTAACATTTTAACATAATTTTTACTAACAATGCAAGGCAAGTATTTTGTGAGGCGAATCATTCATAAACATGACTTCCATTAATTATGACTGAATTAAACAACCAATTGTTATGTATTTTGCAATGCTTTTAAAAAATCTTGGCACCTTTAATTAGTATCCTTCAAAGTTATAGTACTTCATAGTAGACAATGTTTTTAGTAAAAATACGTCCATCTTCTAATAAATCACCTTGACTTTCATTGTTTTCAATGTAAACTTTAATTGCCTGTGGATTTTTGCACCTTGACAACGCAACGTACAATTGACCATGTGCAAAAACTGGTTCTTCCAAGAAAATACCCACAGATTTGAAAGTTTGACCTTGTGATTTATTAATGGTCATGGCAAATGCCATAATAATGGGAAATTGTCTTCTTTGAAGTATAAAAGGGAGACTACTTTCACTTGGTGCTAAATCTATTCTTGGTATGAAAACTCTCTCTCCTCTATGGGTCCCAGTTAAAATTTCAGCATCTATAAAATGGTCCTTTAATTGTTGAACAATTAATCTTGTGCCATTGCATAGGCCTTTTTTGGGATTCATATTTCGCAGTAACATGATAATTGCACCTTTCTTTAGCTGCAAAATATGTGGTGGCATTCCAGAAGGAGTTAAAGAGTTTATGAATTCAGTGGAAAAGTTAGCCTGACTTTCATTGTCATCAGCAAGTACAGAATCAGCACTGTGATAATTTCTTTGTGGTGCATAAATTTTTTTTAAGATTTTATTATTGAGGATTAATGCATCTTTATTTTTACACGTCAGTATGACTTGGTTGGCAAGCTCGGAATATTCTTCGTTATTTATGCTCCCTTCAAATATAGCCGATATAATATCTTGTTGACAAATCATACGAGGTGGGATCTCTACAGTGTCGTCAGGTAAATTTAGTATTTTTTCTGTTCTGCCTTCTCCAATTTTAATAAGCCAATCATTGAAATCAGTTTGGCCTTCTGATCTCATATTTTGTTGCAGTTGAAGATGGGTAAAATGTTTCCATACTGTACTTGACTTTATACATGTTTCGATAATGTCAGTTCGATTTCCATGTACAACAACAGGTAATGTTTGTCTAAAATCGCCACCCAACAACATTACCTTTCCACCAAATGGAAAAATATTATCCATGACTTCACGAAGCAAACGGTCAATACATTGGAGGGCATAGCATGACATCATTGTGGCCTCATCTATTATAATTAATTTACATTTCTTCAATTTCTTTGCTTGTAAGGATGTCATGCGAATATCTGACACAGAATTTTCTAAAATAGGCACTGGCAGTTTAAATCCACTATGAACAGTTCTTCCACCTTCTAATAAAAGTGCAGCAATTCCAGTAGTGGCAAACGCCATTGCTATTTTTCCTTGTGCTCGTACTGAACTCATTAATAAATTGTACAAATATGTTTTTCCTGATCCGCCAGGTCCATCAAGATAGAAATAACGCTCTGTCACCATGTCATCATCTATAGCATTTTTAATGGCATGAAATGCTTGCAATTGTAGTGTATTTAAAGTTGCAAGTCTTTCTTCTGTTCTTTCTGCTTGTAGTTGAATGTCATAGTCTTCAAAGTTAATGTCATCTATAAGACCTGGATCAGGCAAATTAAAACTTGCACAACTTAATCCATGAGTTAAAAAGACTTCTTGGATTTCCATTAACGCTTTTAAGTGTGCAATGGGTTCATTGTATCGTCGCATAAAGTCTTCAGCCATATTACTTTTAAAAGTCTCCCACAAAGCTAATGCATTTGGAGCATTTGAGAAGATACAAATAAAAGCAAATTGTTCTCTCATCTGTCGTGGCATTTGACATTGTGCTGCTTCTTCTAAGCATCTTTCCCACTCTGTATCATCAGCGAGTAAGTTTCTATGTCTTGCAGCTAAATGGAAGGATTCATATACAATGTCATTAACAGTTCTTAAGTGTTCAAAACTTTGTGCTCCAGGAACATTTAAAAGTAATATCCGTAAGCAAAAACGTTCAACATCTCTTGGACTGACTGTGTAAATTCTTGGAATAATTTTATTACCTCTGGTTTTTCTTGGTCTCCATAATCCATTCACAAAAACATAGTGATATGGAATTTCAATATATAAGTATTGTGTTGCTTCAGCATCAGTGGAATTTAATGCAAACCATGCAGTTAGTGTAGTGTGACGATCTTCACTTTGGGCCAATGCATTCATTTCATTTCCAGCATGGAAATAGACTAAATGTCGTTGTGGCAAATGTACTGCTAACCTATATACTGCATGTGATCTATCATGCATTTCAAATTTTAAAAGCCGCCACATAGCTTCTGGCGCACTGACATAGCGAGCATCTACATGAGATGCAAGTTCATCATGTACTAACTCACTACTTTCAGGGTTGTCTGCACTTTTGACGACTACAGTAGCTGCATCGTAACCTTTGTAAATATATTTGTAGACATATTTAATGGATTTGATAGAAGTGCAGGCTTCTACGTTGATGTGGGCGTTGTACTTCATGAGTAAATGTGGATTGTAGGGTACTACATATCTATTGTCCACTTTTTTCCCACGAATAATGGCACTATCTCCTTCTCTTCTTTTATAAAGTGGATATCCATCACAATTGGCATAGGTTTTGTCTCTATAATCTTTGGGAAATTCTTTGGAACATTTATTATTTTCCATACATGGTGATTGTGGATTAAGGTCACCACAGGGTCCATGAATCATGCGATGAGTAACAATCTCATATAGTCTACCATATAGTTCTGGATCTGGTAGTTCAGCAACAATGACTGCATCCACTTTGTCTGAAGTATCTAATTTATCTTTTTCTTGAAGTATTATTAGAAGATGTGCATGTGGAAGGCCTCTTTTTTGAAATTCAATGGTATATACATAAGCAAGACATTTGCCAAATAACTGATTTATAGTGAAGTCACGTATTAATTCATTTAATTTAATCTTAAAAACTCTGGCTACTAAATCTGGTCGATCTGAAGCAGTTTGTCCAAGAAGTAGATTTAGTGTAATTTCTGGCCATTGTGGATTACATGTAAATGTCACAAATAAATCGGGTTTGCCAAATTTTGTCACAATAGCCATAGCATCATTGTATCTTTCTCTCATATTCCGAGGAGATCCTTGAAAGGAAGATGGTAAAATGATGGCTTTGCCAGCTGTCATGTCTCTGCTTGTAGCCACGTCAGCAACATAGTCCATGAGTCCAGAATATTGTTCTACACGTAGTTTATCTTGTTGATATTTGATAAAGTTTAAATTATTTGCCTCAACTTGCAAATATGAATCAATAATCCATTGTTGTGTTAGTTTCCCACCACATAAAATTGGATTAAATACATTGCGAATGGCAATTTGAGCTACTTTAAATTCAAGCATAGAAACATTATTTCGGATTCTGGCTTTAGCATTTGGGTAACTGGGAAGAGTTAATTTTGGTTGCCAACCTGCTTCTCCGTGTGGGAAAAAGATGGGATATGTCATTGGATCTAAATTTGGACTTAAGATACTCATATTAATAAACGGTTGGTCCTCATTTCTAGGATATATTCGTATGTCTCTTTGAAATGGTGGTTCTCCTTCATCATTGTGAAACACCATTGCAACCTCATTTGTTGTTGGCAAGTTATAACGACGTTTATCAGTATGTCTGTCTCTTTTAAGCACCATATTAACCTTCGGCATTGGTAATTGATGTGTTTGTGAATGAAGTAGTTGTTCATTTTCTACTTCTGCCAATTTTTTATAAGCTTTACTGTAGGGATTGTTGTCCATAATGTTATTTAGCTCTATGAAAACAGTGGGTAAGCATTTTTTATTTTCTTCCATCTGCATACGTTGGTCAACAGCTTCCATTGTATCTAGGACATATAGTTGAGCGAATTTTCTTTTATTTCCTTCCTCTGGATGTAAATGGGAAGTGCGATGATAAATTTGTCCTTGGACTTTAAAACAGTAAGGACCATGTCCTGGTACATTAGCAGCTAATGTTGCCCCCATGGATGCAAAGGATATGGCACTATTGTAGGATCTTATGTTTGTCTTAAAATTTTTGTAGTTTGGAAAAGTAGGTTCAGTCATAATATTTTGTAAATAAATTGGAAATTCTTTCCTTTCTGGAAGTTTGAACTTGCCTTTTTGACAACAACTAATAAATTGTCCATCTCTGGGTCTCTCCTGTTTAAAATAATAAGCCTCACAAAACTGACATTGAGTAGTCATGTCCCCACAACTATGAACCTCTACTGCTAAAGACTTGAGTAGAGGACAATTTGCAAAGCATATAGGATTTTGCCTTTCATATTCATCAGGTGAAATGTCATATAATGTTTCAACAACAGGTTCTAAATGTTTTGTTTTTTTCGTTGCTTTTCTTGGTATATGTTGTATTGTTTGAGGTAAAATGTCATCTAATGTTTCATGAAACGGTTCTAAATGCTTTGTTTTCTTTGTTGCTTTTTTTGGTATCTCTTGTCTTTTTTCTGGCAAAATGTCATCTGATGTTTGAGCAACAGGTTGTAAATGCTTTATTTTCTTTGTAGTTTTTTTTGACATATCTTTAATTTCTGCAAGTGACAGTCTTTTGCTTGCAATTCTTTTGCGTTCTTTTTCTCGTCGAATTTCCTTCTTCTCCGGTGTCTGCTGGCTGTCTGCTCTCTGTCGTCGTTCTCTAGCTTGGCGTCTTTTCTTTTCTTGTTTAGTCTCATTATCAGCCATGTTAATCTGTAAAAATAAAATAATGTACCATTAGTTTATTTTGAGATGTTAAGTTGTTTTTCATGACATATAGTTATCAATAGTGTGTTAACATTTTATAGTTAATCAATTTCAATGCGTTCAATTGAATAAAAGTCTAAATAAGGGCATGAGATAATTATTTAAAGACATTTTTATTTATTAAACATGTATCCAAAAGCAAGTGTTTCAGTAACTAAAAAGGTATTTTAAAAAAGATGTTATGTCCTTATTTACAGCACTATTCAATTTGTCAAATGGCAATTAAATTAGGGTTTAGGACTGGAATGTTACAATGACAAATTGTATAGATTCTGTGTTTTTAGACTTTTTTGGACTATGCCAATTTATTTTTTAAGTTTACATTGAAGTTTGTATTTATTGTTAAAGATTATTGGCCCTAAAAGACAAATAAGAGATAGATGATAGATATTACTTTTTATACTGTACCTTGGTTGAAGTTTGATTTCAAGCAAAATTCTTTGTTGGTCCTGTGTTGAAAGCCTTCGTCCGATGGTCTCGTCCTGTGTTGAAAGTCCTCGTCCGATGGTGTAGTCCTCTGTTGAAAGTCCTCGTCCTCTGGTGTGGTCCTCAGTTCCAACTCCTGTTCCGATGTTCTTGACGCAGTATCTGTTATAAAATAAAAATGAAAATGTTATGTTATTTGAATGTCTTTGTATGAATGAAAAAATGGCATTATTTCTGTGTTTTTCTACAATCCTTTTTGGTGCGCCACAATTTTGGTATGCTTCTGTAGGCTATTTTCTAAGGCTTATAGGTGGTTAAACATTAAAGAAGAATATTAATTAATTTTTCTCTTTTTTTACTTGTTATACTGTACCTTGGTTGAAGTTTGATTTGAAGCAGAATCTTTGTTGGTCCTGTGTTGAAAGCCTTCGTCTGATGGTCTGGTCCTGTGTTGAAAGTCCTCGTCCAATCGTCTGGTCCTCTGTTGAAAGTCCTCGTCCGATGGTGTAGTCCTCTGTTGAAAGTCCTCGTCCAATGGTCTGGTCCTCTGTTGAAAGTCCTCGTCCGCTGGTGTGGTCCTCAGTTGAAACTCCTGGTCCGATGTTCTTGACGCAGTATCTGATATAAAATAAAAATGAAAATGTAATATTATTTTAATGTATTTGTATGAAGTAAAAAATGACATTATTTCTTTGTTTTTCTACAATCCCGTTTGGTGTCCACCACTTTTGGTATGCTTATTTAGGCCTTTTTCTAAGGCTTATAGATTGTTAAACATAAAATAAGTATCTAAATGTACTTTGGTATGTGTTTGTGTGAGTTTTCATACAATCCTGTTTGGTGCGCACCACTGTTGGTATGCTTATTTAGGCTTCTTTCTAAGGCTTATAGGTTGTTAAACATAAAATAAGAATGTAAAAGTACTTTGCTATGTGTTTGTGTGAGTTTTCATACAATCCTGTTTGGTGCGCACCACTGTTGGTATGCTTATTTAGGCTTCTTTGTAAGGCTTATAGGTTGTTAAACATTAAAAAAGAATCTAAATGTAGTTTGCTATGTGTTTGTGTGAGTTTTCATACAATCCTGTTTGGTGCGCACCACTGTTGGTATGCTTATTTAGGCTTCTTTGTAAGGCTTATAGGTTGTTAAACATTAAATAAGAATGTAAATGTAGTTTGCTATGTGTTTGTGTGAGTTTTCATACAATCCTGTTTGGTGCGCACCACTGTTGGTATGCTTATTTAGGCTTCTTTCTAAGGCTTATAGGTTGTTAAACATAAAATAAGAATGTAAATGTAGTTTGCTATGTGTTTGTGTGAGTTTTCATACAATCCTGTTTGGTGCGCACCACTGTTGGTATACTTATTTAGGCTTCTTTCTAAGGCTTATAGGTTGTTAAACATTAAATAAGAATCTAAATGTAGTTTGCTATGTGTTTGTGTGAGTTTTCATACAATCCTGTTTGATGCGCACCACTGTTGGTATGCTTATTAATGTAGTTTTGTAATGCTAATAGGTTGTTAAACATAAAATAAGAATGTAAATGTAGTTTGTTATGTGTTTGTGTGAGTTTTCATACAATCCTGTTTGGTGCGCACCACTGTTGGTATACTTATTTAGGCTTCTTTCTAAGGCTTATAGGTTGTTAAACATAAAATAAGAATGTAAATGTAGTTTGCTATGTGTTTGTGTGAGTTTTCATACAATCCTGTTTGGTGGGCACCAATGTTGGTATGCTTATTTAGGCTTCTTTCTAAGGCTTATAGGTTGTTAAACATAAAATAAGAATGTAAATGTAGTTTGCTATGTGTTTGTGTGAGTTTTCATACAATCCTGTTTGGTGCGCACCACTGTTGGTATACTTATTTAGGCTTCTTTCTAAGGCTTATAGGTTGTTAAACATAAAATAAGAATGTAAATGTAGTTTGCTATGTGTTTGTGTGAGTTTTCATACAATCCTGTTTGGTGCGCACCACTGTTGGTATACTTATTTAGGCTTCTTTCTAAGGCTTATAGGTTGTTAAACATAAAATAAGAATGTAAATGTAGTTTGCTATGTGTTTGTGTGAGTTTTCATACAATCCTGTTTGATGCGCACCACTGTTGGTATGCTTATTTAGGCTTCTTTCTAAGGCTTATAGGTTGTTAAACATAAAATAAGAATGTAAATGTAGTTTGCTATGTGTTTGTGTGAGTTTTCATACAATCCTGTTTGGTGCGCACCACTGTTGGTATACTTATTTAGGCTTCTTTCTAAGGCTTATAGGTTGTTAAACATAAAATAAGAATGTAAATGTAGTTTGCTATGTGTTTGTGTGAGTTTTCATACAATCCTGTTTGGTGGGCCCCAATGTTGGTATGCTTATTTAGGCTTCTTTCTAAGGCTTATAGGTTGTTAAACATTAAATAAGAATCTAAATGTAGTTTGCTATGTGTTTGTGTGAGTTTTCATACAATCCTGTTTGATGCGCACCACTGTTGGTATGCTTATTTAGGCTTCTTTCTAAGGCTTATAGGTTGTTAAACATTAAATAAGAATCTAAATGTAGTTTGCTATGTGTTTGTGTGAGTTTTCATACAATCCTGTTTGTTGGGCACCAATGTTGGTATGCTTATTTAGGCTTCTTTCTAAGACTTATAGTTTGTTAAACATGAAATAAGAATCTAAATGTAGTTTGCTATGTGTTTGTGTGAGTTTTCATACAATCCTGTTTGATGCGCACCACTGTTGGTATGCTTATTAATGTAGTTTTGTAATGCTAATAGGTTGTTAAACATATAATAAGAATGTAAATGTAGTTTGTTATGTGTTTGTGTGAGTTTTCATACAATCCTGTTTGGTGGGCACCAATGTTGGTATGCTTATTTAGACTTCTTTCTAAGGCTTATAGGTTGTTAAACATTAAAATAAGAATGTAAATGTAAATCCTGTTTGATGGGCACCACTTTTGTTATACTTATGTAGTGTTTTTTCTAATGGTTATACATTGTTAAACAATCACATTTGAATGAGGCCCTCGGCCATTAAACATATTTAGGTCCTGAATCAATTGCGTTTTGACCAATTGAATAGGGCTCTATATAAGCACATAAAATATTTTTTGACAGAAGTTTTTAGTTAGTGAAGACCTATTATGTGCTTATATAAAGCCCTATTCAATTAGCCAACTCACAATTGAATAAGGCTCATGGTTCGGTTCTTTTTTATACTTAAATACTTTACCTTGATTGAAGTGTGGAATGACAGAGGGTCCCCTCCTGCCAATCTTAATCCGCCGGTCTTCTTGTAGTGTCTGTTTGAAAAATAAAGTGAAATAGTGAATTATAGAATTTTTTATTTGTATTTAACAAACCATGGCCTTTTCAGCATTTAAAGTATTTTTGTATCTTACCTCTTGTTCTTTGTTGGTGTTCTTTAAAAGGGATTGTGCTTCACAGTGTACGGTGCAAATTGTTGAAAGACGCTGTTGATGCAGAGTCTGTTTGAATATTTAAAAAAGTAGAAAGATTGAGTTTTAGGTGATCTATTAAATTGCAGTAAATTAATTTCATTGAATTATACTTCTGTAATTAATTTGAATTAACATTATTTTTTGGTGGGTGCTACACACATATGTCACATACATGAAGCACATTTCCATAGTTGAAAGTAATTTTTTTGTGTGCGTGTGACATATCAGTATACATGAATCATATTTTAATTGTTAAATTAACCTTATTTTTATTTTTTGCCAACATACATAAATGTGTGTGTGACATGTGACTATAGATGATACACATATATGTGCGTGTCACATATCAGTATACATGACTCATATTTTAATAGTATTTTAATAGTCCCAACTTATTTTTTTGTAATGTAATTGAAATGTAGTTGTTTAATTAGTTTGTTGCAGGGGCAATACACATAAATGTGCATGTAACATGTCACTATACATTATACACATAAATGTGCGTGTCACTTGTCAGTATACATTATACGGCTAAATGTGCGTGTCACTTGTCAGTATACATTATACGCATAAATGTGCGTGTCACTTGTCACTATACATTATACACATAAATGTGCGTGTCACTTGTCACTATACATTATACACATAAATGTGCGTGTCACTTGTCAGTATACATTATACGCATAAATGTGCGTGTCACATGTCAGTATACATTATACGCCTAAATGTGCGTGTCACTTGTCAGTATACATTATACGCATAAATGTGCGTGTCACATGTCAGTATACATTATACGCATATATGTGCGTGTCACTTGTCAGTATACATTATACGCATAAATGTGCGTGTCACATGTCAGTATACATTATACGCATATATGTGCGTGTCACTTGTCAGTATACATAAACCTCTTTGTCTTCTTTAATTTTTTTTTTTGATGTCCTGTCTTGAAAATAAGTAATATATTATAGCTTACCTCTCAGTTGTAATTTGCACAATGTAAAGTAGTAAATTAGGAAAGAATTATCTTCTCAAGTTTTAGCAGCAGTTATCTCCGAAGTCACTCTGTTCATCACCTGAGGAGAAATGTATTTTTCTCTGTCAAATAGACAGTATTTATAAACTTGTAGAACATTCTGGAAAGTTAGACCGTTAGAACGTAATACGCATGCGCTATTTGCGTTCCAGCTTACAATTTGCGTTCCATCCGCCATTTTGTGCGTAGTAGTGTTTAAAATGGTGTTTAATATGAGTGTGATCCGTTCCGCATAGTATGTGTTTCATTATTGCGAGTAAGTGTAGTGTAGTTACGTCTGGAGCCTCGTTTTCGTTTTGTTCGGCGGCCATTTTTTCTCTCGCTTAGCCGATTTTCGGTCGTTTAAACTGTTTGTTTTCACTTAAATGGACGTGTAAATGAACTTTTGGAGGTGCCGGATGCCCCCCCGTGCTGTAAGTAAGCTTTTTATGTGTTTGTTGTGTTTATTTCTTGTGTTTGTGATGTTTTGATGCGCGGCGGTTGGAATGGGTCTTTCGCGGCCGTATTTTTTTCCGATGCGGCCGTATTTTGTTGCGAGTAAGTGTAGTGTAGTTACGTCTGGAGCCTCGTTTTCGTTTTGTTCGGCGGCCATTTTTTCTCTCGCTTAGCCGATTTTCGGTCGTTTAAACTGTTTGTTTTCACTTAAATGGACGTGTAAATGAACTTTTGGAGGTGCCGGATGCCCCCCCGTGCTATAAGTAAGGTTTTTATGTGTTTGTTGTGTTTATTTCTTGTGTTTGTGATGTTTTGATGCGCGGCGGTTGGAATGGGTCTTTCGCGGCCGTATTTTTTTCCGATGCGGCCGTATTTTGTTGCGATATACGCAGTTAGCTTTTACGTGTACGACGCAGTGTATTTGTTTCTAAGTCGTGCGTATGTGTGTTAAGAGCGTGTGAGGGGCCTTTTTTACTGTTTTTTTGTTAAGTCTTGCGTCTGTGTGTCTGGGTGTAAGCGGGTGTGAGGCGACTTTGATTTTTTTTTTGTTATGAAGTTATGTGTGTGTGTATGTGTGTGTTAACACAGCCGATGTTGGGATGCTCCCACCACCGCAAATGCGGACCCTCGCTTCGCGAGGATCCGCATTTGCGGGGACGTTGTTTGTTTTTTGTTGGCTGGGCGGTTGGGTTTATTCTGTTAAAAAAGTCGTGTGTGTGTATGTGTGTGTTAACACAGCCGACGTTGAGCCTCCACAACCGCAAATGCGGGCCCTCGCTTCGCGAGGACCCGCATTTGCGGCGAACTGCGTCCCTCGCTTCGCGAGGGACGCAGTTTCTTCAAGCGTGAGCAACGACTCGGGTTTTTGTTGGCTGGGCGGTTGGGTTTATTCTGTTACAAAAGTCGTGTGTGTGTATGTGTGTGTTAACACAGCCGACGTTGAGCCTCGACAACCGCAAATGCGGGCCCTCGCTTCGCGAGGACCCGCATTTGCGGCGAACTGCGTCCCTCGCTTCGCGAGGGACGCAGTTCTTGCGGGCTCGCTACGCGAGCCCGCAAGCGTGAGCCGACGTTGAGCCTCGACAACCGCAAATGCGGGCCCTCGCTTCGCGAGGACCCGCATTTGCGGCGAACTGCGTCCCTCGCTTCGCGAGGGACGCAGTTCTTGCGGGCTCGCTACGCGAGCCCGCAAGCGTGAGCAACGACTCGTACGCTCACAACTATATATGTGATGTCTGGCGATCCTAGGAGGTCTATTCCTCCAAACAAATCTAAAGACCTGGGCTTGAAACTGTGCCAATTCCCTGTTATTAATTTGGATCGGCAGAGTCCTGGCCAGATAAAGCAGCCTCGGCAAGATGTTCATCTTGACCGTGGCTATTCGGCCCGTCCACGAAATCTGCCTTTTTGTCCAGCTGTCTAAGTCCCTTCGAAGAGTCTTAAATAGGGGTGGGTAATTGGTTTTATAAATATCCGCTAGTGAGTTAGTCAACTTTATCCCTAAATAGTTAATGTAAGAGGCAGGCCATAGAAAGTTGTGTACCCTTTTCAGTTGGTCCAAGATGTCCCCAGGAATGCCAACACTTAAGGCTTCTGTCTTGCTATGATTCAATCTCAGTCCAGAGAGAGTGCTATATTCATTGATTGTGCCCAGTAGGGCGTCTATGGAGGAGCCAGGATTCGAGAGGGTGCACAGTAGGTCATCAGCAAACAAAGAACATTTTAGATGCTGATGTCCCACCCGCACCCCCTCTATAGAGGAGTTTGCTCTTATCGCCTGGGCCAAGGGCTCTATGGCCAAAGCAAAGAGCAGCGGGGACAGAGGGCACCCCTGTCTCGTGCCTCTCTCTATATTAATACTAGCCGTCTGGGAGCCTGGTAATTTTAAAGTGGCCTTGGGTAGCGTGTAGTAAGTGTGTAATAAGTTTAAGAAGTTGCCTTCAAACCCAAACTTTGCTAACGTGGCAAATAGAAAGGGCCACTCTAAGGTGTCAAACGCTTTCTCTATGTCCAATGCAAGCAGGCAGACCGGGGACCCCCTAGACCTAGCCAAATGGATGACATTTAGAGTTCTCGCCAGTTTGTCTATGCGGGATGAACCCTGACTGGTCTTTGTGAATCAAGGAGGGAAGGAATATTGAGATCCTTTGAGAGAAGATCTTGGCAAGCAACTTGACATCCCCATTAAGCAGTGAGATAGGTCTATAGTTCTTGGCATCTCTCTGATCTCTACCCTCTTTAGGGAATATTGTTAAGTCAGCATGGTTTAGTTCTGGGGGGTAATCTCCCCTCTCAGTATCGAGTTAAAGAGATTACATAGATGAGGAGCTAGAAGTGTTGAGAATTTCTTATAGTAGATATTGGTGAACCCATCCGGGCCCGGGGATTTTCCTAGTTTTAGTTCCTTAATCGCTTCTAGAACTTCCTTGATAGTAACTTCCTTATTTAGAGAGTGTAAGTCAGCGGGCGAAATCTGAGGAAGGTCCAGTGAGTTTAAGTAAGAAGCAATGTTATTTTCCATGGCCACCTGTTTAGTGGAGTATATATTTTGGTAATATTCCCTAAAAACTTTTTGTATTTCATTTTGGCTATATATGAGGTCGCCCTCTTTATTCCTGATTTGGGAAATCCTGGATTGGGCGTACTTTGCTCTCAGGCTTCTGGCTAACAATTTATCCGGTTTATTCGCTTTATTGTAAAACAAATGCTGCGTCCGTCTCAGTGCCTTGTCCGTTTTTATGGACAATACGCTATCTAGCTCCAGCCTCGTCTTGTCTATCTTTGTTCTCAGGGAGGAGGAGGGGGAGAGCTGATTTCGAAGCTCCAGTCCTGCCAATTTGCTCGCAAGATCTCTCTCCCTTTGTAGATTCTGTTTTTTGAAATGAGAAGCCAATTTGATGCACACTCCTCTTATAAAGGCTTTATGTGCCATCCAAACCCATCCCGCTCCCGTCTCCCTGCCCGCATTGGACCCAAAGAAGTCTAGCAACTCTCTCTCTATCTGCTCCTGAGTTGAAGGCAGTGAGATGTGGTATTCATTCAGCCTCCAGGTGTAAGGCATGCTGAATTGACTTCCCAGGTCCACTTCCAATAAAACTGCTGAATGGTCGGACCAAGTGCAAGGCACTATAGTCGCTCTGTGTGAGCTGTCAAGAAGTGAGCTGCTAATGTAAATAGTGTCAATGCGCGAGTAGGAGCCATGTGTGGGTGAATAAAAAGTAAACTCTTTCCCTCTCGGGTGAAGTCCCCTCCAGGCATCTACCAGGCTAACAGAGTGCAGGAGTTTCTTAATTTGTCTAATTTTGTTGGAGAATCGGTCACTCACTGGAGCCCTAGATTTGTCCGCCTTTGGGTCTAAGACTAAATTGAAATCCCCTCCTACCACTAAGTTCCCCCAATCCCCTCCTTCCAGTGCCCTTAAAAATCTTATTAGGGCCTTATGTGGTGCCGTTGTGGGGGCATAAAAGGAAGCCAGAGAAATTGTGTTTCCCAAGATTGTACCTTTTATAATGATAAAGTACCCTTCACGGTCTACCAGTTTGGATGTTAACTGGAATTGGAGGTTCCTATGTAGCAATATTGCTACTCCCTCTTTTTTTGAAGTGTGGGTGGAATGGAAGAATTGAGGGTAATCTTTATTAAGATATGTAGGGGTCTTATGCCTAGCGAAGTGGGTCTCCTGTAGGAATATTACAGATGGTTTGTAAGTCTTATAGTATAAAAAGGCCTTCCTCCGCTTGAAAGGAGAGTTAAAGCCCTTCACGTTGTGAGTGAGTACTGTTATGGGCATGGGTAAATTAATAAGGTGTCTGTCAGATATGCTAAATTAGCTTTACCTTTCTGGCGAGCTGTCGAGGAGGGAGTGAGCAGCGGCTCCTCCTTCTGGAGGTGTGGAAGTGGCTGAGCCCTGGGTGAGCGAGTTCTAGCAGGCTTGATTCTAGTTAGAATATAAAAGCAAAAGTGCGTGAGTTTAGATGCCACCCCCTGGTGCCTTATCATAAAAAACAGTTGGCTTAATTTTGGCTCGGATAATGTAATTATGAATGGGATTAGATTGTGCCCGTTGACCTTCAAACAGGCAGCCACTAGAGCCTCCACCAAATAAGGATCATTACGCTTATGCCCTGAGACCCCGGGAATGCTAAAGGGGCGCAGGGGGCGAGTAGGCAAAGGATGTGGGTAGTTTAAATTATTTGGATGGTGATTGACATTAGGAGGTCGGGTAAGCAGCGTAATTAGCTGATCCCAGCTTAGATATACTCTAAAAATGTATGCTTTGGCAGGGACACAGTAATCAGAGAGTGAATTGCTTAGTTCCGAACCCAGTAGAGGGTGGTTGAGCACCGGTTGGTAAGTAAATGGTAGGTGAGCACAAATACAGAAAGTTGTGAGAAGAACAAGTAGAGTGGTTATTGAAAAATCAAGCATTCTTAGGACCTCTAGCCCTAACCTATTCCTGTCAATCCGTTAAAGTACTAGCAGGTTCCGCTTCAGGTCCTGGCGGCAAGGACAATTATAAATAAGATAAAAAGGAGTGTTACCGTAATAGAGTAGCCAGATCTATAAATAATTTGTGCTAACATTAATAACAAAACTCTTTACATAAATTATAAACAGTAGAAACAGCTAAACCTAGACCAGCCAGAGGGGTCTCGCCAGGCTAAGTATTATTCCCTCAATTAGCAACAGTAGGTGTTTCTTTAACAATCTACTACAACCTGCTAGGTAGGAAGGAAAAGCAAAGCATGGGTTAATAACAGTTCAAAAGTCTTTTGTCAACTGGGTACAACTTGTAGCAAAAGTCCTGAGTTCCTCCGGGAGCCAGCCCAAAAGGCAAGAAGTAGGGGGGAAAGGTAGTACAGAACAGTTAGCTCAGTTCTGAGCAACCTTCCTGAGAGTCTCCCCTAGGTAGCAAAAAACCTTCCTGAGAGTCTCCCCTAGGTAGCAAAAAAGCAAACAAAAAAAAAGCAAAAAGGAAACAGGACTTTTTGATAGCATGGTGCCTCTTTAGTCGAACCCTCGTTTTGAACAGTCCTGAGGATAAAGACAATTGTGCTAGTGTGTCAGCGTGTCCATGTTTTGGCTGGGGCGTCTGTTGGCAGTTTTTGAGACGTGATCAGCAGGCCTCTTTTGTCTGGTCACTTCAGACCATTGTCTCTTTGGAAGAGGCAAAGTTGCTGAAGCAGATGCCATAGGGGCTGGGTCCCCCCCATTTAGTTCTAGACGCTTAAGAAGCTCTTGGCAGTCATCTAGGGAGCGTGTTGTATATTGGATACCTCCCACAGAAAAGATCAGGGCAAAGGGGAATCCCCAGCGATATCTGATGCCATGGCGTAGTAGCACTTCCAGGGCCGGCTTCATCAGCCTCCGTCTTTGTAGCGTAGTTGGAGAAAGATCCGCAAAAAAATGGAGCTTAGCCCCGTCAGGACCACAGATCGAGGTCTTGTTGCGGGTAGCTGCGAGGATCAGGTCTCTGGATTGTTGGCGCAGAAGCCTGACAATGATGTCTTTAGGGAGGTCTTGATTGCGGCTCCCCCCAAGGGCTCTGTGCGCTCGCTCTACCTCCCACTCGTGGTCCGGGTATCCTGAGAGGATCTCATCTATCGTGCCCTTAAGGTAGCGTGGTAGATCGACTATAGCCGTGGGGACGCCTCTAATCCTCAAATTGAATCTTCTGGATCTATTCTCCAAGTCCTCCAACTTATCTTCTATATCCGAGATACGGGAGGAATTGCCAGCAATGTTGGCCCTGTCCTTCTCCTGCGCCTCTACCACTTGGTCCATGGTTTCCTCAAGTTGATGGGTCCTCTGTCCGATCTCTTGTATGTCTTTTTGCAGTGCCGTGACTGCTCCGTTGATATGGGAGGCCAGGAGCGCTTCAATTCTTGCCATTGAGGCACTATTGATGGATACCTTCGGCTGTAAGGTTACCTCCTGAGAGTCTAAATCTGAGATGTCCGATTGCTCTGAGGCGAGGTCTTGTGCCGGTTTTTATTTATTTTTTAAAAGCAGTCTATTATCAAATGTAGTTCTGAAATATATATTAGCTGCTCTGTATGGCGCTGAATATAAAAAAACTTTTAGCAAAAATCTGAATTTTTGAAGGCTCTGCTTATGATTCCATCTTGTCTTTGTTGCATCACTTGCTTACAGTTGAAGCATGAGGGGTATTTTTTGTCTATCAGAGAGGAGGGAAAAGAAAAATATCACATATTATAATTGTCCAACTTCGAGACGTCGTCACGCTGTTTGCGCATTGCGTACGACTTAGCGATGAGCGCCTATGAGCGCTCATTGCTGGCGAGCCTCGCATAGAGAGGCTCGCGGTTAAACTCGGAACACGAGGCTCGCCGTTAAACTCGGAGCACTTAGAGGGACTTAGAAGAAAAAAAAATTGAGACGCAGGACTTAGCAAAAATTACGAGATTAGCAGCCGAACCAAAAACCCGAAAAACACACTAACTACACCCAAAAAAAAAATACAAAAACATCACAGACAGCATGGGGCAACAGCCAGGATGTCTGTGAGTGAGGTGGAACGCAAATTAAAATTGATTTAGATGATTTTCGCCACTCGAAAATCGCCTAAACGAGCCTACACATTAACATTGTGAAATGTCGGAATACCTGCCCAAAACAACGATTTTGTCTCGCTCACGCAGCCTATATATAGGGCACACTTGACACAGAACTGAAACTTTCTCCTCAGGTGATGACAGTCTGACTGGACATTTTCTTCTGCCGGAAAATCAAAAGAGATTGTTAGCTCTTCAGGATACTGATTGATGAATATTAAATTTAAAAAGGTCAGTATATTAATAATCATTAATAAATAATTAATTCATTATTAATTAAAAAAAAGATTTTTTAAAATAATTGAGGAAACAAGAATTGACGCTTGATTTAGTTTAGCAATACTTTCCTGCTTACCTGTTTGTAAGATATTAATTCATTGAATAATTAATTAATAATGTACTTTAATTGAATAATTAGTAATTAGTAATCATTAAGAAAAAAAAGGTTAACGTTTATTAATACATGATTAATGCAAAAAAATTGCAAAGACATTTACACATTGATTCATAGGGATTAATTCAAATATTACAAATGCTTTCACATTTTTTTGACAGTTTCAGTGACGCTGCAGCTGAATCCACACAGAGAGTGACATTTGCATAAACATAAACAGCACCTTTACAGGTATATCATTAAATTATGTTCTTGGCACACAAAAAAAGGATTTACGTCTTCTTAGTTGGAATTGATGACAGTTATTGATTAATTAACGTATATTAATATATTAATTAATTAATTATTAGTATTCAGGACCAAGAAAATGTTTTTGTTCAAACAATACATTGATGAGTTTTGCTTTTATGATTTCCATCTATGCTAATATACAGTATCTGTGTTGCTGCTGATTGACTGATAGGGATGAAGCAACATATTACACATTTTTATTATCTTATTTGACAGTTTCAGCATAACTGCAGCTGACTGAACACAGAGAGTGACGTTTGCAGGCATTCAACAGCATAAGGATAATCTTGACAGGTATATAATTACATTTTGTTCGTAGAGCAAAAATAAAATTAAACTTTTTTTTTATTTGGAATTGATAACACTTATTGATTAATTAACGTATATTAATATATTTATTAATCTATTAATTAATAATTAGTAATCATTACAAAAAAAAAGGTTTGATTTAACAATACATTGAGGAATATGCTTTTATGTTTTGCATCTATGCCAATATATCTGTGTTGCTGGTGATTGACTGATAGGGATGAAGCAAAATATTACAAACGATTTCAATCTTATTTCACAGTTTCATTGGATCTGCAGCTGTCTCAACACAGAGAGTGATGTTTGCAGCCTTTGAACACCATAAAGATCACCTTGACAGGTGTTTATATTTAATTATGGAGTTAGGGAACAAAAAAGGCGACATTAAATGTTACTAAAATGGATAACAGTTATTGATTAATTAACGTATAATAATATTTTAATTAATTAATAATTAGTCATTTAAAAAAAAAAAAAAAAAGGCAATAAAAGTAAGAACAATTTTTAGCATGCACTTATATATCTGTATTCCAGCTCATTAATGGACATTGTTTTTGGAAATATTAATTAATAATAAGATAAAAAAACAAGATTTAGAAAAAAAATTACATTTTACTAAGCACTTAAATATATGGACTTCATTCAATCAAGAAGTTATGGAATTCAATGATTAAAAAAAATGTTCATGTTATTTCATAGATTACTCATCTCTGTACCTGCCTGAAGACAGAGAGTGAATTTGCAAGGATTTGAACAGCAAGTTCACACGTATATGATTTTAGCATGCCATTATGGTTTGGGATTGATGACACTTAATGATTAATTCAGGAAAGTATATTAGGGATTCATAGGGAGCGATATAACCACATAGAATATTATTTAAAATGAACATTTTAGGGAATGAACATCTATCCAAAAATAAAGTTTTCATTAAAAATAAAAAAAGGGGCTTATATAGTGCCAGATTGCTTGGAACAACTTGCAAATGAATTAGGTTTTTAGGATGTCATTTTGAAAAATATTTAAAAAAAAAGGAAGATGAATGAGGTTTGGAGATTTTAATTGGTCATTACAAGAAAAAAAAAAAAGAGGAAGATATATTTATGCTTAAGTAATTACGTTTTAAAGAACCTCAATTAGACATATCTACATTCATTGCACCTTTAAGAAAATTGAACATTCTTTTAGAACACATCTATACTTTGATAATAGCTGTTTATGTTTGATCTTCTTTATGACAATATAAGTAACTTTTTAGGTTTAACATCTAATTTTTGGAATAATTCACTAATGTATATTCATTTAGTAATGAATTGATAATTCAGTAGTCCTAAAATAAAATAAAATGCTCAATATATATATATATGTGCAGTCCTTTGCTATTTAATGTATGTCAATAAAAAACTCCAAAAATAGTCTCATTTATTGCATCGAAAAAAATAAAAAGATTTTAAAATGTTTGCATTCTTTAATTAATCCTATTTACTTTTAGATTGAAACCAGCTACAAACAATATGTACAGAAACCAAAAAAAAATCTTACACACATTGCAGATTACAATGGCGGATAATGAAGAAGACAACATTGAACGCAAAAGAAGATTGGCAAGGGAAAGGAAGCAAAGGTTGAGAGATGCACAGTCACCTGAAACTTCCCAACGCTTAAGAGAAGAGACCGACAAAGACTTTTAAATAAAAGAAAAATGAGTAAGAAAGCACAAACTGAGTGTGCTGGGGCTTCAAAGAAACGAAAAAGTAAACTAAAACATGTCTGTGAACCATTGCCCAATGATACTATATTGCCTATTGACACCAATGTTCAGACACATGATACCAATGTAGATATAGAAAGTTGTAGTGATATCTATGTTGAGGAAGTGTATGAGAATGTGTTTATTAGAGCACTAAAAGTAGACATTTTCTAAAGGAAAGACCAACTGACGGAGATTTCATTAGTTGCTGTCAGAAAGGAAAGGTAAGACTTCCACAAAGACACCCATTTCCAGATCACTTACAAAGTATCATGAGCGATCCAACATTTCCAAATTATACCAATTTACACAAAACATAAGGTCTTATAACAGTGCAATTTCATTTGCTTCAATGGGTGCTACATTAGCAGAAAATGTCCCAGGACATGGTCCTTACTGTTTTAGAGTTCAAGAACATATTTACCACCAAACTTCACATTTACACCCACAAGAAGGAGAGCAAAGGAAATTTGCACAGTTATATGTCTTAGATACAATGAAAGCTGTTGAACAAAGAATGACGCTTCCAGAAAATAGACAGTGTTTGCGCATAGTCTTTAAGGAACAGTTGGATAAAATTATGGCCAACAACCCATACACTCAAGAATAAAAACAATTAGCACAGCTTGAAAAAGAACAACAGGAACATGCTCAGAGACATCAATTGACAATGCCAAGAGTAAATATGGTGTTAAAAAGAGATCGCAACACTTATCAAAGACGGTATAATTTACCAACATTCAATGAAGATGGTGAACCACCTTTTCAGCGGAAAATTTGAATATATCCACGCAATGAAGAACAACCTTTTATAAACATAAATATATTAAGTTGTAATTTAGATCCAATGACATATCCCATTTTATTTCCAAATGGTGAACCTGGATGGGAACCAAAATTACAATTGCAAAGTTATCACAATAGTAAAGTTTGTGTTAGATGCAATATTTCTATGCTGGAATATAAAGTGGCACAAACTGCTATTCGGGATTCTTTTAATCCAATTTTAAGTGGGGATCAAACTCACTCAGCAATGCATTATTGATCTCTATCTACAAGTCGAAGCAAATAATCTAAATTTCATAACATTTCAACAAAATAAACTTTGAGTAGAACAGTATTGTGGTTTCATGGAATATGTCGCTGAATTGGCTACCAACAGAGACTTTACAGCTGGAAGAGCAATTATTTTGCCATCCACTTTCCAAGGATCTCCTCTCAATATGCGAGAAAGATATAATGATGCCATGGCTATTGTCACAAAATTTGGCAAACCAGATTTATTCATTACATTCACATGTAATCCACAATGGCCAGAGATCAAGGAAAATTTCAATCTGGGTCAAACTACTTCTGACCGACCAGATTTAGTGGCAAGAGTATTTAAAATCAAATGTAATTCATTAATACATGATACAACTAAAGCACAGTTATTTGGAAAATGTGTGGCTTTTGTTTACACCATGGAATTTAAAAAAAGAGGACTGCCACATGCTCACATACCTTTAATCCTGCAGTTGAATACTGCAGAGAGAGTGGATTCACTCATTACTGCTGAATTGCCAGATCCAGAAAATTATTCTAAGCTTTTTGACATTGTTACACACAGAATGATTCATGGGTCATGTGGAGATATGAATCCTAATTCACCATGTATGGAAAATAAAAAATGTACAAAAGAATTTCCCAAACAATTTCAAATGCAAACTTATGCAAATTGTGATATATACCCTTTCTATAAAAGAAGACAAGGACAAACAGCTATTATCTGTGGACAAAAGGTTGTCGTTCCATACAATCCACATTTGCTCATAAAGTACAATGCACACATAAATGTGGAAGCTTGCCCTTCTATTAAATCCATCAAATATGTGTATAAATATATATGCAAATGATATGATGCAGCAACTGTTGTTGTGCAAGGTGCAGCAAAAGAAAAGGAAAATCCAATTTTACATGACAAACTTTCAAATTATTTAGATGCTCGCTATGTCAGTGCTCCTGAAGCAATGTGGCGGCTTCTGAAATTTGAGATGCGTGATCGGTCACATGCTGTGTATCGTTTAGCTGTACATTTGCCACAAAGTCAGTTTGTTTGCTTTACTGCAGGCAATGAAAGAACTGCCTTAGCTCAAAGAGAACACCAAGATACAACACTTACTGCATGGTTTAAATTAAACTGCCAGGATACGCAGGCCAGACAATTTTTATACATTGAGATTCCATATCACTATGTATTTGTAAATGGTCTATGGCGACAACGAAGAAGAGATACACATAAAATTATACCACAAATTTATACCGTCAGTCCAAGAGATATTGAACGTTTCAGTTTAAGATTACTTCTTTTAAATGTTCCCGGTGCACAAAGTATAGAACATTTACACACAATGAATGACATGGTTTATGATACTTTCCTATTAGCTGCAAGACATCAAAACTTCATAGCTGATGATACAGAATGGGAGAGGTGTCTGGAAGAAGCAGCACTATGTCAAATGCCAAAGCAAATGAGAGAACAATTTGCATTCATTTGCATCTTTCGCAATGTACCTGATGCATTTACTTTGTGGGAAACATTTAAATTAAATATGTCTGACGATATTACTTGCTCATGGGTTAAATTGTGCAAGTTTTATTCTTTTGTTAGACGGTGGTAGAACTGTGCATAGTGGATTTAAACTGCCAGCTCCCATTTTGGAAACATCAGTGTCAGATATTCAACTGAATTCTTTACAAGCCAAAAAATGTAAACAAAGTAAATTAATTATCATAGACGAGGCCACAACGATGTCATGCCATGCTTTGTAATGTACTGATAGATTCTTAAAAGAAGTGGTGAATAATAATTTGCCATTTGGTGGAAAGGTGATGCTGTTAGGAGAAGATTTTAGGCAAACATTAGCTGTTGTGCCACATGGAAATAGATCTGATATCATTGAAACCAAAATAAGAATCCAAATAACGGAATTTTAAAATTCATCAATTTTAGTATCAAATGTATTAATTCTTTAACCCCATCTGGAATGCCACCACATGTTTTGCAATTGAAAAAAGGGGCAATTGTCATGCTATTGAGAAATATGAATCCAAAAAAAGGACTTTGTAATGGGACCATTTAATACATGCAGAAATTATGACTGAGACCCATAAAGGTGAACACGTTTTTATACCAACAATTGATTTAGCTCTAAGTGAGAGTGGTTTGCCTTTTGTCCTTCAAAGGAGACAATTTCCAGTTATCATGGCATTTGCCCTGACCATCAATAAATCCCAAGGACAAACTTTTAAGTTTTTGGGTATTTTTTTACAAGAACCTGTTTCTGCACATGGACAACTCTATGCTGATTTTTCAAGGTGCACAAATTCAGATGAGATTACAGTTTCAGTTAAAGACAACCCAAGTCAGGGTGATCTACTACACGATGTCCGTATTTTTACAAGAAATATTGTGTACTACGAGGTTTTGTAATCACAGATAATAGTGGTTTCATTTGAAGGAAGAAATTGAAGGTCAATTGGCCTCTTCTTAGTGGAAAACTATTTCAGTTACAAAAATATGTCAACAATTTCAGAAAAATACAGTAAGAACCAACAAAAAAGGAAGAAAGGAAAAAAATGGAAAAAATGCCCTTACATCACATATACAGAAATAAAAGGCTGCTGTGCTCTTTGAAAGCAAAACAGTTTCAAGGAAAAATAAAAAAAGGGAATGTCTTGGAAGTTAGTTTAAACATGATTGGCTGCACAAAACAGTTAGTTTGCATTTTAGTAATTTTACTGTTTAAAATTGAATATGTTTCTTTCAGGTTTGTAAGCTTAAAAATATGTTTGAAAAGGACTGATAAGTTGATGCATTCTTTGTAATTAAGGTTTAATGTAAGTAGCAGCATCTTCATTTGTTGAAAAATTTAAATGGTGCATGATATATAGATAATTGATCCAGGGACGAATCCGATTGCCAGTTAATGGAGTCAGGAAGGAATTATTTTTGGACAACACTTTCAACAAATTTACAAAGTTGAAATTACATTTATTGAAATTTGCCTTCCTCTGGATTCAATATGCAAACTTAATATAGTTTAAAATAAATTAAGGTTAAATGTTATTATCTTATGTTAATGTTTGCATTGTTAGCATTGTATGTTAAAAAGTTTGCAAAATTAATTTATTGAATATTAAAAAAGATTTATGTCATTTGCAGCAGAAACATTTGTTAACAAAATTAAATGTATTATTAAATAGAAAGTATTCATCCAGGGAGTAATCCGATCGCCATTTAATTTTGTCAGGAAGGAATTCATTTTTTTCCCCTTTTGAGACAACTCGCTAAGTTGAAATTGTTTTTTTTTCCTGTTTGCCTTCCTCTGGATTCAATACCTATGTGCTTTACCAGGAGTTTAAATGTTAAAAAGCATTCTGTCATGGTTGAAGATACTCATTTACACAAAGTTCAACGATTTTATGTTAGTATTGTTAAAAAAAAACGTTACATGATATGGTTTAACAGTACATTGTTGGAAAAAAAAATTAAATAAACATTTTTGTACTTCTTTGTAGATAAGAAAAAGATTCAGAGTGTTAGAGAAACACATTGTGTCACAAACAGCATTTCCAGCTTTAAAATTCTATTGACCGTCATTTTTTGACGGGTACGTCGCTAGTCGGTATATGTTAGATAATTGAATGTCACTGAATTTTACATCAAATGCCTTCCCTCCAGAATCATAAAGCTTGCATCAATTGATGCAAGCCCTGCTCTCCAGAAATATAAACACCCCTTCCTTATACACACACAAAAAGTAGGTTTATGGCATTTTCCCTACATATTTATGCTTTTATATATATATATATATATATATATATATATATATATATATATATATATATATATATATATCATTGTACAGTGTGCATTGGTTGTTTAATCTCACTGCCTGTGTGTATCCAGGTTATTTTGTATTTTGTACAGGAGCGAGTTACAGATCCCACATATTACTGAGTCTGTACAGATGTGGCTCCTGCAATTAGCTGGTTTCCCCTATTCATATAGATATCACAATCAGAAACACATTCTCAGAAATTGGGCTCATTTTCCTGTTATTTGCTGAATGATTGGAGCTCAGTATAAAAGCAGTGATACTGTGGCCTCTGAGAGCAGGGACATAGAACAGTATTGTATATAATAACATCTAGTCCCTCCTGCACAGTCTCTTCATTCTCTATCATACCACTTTTCTTTCTTGCTGCTCTCACATTCCCTTCTTTCCTTGCTTTCTCCCATTCCTCTCTTTTTCCTTTCTTTCTCCCATTTCCCTCTCTTTCCTTTCTCTTTCCCATATCCCCTCTGCCCTTTCTCTCTCACTCCCATCATTCTCCTTTCTCTCTCACATTCCTATCCCTACTTCTTTTATCATACCTCCCTCTCTTTCCTTTCTCTCTCACCACACCTCTCTCCTTTCTCCCTCATATCTCCAACTCTTTCCTTTCTCTCTTACTTAATTTATCTTAATTTTTCTTCTCAGTCACACTCCTCTTCCTGCTCTCTCTCTCGCATCCATCCCCCTCTCCCTGCTTCCTCTCTCTTGCATCCCCCTCTCCCTGCTTTATCTCTCACATGCTTCTACCTTCTCAGTCACACCCCTCTCCCTGCTCTCTTTCTCTCTTGCATCCCTCTCTCTGTGCTATCTCTCTCGCTCTCTTGCAACCCCCTCTCCCTGCTCTCTCTCTCTCGCATCCCCCTCTCCCTGCTCTCTGTCTCTCTGTGCTATCTCTCTCGCTCTCTTGCAACCCCCTCTCCCTGCTCTCTCTCTCTCTCTCTCTCTCGCATCCCCCTCTCCCTGCTCTCTGTCTCTCTTGCATCCCCCTCTCCCTGCTCTCTCTCTTTGTTGCATCCCCCTCTCCCTGCTCTCTCTCTCTCTCTCGCATCCCCCTCTCCCTGCTCTCTGTCTCTCTTGCATTCCCCTCTCCCTGCTCTCTCGCTCTCTTGCAACCCCCTCTCCCTGCTCTCTCTCTCTGTTGCATTCCCCTCTCCCTGCTCTCTCTCTCTCTTGCATCCCCCTCTCCCTGTTCTCTCTCTGTTGCATCCCCCACTCCCTGCTCTCTCTCTCTTGCATTCCCCCTCTCCCTGCTTTATCTCTCACATGCGTACTGATGGTTTCATTTGTTTTTTGAGTATACAAAGCATAAGGCTCTAGTGATTGGCACGCCCCAGACACCCTGATTCCTACATAACATTATACACTGGTCATATTACAGTGAGCTTGTGTCTGCCCCAGCAGCAATGACTGACAAGAAGCAGATACATGGACGATATATTGATCTAAGTATCAGGTACCCTGCATGTTACATATAGTACTAATGAGGACATTGCAGACATGGATACCCTTAGTCTGAATATACCCTGATGTGTGTCCCGTCTGGTCCCTAAATAGTTAATACTAGCCCTGTATGCTGGCACTATGCCCAGTCAAGGGTGGGTGTGTAATGTGCAAATCACAGTGATTAGAGGCCTGGGATGGAGGCTCACACTGATGAAGGTGCAAGCCAGCACTCTCTGGTTACACATTGAGGTCAACAGATACAGCCTGTTAATGAGCTGGGTGTGCCTGCCTGGGACAGAGGTACCTAAACAGCTGAGTATGCTAGCAGGACTGGATAGTTATACGCCAATAAGGCACAGGCCTAGGGCAGCACATTTTCAGAGGTAGCAGGCTGCTACAATTTGCCTGTGCAGTTATATACCAACAAGCTAAGAAAATGATACATACAGGTGTATATATATATATTTTTATATATATATATATATATATATATATATATATATATATAGATAGATAGATATATTTTAAAATGGTATTGGATTACAAGAGCAAAGCCTTTTTGGGCTCATTTGCATGTCCCTGCCCATGTTACCAGAATGCAGTACAATAACTGTATTTCTCGGAATTCTGAGCAGGAAATACGTTTTTTTAACGTGATTTTGACATTCAGATGTGAACACAAGTGTACTATTTATATACTAATATAAAGGGGAAAACTGTGAGCTATATCATGTAGGGTCACCCAAGTTGGACAGGTCATAGCAGAGAGGTCAGACAAATTGCGGTCCACTGGAGAAGGAACTGGAAACCCACTTAAGTATCTTTGCCATGAAAACCTTATGGATGAGCACAGCCTGGCATTCGACTGGCGTGATGCGGTCCATAGGGTCATTGAGAGTAGGCTTCAACTGAGCAACAACATATATATAAACAGATACATTCCAGGTACAGTTACTTACACAGATACATTCCAGGTACAAAATACTAAAATATATACTTCTATGAATCAGACAAAAAAAAAACATTGTCATCAACATGTACATATATATATGCAACATGTGAGTCACTGAATAATACTGTAAATTTTCCTAGTCATGTTGTGTTCTGCATTTGTGAATAAATACCTGTGTATGCGCATGTCAATAAATACCTTGCAATTAACCATTGTTCAACTTAAGCTGATACGCGTAAAGTAGGGGACTATCTATCTATCTATCTATCTATCTATCTGTCTGTCCTTTCATCTGTCTGTCTCTCTATACATACATATATATATACACTGGTTCTTTAACCCTTTCAATGCTCTAAAACATCACACAGCCCCCCTGCCGTTGGCCTCTCCAGCTGCGCTGTTCTTACAATACTAATTTATATCCGTGCTATTTAATTAGATTTCCATTCATTACCATTTCATTAAATAATTTGTGCACTTTTCACCTAATACGTATAATCTAATTATGAAGTGCTCAGGGGACACAGTGTGGGTCTTACTTACACTTGTAATAGCGGCTAATTACGCTCCAGTTACAAGCCGTGCTGGCGGCTCAGCGCCCTGTGTTTGTGAGCTGATATGTAAATCATGTAACACGCAGAGCGGCGCAGAAGTTACTTTACTAAAAGAGTGCTTGATATGTGGGGTGACTTCTCAGCAGGAGTGGTAGCAATAAGACAAGGTATTAGAATGACGTAGAAAAGATCCAAGTTTTTGCAGGAATTTAAAGGGCCACTGAGGTCAAATGTCTTTCTAAATGCTATTTTGAAGAAAAAAAAACTTGATAATGGTCAAAATGATTGAGAAAGCAAATAAATTAAACATAGCTCTTACACTGACGCTTTTATAACCTTTTTTTTTTTTTTACTGTGTGGTTCCATTTTTTCTCAGAGGAGTCTGCCTTCTACTTCCTCAGGAATATGTGTCCTTGTAAACTAATGCACTTTCCATTACTTTTGTTGAAAACACTGGTAGTTTTAGCTGCCACATTCCTTGTTTTGCAAGTGGAAACTTTCTCTCCATGCAAATTCTCCTCCCAGCTCAGGAAGTTGATTACCTGAAATCAAAATAGTAGTATCCACTGCAGCAGAGGTACATATACGGTAAATTAGAGGCTGTATTATTTTTATATTTTATATTCTAGTGTAGTTCTCCAAAGCAGGATATTTTAATTATATTATTAATTAAGCAAAGAGGGAAGGGACAGAAGGAAAAAGGAGTGAATGAGATAAGATTTACTTTCGCTATTCACAAAAATCAAACACAAAAAAAGTAACAAATAAAAGTAAAAAATGTTGTCCACAAAAATTAACACTTTAAATAATTATATGCCAGACGAGAATTCCCATAAAACTATATAATATAGAAAAAAAATCAGCAAAAACATTTGCATTGATAAGATGTTGTGGCTTGAGTTGGATAGGGAATTCACTATCGAAGGTTGGTGCCAAATGACATATATATATGGTGCGGGATGACATAAATATATACACTAGAGAATTGCCGTCAAAAAATGATGGCAATGAAATTGTAAGGTAACTAATGCTGTTTGGTGTATAATAATGAAATATATAATACATTAATAAATGAATATACTTTACCTATTTTAAAGCATTGTGTTGAAGAGCTGTGAATGTGTTTTGATGTTGCTGCAGCATTAGTGGTGTGGATCTGCTGTGTAAGCGTGCTGAATGTGTGCAGTGTAATACTGTGCGTGCGCGAGACCAAACCGTTAGCGTAGTCGTGTACTTCCGCATTGTCGTAAAATGGCGGGTAATGTGTGGTATGCGTCTTAGCGGAATATCCATAGGTCTTTTGTGATGTTTTGCGAGTTTTTTGTGGTGTTTTGTGTGTTTAGAGTGCTGTAGCCTCGTTTTCGTTTTGTTTGGAGGCCATTTTTTCTCTCGCTTAGAGAATTTTTTAGTGTCTAAACTCTTTTATTTTGAGTTAAATTAAGGTGTAAGTTGTCTTTTTTGAGGTCCTGGAGGCTTCCTCTTGCTGTAGGTAAGCTTTTTATGTATGTGTTGTGTGTATTTATTGTGTTTTGAATTTTTTCATGTTCGCGGGTTGCGGCTGAATTTTGCGAGGTCGTAATGAGTGGTAACGTGTCTCGTATGTTGTTTGCGTTGCAATGTAAAGTTTGTGAGGGTCGCAGTTGCTGTGTGGTGTTTTCTGCGTTACAACGTAAAGTCGCAGTTGCTGTGTGGTGTTTTTTGCGTTACAACGTAAAGTTTGAGAGGGTCGCAGTTGCTGACTTCGCAAGGGCAAGCGTGAGCAACGGCTCTGGCTGGCTTGCCTGCTCACAACTATATATGTGATACCTCACACATTATGAAACTATTATGGTTATGTCTTTCTAGACTTAAACATGATACATCTATTTGATTGGATATAAGAATCAAAATGGCTCATCTGGCCTGCTCATTATATTTACTGTAACTTTGTTTGATCCCAACACTATATTTCCCTCTTGAACTTTATTAAAGCCTTTGATATATTTTCATGTGTCTCTCATACCCCCTCTCCCCTCTAATCTATACATATTATGGGCCCTCCTTGCCACTTGTGTCTTTAAGGCCCTGGACCATTTTAGTCATCCTTCTTTGAATTGTCTCTAATGTATTAATATCCTTTTGGAGATCCTGTTCCCAGATCCGGTCCCCAGTATCCAGGTGAGGTCTGACTTGGGGTCTATAGAGGGACACTACTATTGATCTTTATCTCCTACGTATTCCTCTTCCAATACAACAAAACACCCTACTTGGATGGATTGTTTTAGATAATTGAGCTTAAAAGCTAGTAATTGTATTTATTTCATTGTGTATTTCTGTAATAAACAGACTTTTGTTGTATCCCCTCCTGCAGTCCCCTCCTCACCTGCTGAGTCTTTGTTTAACCTCTGACCTGTAGGTGTTAATCCGACTGGACAGGAGGGGCTGAGTCCACCCGAGGGATGGGATTCCATGACTGGTCATCTGACAGACGGTATTAGATGGGCCAAGCTCCTTGGGAAAGCGCCAGCGCAATGCTCTGCGGGATTTGTGGTCTGTATAAGTATATGTGCAAAATGATTTAAAAAAGATAATAGATAATTTGCAGGTCCTTCCTTGCAGGGAATCCTCAGATATTATATAGGAGAGATGCTCTGCAGGGTCTACAGGGCCGTGAATGATGCAACAGTTTTTCTATATGAGCCTTTGAATAAGTAAACACAACTGTTACATATTCTAACCTTTAGATGCATTGTTCTCAACTATGTGGCTCCATGTTGAAACCTGATTCTGCCTGCTACTTCCTCAGGATAGTGTGTCATTGTAAATGAATGAGCTTTCCATTAGACCTACTGAATGAAGTGGCAGATGCTGATGCCATATTCATTGTGCAGACAGAAGCATTTCTATGCCTTTAAATACGTCTTCCACCCTAAGAGATTTATCAGCAGAAGCCAAAATGATAGATTACACTGCTTATTGATTTGACTTTTGATGAAAGATAAGAACAAAAGACTCATCTAGTCTGCCCATTATGTCTGGCTTAATTTAGACTCATGATAGCCTTGTGCTTGCCGCAGGCATATTTAAATCCCCTCACAGTATTTGACCCTATCACTTCCACTGGAAAGCTATACCACTTATCTATGACTCTTTCTGTAAACTTGTATTTTCTCATGTTACCCCTACATTTTCCACCTTCCAATCATAATCTCTTCTTCTTGTACCTTTTTTTTAAAGTAAATTTATCTCTTCAACTTTATAAAAAAAAATAAAAAAAAAAAAAAAAATATATATATATATATATATATATATATATATATATATATATATATATATATATATCCCTTTCTGGATTGCTACCTTGTCGTGGTGAAGGGGCTTGTGTACTTCAATGAAGCTATGCCATGTATGGTCACCCAAGGTGGGCAGGTCATAGCAGAGAGGTCAGACAAATTGCAGAAGGAACTGGCAATCCACTCCAGTATCTTTGCCATGAAAACTTTATTGGCACAACCAGACACAAGATGTACCTGACATGCTGCAGTCCATAGGGTCACGGTGAGTCGGACATGACTGAACAACAACCATATATATAGTGATAATTTAAAGGTTGTATTATTTAGATGCTCTATGTGGGATGCTCTGCAGATTTTGCAATTCTTGAATGATTGATCATAGTACTGGAGCGGTGCTCTGCAGTGTAGGGCTGCGTTGGATGCAATCCCAGACTTCCACGTGTGCGCTGTACAGCTGTGAGTGAATATGTGTTAGATGTAACTGGTAAAGACATAAAGAGTAGAGACCCTGCAGAGATAGCGTGGGAGAGACTGCTCCTCACTCAGACACCTGATCCCTCCAGGATGGGAATCAGCACAACATCCTCCATTATATATATACTAGCGACTTGTCCGTCAAAAATGACGGGGCAATACAATTTTAAGCCATGGCAATGCTGTTTGCCACACAATGTAAGGCTTTTGCTCTTCTGCGGACCTTTGTCGCTCATTGTGAGCCTATCCCCTTGTGTAAAATGTGAGTACAGTGAATTAATAAATTAATATGAATTAATAAATTAATATACTTTACAACCTATTTATATTTAATATGCAACAATCAATATCCTGAAGAGCTAACAATCTATTTGGATTTTCCTGCATCTGAAAATGTACAGTTGGAGTGTAGATCATCTGAGGAGAAAGTGTCAGCAATGTGCCAAATGTGCAGTGTGTTAGGCGGGTAAAGCAACATCTTAGAATTGTAATGTTATTAGTTACAAGTTAGTGTTGTAAAATGGAGTCCGTTGTAATGATATATTTTGTATCTGCCACATTCCTGGCTAACTCTTACGTGCCTGGCGGTGATTTTCGCGGCTCTGTGTCCTTTAGCCTCGTTTTCATTTTTTTCATCCGCTATTTTTCTTCTCGCTTAGCCGGACTTCAATTGGCGAAACTTCTTAAATGTGACTTAAATTTGCGTGCAAGCTCACTCCCAGACACCCTGCTGTGTGTGATGTTTGTTTTATGTGGTATTTTTTGTTGTGTTTTTGGTGTTTGTGGACGTGCATGGTTTCGCCATTAACCTCATTTTTTTTCTCTAAGTTCCGCAGGTCTTAATTGCTGTTTGTAAAAGTTGTACGTCCTTGTCGGTGTTTTCTGCTCTTCACGGTCGTGTAGCCTCGTTTTCATTTTTTCCGGCTGCTATTTTTTCTCTCACTTAGCCGATTTTCAAGTTGCGAAACTCCTTAAATTCAACTTTAATTCTCGTGCAACCTCACCCCCAGACGTCCTGTCTGTTCCCTGTGCTGTGTGTGATGCTTTTGTTTTTATTTTTAAGTGTTTTTGTTGTTTTTTGATGTACGCGTTTTGGCCGTTAACTTCGTATTTTTGGAACCTCGTATTTTTGAGTTTTCTAAGTCCCACGGGTCGTAATTTTTTTTGTCTAAGTCCGTATTTCCTCATTGTGCGTTATTGTTTTTTTTCTAAGTCCCGGAGCGTTTTCAAAGTCACACTTTTCTGGGTTGTTTTTAACCACGAGTGAGGCGCCGTAGAGCCTCCACCTCCGCAAATGCTGCTCATTGCAGCCAACGTTGGAGCCTCCACCTCCGCAAATGCAGACCTCGCGAACAGAACTCCGTCCCTCACGTGATGACGACTTGCAGTTTGACAATTATATGTGACTAGCGACTTGCCCATCAAAAATGACGGCAATAAAATTTGAAGCCTGGCAATGCTGTTTGCCACAAAATGCGAGGATATGGCCCCTCTGAGCACCTTCAGCGCTCATCGCGAGCCCTGTGCGGAGCACCTTTGATAGTCTCTTCCCCTGTCTACTTTACAGGCACCGCATTATCAACTCCTACTGCCTTGGGCTTAGAATTACTGCCTTGGGTTCAGTGTTACTGGCTTGAGTTAAATGTTACTGCCTTGTATTAAGTTTTACTGGTTTGCATTAAGTCTTAGTGCTTAGGGCTCGTATTTACACCCTTCGGACTTTTTTCCGGCAGCCATTTTTTTTCTTGCTTTGGGGATTTTCAATCTTAAAAAAAGGCAAAATATGCCTCAAATTAACTTGCCACCTCACTCACAGGTTCCCTGGCTCTCCCCCTGTGCTGTGTGTGAGTGTGTAAGTGAATTTGAGTCATATTTGTGTGTTTTGGGATGTTTTTCCAGTTTGGTGGTTCGGCCGTTAAAGTCGTATTTTTGCGAGCACCATCTACGTGCTTTGGGCCCTAAATCATACGGCCCGTAATTTTTGTCAAGTCCCGCGAGTCTCGGGATGAGCGCTAGCTCATTGCAGCCTAAGTCTTGCGTGCCTCAACTGCTCACCTTGATTCGCGAGGCTCGCAGTGCAATGAGCTCCTTCTGCACTCATTGCAGCCTAAGTCGCTTTGCAAGGCAAGCAGTCCCACGTGCCACAACGGCTTGCTTCGCTACGGGCTGCAAGCGTGACGACAACTCGCAGATTGACATCTATTATATGTGATAAATATATATACAGTGCCTTGCAAAAGTATTCACCCCCCTTGGCATTTTTCAAGTTTTGTTGCCTCACAACCTGGAATTAACATGGATTGTTTGAGGATTTGCCTCATTTAATTTACATAACATGCCCACAACTTTGAAGATGTTTTTTTTAATTATTATTGTGAAGCAAACAACAAATAGGACAAAATAACAGAAAAAGTCAATGTGCATAATTATTCACCCCTCTAAAGTCAAAACTTTGTAGAGCCACCTTTTGCGGCAATCACAGCTCCAAGTCGCTTTGGATAAGTCTCTATGAGCTTGCCACATCTTACCACTGGGATTTTTGCCCATTCCTCCTTGCAAAACTGCTCCAGCTCCTTCAAGTTGGATGGTTTTCGCTTGTGAACGGCAATCTTTAAGTCTGACCACAAATTTTCTATTGGACTGAGGTCTGGGCTTTGACTAGGCCATTCCAACACATTTACATGTTTCCCCTTAAACCACTCAAGTGTTGCTTTAGCAGTGTGTTTGGGGTCATTGTCCTGCTGGAAGGTGAACCTCCGTCCTAGCCTCAAATCACGCACAGAGTGGTACAGGTTTTGCTCAAGAATATCCCTGTATTTAGCACCATCCATCTTTCCCTCAACTCTGACCAGTTTCCCAGTCCAGGCTTTCCATTTGGTTAGGATATATTTGATGGTGCTCCTGGGGATCATCAAAGATTTGAATATTTTTTTATAACCTAACCCTGACTTGTACTTCTCAACAACATTGTCTCTTACTTGTTTGGAGAGTTCCTTGGTCTTCATGGCAGTGTTTGGTTAGTGGTGCCTCTTGCTTAGGTGTCGCAGCCTCTGGGGCCTTTAAAAAAAGGTGTGTGTATATGTAATGACAGATCATGTGACACTTAGATTGCACACAGGTGGACATTTTTTCACAAATTATGTGTCTTCTGAAGGTAATTGGTAGCACCAGAGCATTTTATGGGCTTCATAACAAAGGGGGTGAATAGAAAAGCACATGCCCATTTTCTGTTTTCTATTACTAAAAAATACTTCACCAACATAGACTATTGTGTTCTGATCCATCACATAAAATTCAGATTAACAAAACATTGAACTTAAGGCTGTAATGTAACAAAATAAGTAAAAAGTCAAGGGGGTGAATACTTTTGCAAGGCACTGTATATATATATATATACGTATATATATATATATATATATATATATATATATAATCTATTAAGCACTTGTGAAGTTAGAGGATACATTATATATGGTATCACAAGCCTGCTTTTGCAGTGTTTGAACAATCATTGCTCCTTCAGACTCACAATAGAGACTTAGCTGCTGCATTAATGTAAACTTAAACAGATTCTGATTTGTTATTTACTATGGACTCCGATAGTGAGAGGATTGAGATGCAGGATGTAATGTAAGTTTAATACACTACTATGCACAGGCACAGTGCTCTCAGATCCTACAGGGAGAGCTTTCTCCAGTTCTGGCTCATTTTCTGGCCCTCTCTGCGCTGCGGGAGCTGTTATTATATCTGCAGGCATTTCCGTGTTGTTTCAACAGGTTTAATATTACATACAAGCTCCACTGGGCTATAAATCTGCCCTAACTGTGTTATCTGTACTCTGATATACACATAGAGGACTAAATGCATTATGTGGCCTGGGAGTAAGAAGGGTGCCTCCAGAGCTCTATGGCAGTGAACATGTTAATCAATAAACTCTTTGTTGTCTCTCTCAAACATCCCCTTATTCATCAGTCGTCTCACATTTCCCTATCCCTCCATCCTCTCTCACATCCTCCTATCCTTCCTTTCTCTCATATCCCCTCTCCCTCCTTTGTCTCTCACACCCCCTTGCTCCTTCTCTCTCTCTCACACTCCCTGTCCCTCCTTTCTCTCTCAAACCCCTCTCTCGCTAATTTCTCTCTCTCTGATGCACTTCTCCCTCCTTTCTCCCTCACATTAATTTCTCCCCCTTTTTCTCTCACACCCCCTTGTCCCTCCTTTCTCTACGATGATATATCCTAACATCCCCTCTCCCTCATGTCTCCTATCTCCCTGTTGCTCCTTTCTCTCTCACAACCCCTTTTATTCCTCACTTGCCCACTCCGTTCTCTCACATGCCTTTCTCCCTCCTTCCTATCTCACATATCTTCTTCTTGACCCTTTCTCCCATCTCCGTTTCTCATTTCTCTCTCACATCTGCCATTCTCTCAGATCTCTCTTCTAATTTTTCTTTCACATGCCCTTCTTCCTTCTTTCTCTGTCACATCTCTCTCCTTCCTTTCTCCTGCATATTGTCTTCTCCAACCATCCTCTCTCAAACCCCCTGTCCCTCCTCTCTCTGTCATCCCCCTCTTTTCTCACATCTCTATCCCTACACCTCCATTCTCTTACATATCACCCTGTCCCTCCTTTCTCTCCCACATCCCCCTCTTTCCCTCCATTATCTCTCACATCTTCCTCTCCCTCACATTTCCCTGTCCCTCCTTTTTCTCTCACACCTTTTCCCTCCTTTCTCCCTCACATCCCCCTCTTTCCCTCCTTTCTTTCACATGCTGCTTGATTCCTTCTCTCTGACATCCCCATCTCACATCACCCCTCCCTCCTTTCTCTCTCCCATCCCCATGGCTCCCATCTCTTTAACATCCCGCTCTCCCTCTCACATCACCCTTTTTCCCTCCTTACCCTCTCACACCACTCTCCCTCCTTTCTCTCACATCCCCCTTTTTCTATCCTTTCTTTCTCACACCCACATCCCCCTTCTTTCTCTCTCACATTCCCATTGCTCCGTTCTCTCTCTCATCCCCGTTTCCCTCTCGCACCACCCCTCCCTCCTTTCTCTCTCACATCCCCCTCTTTCCCTCTTTTCCCCCTCACAACCCATTTCCCTCCTTCTCTCTCACATTCCCCCTGGTCCCTTCTCACCATGTCTCCCTCCTCCCTCTTTTGAACCCCCTCTTGCTTCCTTCTCTCTCACATTCCCCTTTTCCCGCCTTTCTCTCTCACCCCCCCCCCCCCCACCTTGCTCCCCACTCTCTCACATCTCCTTCCCTATTCCCCAGACTTGTGATATATTCCATGCACTATTTATGTCTCTCTTGTCTATATAATTTGCTGGTACCTCCCAGTGACTTGTCTCACACTGAGCTCCATCTTGACCCACTAATGAGGTTTCCTAGTGATCTGTGAAGTAGTATCAAGTCAATGCACTGATAATAACTCAGCGCCCTGCCTTCTTGTCTCTGCGCACTGTATGTACATGTGGTGTAATCATATAAACACCATCCATCTTACAGCCTCATCCCTGTCATTTAAGTCGTTATCACATTGGCTTTGAAATATTCAAACAGAAAATGGAATTACATTTGTAGTTCTATGAGTATTCTGTTCTCTGTAAATCTTAATTTATGGTTTCCAGTTAAATGAACTCTCCAGGATTTTTTTTATTGTTTTATATAAATATTTTAACTAGTCTATTTAATTAATTTTAGTCTTCTCATAAAAAATGTACACTTAATTTACTTCAAATAAGTCCCCAGAGTGACAGTTTCTAATATTTTGGGACCGCCCCCTTTCTTTCTGTTCACTCTCATGTAGCGAGTTTCACGTCTTTAAACCAAGGCCATGCCCACAGAGTAGGGGTCACATACCAGTGCAAAACTTCTGCATGCAGACACACTAGTATGAAGTCCCTCCCATGACTTGACATGATATGACCTGAATATGTATAAATTAGAGGTGAGAAGGGAGAGGGGGTGATGAGAGAGACCTGCATATACATCAAAGGTTTTAATACAGTTCAGGAGGGGAAGAGCGATCCAGAAAGAGAGGAGCAAGAACAAGAGACCATGATTTTGATGTTGGAAGGTGGAAAATTTAGGGGTAATGTGAGAAAATACTGATTTACATGAAGGGAAATAGATAAGAAACGTTAGCATGATTGGAATAAGCATAAGGCCATGCTGAGGCTTAAAGGTCGACTGTGGTGATCATATAATAAGGTTTCACTTGTTTATTTAGCTATCAATTAGCAATAGAATCATTATTAGATATATATATATATATAAGATAAATCAAATGTAACTTGCAAAACGTATATTTTCAGTGTTTTAAACGTCAACAGATCTGAACTTTCAGAGAGGATCTGCCCCAGGGGCTGTCTGGATAGGAGTATTGTTGTCCTGATAATATTGTTTGTCCGTCCCTGCAGTGAATATTGAAGACAACCCTACACCGGACAAAAATAAATTAAGACATACTTCTGGGCAGATCGTATTTAACTCTTTGACACCTAAACAGGGGTGGAGAGAAGCAGATTTGCTGGAAGCTAAAATGCCACATTCAAGTGTAAGTTGGAAGATTTGCTGCAATCAAAAATGCAAGTTTATAATGTTCATGTTTTGGGGTCTTTTTATTTCTTCTATACCTTTAAATCTATGTCTCTATCTGTATATATAATATAGATGTACAAACTATATCATCACAGTACACATAATATACCATATGTTATATCAGAACACCCAAATCTTTCCAGATAAGCATTCAGGGCTGTCTGACTTTAGAATATCCTAAATATTGTGTGATTATGACCATTTAGGAGACGGTTGCATTGCCAGATGTAACTCTGAGGGCTGATGAGAATAATGAATCATCTGAAACCCACCTGAAATCCAGAGGTACAAGGAACACCTGATACCCCAGTATGGACTAGATTAAGAGGCGGGGGGGGGGGGGGGGACTTCTACTTTAAATGACGTGGCCACCTATACTGCACATGTTCTGGATCAGCGGAGGGTAGATTATGAAATACATTTACCTGTACAAAATGCTTTTTTTCATATAAATTCCTTTATTTCTCCTCTTTCCAAGAACTCCAGACCAACCAACTTCAGTGGGATTGGAATCTCAGTCACTGATCCTACAGATATTAACTGTGCTATTGTAATCCTATATTTAAACATACTGTTTTGTGGAACTGCACCTGAAAATAATATATATATATATATATATATATATATATATATATATATATATATATATATATATATATATATATTATACCGTATTTTTCGATATATAAGACGCACCTGCACATAAGACGCACCTAGTTTTTAGAGGAGGAAAACAAGAAAAAAAAATTCGGAGTCAAACACAAATACACTTTACACACATATACACACCTACTTCACACACAAATATATATATATATATATATATATATATATATATATATATATATATATACTGTATATATACAGTGGATATAAAAAGTCTACACACCCCTGTTAAAATGTCAGGTTTCTGTGCTGAAAAAAATGAGACAAAGATAAATCATTTCAGAACTTTTTCCACCTTTAATGTGACCTATAAACTGAATAAACTCAATTGAAAAACAAACTGAAATCTTTTAGGTAGAGGAAAGAAAAAAAAAAAAGAAAAATAATGTGGTTGCATAAGTCTGCACACCCTCTTATAACTGCGGATGTAGCTGTGTTCAGAATTAAGCAATCCCAGTCCAAATCGTGTTAAATAGGAGTCAGCAAACACCTGCCATCATTTAAAGTGCCTCTGATTAACCCTAACTAAAGTTCAGCTGCTCTAGTTGGTCTTTCCTGAAATTTTCTTAGTCGCATCCCACAGCAAAAGCCATGGTCCACAGAGAGCTTCCAAAGCATCAGAGGGATCTCATTGTTAAAAGGTATCAGTCAGGAGAAAGGTACAAAATAATTTCCAAGGCATTAAATATACCATGGAACACAGTGAAGACAGTCATCAAGTGGAGAAAATATGGCACAACAGTGACATTACCAAGAACTGGAGCTCCCTCCAAAATTGATGAAAAGACAAGAAGAAAACTGGTCTGGGAGGCTACCAAGAGGCCTACAGCAACATTTAAGGAGCTGCAGGCATATCTGGCAAGTACTGGCTGTGTGGTACATGTGACAACAATCTCCCGTATTCTTTATATGTCTGGGCTATGGGGTAGAGTGGCAAGACGAAAGCATTTTCTTAGGAAGAAAAACATCCAAGCCAGGCTACATTTTGCAAAAACACATCTGAAGTCTCCCAAAAGCATGTGGGAAAAGGTGTTATGGTCTGATGAAACCAAGGTTGAACTTTTTGGCCATAATTCCAAAAGATATGTTTGGCGCAAAAACAACACTGCACATCACCAAAAGAACACCATACCCACAGTGAAGCATGGTGGTGGCAGCATCATGCTTTGGGGCTGGTTTTCTTCAGCAAGAACTGGGGCCTTAGTTAAGATAGAGGGAATTATGAACAGTTCCAAATACCAGTCAATATTGGCACAAAACCTTCAGGCTTCTGCTAGAAAGCTGAACATGAAGAGGAACTTCATCTTTCAGCATGACAACGACCCAAAGCATACATCCAAATCAACAAAGGAATGGCTTCACCAGAAGAAGATTAAAGTTTTGGAATGGCCCAGCCAGAGCCCAGACCTGAATCCGATTGAAAATCTGTGGGGTGATCTGAAGAGGGCTGTGCACAGGAGATGCCCTCGCAATCTGACAGATTTGGAGTGTTTTTTGCAAAGAAGAGTGGACAAATCTTGCCAAGTCAAAATGTGCCATGCTGATAGACTCATACCCAAAAAGGTGCTTCAACAAAGTATTAGTTTAAGGGTGTGCATACTTATGCAACCATATTATTTTATTTTTATATTTTTTCTTCCCTCTACCTAAAAGATTTCAGTTTGTTTTTCAATGGAGTTGTACAGTTTATAGATCACCTCAAAGGTGGAAAAAGTTCTGAAATGATTTATCTTTGTCTCACTTTTTTACAGCACAGAAACCTAACATTTTAACAGGGGTGTGTAGACTTCTTATATCCACTGTATATATATATATATATATATATATATATATATATATATATATATATATATATATATATATATATATATACATATACATACATACATATGCATACATACATATACATACATACATACACATATACATACAGATACATACATACATACACATATACACATACATATACACATATACATACATACACACATACACATACACATTTTGGAGCCTCCAGGAGCTGTTGACCCTCCCTGACCCTCCTGATCCTCACCTTTCTTCTCCCCTCTGCCCATCCATGATCATCCCTTGGCCCATCTTGATCTCACCCCATTGCGCAGCGCTTCCTACCAGCACTCCTGTACAGCAGCCTTCCCTTGCGTCGCGTGTGTGACGTCACTAGGATGAACCGGCCGAAGCGATGCAGTTTAGAGGCATGCTGCTGGTGCTGTAGGAAGCACCAATGGAGGGGGATCAAGAGTGGGGATCTAAAGGGGGGCAAGGGAAGGATCAGAGGGGTTGAAGGGGAGAATCAGGAGGGGGAGAGGATCAAGAGGGCAGAAAGAGGCAGTTTTAAAAGGTATATTCGTCGTATAAGACGCACCAATTCTCCCCCCCCCCCCCCCCCCCCCCCAGTTTTGGGGAAGAAAAAGTGTATCTTATACTGCGAAAAATACGGTATACACACATTTTTATATATATATATATATATATATATATATATATATATATATATATATATATAAAAAGAGTGAGGTAGCCGTGAATGTCCAGTAATCCAGTTGAATCAAAAAAAAGCCAGGAAGACAGCTATTGTACTCCAGTGGGACACCATTTCACCCAGGAGAAGCACTCCATCCAGAACGTCAAAATAAAAGTACTCAGAGGGGATTTCAGAACTATCCAACAGCGGAAAACTTTTATATTAAAAATTATTCAATTTTTTAGTACAAAGGATTCGGGCATTAACATTGACTTAGGCTTTCTGGCCCACTTACCCCCCCCCCCCCCCCCCTTCTATTGCTGTTTTTGTAAGCTACATGCTATGCTGAAATGTATAGCTCTTTATTTTACTTTGCTGTGTTGTTATCTACAACCTGATCTATAGACTTACTTATTGACCTATCAGGACATTATTCACAATGCTGGTCTGTTTCTCACTTACCTCTGGCCAATTAATTTTGTCTTTCTTGTTTTTCCAATTTTTATTTTTTTCCCATCTCTTTCTGTTTACTGTTTTTAGTTCATACTTGTATCGGTATCGCTTTTTTGACTTGATAAAGAGAGGCATTATCTCTCGAAAGCTCATCCCTTTATTATGAATATGTTTGTCCAATAAAAAAGGTATCACTATTTACTGCAATACTCTGATTATTCAACTGGATTACTGGACATTCACGGATACTTCACTCTTTTTATATATATATATATATATATATATATATATATATATATATATAAAATGTGTATATATGTATATATATATATATATATATATATTATTTTCAGGTGCAGTTCCACAAAACAGTATGTTTAAATATAGGATTACAATAGCACAGTTAATATCTGTAGGATCAGTGACTGAGATTTCAATCCCACTGAAGTTGGTTGATCTGGAGTTCTTGGAAAGAGGAGAAATAAACTAATTAATATGAAAAAAAAAGCATTTTGTACAGGTAAATGTACTTTATAATCTACCCTCCGCTGATCCAGAACATGTGCAGTATAGGTGGCCATGTCATTTAAAGTAGAAGTTCCCCCCCCCCCCCGCCTCTTAATCTAGTCCATACTGGGGTATCAGGTGTTCCTTGTACCTCTGGATTTCAGGTGGGTTTCAGATGATTCATTATTCTCATCAGCCCTCAGAGTTACATCTGGCAATGCAACCGTCTCCTAAATGGTCATAATCACACAATATTTAGGATATTCTAAAGTCAGACAGCCCTGAATGCTTATCTGGAAAGATTTGGGTGTTCTGATATAACATATGGTATATTATGTGTACTGTGATGATATAGTTTGTACATCTATATTATATATACAGATAGAGACATAGATTTAAAGGCATAGAAGAAATAAAAAGACCCCAAAACATGAACATTATAAACTTGCATTTTTGATTGCAGCAAATCTTCCAACTTACACTTGAATGTGGCATTTTAGCTTCCAGCAAATCTGCTTCTCTCCACCCCTGTTTAGGTGTCCAAGAGTTAAATACGATCTGCCCAGAAGTATGTCTTAATTTATTTTTGTCCGGTGTAGGGTTGTCTTCAATATCCACTGCAGGAACGAACGAACAATATTATCAGGACAACAATACTCCTATCCAGACAGCACATGCAAATTAACCTCCACCAAAGCTCCATCAAAAAACGCCAGGAAGCTTTCCTACCACAAGCCCATTCCAGTGAACACCAACCAATGTGGGTATCCCTAGAGAACTATCAAATGAAACCCTACAAATGGGATAATATCATTTGGTCCCCGACACTCCCCCCAATAGCAAAATCAGGCTACAATAATCCAATGATAAAATTATCCCTGCAGGAGTGGAGAGGGGCGAACTCCAAGCGGCAGTTAACACACTCCCTTTCATCTCTCACGCCAGTCCTTTCGGGGTCCCAGATTATGAAGGAATTAGGGGGGGTCTCAAAAGCGTGGTGGCTCTCGCGGAAACTAGACCTGCTAGGGGCATGGTTCCAAGACGGCAACCTTTTAACCTCTATACAATTCATAAATAAGTACAATCTACCAGACAGGGAGATATTTAACTATAACAAGATATGCCACAGGGTCCAAGAACTGGTCAAATCCTCGGGTCCCCCACAGGACACCTGGTTTGCGAAAGTATGTGCGCAGAATCCCCTAGCCAGAGGCATAATTGGTACCCTTTACTCGCTTGCCAACAAGCCACTTAAAGACCAAAAGCCTAAACATGTCCTACAATGGGAACAGGAAATGGGAGTAGAATGGGACACCCAGAGATGGGGAAAAATACACAAGGCACTGACTAAAGGCTCCCTCTTCTTTAGCTATTTAGAAACAGCAACTAAAGTATTACACAGGGTATACATGACACCTGACAGGCTAAATAAGATAAATCCGCTTTCCCCTCCTGAGTGCTTTAGGAACTGCTCAGATAGAGGAACCTTTGGCCACATCTGGTGGGACTGCCCAAAAGTACAGGCCCTGTGGCGAAGGGTAACTGCAATGATCTCTGAGGTATGAGACAGGGAAATACACCCCTCTAGGGAGACATGCTTACTGGGAATGCCAGTACTGAACGTTAATAAGAACCATAACAAGTGGATACAAATGGTCATGCTGGCAACCAAAAGCCACATTGCAAAGAATTGGAAATCACCCCATTTAGACGGCCAAGAGGTTATAAAAAAATTAAACCACAGCATGATTTATGAAAAAATGACGCATTCATTAAACAACTCCCTCTCCACTTTTAGTCAAATTTGGGACAGATGGGTGGAGTCGGACAAAGCTATTTTAATTTAACAAAAACTTGATTTAGAGTGGAAATTAGTACACTAGGAAGGGAAGGCGTAATTGGATGAGGCAGAGACTCCAGGCCGGGGTGACGGGTGTCTTGGGCGTTGACAACTACTGGCGAATTGAGTAAACTGAAGAAGATAGACAAGAAGAAAGAGGAAAAAAAAAAAAAAAAGCAAGGAAGATACAGGTAATAAGTTCATTGACTTGTTTATTCATTGTTTGTTCGATGTTATACTTCCCATATACTAGGTGAATAATGTAATTCTCGAGCTATGCAAAATTGAACATCTATATATATCTACATGGAAAGACAACAAGTTAGCTGACATGTAAGAATTTGACAAGTTTAGTATTGAGAAGTCAATTGCTAGGGAAGGAATAGCTAGCAGGCGTTTCCTGCAAAGTTGAGAAAACGGAAAAAGGTTATGGTGGACACATAAAGCAGACACCCAAAATTGTCAGGACAGGATAATCATTATTGACAACAAAGTTGTACAAGATATCTAAAACGATGTTAAAAAATCCTGTTTATGCAAAATTGTGTTGGACCTGCGAGTCCAACAATATTGTGTTATTGAGCACTGCTTATGTGTCAATAAAAAGATTTGGAAAAAAACAAAAAAAAAACGCCAGGAAGACAGCTATTGTACTCCAGTGGGACACCATTTCACTCAGGAGAATCACTCCATCCAGAACCTCAAAATAAAAGTACTCAGAGGGAATTTCAGAACTATCCAACAGCGGAAAACTTTTGATTTCAAAATTATTAAATTTTTTAATACAAAGGATTTGGGCATTAACATCGACTTAGGCTTTCTGGCCCACTATCTTAATGTCTTATAGCTAACACATTCCACTTACCCCCCCCCCCTTCTATTACTGTTTTTGTAAGCTATGCTGAAATGTATTGCTTGTTATTTTACTCTGCTGTGTTCTTATCTACAACCTGATCTATAGACTTACTGACCTATCAGGACATTATTCACAATGCTGGTCTGTTTCTCACAACTCTGAACAATTAATTTTGTCTTTCTTGTTTTTCCAATTTTTTTTTCTTCCCCATCTCTTGTTGTTTACTGTTTTTAGTTCATACTTGTATCAGTATCGCTTTTTGACTTGACAAAGAGAGGCATTATCTCTTGAAAGCTCGTCGCTTTATTATGAATGCATTTGTCCAATAAAAAAGGTATCACTATTCACTGCAATACTCTGATTATTCAACTATATATATATATATTACATTCTAAAAACAACAGTCTTCAATGTATTACAATTTACTACCTTTTACAAGCAGGTATTAGAATCAACCATTTTGGTTTCAACTTTCTGAGTTGGGAGGTGGCTTTGAAGCTTTATCCACACAATGGGAACGCAGCAGCTACAACTGCTGGTGCATTTAAGTAAAATAATAGAAAGTTAATTAATCTACACACTCCTGAGGAAGCAGAATCAGCCGAGAGCCAAAAATGCTACTCCTCAGTAAAGAATAATTACATATAAAGGTTGTGTTTATATTTATACTTTCTAAAAACCCTTTGTCCAATATCAAGTTGTGTTATTTAAAAGATAACAGAACTTGAAAGGACCACTGGAGTTTGTTACAAACTTCATAAGCATATGAAGTTTTTCCCAAACTTTCAACATTATCATATATGTAAGCGTGGAGCATAAACACATTTTTAGAGAAAGTCTGCTTGTATCATATAGGATTCCATGACTGCTAGTTTGTTTGTGGCTTGAGGGACACAGAAAGTGTGATCAGAGAGAGAAAGAGTCATCAGAGGAACGAGAGAGAGAGAGTCAGTAAGGTGAGAGAATGAGTAATATAAGAGAGTCAGTCAGGTGAAAAGGGCAAGTGATGAGAGAAAGAGAGAGCAAGGGAATGAAAGAGAGTCAGTAAGGTGCAGAGTCATCAGAGAGAGGGGGGAGAGAATTAGCAGGGGAATGTGAGTCAGTAAGATGAAAAGAGTGCAAGTGATCAGAGGGAGGTAGAGAGCGATCAGGAGAATGAGAGAGAGGAAGGCAGAGAAAGAGTGAGCAGGGAAATGAGAGAAAGAGAGTTAGAACGAGAGTGAGTGATCATAGAGAGAGGAGTGTGGGCAGAGACATGAGAGAGTCCGTAGGTGGAGAGAGAGCAAGTGATCACAGAGAGAGTGAGCAGGGAAATGAAAGAGTGAGTCCCTATGGTGGAGAGAGTGCAAGGGAGGGAGAAAATATTCAGAAGAATGAGAGAGTGAAAGTCTGTAAAGTGGAGAAAGAGCAAGTGATCAGAGATGGAGGGAGGTAGCGAGAGAGTGAGCAGGGTTATGAAAGAGTGAGTCCCTATGGTGGAGAGAGTGCAAGGGAGGGAGAAAATATTCAGAAGAATGAGAGAGTGAAAGTCTGTAAAGTGGAGAAAGAGCGAGTGATCAGAGATGGAGGGAGGTAGCGAGAGAGTGAGCAGGGGAATGAGAGAGTCAATAAGGTGGAGAGAGAACTTGTAATCAGAGAGAGAGTCAGTAAGATAGAGAGAGAACAAGTAATCAGAGAGAGCAGGGGAATGCGAGAGTGTCAGTAAGGTGGAGAGAGCATGAGTGATCAGAGATAGATGAAGAGAGTGAGAAAGTAACTTGGGGGGAGAGAAAGATAGTGATAAGAGAGGGAGGGAAGGAGTCAATAAGCTGGAGAGAGTAAGTGATGAGAGAGAGATAGAGATAATGATCAGGAGAATGAGAGAGAATCAGTAAGGTTGAGAGAGTTTGTGATCAGAGAGTGAGAAAGTGAGAGGGAGGTAAAGAATGAGAAAGTGAGAGGGAGGTAAAGAATGAGAAAGTGAGAGGGGTGATTGTAAAGAGAATGAGTGAATGAAAGAGGGAACATCAGTATGCTGGAGAGTATGTAATGAGAAAGAGAGTGGGAGGGAGGTAGAGAGAGGTCAGGGAAATTAGGGAGAGAGGGAAAGTCAGTAAGGTGCAGAGAGAGGCTGGGGCTAGCATGATTAGAGGAATAAGAGAGACAGAGGGAGATAGAGTGGTCAGAGTAATGAGAGAGAAGTGAAAAGAGAGTGCATAAAGCGTTATCAGGAAATGAGAAAAATAAGTAGAGAGAGAGGGTAGAGGGAGTGATCAGTGGAATGAGAGAGAGAGGTAGAGAAAGTGATTGAGAATGAGAGAGAAAGAGAAAGATCAGAAGAATGAGAGAGAGGTAGTGATAGAGTGTGTTCAAGGGGATGGGAGAGAGGTAGCGAGAGTAAGCAAAGGAATGAAAGAGAGAGGTAGAGAGAGAGAAGTGGAATGTGAGAGAGTCAGTGAGGTGAAGAGAGCATGAGTAATCAGAGAGTGGTGAGAGTGATCAAAGAAATGAAAGAGAGAGGTAGAGAGAGAGAAAGAAGGGGGATGTGAGAGAGTCAGTGAGGTGGAGAGAGCATGAGTAATCAGAGAGTGGTGAGAGTGATCAAAGGAATGAAAGAGAGAGGTAGAGAGAGAGAAAGAAGGGGGATGTGAGAGAGTCAGTGAGGTGAAGAGAGCATGAGTAATCAGAGAGTAGTGAGAGTGATCAAAGGAATGAAAGAGAGAGGTAGAGAGAGAGAAGTGGAATGTGAGAGAGTCAGTGAGGTGAAGAGAGCATGAGTAATCAGAGAGTAGTGAGAGTGATCAAAGGAATGAAAGAGAGAGGTAGAGAGAGAGAAGTGGAATGTGAGAGAGTCAGTGAGGTGAAGAGAGCATGAGTAATCAGAGAGTGGTGAGAGTGATCAAAGAAATGAGAGAGAGGTAGAGAGAGAGAAAGAAGGGGGATGTGAGAGAGTCAGTGAGGTGGAGAGAGCATGAGTAATCAGAGAGTAGTGAGAGTGATCAAAGGAATGAAAGAGAGAGGTAGAGAGAGAGAAGTGGAATGTGAGAGAGTCAGTGAGGTGAAGAGAGCATGAGTAATCAGAGAGTGGTGAGAGTGATCAAAGGAATGAAAGAGAGAGGTAGAGAGAGAGAAAGAAGGGGGATGTGAGAGAGTCAGTGAGGTGAAGAGAGCATGAGTAATCAGAGAGTGGTGAGAGTGATCAAAGAAATGAGAGAGAGGTAGAGAGAGAGAAAGAAGGGGGATGTGAGAGAGTCAGTGAGGTGGAGAGAGCATGAGTAATCAGAGAGTAGTGAGAGTGATCAAAGGAATGAAAGAGAGAGGTAGAGAGAGAGAAGTGGAATGTGAGAGAGTCAGTGAGGTGAAGAGAGCATGAGTAATCAGAGAGTGGTGAGAGTGATCAAAGAAATGAAAGAGAGGTAGAGAGAGAGAAAGAAGGGGGATGTGAGAGAGTCAGTGAGGTGGAGAGAGCATGAGTAATCAGAGAGTGGTGAGAGTGATCAAAGATATGAGAAAGAGTGACTGAAAGGAAAGAGAGAGAGGTAGAGAGTGAGATGATGGGGAATAAGCGAGAATTAGAGAGAGAGTGATCAGTGGAATGAGAGAGAGGGGCGGGGGTCATAGAGAGGAGGTGCAGGCCTGTGGTGTCAGCAGGTGCACAGCTCACTGCTCCTAGATTTATTGGCTGTTTCTGTGAGTCTTGGCTCACCTCTCACTCGTTACAGCTCTGTAGGATAACAAATAAAACTGGTATTGCGGGCCGGGCATCTCAATAGCTATTGTGCGCCCCTGTTCCTCTCCTTCTCTCCGTGTGTCTCCTGTGTGCATTGAAAGGAATTTTGAGGGGATTTGGGCCAAAGCAAACAGAATAAATCCAAGAACGAGCCATCCAGGAAGGGTTTGTGTTTGTGTTTCACCTCTCATGGGGGGCAGCAGCTTGTAACATGGGGTAACAGTGACAAGGAGAGGAAGAACGTAACAGAGCCTGGCTGGAGGTCCGCAGACCCACCGGCAGCTTGGCCAAATATTATCACAGGCTCCTACTGCCCCATCCACACAAAATAATCAACATTTTGAGATGGAGGAGTTTAGAGATCAACTGTATAGTGAAATAAATAAAATATGTATATGCATGTATATATATATATATATATATATATATATATATATATATGTATATATATAGATAAATATATATATATATATATCTTAGTATATGTATATATGTGTGTGTATATATGTATATATATATATGCAAATTACCCTTAGGGATTCATCACCCTAAGAGGTATAGGGGACTCCAAAGGTGGACCCCTTGCTCACTGTGCCTTAGGGGAATACCAGGCACTCTATGCCTGGTATTTCGGGGCTGGGCCACTATAGTGAGTGGGACCAGACTGATATACTACAGGATATTTCTCCCTGTGAAGGGCACAAGTGAGCTAAAAGAGGTTGCTTTCAGAGTGGCTTATCATGTCCATAGAACTAACCTATTAAGGTTAGTTTGTTCTCTGATTGAGCACCTCTCATTTTGTTGTTTTATATATATATATTTTTTACATTTTGGAGTCTGACAAGGAGCAAAATAAGGTAGGTGTCATATTCTAAAAACTTTTATGCACAGGAGAAGTAACTGAGCTCAGGAAGGAAGGGTTATAATACAACCAGTTTAGAGTGATAGCAACAATGGTTTTAAGCAAAACTGTAGTGCCCTAACTAGAGGAGATATGTTTAGTTATGAATTGTTCATTAATACAAATTTAATTATAATAACAATATTACATTTTAGATTAATTAATGAAATGTTATAGTATCAGCCTCAAGTTGAGCTGATTGTCCCCACCCTTATATGTTCACCAAAAGAATGGTTATTGGCTTGAACATAGGTCTAATGCAGTGTTTCCCAGCCTTTATGGAGCCAGGGAACAGCTGTTGACCTTCCAAAATTCCCAAGGACTGCCTCTGAGATGCAAGCCATTATCAACAGATACGTATTTCAATTTGTAAATTTACTAATGTGCCAATGATATGTTTTTAAGGGGTCAATATCTTGTCAATATCAATCTGTTGCATCCCCTTCATTCCTGATCCTCAAGCCAACCCTCTTTCCCCTTTCTGTTTGAGGATCGGCAGGCAAGTCTCAAAGGAAAAACCACTCACAGTTGAGAAACACTGGCCTAAAGGTTATTAAGAATAGGAGGACGAACAATCATTCATAGATTTCACCTACAGCAAACCTGTTGCCAATTTTACTTTAGCCAATGGAGAGCATTGTGTTGGTAACTTTGTGCCTGACGATTTAGCACTTACACTGACCTTGTACTGGGTGGATTCCAGCACTATCTAAGCCTGATCTTTAAAAGTAAATCTAATATTAAATATTGCTTTTTTAGATAACTTGATATATATTTTATTGATGGTCAATACCTTATTAAAACATGTAGTTCCTATAGCCAGGGTATTACAGTGGACTTTTAAATGGTTTGGCTATTTGATTGTCTATTTCTAGCTCTGGCTGTTTTAACTGCAGACTAGTCTCTGTCTATTATATTCACCTAGAACACAGACAGTGTAGATAGAGGTGCAGCCATCAGCCGGACCCCAAATATGAACCCAATATGAGCCTATTTAGCTTCTCTCTGGGAACCAGTAAAATAACATTTATTTTGTTACAGACTTTTACCGTTCTCTGCAGAATCCAATAAGGCTGTGTTTGCCTTATCCCATTTCATCTAGAGGACAATGAACAGGCAAACAAAGGTTGTGTTAATCCTGCACAGTGCCTGGGAGCCCTTAAATGGACACTGAAAGTATTTGTCTTTTCAGGAACTAAGAAAGAAACAAAGGAGAGCACATAGAGCCGAATATGGTTAACTGTGTCACAACAAGTTTAATAAGACACTAATAGATATCTACTTACAAGATATATTTTTGAGTTACATCAATAAAATTCCAAAATATAGAAAATACCCCCCACTCCGAACCCAATAGCATCAATGGAATATAAACATTAGATAATAAAAAAACAGGATGATATGTGTATACCACCACAAAAAAGGAAAAATATGAATAAATGAATATATATATATATATATATATATATATAGATAGATAGATAGATAGATAGAGAGAGAGAGAGAATATATATAGATTATGTGAATATGAACTATGTTTTGTATGAGTTAACACTCTTGAAATGACAGTATAATATGAAAATTACATTAAAATATAATATATTATATTTGATATAAGATATCTAAAATATAAAAATATCTTAATAAACGCAGAGATGCCTCGCAAAATTCCCATTCATTGAAAAGCAGAGATATAAATGTAATTATAAAACATAATTACAGTAGGTTGATTTAAAAACTTGAGTGAAAGTGCTAGATAATCAAGCTCAAAAGTTAGTAATTCTATGCATAAATTACCTGAAATCATCTTCCCTTTCTTTAACTACCTTTTATAGGGTGATTGATGGACTCTCAGTAACTCTGCTAGGATAACTTTAAGGACAGGCACAACCAGAGACATAACATAAGATGAGCTCCTCGGGTCAGTAGGTGCCTACCACATTACTGAAGAGGAGCAGAGGGCAAGTACAAGTAGCACCAGATCTAATGAAGTGGTTGGGCCAGAGCTGAGAGGACACCCAGCTGCGGATGTGTCTGAAGGGAAAGGAAAGTCCGCTGCTGCAAAGTACTCAGCTCAGGAACCTGGAATGTTAGAACTATGAACCAAGGCAAGCTGGAATGGGACATTTTACATCAGACACATCACCAGATCATCTACTGTGACCAAGAATTATGCAGAAGAAATGGAGTAGCCTCATAGTCAATCAAAGGGTGCTTGGTTACAACCATGGCTGCAGAAGAGGCTGAAGTTGTCCAGTTCTACGAAGACATTCAACACACCATAGCTATAACACCAAGAAAAGATGTTACTATGATAATAAGAAATTGGAATGCTAAAGTAGGAACCAAAAGATACCTGGAATATCTGGCAACTTTGGCCTTGAAGTACAGAATGAAGCAGTAGAATTAGTCAAGATAATTCTCTGGTCATAGCAAACCTCCTCTTCCAACAGCCTCCGAAAGGACTCCCCACATGGACACCAACAGATGGACAATATAGAAATCAGATTGACTATATACTTTGCAGCCAAAGATGGAGAAGCTCTATACAGTCAGCAAAAACAAGACCTGAAGCTGACTGCGGCTCAGACCATGAGCTTCTTATTGCAAAGTTCAGATTTAAGAGGGAAAATCATCAGACCAAGTAGATATGAAATAAATAATATCCCTAGTGAATATGGAGTGGACTTAAAGAAAAGATTTAAGAGACTAGACATGGAAGATAGAATGCCTGAAGAACTTTGGGCCCCAGTTTACAAAATTATCCAGGAAACAATTATAAAGAATATCCCTAAAAGAAAGAAATCTAATAATGCAAACTGGCTATCTGATGTAGCTTTAAAGGAAATAGGAGTGAATTGTAGTGGAGATGGGAAAGATTTGTTCAGTTGAATGCAGAATTCCAGAGGATAGCAAGAAGAGACAAGGAAACATTCTACAATGAGCGATGTAAAGAGATATAAGAAGATGACAGAATAAGTCAAGAGATCTTTTCAAAAAAATTGGGCATCTCAAAGGCACCTTTCATGCCAAAGAGGGTGTGATAAAAGACAAAAATATTAAGGACTTAACTGAAAAAGATCATATAAAGAAGAGGTGGCAGAAATACACTGAAGATCTATACAGAAAGGATTGTAACTGGAGTCATGACATCAATAGTTTGTCCAATGAGCTGGAGCCAGAAAACTTGTAGAGTCAAGTGAGATGCCTTGTTGATAAGGCTGCAAAAGTTGATGGAATCCCAATTTAACTATTCAAAATTCTACAAGATGACGCTGTGAAAGTGTTACTTCCCTTATGTCAACAAATTTGGAAAACTCAACAGCGGCCAATAGACTGGAAAATGTCAGTCTACATCCGAATCCCAAAAAAAGGCTATGCCAAAGAGTGCTCCAGTTTTCGAACAATTGCACTCATTTCACATGCCAGCAAGGTGATGCTTAAAATTCTACAAGCTCAACTCCAAAAATATGTGGACCAGGAACTACCAGATGTGCAAGCCCGGTTATACTGAGGAAGAGGCACAAGAGATCAAATTGCCAAAGTACAATAGATAATAGAGAAAGCAAGAGACTTCAAGAAAAGCATTTACCTCTGCTTAGACTATTCTGAAGCCACAAAATGTGGCATGTCCTTAAAGAGATGGGAGCACCAGATCATCTCATTCTCCGTTTGAAGAATCTGTATGTGGATCAAGAAGCCACGGTCAGAACCGAACATGGGACAGAATGGTTCAAGATAGGAAAAGCAGTGCGACAAGGTTGTAAATTGTCTCCTTACTTATTCAACTTATATGCAGAGTTCATCATGTGTAAGGCTGGACTGGATGAATCCAAAGCCGGTATCAATATTGCTGGAAGAAATATCAGCAATGTCAGATACACAGATGATACTACTCTGATGGCTGAAAGCGAGGAGGAACTAAAGGAACTATTGGTGAGGGTAGAAGAAGAGAGTGCAAAAGCTGGCCTGCTGCTCAATGTTAAAAAAAATGAAGATCATGGCAAATGGCAATCTCAGTTACTGACAAATAGACGGGGAAGTGGAGGCAGTGACAGATTTTATTTTCCTGGGATCCAAGATTTTCAGATGGTGACAGTAGTCATGAAATTAAAAGATGTTTGCTTCTGGGAAGGGAAGCTTTGGCAATCTTGGACAAGCTATTAAAAAGTAAATATATTAAAGTATCAACAAAGGTCTGGATAGTTAGAACTATGGTATTCCCAGTAGTAACACAGGGATGTGAGAGCTGGACCATAAAGAAGGCTGAGCAATGTAGATTTGATGCCTTTGAATTGTGGTGTTGGTGAAAATTACTCAGAGACCCTTGGAATAAATGAAGATGCAATAAATCAGTACTTCAGGAGGTGTCACGACCTTTGGGCGCACCTCAAGTGTGCGCCGTCATCTTACCCCCCGTCAAAATCGCACATCAACAGCAGCGCGCTTGACAAAAGGAAGCAGTGACACCAGCGCGTCCCACGGATCAGTTTCAGTCACAGATCTCTGACATGTCTGGTGCGACCAAAGGACAGTGTTTTATTTCAGGAAATCAAGACAAATGGTTCACTGGAAAGAATGATCATGGGGCTGAAGCTCAAATATTTTGGCCATATCATAAGAAGATAGGATTCCCTAGAGAAGACTCTGATGCTGGGAAAGATTGAAGGCACAAGAAGAAGAGGACGACAGAGCCGGAGATGGATAGATGAGGTCAATAAACATGAACTTGTTGGAGCTCAGAGGGGCAGTGGCTGCTGTCCATAGGATCACGGAGAGTTGGGCATGACTAAGAAAGCAAGCAAAATAAACTCTCATTAAATGGGCAGGATCTTCCTTCTTATGATACCATTACTATAAGAGATAATTAACATCCTAGATAATTTGAAGATGATAGGGACAATGTTTTTTAGGTAATTTATCCATAAAATGTCTCTTATAAGCTTACACTTCTCTTGATTTTTTAAAAAAAATAATAACCAGTTAAAAATATATTTAGCTATATATTTCCTTTCCGTTCTGATTAATTCTCTATGGTAAAAGAGCTTGCAATCTGATTTCATTCTTCCTTTAGGGTAAAAGAGCTTGTAAGGTGTCTTAGATCTTGCTTTAGGTTCAAAGAGCTAGCTATCTATTTTAATCTTGCTTTATTGTAAAAAAAAGCCTATCAGTGATCACGTCTCAGAAAGCTGATGCTGTGACATGGTCCCTGATAGGCTAGGACATTGCACTGCACATCCAGCCTTACAGAGTTTTTGTCTGTCTCCTTCCTGTTGAAGCCACATCACTTCATCTCAGAATCTAGGACAGACCAGTCTAAACTCTGTGGGTGACTTGGCACTGCGGGCATTTTTCAATCAACAGATCTTGCTTAAGTATACACTAAATTACCAGAGTAAGTGGAACTAGGGACAGGCAAAATGGAATGACATAAAGATACGCTGTCTGGCACTTGTGCCTGTGATGGAGGAGGGCTGGCGGGTGACATTATCTCTTTCCTACATATATTCATCACCTCACAAATGGGCTGGATCACTTCCCCGCTCGCCGTGCAGATGTTGTGTACAGCTAACAGTCCGTAAATCTCATCGTTCAGTGCTACTTATCTTGCTGTGATAGATAAAGAGCAGGAAATCTGTAAAAAAACATGGGACATATCCAGAAATGTTCTATATCTACAAGGTGCTGATACAAGATTGATGCTAAAGTTGTAATTTTCGGGCCAAGTTTTATGGGTAGTTTATAATAATCAGTCCAGGATTTGTAGATTTTTTTTGACCATTCCTAATAAAAAAAGAGGAGACAGAGTTAACATGATAGAAATCTTTACATATATCTATATATAATGTAATCAAGTTTAGGAGAGAAGTATGCAAGAACAAGAGATCATGATTTGAATTTGGCAACCTTCTTTATCTAGGGCTGTAAAGTCTCTGTGATTATTAATATATATCCTGTTTTAAAATAGAATAACCTATCAATTCTGCTCCCAAAGCTTTTGAAATTTTAATTTTCAATTTAAATATGAGTTCAATTAATGGAGCTTCATTATTTTGTGTAATATATCTCCAATAGGTCTGATTTTAGAAAACAGAGAAATGCATCTTGCACAGAATACAGAAGCAAATGAAACAAACTGACACTGATCTGAAGTCAAGAATGTGATCTTATTATCCCAGAAGACAAATCAGTGGGCTCTTGGTTAAATGAACTGTTGTTCAAGACAAATGGCACCTGTTTGTGAAGTATTTAACAAACTAACATTAGTACCTGTGTAAGTCATGGATATAAAACATTTTTTTTTTTAAAAAGCATGAACTTATGAAGTCTCTTTTATGAAAAGAGGAATATATTTTGACTTTGTTAAATAATTTTCTGAAAGAAGCATCATGAGGGCATGTTTTATCTATTATTCAAGGGAGGGAGATAAGGGAACAGAGGTAACTCATTAGGCTTTATTAGCTCATTGGGGCTTTATTAGATCACTGGATCTGACTGACATTGCTACCACTCCCATTCCCCCTCCAAGAAACAGGCAGATTGCATCAGGAAATGCAAGCATTTCTCTCATACACAAAACTTACACCAAAGTATCATGAACGCCACCAGGGTCCAGCATGTGTTTTCTAATGCAGGACATGTCTCTGCTATGGAATCACCTGTTTTGTTTTTGCTGATTAACATCCTGACATGCAAGGAGACTTTGAATGCAAAGGAAGTTTCTATCTGTACAGGGGGATTGTGATGTTTAAAACACTGAGTGCTTTCAACATAGCTCATTTATTTACAAGGACAGGAGTAAGGAAGTAGCAAACAGCATCAGCCGTAAATGCTATAAAAACGAATCTGTGTCCCTATAAGATGCTGAGCTTGCAGTTGGTTTTGGAGAGTGACCTCTTTTATTTAGTAGTTGCAACATAAGCTTTCATCTTCTTTTTTTTAAGCCCTTGATGTAGTTTGTTTAATTATCAGGAATATATTTCTTTTGCAAATGGCTCTGAGGAAGCGGAGAAACGTGCAATAAAGGGAATAATACTGAAAAGAGACCAGTTAAGTGTTTTAAATGTTTTCCTTTTTTTCAAATAAGGGTCACAGAGCACAAAAATGTATTCAGAAGTTTACCTGCTCCTAAGGGCTTGTCATTTGCCAGCCAATGAGATCTAAAGACGAATGAATGCGCCATGTATTTCCTGTTAGTTTCAATAAAGTTTAAACAGATTTTACTTAATATTCTGACTTTGTAATGTTTAAAATCCTCTATTAGATCTTTGGAAAAAAACAAAACTTGTTTTCCACGTCCAAATTGTTTTTTATTTTATAAGAAACTATTTCCTTCTAGTCTTTCAATAAATAAAGCCGTTTAGGTGACCAGGACGTCTCTGAAAGTACATTTACAGGAACAGAACACTCCCCTCGGCATTATCTCAGTTGTCAGACGTGGACGTTGGGGACCTGAAGTCTTGTATTCTTGTAGCAGCCATATCCTTATACCCACAGCATCCTCACTGAGGAATCTCACTCCCTGACCTGGGACGGCTCATGAGCTTCTTTGCATTAATCAGAGGGGTCAGTGGCTACTGCAGAAGAGGCCAAAACAAATATATACAGCAGAATACACTAGACGCCATGTTTAAATACTTCATCACTTCCCACACGACTCCTAAGCTTGTGTCTGACATGTGTCACATTATTATTCAGTCCTCTCTCGATGTTTAGCTCATGGACTGACAACGGGATGGGGAAAACACTCATACAAGCTATAGATAAACTGGAGATGGACAGGCCCAAGAGGCCTGTGTGTCCGTATCTGGCCTTCACCACCAGTCTCATGAAGGAGATGTGAGGCCATACTGACTACCTCCTCACTACTTACCTCCACAAGTGTGGCTGCACAATTATAGTATGGGAAATTGAACAAGATTGAATTAGCTGAGTGGAAAATGGATTGGAGGGGTGTGAGATGAAGCTTGTATAGATTGAAGGGGTGTAAATTGAATAAGAAATGGTTTGAAGAGGACTGATCTGAGTGGGAAATAGAATTAAAGGAACGGAGCTGAATAGGAAAAAGGGCCTGGAGGTTTCTGAACTTAATAGCAAGTGGGTACAAGGTCTGGTCTGGATGTGAAATGGATGGCAGTGGTCTGGACAGAATGGGAATGGATTGAAACTGAATGGAGAGTTGAATAGATTGAAAGGGTTTTGAATAGAGGAGAAAATAGAATGAAGTGGCCTGAACTGAGAGGGAATAGATTTCAGGGGTCTGAACCCAAGGCAAAATGGCTTGACTGGATGAACTTAGGGGGAAATGGAATGAAGGGGTCTCAACTGAGGGGACATTTAAGTGGTCAAAACTAAAGGGAAAATCAAATAAAATGGTTTTATAGTGAATGGGAAATAGATTGATAATTCTGAACTGAGGGGAAAATGGACTGAATGAGATTGAATTCAGGGAGTTTGATCTGAGAATGAATGGATCAAACTGGACAGAATTAGAAGGGGGAGTTGAGTAAAGGACCCGGACATCACACAGAAATTGACTGGATTTCAGCAGAAGGAAAAAATGGACTGAGAGGGAAAAAATGCATGAGGTTCCAATTAAGGGCCTCATTCAAATGCATTTTAGCCAATTGAATAGGGCTCTATATAAGCACAGAACAGATTTTGGATAGAAGTTCACTAACTAAAAACTTATGTTAAAAAATATGCTAAGTGCTTATATAGAGCCCTTTTCAATTGGCCAAATCCCATTTGAATGAGGCCCTAAGTATCACTATACCAGAAGAACCTGGGGAGCTTTATAAGCTGCACATATAAAAGTGATCATAAATGTATTGTAGACTACTCTATCAGTGAAAGGGGCAAAGCCTTTAATGGCAAAAGTGTAGCTCAGGGTTCATTTAATGCCATCATTTCTCTACACTAGTCATGCCAACAGATGTTTTACTGTGTTGGCATCTTCTATATAAAGCAATGGCCGTATTGTATGAATATTTTGCCATGGCTGCCATACGCAGTTTGTTGTCAGTACTGTGCGGTGGCAGGCAGAGCCCAGTCTGAATATAAACACAAGAAGTCATACTGATCTTTTATTTTGCAGAGTCGGAACGAGGTCAATTGGCGCAAGATCGTTCAGTCAGGAATGAGCCAAGCTCTCTGCCAACCTTGCATGTGGGTAAGGGATGAATGTGTTAGATTATACAGGATGGTAGCAATGTGCAAGATCAATATAGGTCACAAACTTCCACTGTACTTACATTAATAGAAACTGAGGCTGAAAAAAGACCATTAATCCAAAAAAGTTCAACCTTTTTAGATCTCTTTTTGATCCTTGTATTATGTGAATTGTGAGAGAAAAGCCAAAAACCTAATTGACACACTGCCAACTGACTAATTTCATGAATAACAAATGTCCCAGATCACCAAAACAGGCAATTGGATTATTTTCTGGACTAATATCCTAGTTTCTTAGTTATCCAACAAATAAAAGAATATCCAACCCATTTGTAAAATGATCTACTAAATCTGCTGCCACAACCTCCTGTGGTTGAGAGTTCCACAATCATCAGACTCTGTGCCCATTATGTGAAGATATCACTTCTCTTCTAACCTCAAGAGGAAAGCTCTTGTCCGTTGTAAATTTCTTCAAAAGAAATGTTCACCGGATGTATTTATATAAGGAAATCAAGTAATATGTCAGTGTAAACCAAAATTATAGTCCAGCACCAAAAAGCCAAGGAAGTCTCCTGCATGATGTTTCTAATCTAGGGATAATGGTTGGTCAGATCCATATCCCTTGCGTCTGCAACTGTATATACAGAATTAAATGAGGTATAGGGTAGGGGTATATGGTGCAATTGGAGAGGTTTGAAGTAGCAGTCATATGGTGCACTACAAAGAAATACAAGAAACATGGTGATATAAAGAATAATAACAGGAGTTAAAGAGGTTGAGAGGTTATATGGAGCTCTGAGGGGTTTATAAGAGATGCAATCTTGTCCAAAAAGCCGTACAAGATACACTTTTAGCAAGGACGCTAAATAATCCACACCTGCCTACCACATACACACTCGCATATACATTCGCCGCCATTTTACAACACTAACTTACACAATGTGGAAATACACAACTACACTAACGGCTTCCCTTCGCGCATGCAGCCTATTTACACTACACACTGCACACATTGCTGACACTTACACCTCAGCTCCACAACAGTGCAAACCGACATTGTATGCTGCAGGAACATCAAAACAGATTGTCAGCTCTTCAGCCCAATGCTTCCTGCATATATTACATACAAATAGGTAAAGTATATTAATTTCTTAATTTCTTAATTATTTCATTAGAAAACAAAAATACATATACACAAAAAAAAAAATGATCACAATAAACACAAAAGACATTCACTGCGCGGCTCACAACGAGCGCCAACGCTGCTCATAGCACACAAACTACAGCAGGGGACAGCCTTGCAATAAGCGCAAAAAGCAGATCAGCGCGGACCTTACAATGACAGCAAAAGAGCCACGCAATGAGCGCCGAAGGTCCCCAGGGTAAAAAACGTTTCCATTATGTCTCAAACAACATTCCCTGGCTTACAATTTCATGCCCGTCATTTTTTGACTGGCAATTCACTAGTTATTTAATATAGTCATTCAGTCGAGTCCGCCGCTCTGTGACCCTATGGACCCCAGCATTCCAGGCACATCTTATGTTTGGGTGTGCCAATCCATAAGGTTTGGAAAAGATACTGAAATGGGTTGCCAGTTTCTTATCCAGTGGACAGTGATGTGTCTGACCTCTCTTCTATGACCTGCCCATCTTGTGACTCTACATGGTATAGCTCACAGCTTCACTGAGATACACAAGCCCCTTCACCACGACAAGGTAGCGATCCAGAAGGGGATGTAGAGTTATAAAGAAGGATTATACTGTATGAACTTATATAAAGATTTATAGGAAGCAACATATAAGAAGATAAAGGGAGCATTAGAAGCATTATAGCAAGCAATAGCAAGAGTTATAGGAAAGGAATTAAATGAGAAGTAGGAGAAGTAATAGGGTTGTGTTAAATGTACCAATAGGAGAGGTTATGGAGTAGTTTATGGAGCAATGAAGTTATAGGGGACAGTTACATAGAGTAATCAAGTTATATGGAAGTGTTTGATGGAGCGTCATATAGGAAGGTGACATGAAGCGATGGGATACTTTATAAGGAGGTGTGACATGAAGCAACAGAAGCAGTTATAGAATATATAGTGTTGTACAGCACAATAGGAGTGGGTTAAGGTAGGAGTTATAATGAGTATAATGAGTTATAGGAGTATATCATGAGAATACAGTGTCTTTGTACTCTGGCAGTGAAGGGGTTATCTCCAACCACATTATTTGGATTTAGGCTCAGCTGCCTAACTGAGCCCCACTCCTATCTGTAGATCTGCGGCTGCACTCCAATTAACCCCTTCCTCTCTCCCAGGCCCAGCCGCGCTCTGCACACATACCCAGATAATGATCTGGTATAAAATACCTCACATTTGGGACTCTCAATTAACCTGAGAGCAGCCATCTTGTGCTGGACTGATATTATCTCAACAAGATTTCTGGCTTCCTAAATTATTACCAGAAATAAACATTCTGCACTTATACTCTACAGCTGAACCCTTAACGGAAGTTGCCATTATAGTGTTAACTCATACACTGCCATTGCTTTAAGAATATTGAGTGAAAGTACTACTTTACATGGAGCAGCATTACAGCAGAATTGGTAGAAATGAAATTGATTAAAGTGTTTTTCATGAAAAATTGGTGCCCTATTGTATAGAAAATGTACCTTTCCTGTTTTGTTCCTGCCAGCAGTGGCGTACAGAGGCCAGTAGTGGTGCAACAGTGGCACGCAGAGACTTTGTTTAACTTGTTCTTAGGGTTGGGATTTAGGGTTAGGGGTTAGGGTTCATGGTTAGGGTAGTGGCAGATGATAAGCTTTACATAGTAAAGTAGTGGCGCTCTGTGCGCCACCAACTGGCCACTGCGCTGGCGGGCACAAAAGGGGAAAGATCCTAGAATAATTACAAAACCAGGAGTACTTTGCTCTACCTCTTGTCATGACTGGTTGAATCATACACAGTTATTATTATTATTATCGTTTATTTGTAATGCATTAACGTATTCCATAGCGCTATACATGCTTTGTGTTCAAGGCAAAACAATATAAACACATTACAAAAGATGGAGGCCCTGTCTTTGAGCTTAGAATCCAGTGTCCATAGAGCTTTCCCCAAAGTACATTGCAAGATTTAAAGCTCGCAGACTATTCTCCTCTGTTACCTCTCCCAATAACTCCTTTTGTGTTGTACAGCACTATCAGCCTTATTAAATTGCGATTCAGCAAATTTAAAAGGGCTCTATTTAAGCACATAAAATATTTTTACAGAAGTTTTTAGTTAGTGAAGACCTTGCTTTTGGATAGAAGTTCACTAACTAAAAACTTACGTAAAAAAAATGTTCTATGAGCTTAAATAGAGCCCTTTTACATTTGCTGAATCGCAATTTAATAAGGCTGATATATTCTACTAGTCACTTGCCCGTCAAAAATTACGGTATAATATTGTCTTAAAAAATGTGTCTTCGGTCTGTGCGCCCTCCTCTCTCTCTCTCTGCGCCCTCCTCTCTCTCTCTCTCTCTGCGCCCTCGCTCTCTCTCTGCGCCCTCTTCCTCTCTCTGTGCTCACTCTCTCTCCCTTCTTCTCTCTCTCTCCCCCTCTCCTTCTCACTCTCTCTCCTTCTCACTCTCTCTCCTTCTCACTCTCTCTCCTTCTCACTGTCTCTCCTTCTCACTGTCTCTCCTTCTCACTGTCTCTCCTTCTCACGGTCTCTCCTTCTCACTGTCTCTCCTTCTCACTCTCTCTCCTTCTCACTCTCTCTCCTTCTCTCTCGCTCTCCTTCTCTCTCTCTCTCCTTCTATCTCTCCCTCTCCTTCTATCTCTCCCTCTTCTTCTATCTCTCCCTCTCCTTCTATCTATCTTCCTTTCCTTTCCTCTCCTTCTCAATCTAAAGATAATGGCAAGAAGCCAGGGTAATTTATTGCACATTTATACCGCTTGAAATAATTACCATCATTTTGAATGCACATTAAATTCATCTATGATCCATCAGCAAAGCTTTCTCCCACTTCATTTTATTTATCTCTCCAGGCTGAAGGAGGAGCAATGACTTTCCTCATTAGTATTTTTTGTGTTAAAATTAGTTTTCAAAACATATTTTTTTCTTGTAAAAAGCTATTTTTCCAAAATTATTTTAAATGCATGGTAGGAAATTGTGTTAGTTTCACGGCAGCATAAAGCAGGGTTATTTTTAAAAAGTAAACTAAATGAAGAAATAAAATAATTAAGGCCTATAATCTATTGATATGAAATTATTCTGTACTGTGGCAGCCATTGTATTTTTTAAGCTGATTGAATTTGCTATTGTACATTACCAGCAGAGGAGGACTCTTAAAAATGATTAGATTCACTAGCACTATAGTCTGCCACATTTTAAGGGAGACACAAGAATTGTTCTCTACACTCAAAACCAGATAAACAGACATGAGAATGGCTTCTCCATTTACAGAATAATATCATATAACTAGAAAATTGCCCGTCAAAAATTATGGGAATAAAGTTTTAAGAGTGGCAATGCTGTTTGCCACCCAATGTGAGCACCTTTGGCACTCATCTGCGTCCTCCCTTATGTCTCATTTCCCTCCTCTCCCTCCCTTGTGTCTCCTTTTCCCCCTCCTCTCTCTCCCTTGTGTCTCCTTTTCCCCCTCCTCTGTCTTTTTTGTCTCATTTTCCCCCTCCTCTGCCTCCCTTGTGTCTCCTTCCCCCCTCCTCTGCCTTCCTTGTGTCTCCTTTTCCCCCTCCTCTGCCTCCATTGTGTCTCATTTCCCCCTCCTGTGCCTCCCTCGTGTCTCCTTTTCCCCCACCTCTCCCTCACTTGTGTCTCATTTTCCTCCACCTCTGCCTCCATTGTGTTTCATTTCCCCCTCCTCTCCCTCCCTTGTGTCTCCTTTTCCCCCTCCTCTCTTTCCCTTGTGTCTCCTTTTCCCCCTCCTCTGTCTTTTTTGTCTCCTTTTCCCCCTCCTCTATCTTTTTTGTCTCATTTTCCCCCTCCTCTGCCTCCCTTGTGTCTCTTTCCCCCTCCTCTGCCTCCATTGTGTCTCATTTCCCCCTCCTGTGCCTCTCTCGTGTCTCCTTTTCCCCCACCTCTCCCTCACTTGTGTCTCATTTTCCTCCACCTCTGCCTCCCTTGTGTCTCCTTATTCCCCCTCCTCTGCCTCCCTTGTGTCTCATTTCCCCCTCCTCTTCCTCCCTTGTGTCTCATTTTCCTTCACCTCTCCCTTCCTTGTGTCTCCTTTTTCCCACCTCTTCCTCCCTTGTGTCTCCTTTTCCTCCACTTCTCCCTCCCTTGTGTCTCCTTTTTCCCACCTCTCCTTCCCTTGTGTCTCCTTTTCCCCCTCCTCTCCCTCCCTTGTGTCTCCTTTTCCCCCTCCTCTCCCTCGCTTGTGTCTTATCCTCCTCCATTTCCCCCTTATTCTCCCTCCCCCCTCCAAAAACCTCCCTATCCCCTTTGTCCTCTTTTCTTACCTTGATCCGCTGAGCTCCTGCTGCTGCAGCGCGTCTTCTGCCTGTGTCCGGAACATGCTAATGACGTGACGCGCATGTGACGCCACATCATTAGCATATGCCGTTATGGTCACAGCAAGAAGACGCGCAGCAGGGGGGAACACACGAAGAAGGAGCTCAGCGGATCAAGGTAAGAAGAGAGGAGAAGGGGGTTAGGGACTAGTCCCACGGGCCTGAGCGGTGAAGTCCCGCAGGCCGAAGTCCTGCGGCAGTTGCGGCTAAGTCCCACGGGCCTCGCAGTTGTGTCCCTACGGGCATGACCAACATCGCAAACGTTACCCACACTGACAACTATATTAGTGATTTATCACTGTAGTCATAGCTTTAAATCTATTTCCTTTTATATGCAATATAAGTAGATGCTGCCATTTCAGTTTCCACAGTTCTCACTTAGGAAGAGCACGTCTATGTTCACAATAGAAATGTGGCAACTACAATTGCCAGTGATTTCAATAGGACTAATGGAAACTTTATTAGATCTCAAGAGCACAGCCTCTTGAGATAGAAGCAGCCAAGTAAAAAAACAAATGAAACCATGCAGTACATAATACTTGTATGTCAAACAGAAACAAATTAAATTTTTGTTTATTTGTTTTAAAAAAACAACATTTTGGCCGTTATCAAACTTAATCAATCACAGTGGTCCTTTAATATATTAAAGGCTGAATTATTTCGAAATACATTTTGCACATTATGAAGTTTAGTTCACTTATTGTAACTAAACTGCATAGATCCTTTGTACTAATTAAAAACAGACACAAGCCAATTAGACGATTCTAGGGGCTAGTATTAAGTTACCATCAAAAACTACCTCAGAAATGCGTGTGAAATGCATTTAAGGTGATAAAATGGTTTCCTAACAGTTAGTTCCACACAGCGCTTCAAAGAGAGGCATAAAAGAGATTGCGTTATGATGGGATTCCCTGAAAGGAACATATGGTGCGTTATAGACCATACGAGAAGCGCGTATTATGGCCAAAGGAAGGAGCGAGGCCTGCTGCTGAACTTGGAAGCCTTTGAAGCTGTAATTTGGATCGACCTAATGCGAAGCACAACACTGCAGTATAAACAGCGCAGATGCCAGGGACGCATTTGTAAATACGTTCCAATAAGGGCCTTAAAAGCAAAACCATCTGTGTTTAGAGGGAAATACACAGAGATCCTTGTTGTTTTTAAAGAGAGATGCATAAATGTATATGTTACGGCTTCCGCTTATGTACAGTAGTTAGCCGTACGCAGGAGAAATGCTCTCTGGGTAAAAGTGATTGCAATCAGGCACTGCAGGTGTTGGGTTACCACAGGATAACCAGATGCTTAGCTAAATGGAACCATTTCCAAACCCCAGTCCAATTTAAAGACTTTAACAAACAGAAATATACATTATTTTCCTCAGCGTAATCCCCTGCTTTACTGTGCCTCTCATACATCACTTCTGTGCGTTTTTTTTTAAGATGGCTGCCTGTAAATTTTCACGGCTAATAGCTGTGAAGTAACTGCGACTTCAGATTTATTCAGTACTGTTACTTCACTTAGGTAAATTTAGCCCCTCGTTAAGTCGGCCTGCAGGCCTCATTAGGTTCTTGTTATTGCGTATTCAGTTTGAGAAGCTTTATTGCTGAACAGTAGAGTAATGAGCTCATAACAGATAGGCTTCTGTCATCACCGCCATACCTAAAATGGACACTGACAGATGACAACATCAGACCATGTAGAAATATGTGTGATTAATAAAACATACATTTTATCTAAATTAGAAATTGAGATGTATTAGAAAATGCATGTATTTTTTTACTTAGCTCTATGCTGATGTTTTATAAATAAAGAGTAATAATACTACTACTGAAGGACCCCCGGGGCGGAACCAGCATGCTCGTATCTGCAGCGGGGGTCCCTTGACATGGTAGGACCAAGTCCCGGCGGAGGAAGAGGGGGGGGGGGGGGGGGGGCCTCGCGTGAGAGGTGCAGTGGCTCCGCATCCCTTAAGCAAGCACAGGCGCCATTTTAGCTCCACTCCCTGGCAGGCAGGGAACCAGGCAGCAGCAGGAGCAGCCGGATGGTGAACATAGAGTGGTTTGATTTTGTATGCATAATTTAATAAGTTGTGTTGGGGCGGGTGGGGGAGTTGCCCGGGCCAATGGTGAGGAAGGGCCGTCCTGGAAAGGTGTGATGACGGCACAGAGGTTGACCTCTTGAGCGTGGGCTCAAGGGATGGGGTTACTGCCAAGCCCGGGGCTCCTCCCCCATTGTAGTGAATTTACATATGCCATTTGCATATGATAAAAATAAAACTCGCTGCAGCCAGTTGTACCCTTGTGTTGTGTCATTTTTGGGGGGTCAGGGACTTTGGGTCTTGCCGGGTCATGATGGATATAGCGGTCCTAATACAATTTTCATGGGTTTGACCCCTTTTTTAATAGAACGTTATCAAAACTGTAAGCTTTGCCTCTGTTCTAGGCCATTAGGGTATTCTTGTGTGATTATTTTTCTTTGTAGAATAGATAGTAACTTAGAGGGATATCTACCCCATATCTAATCCTATTGAAAAAATGAATGGCCATAGCTTCCATATTTCCATTGTTCCACAGGACGGCGTGTCCTTGTAAACTAATGAGCTTCCCATCGGTTTTGTTGAAAGCACTGGCAGTTTTATTTAGTCAAATTTACGATGTGAAGGTAGAAACTTCCTCCGCACTCAAATCCTCCTCCTATTTCAGGACGTTGATCAGCAGAAACCAACATGGTACATTCCATTGCAGCATTAGTTCTTATATATGAGGAAATAAATTAGAAGCTTTTTTTACATAGTAAAAGTATTATCTTATTTTACTTTTCATTTGCTATGGCAGAGACAGTGTTAAAAAGAGATCTTTGTCCAGACCCCATCTGAACATGAAATATAGATATGATTCTAATTAGAGATAAGCCGAGTTATTGACTGGTTGACTTGAAAGAAAATCTGCATTACACATTCCGGCAAAAACAGCAAAGCCGGACTTTACGGAAGACAAGTAATGGGCCTGGGGAATACTCTGTCCAAGGAAGTCGTTTTAGTAATGGAGACTAATGGAGATTAACAACTGTTTAAGAACTGCTTCTAATTGGATGTAAGAGCTGTCATTGTTCCAAGGTTCGGTCTCTCTATTGCTTTCATGCTGAGCCACATATACAGCTGCAGATTATCCCGAGGCACTATTAGTATGCAGTGGGGTTATTAGGAAGCTCTGGAAAGTCTCTGTGATGTCATATAATATGAAGTAGGAGGGGCGGCTGAGAATCACGTCCACAGCTCTATATCTTAGCTGTTAGGTTACAACACCTTCTTCCCAGCAATTATTAGGAAGGCCTTGATGTAGCTGACTGGGAATGTTTCCACTGCATATTATTCCAGCTTTGGGAAATCTTATTATCCAGAATATTTTATGTTTAGGGTTGGATACAGTGCTATTATATTAGGGGATGTGGTTTGAATAGGGTCATGGTTACAGTCAGGGATCAGTTTGGAGTTATACCTGATGTTGGGGTTGTGATTAGAGTTGGTTTTCAGTTGGGCATAATAAGGTGGTTATGATAAGACTTAGGGTTGTAGATAGGGTTGATATTGAAATATGGTTGGGGCTAGGGTTGTGGATACGTTTGGTGATTGGTAGGGTTGGTGCTGGTTGTGATTTGCATCAGTGATTAGTTAGTTTTAATGTTTGGTTAAGTTTGTGGTTAGGACTGGAGTTGTGGTTAGAGTTGGATTAGGGTTGCGGTAAGGGTGAGAGTTGTGTTTACAATTAGTGTTGTGGTTGGGGTTTGTGTTGGGTTATGGCTCTGGTTAGGGTTAATGTTGTAGCTAGGGTTGGCGTTGGGGTCGGGTTGTGGTTAGGTTGGATTTCTGGTTACAGTTATGGCTAGATCTGGTGTTGTGGTTAGGATTCATGTTGGGTTAGGATTGGTGTTGTGTTAGGGCAGTCTGAGTGGTTGGTGCTGGGTTAAGATTCTGGTTATGGTCAGTGTTTTGGTCATAGTGTTAGGGGTTTGATTGGGGATTTGGTTATTGTAGTTATTTGGTTAGGGTTAAGGGGTTTATTGTACAAAATGATTTAGTATTTAGTATTTAATTCATTAACTAATATATATGCAGTACTGTCCTGTATGGGGATGCCATTACACTATTTGCTTGTCTTTACTAGGCATTGGGGAGGGTTACCTAGAACTCCTCCAGTTTCTTATGCAACTGTACACTTCTGAATGCAAGGTCTTTCATTAGAACTGATTGGAAATCATAACCACATCAAAGGTATCGGACTCTGCTTGAGTTATTATAGAGAAATCCATCTTGGGCAAGTGTGAATTTAATAGTTAAAAATAAAGACTGTTTTTTTAAAACTGTAGAAAAACAGTGTGCACATTATCAAGTTAAGTTCTTCATAAGAGCATACTATAATTATAGTACTTCAGTGGTCTTTGAAGACCTCTCTTAGTATCCAACATCAGTCCAGCCGTCTCAGGACCTCTCAATGACCCCGGCCCGTGAAGGGCTCTGTTGTCTGCTCTTTATTGAAGACATTAGCTGTTCTTATTCTCACCGGATATGATTGATTTGCAGAGATTGCTGCCAGGCCCCAGATCAATATATGTCATGGAGAGCTGTGATTTGCCCCCTGCTAGCTCCGAATGTCCCTCTCTAGGGGTATCTAGTAATACACTCTGGGCTGAGGCTGCTGCCCTGTCTGTCTATCTCCCATGAATAAAATCACTTTTTTTATTCCTGAGACTATGTCAAGTTCTAGAAGGGGGTTATATGGGGCAGTAGGAGCTACAGGAATAAGTTAAGTAGAGCAATAAGAGTTATACGAAGATGTTATATGGAACAAGATGAGGAGTAATAGAGAAAGTTTACATACAACATGAATTATACAGGGAGTTGTTATACAGAATAATAAGAGGTTACATGGAACAATAAGAAGAATTTTAAAGAGTGGTTATATAGAGAAATAGGAGTAATTATAGGGAGAGTTCTATGGATCAATAGGAGTTATAGGGAGAGTTACATGGGTCAGTACTTTAATTATAAGGAGTATTTATATGGAGCAATAGGCGACATCATAGGAAGAGGTTATGCAGGATCCAATTGGGAGTTATAGGGAGGAATAGGAAGTAGAAGCTATGTGATGCATAAGAGAAGATATGTAGTGAACTTGTATCTAGCAGTAGGGAGACATATAGGGAGAAGATATACTGTATTGAGCAATAGGAGGACTTGTATGTGGATGCTTTATTGGGCCATAGGAGTTAGTTATATGAAGCAATAAGGGGAGTTATAGGGAGAAGTTATATAGAGCAACAGGAGTTGCGTTTGATTTTCACTGCGCTGCAGAATATTACAAAGCCGTATCCATTAGGTCAGTCTCTGTAAAGGGACATGGAAATACATTTTTCCTTGTTGCATCAGAACGTGGGTATTTAATAATGTGTCACGTTGTGTTTTCCTTTTTAAAATAAACATCTCAGAGCTTAAAAACCTATTTATATTTTTAACTGTTCTTGCCCTCTGTCAGTCGTTCATAACTACAGACCAACGTATGCTCTGTGCATTTCCTGTTTGCTTCAATGAAGTTTTATATTAATATTTTTTCATGCAAAATATAACTTTGGCAATATTTATATCATGCTTTTTTTTTTTTTATTATTAATGAACAAAAATGGTGTTTCATATCCCTTTAAATACTTTTAGCTACTACTTTACTGATCACTGAGGCACTCCACTAGTTACTTTCCCTTCCCAAAATATATTTTTTAAACTTACAAAGAATCACTTTCCTGCAGAGGTGGTAATTCTATTACAGTGAAATTTGACCAATCGTGTGTTTTTGTGCCAGTAGGAAAACGGGCAGACTAGATGCATAAAGAGTGGCTCCATCTGCCATCAAGTTCATTATATTCCTGTGTATAACCGCTTTGCACTATTGCCCACACACAGCGATTACTGGAACACTTCATTTGATGTCATTTAAATTCCATTGATTTTTATGAATGCAATATACAACAATTATATCCAAACATTAAATTGTATTATTTATAACTAAATTGATTTATTAGGTAAGGTAGCACTTGACTGCTTGTTGTCAGCCACTTTATCAATTTTACCTAAATAAGAAAAAATAGGCGAATTTGAGGTGAAAAGGGATTTTAGAATTTTTGCAGGCAGCAGAATATGAAATAGTGCTCAATGTCAGGAGGCAGCTTCACAGGTTAATACACTACTACAGAAATTGGGTTGGATTTTACTATTATATACATTCCTAGTGAGATGTCTATATGAAAATAAAACACAGTTTAGGGTATGTTATAGAATTGTGTGTTTACGTCGTCCAGTTGTGTCTGACTCTCCATGACCTCATGGACCGCAACACACCATGCTGATCCACTTGGTATTCACGGCAGAGATACTGGAGTGGGTTGCCAGTTCCTTCTCCATTGGGCCACAGCATAAGCGCCTGGTATTCCTAGGTGGTCTCCCATCTGACCAGGCCCAACATTGTGTGGCTTCAGGGTGGTGTGACCTCTTGGTTCTCTGACTGGAATCGAACCCAGGTTGCAGCGGTGAAAGCACCAAATACTAACCGCTGGACCACCAGTGAATCCTTGTTATAGAACTATTTGAGTGGAAAGTGTACAATTACAAGGAGACAGTTATTGTCACTCTTTTTGTAAGATAGTATACTTGCAATATATTTGCATATAGATGTTATAACAAATGTTTTATTTAATAATAGAAAAAAATATTTAATTGCTACATTTTATCTGTCACTCAGCTCAATAAATCTTCCCACTAGACTGGTTTTATTATCAGTACCTAATTGGATCATTATTTATGAGTTGTTCCCTGAATATGGCTCCTGAAGTGTCAATCTGTGAATGGCCAGGGTATCTTGATAACTTAGAAGCCATATGCAAAAGGAAACCATTAATCCAGAAATGAGGTAATTGGTTATTGATAAGAAGTCTTATATGGTGTAAGGATTTATTGAGGTAAGTGATGGTCAAATTGTAGTACAATCTTACAAAAATGATTTATCATGAGCAGACATTTTTTTTAAGGTCAAGTCCATTTAAAGAGCCTCTTACAAGCCTTTTTGATTTTACAAAACTCACAAAAATATATTTCTTGGTACTTGCAGACTATGGACAGCAGATATAACTGTTTTCTTCCCTCATCATACATGTAGTAGAACAAGACTTTTATGGGCTTGTCCTTTGTAATAACCTAATAACAGGAACTAGATTCGTTAATTAAACATTGGTCATTATTAAAATTCATATTTAATTATTTTAAAAAAGCAATATTGATTATTAAACGTACTTTCATGGATCAGACTCAGCTGGTCCTAGTCTCCACCCACTATCAGGTCAATGAATGGAGGAGGGTTATTTTAGCAAGCAATGCTAAGTTTTAAGATACAAAGTTATATCAACAAACAGGTGTTCATTAGCTGTACACTTGCTGTGTTAAGGTGGTGGGTCAGACTATGAATGATTATTTGGCCTAACATAATAAGACTATTATTAAAACCCTGTCTCTCAGCCAATCCTGCTTCCCCATTGATGACTTTGTCAAGGTGGAGACAATCAGTACAGCTAGAGGCTGATACTTTAATCTCTGAAAATGAATTGAAGATTGCTATTATAAATCATTAAATAGTAATTTTATTAATGGTGCATAATTAAAATACTATATCTTCTGGTTAGGACAATACAGCGCTATACTATTGGGTGATATCTATATTATAGACCCCAAGTTGCAATATTAATGTCTACCACATGAGGGAAGAACAACAATGGGGCAACACTGCCCTTCATGGGATCGTCCTACTTTGCAAGGAAACCCTACATTCAAGGGTGTAGGAGACAAAATAATTTATGGGGGGGGGGGGATACAGCTCATTGTATCGTAAAATAGCTTTTTTATACATACATACAGACATAGAAAATCTGGGGGGATTTGTCCCCCCAGTTTCTACACCCATGCCTACACTGCCCAGATTATTGCAATCCCATGGCTGTAATACAGACATCCAGCGTCTGGTACATAAGACCCCACATCTTATCAGTGCAACATGCCATATAATGCAGTGTAGGAAATAATTCTGATTCATAAAGTGAAACCCCACTCTCAGCATAAGCTCCATCACTTCCAGTTAATAAATTGCCTCCCCTCCCCTTCCCACGTTAATTGGGGCAAAGCGAAGACATCTGGTGGAGATCGGCTCGCTTCTATACATCACAGACACACTCATATTATTATGGGGGGTGTAATGAGTACAATCCCACCGGCTGCGATGACTAATGATATGATTGTTTGATGAAGCAATTAACCCATTATCTGCCAGGCACGCCTGAAATTCAGGTCTGTGTATACATTCCATCAAGGGGAGACATGACAGAGCCTGTTCATAGGGAACTGATAAACTAATATAATTATAAGGTAACAGAAGTGGGGAAAAGACATTTTCCATTAACTATATCTAAATGATTGGTGCCAAATCCAGACAACTGTAGTTCAAGAAAATTGTGACGTACTTAAGAATCTAACAGCATTAGCAATGTGCCAGAAATCAATATAAAAGCAGTTTAGAGAAAATAAGAATATTTTAATACTATATTAAAAGGGCCCCTCTTATCTGGTTTCTTTACTTCCTTACAACTTAAAGCCAGAGGGGTTTATCTTATCATTCAGTAGATGTAGGTAGTGGAGGAGGTAGATGGAATTGTTCAACAGTTGGATCTTTTAGAATTTCAATCCCAGCCCTTTCCCGTTTACATTCTTACAAGTAGACAGCTTGCAACAACAAATGCAAGCCCTGCTCCTGAAAAATATAAACACTCCCTCTGACACACAGACAACCTTCTCCAAAGTAACCTGGATATCTCTAGAGTTCAGTAGAGGCATCAATGTATAGAGATAGACCGATAGAGAAAGAGAGACCAAGAGACACAGAAAGGCTAAGAAAGAATGAGAAATAGGCAAAATGAAAGGAAAGGCCAAGATAGATAGGCTGAAAGAGAAAGACAGAGAGAGTGGGACATAGGCAGACATATCATAAACAGATAGATAGATAGATAGATAGATAGATAGATAGATAGATAGATAGATAGAAAGATAGACAGATAGACCATTGAAAGTGCTGTTTATGTTTAAACAATTTCTGTGACCTTTCAGTCCCATGTGTAGAAATATGATTCAGTCTGTTCAAAGCATCTCACATCATAATATAATTATACACTTATGTCCTGCAGACATCTTCAACAAAAGGGTCTAATCCTTTCACAAACTCAATGCACACAGAAACATATCTGGAGTCCATTTTTTAACTGTTTTCCTGGAAATTTATGGTATTTTTCCCCCAACGTCATTACCACCAACATAATGTTTTTTTTTGTAGGTTTACCAGAACTGATGAATAATAACCACACAATTCAAATATTTCCCTTCTGTTTATTCTCCTGTTGACAGTTGGCACCTACTTAAAAGATCTAAGATTCACTTTATTGTTTATTTTTTCCCATTTTCTATTACTTTAACACCCAGGTTAAGTGGAATCATATCCATTGCACATATAATTCTGGGGAAGAACAATGGAAAATGGTAATTAAAAAAATATCAAAATTTATTATATGTTGTTTTAGCGAATTTCATTTGATAATGTTTTTTAGATTTGTTTACTAAAAAATGTAATTATTATGTACCCTGGTCAGTATTTGCTTGTGTGAGCTGCTTAATTGGGCATATTTCAGTTGAACAAAAACAAAAATGGTGGCTCACCAAATACAATATTTTCATATGTTAATTAATTTAAGACTGAATTTTTTATTTTCTAAAAACAGTTTGCCCTTTATCAAGTGTAGTTAGTCAAAAGAATATTTTTAATATATAGGACTACACAGGTTATTTAAAATGCATGACCTATTGGTGTCTTCCCCAAATAAAGACACATAACACATGTTGGAGGTACAACTGACCACAGCGCTTTATTAACAAAATAACATTCCATTAACCACTTAAGGGAAGAGGAGTCCGGACCTTGGCACTACCCTGTACCCTAAGCACGCGCTTAGGGCTCAACCTTTTTGCCATCAGCACACCTTCCTAGGGGCCGACCCCTTTTTACTACAGTGCCTGGCAACTCTCCGACCCGCCTGGGCGTTGCTGGAAGGCTCCTCTACGGCGATGCTCCCCCCATTAAATGCTAAGGCCCGTTGTACCCCTTCCTTAGATTCTAACATCGATAACTCAAGCCCAGTCTCAGTGTGATGCACGCCATCAGGAAGAAACCGACTATCTCAACCCATCTTTCTAATGAAGCTAGAAATTTGTCCACTCTCTGCCTAGCGTTCTCAAGGATCACAGGGTCCCTGGCATTTCTCCACGTACGCTCCTTTTTCTATTACCCTGCCGGTTCCTGAGAACCCTAGACTTACTCAGCATGGGCTATGGGTTCAGCAAACCCCAACCTGAGCACCGCAAGTTTTTTTTCCTCTGGTTTCAGCATAGGCGTTGAACCACCGTCCACAGCAGTGCCTCAGATCCCTTGTCGTGCTGTCAACAGCTTCCTCTCCCTGGCAAGCGGCCATGAGTGGAGAATGACCACTCCTGGAGCCCCCGGGTGGTATAGCCACACCAGGCTGCTCCCTGTTGGTCAAGGAGGGCTCCCCCTCACCCATAGGGTGTGGTTCATTGTTGCCATCTGCTGGCTACCGCCTAAGCGGTCCTCCAAGCACCTCACCCCATGGCTAAGGGCCCTTGCCCTCACCTGGGCCAATATCCTCTCTAGTGCTGCTGTTTCCCCAGCATCCATAACCACAGACACACAAACAAAATGTAGAATACACAAGTGGAAATGAAAAATGGGATGAACAAAACACGCGCAGCACACTCTCACTAATGTCAGCGATAACAAGCTACTGCGCTAAGAGCTAACACCCTTTTTGCCTACACCAGCTTGCTTCAGACCTCCCGCGCAATGCTGTCTCCTCGCTGTCCAGTTGTGGAGTGACCCAAAATGGAGGCTGCGCCACAAGTGGGCAGAGCTAGCCCCTCCCACCTGCGTATTATGCTTCCTCACTCCACTGCCGGCACCTGAAGTCTCTCCCGAGACCAAATCCTTCATAATTTCATGAAATAATAGAAAGGAATTCCTTTCTGAATAAATGGATATTATACAATATGTGCTTTAAAATCTCAGTGATTTTGGACATGTGCACTAAAATGTATCCCTTACAAATCAAGTCTGTTTTTGTCCATAGAAAATATGGCAGTTTTGAACTTTTGTATGCCTTAAAATGGATTTGTCTGTGTCTGTCAATTTACCAGTGAGGGCGAAGAAAAGTAGAGGGATCTGTAATGCTCATACAACGGGATATACATGTTTTTTTTAACTTATTACAATTAAAACTTTTAAAGTAACATTTAAACTTCAGTAGACATACTTTTTTTCAGGCGTCCGGGGAATGGGAGAGAATCTGCCCAGGAGGCTATCCTGATAGGAGTAGTTATACATCTCACTGCAGATAAAGATTTCAGACATCAGAACGGTCTCCTGACCAGATAAAGAATCAGTCAAAGAAATTTTAAGAACAACCTCCCCAGCAGATTTTGCATTTACCCCCTGGACACCTAAAAGGATCTTATAGTCCCTGAACACTAAAGTGTAAGTTTTAAAACCCATAGTTATTCTTTTCCTTCAAATCACATACTCAATAAACAAGTGCTATTGAAGACAATTCTATGGTTTCATGGAACATCATTTGGGTATGTCTGTACAAACTACCCCTAAAGTTTGCCACAAATTATGCCTCTCCTCTGCCATCCTATAGCAACCTTGCTCTGGAAACTACAAGCTCCCCTGATAACCTCCATATACACTCCTAATGAGCCCACCTGACTTGTTGCATAGGGCTCGCTCTCTTTCAGATTTTGCCTCCTGCTCACACCATAATATAGCAAGCCGCACAGTCACTTACCACATCTCCACCTCTTATGGTGTAAGAACTCAAACAATAAAAGCCCTCAAAGGGACATGGACTATATTATCACTACTCTACATATATAAATAGAACACTGAAAAACAAGGGGAAATCTAGGGCATTCAATTTGGGGCTGTTACTTTCAAGTAAATTCCAGATTTGCTACTTTTGAGCTGCATGCTCAAGTAGTTCTACTTTTACTTTCCTATTCAATTGGCTGGGCCCGCAAGTTAGTCCCCCTTCCCGATAATCACAAACACTGCCGACTGAAGTAGCATCTACATGCCTGAATATGAAGCCCGTAACGCCCGCTATCGAAACAGCCAATGGAAACAGAGTTTGTCATCAGGACAACCTCCAAGCCCGTAGGACTTGGGAAATGCAGGGTCCCCACATTAACCTCATGATGCAGGGGTCCGGATCGGAACCTGCACAGGGTCCCCCTTGGGTCATGTACTCTGTGGGTTGAGTTTAGACATTTGCGGGCATGACGGGAGGGAGATTCGGTGCAATTGAATAGTGAAGATTTTAGAGATCTGGACTCTTGCGGCCATGAAATTTGATATTTGATTTGAAGAATCACAATGGATAGTATTGCGCAGCAAGTTACCCCGATTGGGGCCCGCAAGTAGGAGGCAATTGAATAGCTAAGTAACTTGCTCTCTCCACTTGCGGGCCCGGATCTCCAAAAAGTAGCAATTGAATGAGGCCCTAATTTAGAAACTTAAAGCTGATGCATATGTTTTACAACAGCTTTTATAGATCCCATTTAAATCACAAGAACACTCAAATGGCAATCAACTCTTTTTGCTGCAACCAAAAAATATCAGTGTATTTCTATAGGTTTGTAAAACATTCTAACCCCAAGAGGAAAATAATGTGAAATGTATTATTGCAGTGAAGAGAATATATAACCTAGAGGGAGCTTGTAGTTCATTTTCCCTTCAGGACCTGAGATCTTGGTCAATAAATCCTGCAGTGCAGTTTGATTCATGGTAATTAAATATAAATAAAGTTTGTAAAAGCTAAAAGCAAATTCTAAAACCAGTGAAAAGAGATTCAATTGCAAAATGTTTTTATCCCTCAAATCAGAGTCCCCTTAGCACCAGCACAAGGGTGGAGATATAGGTGGTGTAAGTGGTGCACTGCACCAGGGCCCTTGCCTCTAGGGGGCCCTGTGTTGCCCCACTAAATTAACTTGCATCCCTGTGTTCCAGACTGCCTGCCTCTACCCCTCATTAACTACCTCTACCTTTAAGTAACTCTCTCAGTGCCTCCCTTTACCCCACAACTACACCCATCTGCCCCCCACTGCACCCCTCTACCTCTAGCCTCATCCATGTGCCCCTTCTCTCCCACTACACTGTCCTACATATCTCTACCTAAGTGACTCCCTTTAACTTCCTCAATGTATCCCAACAGCCCCCACTGCCCTCCTCTACTCCACTACTTCCTCCTTCTGCCCCCGCTGCCTACCCCTACCCACAGTTTCCTGCATCTGTCCCCACTTACATCCCCTTTGCCCTTTAACACCCCACTGCAGTACACCTAGCTACCTGGGAGTCCAAGTTTTTTTTCTGCACCAGGGCCCTCCATTCACTAGCTCCGCCACTGCACCTGCATGCACCTATATATTTTATTTATCCAATATTCAATGTATCTTCAGAATATGTGTAAACTATAATCATAAGGGTTCCCTGGTGGCCCCGTGGTTAGGGTACAGGTGCTTTCACCACAGCATCCTGGGTTCAAACAACCAGGGAACCAAGAGGTCACACTGACAAATGCTTGGATGGGAGACCACTTGGGAATACCCAGAGCTGTATGCTGTGGCCCACTGGAGAAGGAACTGGCAACCCACTCCAGTATCTCTGCCATGAAAACCAAGTGGATCAGCATGGTGTGTTGTCCATGAGGTCACAGAGAGTCAGACACAACTGAGTGACGCCATTTACATAATCATAATAGTAAAAAGAAAATGATATGAGATTGAAGCAGCAAATCTCATATAAAATAAAGATCCAGAAAAGGCTCAGGAGGCAGAGACAGATTAAATCAGAGGTTTATAGTGAGTTTTTAATCTGCTAATATATGAACTGTGTGACTTTATACTTTTTCAGTAAAGGATTCTGAAGAAAATATTGTATTATTTATACTGCAATAAAGAACAGGCCGTGTAATTAAATTACTATTTGAGGATAGGATGACAGATCTGTCCAAAAGCAGGTGCTTAGAAATGCAATGAAGATAATGGAAGGAGATGGGCATGGGGCAGGAGGTACAGTAAGCGAGAGAGAGACAGGTAAGGGATGAGTAGAGAATTGGTGATAGTGTAAGAAAGGCAGAAGAGGTGAAGGGAAATGGGAGGAGAAAGAGATGAGTATGAAGGATAAGTCTGTTTAGAAGATTCCATCTTCCACTTTCTGATAGCTTTAACCTGAAGGGTGTGCTTTTCTATCTACATGGATAAGACAGAGAAGGTTCCATCTTGTCTTGCTTAGAAGACTCAATTTTGTCTGGATTTGTAAGTTCCTCATAGCTTGAGGGGTGTGCTTTTTTATCTGTGGATAAGAGAGAGAAGTTCCATCTTGCCTTGTGTAGAAGACTCACTCTTCTCTAGATTGGGAGGGAAAGAAGAGGAAAATAAATTAGATTAAAAGGAACTGTAGCCCTGAGGATGAATAACTCAATCCAAAGTTATATGGACTCTGTTCCCCCCAAATCCAGTGTTTTAGGTTATTCTTAAAGAGCTTGAAAAACTGTATTAGTCAAGTGTCTCAGTCCTGAGTAATTCAATACTATTTATGCTTCTTTTATGGAAATTATGGTAGTAATATTTTTAAAGTGTTAGGTCCTCCTCATCATTTTTTGTTCCCTGAGGAAAAGCAGACAAAATCTCAGGGCCCAGCACTGCCACAAGGACAGGCTGTCGAGAACCACCACTATAGACTATTCCTTATGTCTCCACCTTGTTGAGAGCAATCTCTGACTGTCTGTCAGTCGGTCTGTCCAGACTTTCCCATCCTTTCCTCACTGTCTCTGGCCCAGTCATTATTTCCAGTGCTCTGTTTCTGGATCCAGACATGCTGGGAACATTTATCAGAATTTGGCACAATCCGGGACAGATGCAGCCCACATGTACAGGAGCGCAGTGCGTGGCTCATACTCCTGCAAGAACTGACCGTCATGGGAGGATGAGACAGCGCCATTATATCTCTTGTCATAAACTTATACAGATAGCTTTGGCTTCTTACCTTCACATCTGCCCTGGAAAGTAGAGATATTGGGTGCGTACATAAACACTGCAAAGGCATGACTGTGCTGCAGACTAATATATACATCTATTAAACTTTAAATAAGTGAAAGAAAACATTTTCTATTTTTGTAATTTTTTTTTTAAATATATCTTAAAACCACTATTTTGAAGAACTACACTTAAAATAAGTAAAATGTGTTTAGAATGTAACAAAATAATACAGCCTCTACTTTATTATATTTTATATTCAATTATGCCTCTGTGGAACCTACCATTTTAGTTACTGCTGATCATCTTAGTAGGGAGGAGAGGCTGAATGCAGAGGAAGTATTGAACATGATTTATCTAAAACTGTTACTGCTTTAAACAGGACTTATGGAAAGCCCATTCATTGATATTGCTTTGAAAAAGTAGCATGCAGGATAAGTTCAGATAGGAAAATGGAACCCTGCAGTAAACACGTGCATGTAAAAGTAAATTATATATATATATTTATATACCTGCTTTGTTGTAGTTTATTTATTGTTTTTATCTATTTTTTTGTAAGTTTTAAATCAGCAAACAAATCATTTTTCAAGAATTGAAGAATAAAAAGCACATTTTGTACATTTCAAATTAATCAGTGACATTTCGGAGGAGCTGAAACAGCTAACAACATTATTTACACCCAACTTATCAGACTTGTGATCTAATTTTGTTAATATTGCAAAATGTAATGGTGCTGTGACCCTAAGTATATACAATCCTCAGGTCTAAAGTATGCCCTAGCATCATCTGCTATACTGAGATAGGGAGAGTGTTATTGTTGCATTAATAAATTAGAGGCATTCAAACTTCCATTATATAAATTATTATCTGGCACCAGCAATTAAAATTAAAGCAGCAGAGAATTTAATTGCCAACTCTATAATTTTTAAACCATTAAATCTTATATGGCTGTGTTATATATTAAAGAAAATCTGTAGTGTTTATACTATAGGGTTCGATTAATTTAATAAGTGGTCAGCAAAAGAATAAGCATTAAAACAAATCAGTGTAGCTTTTCTACCTTAAAGTTTTGGATCTTGCCAATGTCGGAGCTAATGAATGGAGGGCCCTGGTGCAAAAATAATTGTTGGGCCGTCCCTTTTTTTTTTGCTCTAACCCCCCCTCCCGTTTATCTCTGGACAGGGGGTCAGGGGCTGATGAGGGTAGCTGATGCGGAAGTGGCAGGACTGGCTGGGGTGGGAGGCCCAGAGGGCCCCTAAACTGCCCTAAATAAAAAAGAACTATTGAAATAGAAAATAAATAAATATATAAATAGGACAGCACTGGGCCCCAAACTCAGTGACGGGCCCTGGTGATTGCACGGGTGTTAGCTTCGCCACTGATCTTACCAGAAATACTTCTCTCCACTCCTGTCCAGATGCTCGGAGAAGATCTGCCCAGAAGTACTGTCCTGATAGGAGTCTTTTTATCTTTTCTTTATCTGCTCGATTCCCTGCATCAGTTAATGTAGACAAACCTACACTGGTCAGAATTTTTTAGAACAGCCTCCTGGGCACATCCTCTTTTATGTCATAGATGCCTAACAGGGGGCGGAGAGAATTGCATCTGCTGGAAACTACTATGCTAATAATATACGTTTTAAAAGCTACACTAATTAGTTTTTTTGCAAATATTGTTTTTATTGCTAATCAGCAATAAATTAACAATGGAAATCCTGCAGTGGCCCTTTAGTACCTCCTCTGCTGAGCGGATGCAGGTAAGATCTCTATCCAGTTCTGTTGAAAGACTGACACTTTGAATAACAACTTGACAATAGAAATAAATAGAAGAGCAATCCACAGTAGGATACATCTTCCCCTCATGCCCAAATCAGTCCAAGATAGAGCTCATGACACAAACAGAAACTACTAAATGTAAGAATTTGTCTAAAAATGAGTTTAAGCTCATAGCTTACACAACTACTTATATTGTAATATTCTGATTGGCTTAATATATTTTACGATTTGAGTAAAGGTGGCTTAGCTAATAAGACTCATTCATTTGAGCTGTATTTAAGCATAGAGATACTGAAATCCAGGCCTGAACATAAAAACATGTTTAGAGAAAATCAAGATTTACGAACAGAAGATCCTATCTTGCCTTTATTTAATCACTTCACAATAGCTGGAGCCTGAGGCATGTGTTTTTATTTATCAGTGGAGGGAGGGGTAGGGAAGATTTTTTGAATTTGTAAGATAATTGGATTTCAATAAATGGTACATCTATGCCGTTCCCTCACACATGACTTAATGAACACAGCGCGCATCAATGCAAGCCCTGCTCTCCAGAAATATAAATGTCCCTTTCACACACTCAACCTTCATCAAAGTATCATGGATGCCCCGTGGTTCTCCAGAGGCATCAAAATTATTTTTTTCTCGTTAAAAACTAGTTTTATTACTTTTTTCAGCCTAATTATACTATTAGTGCCTCATTCAATTGCGATTTAGCCAACTGAATAGCGCTCTCTATATATGCACATAGCATTTTATTTTACAGAAGTGTTTAGTTAGTGAAGACCTTGCTTTTGGATAGAAGTTCACTAACTAAAAACTTCTATAAAAAAAAATGCTATGTGCTTATATAGAGCCCTATTCAATTGGCCAAATCGCAATTGATTGAGGCCCTTAGACTCCAATGATTTCAAGGATATATATTTTCATTGTGCAGTGGCCTTTTGATTTTGGAAAATCTGCTGTGTTTAGTGATCTATTCTTATTTCTAATTATACTTTATTGCTAATATGTTCTCCTATACAGCCTAGTATCCTGCTTATATTTCCCATTGTGTTGCTTCATTGCTTGCTGGGCTTTAAATCATCTGAAATAATGATTCTAATGTATTTTCCGCTGATGATTTTTAAACTCTTCACCCTTTTAAGAGCCTGACATTTTGATCTAGAAATCATATGGAGGTTGCTTTGTCCTCAGTGCCAGGAATGGGCTCCAGTGACATTGCTTCAAAGGGTTGTGAGTAAGTCAAATTCCTGGGGCCAATTTTTTAAATAGCTTTGTGGTTTTTAGAAAAATGAAAACAAAGGTAAATTATCTCATTTACTCTGAAATGTCCTGTGAGACCCTGTGGCAAGATAAGGATTAAATATTAACCTTCCAGGTAAATGTGGCAGGATTGACAGGAGAGGTGCTCAGGTGTGATTGTGGTTCGCAGATCATCGCACCTGTGCAAATGAGTAATGGAACATGATAGAGCAGATAGGGGGGTGACACGTATAGGAGCCAGCTCTGCAACCTGCTGCCTTCTTTCATGGCACAATTTACCTTCACAATGTCCTAACAACAGAAGCTAGATGATTTAATTAGACATTGATCATTAATAAAATTCAGATTCAATTAATTTAAAAAGCAGAATTCAAAATTAAACTTACTTTCAAAGTTCAGACTCAGTTGCTGCTGGTATCCACACACCATAATGTCAATGAAGGTAGTTTTGACTAGCAGGCAGTGCTAAATTTGCAGGCACAAAAATGGTCTCTTTCATGGCAACAGTTTTTCCTCTGAGGGCAGCCTGTGAATTATTGTCTGTTCTCTTCTCTAATCAAATAGTTCTTAAAACTCTTTAGACCCCATTGCCAGCCAGATCTATAAGTCTTGATGATCTTACAAGGGTGGAGATCAACAATGCCACTGGGGTCAATCACATATATAGTTGTGAGCAAGTGGGTTGTTGCTAACACTGCGGGCTCGTGAAGCCAGCAACTGTGGACTTTAGGCCCGCAAATTTGCGGATTTGCAGAGTTGGAGGCTCCCATGTCAACCACAAATACGAGCCACGGGACTTAGAAAAAAACCCATTACGAGCTGACGCTTACACAGCAGCTCCACAGCAGTGCAAACACACATTCTATGCTGCAGCAACATGAACACAGATTGCCAGCTCTTCAGCACAATAAAACCTGCATATATTACTTCAAAATAGGTAAAGTATATTCATTTATTATTCTATTAATTATTTCATTAGCATAAAAAAAAAAGACCGACAACACTGCTCATAGCACACAAACAACCAACAGCCTTGCAATGAGCGTCAAAGGCGCACATTACGAACCACTCGATGAATGCTGAAGGCACTCAGCGGAGGCTCGCAATGAGTGCCGAATGATCTCGGAACACCAACAAAATTTATGTCGCAAACAAACACCATTACCTGCCTTACAATCTTATTGCCGTCATTTTTTGACGGGCAAGCTGCTAGTAACTAATATTTGAAAGCAAGTTGAATATTATTTTTTAAATTATTTTTATTAATGATCAATGCTTAATGAAAATAAATAGTTCCTCTTGGTAGTTCATTGCAGTGGTCAAGGGACAAGTACGCCAATTATAGTGCTAAAATAATTCATGGCCCTTTAAGTTGCACCTAACATAATGAAGGTTCCTTTATCCCAGGTATATAAAGTTCTGAATTACATACAGTTTCCCTCTTCCCAACTTTAGGTGTCTGCATTTGAGTTATTTCACTCCTCCAATCCCTCAGAGTGCATCACTGTGTGATGTAGACATAAAGCAAGCAGTGAATCTCCATATTACACCTTTGAATGCACACAACATAGTCATATTGTCCAGCTTCTAGTAGTCCGTGATGAGTACTATATGTCCATGTCGACCAATAGGAAGCTGCTGACTGTACTGTGTGCAATATGCAGATGCAATATGGAGATTTACAGTTTGCTGATTGCCCCACTCATACAGGATACACTCTGGGGGATGCAAGACTGTGAGTGTCCCCAGGCATGAAGAATGTGAAATAATATAAAATAGCAATAGCACAGAACTTTATATAATTGAGCCAATTGGTATTTTATTATAATAGAGGTAATTTACAGTAATCAAGGCAATGTCTACTACTATGTTCCTGTAATGGTAGTACAAAATCTCTTATATCAGAGCATCTTCACCTCTGCCTTCGCTCTGTGTGAAACTATAAACCTGTGTGCTTGAAGCTGCTGATTGTTTTCCACTTTATATGTTTGTTTATGCTATATGCTTACTAATAAAAAATCATACGGATAGAAGGGCAAAAAAAAAATTCTGCGGTTAAAATTCCTTTAATATGAAATAATCATAACATATCATTCAGACACAATGCCTCAGGTCTTAGGTCCTAGACACTGTTTTGTCAGAATGTGGCAATTTAAGAGGGCTGGGGTTCCTAGAATTTCACAATATATTAATGTGTAATATATGATCATTTGAAGAACTAGACATGATAATGGCCAACACATTTTTTTATTAAGAAAAAAAACTATAAATACAGCTATTAAATGGACATTTATGTATTTTGTTTCATATAAATGTTTTATTGTAATTATGATATAAACTTTACACTTCAGCCCCCAGATTAACACATTCTCACTTTCTGTATCTTGGCCAATTCCTCCTGTTCTCTCTCATGCGAGCTAACATGGGGGACTCACACGGTCTCATACTGCTCAGACACACAATATGCAACTAAAAAGGAGAGCTCATAGAGCAGAACATGGTGAAGTATATAAAAAAAGTATTTTTATTTGACACTGTATAAAAGTTTACTAACAATATCATGTTCAGATTTCTATCTCTAATACATCCAATGCTTGAATGACAACCCCCTAAAAAAACAGAATTAAAAATGTGTGGAAAAAAAATGTATAATTACAGGATATTGAGGGGTCCTATAGAGTAACCACAGGATAATGAGGGGTCCTATTGAGTGCTACTAAAGGCACCAGATGGTAAACATATATAGTTGTCAGTGTGGGTAACGTTTGCGATGTTGGTCATGCTTTGCAAGCCCGATTGCGCCCCTGTGTCTCTTCCCCCCGTCCCCTGTGTCTGTTCCACCTCCTCTCCCTCCCGTGTATCTGTTCCTGCCCTCTCCCTTGCCTATATTTCCCGCCCCCCCATTTCTCTTCACCACCTCTCCCTCACCTGTGTCTCTTTCCCTCTCTCCCTTCCCTGTGTCTGTTACCCCTTCTCTCCCCTGTCTCCTTCCCCCCCTCTCCCTCCCCTGTGTTGGTTCCCCCCCTCTCCCTCCCCTGTGTTGGTTCCCCCCTCTCCCTCCCCTGTGTTGGTTCCCCCCTCTCCCTCCCCTGTGTTGGTTACCCCCCTCTCCCTCCCCTGTGTTGGTTCCCCCCTCTCCCTCCCCTGTGTCTCTTTCCCCTCTCCCCTGTGTCTGTTCCCCCCTCTCCATCCCTGTGTCTCTTCCCCACTCTCTCTCCCCTGTGTCTCCTTCCCCCTGTGGTCCTTGCGAGACGACTACTCTCAATGATCACAACTATTATAGTTGATTATTCTTTATATGGGGAAGCCATTGCCATGTCTCAGTAGTAGTCTAGTAACATTTTGACTAAGCCTATTGAAGGCACTAACACTAACATTTTTCATTAAAGTAGAAATAATTTTCTGCATTCAAGGTTTCATTGCATTTGAAGAAAGTGTGAAATAGCAACCAAAATGGCTGCTCTTACTCTATAATAATTGCATATAGCACTGTACAAATGAAAGGTTCATATCTTATTTTTACTTATAGCAGTAAAACCAGTAAAAAAATATAAATGTTGTTTTTAAAACTGGTAGAGGCTCTGCCCAAGAGGCTATCTTTCAATTTCTACTAGGCCTGTGTGTTTGTCTGCAGTGCAAGGAAGGAGTCAGATAAGAGTCCTATCAGGATAGCCTCCTGGACAGAGCCTCTCCCACCACCTGGACACCTAATAAGCGGTGAAAAGAAAAAGAATCCGCCCCAGCTGCTTCATTTTATCTAAAATTTGCAAAGCTTTAAGGAATTATACATCTTGAACTGTTCCACATGTTAATGTAATGATGTATTTCCTTTTAAAAATGACCAACAAGTCAACTCTTTGTTGATCAAAAACCCACAAAGTATTGAGTTTTCCATAAAATATGAAGCCAGCATTTCAAGGGATGTGAAATATTGAGTTGTTATTACACAATCTATAATACACGCTAATCTCTAAATACAAGTCTCTAAAACCTGCAAATGCATAAAAAGATCTCCATATTTGTATCTTAAAGGACCACATTTTTCTATTTGTCAAAATGTATTTAGAAGATTAATAAAAATTACAACCGGTATGTTTATCTGTAACTTTTCGTCATTGTGTGATTCATATTTATTTTTCAATGAGATTTTGCATGCCACTTTCTGAGTAGGGTATGCCCTTGTAAAATAATGAGTTTCTATAAGGCCTATTGAAAACACTGTCAATGTTAACGGTTATGTTCCTGTTATGCAAATAGAAGTTTCTCTGCTTTCATACTCTCTGCACACTAGTGGAATTTGATTGACGGAAACCAAAATGGTAGATTCCACTGCAGCACAATTGCACTGGCCGCCATTTTTGCAGGCATGGTTTCTGCCATCTATTTCCTGACGCCCTAGGCTCAGTCCTTGTTGAGGTTTTAGAGTACCAACCAAATCTAAATGAAAGTCTTAAGTTACTGTTTGTCACCAAATACTACAATGGGCTCCAAAAACAGGTAATTAGTGGATCTAACAAGCTTTCTATACATAGTACCCTTTCCATGTTCCTGGCAATACCAGGGATGAGTCTCTGCTTCTTATTGAAGCGTATGAGCGCCAGCCTGGGCATATGTCGCTGTGCTGCGAGGTGGGCAGCAGATGGATGCTGAGGGAGGCAAAATATCTTGGCACAGGAGGCAGGCACTTGCCCTAAAAGCTGCTTATTCACTAGCAAAAGAACTGAGAGTTCAAAATGCAGATTCAGCGATGTGGGATGGCACAGAGCAGACTCTCAGATCCTGATGTATAGGTTTAATATCTCCTTGCGCACAGTGGTGCTATTTCTAGGCACATCTGTTTGCTGGTTGCTCTTGCCAGCCTCGCTGTGCCCCTGCCTGTGCTTCGCCCAGTACAGCTTCCCCTGCTCTCCATGATGCTCTCTCTACTGTCCTTTTATTAAAATGTGCTCAGATCTCTTAAAGGATCCTCAGTTATTCTATGATGTTTTAAATGCCAACATGAAGCTTATGCTTTGTATTCTCTAGATTCTCCTCTTTTTCTCACTCTCATAAGGGCAGCAGCCATCATACGGGCCACCATATGACATAAATCTCCAGTGGTGCCATCAAAACAAGAGAGGAACTATAGGATATAGAGAGGGGAGACTCTGAATAAAGAGAAGGTGGAGGCTCTGAAGAGAAGTAGAAGTTCTCTCCAGATCCTCGTCACTTCCCACTTTATCCAGAGCCTTTTAATCTACCCATTTGTCCCGATCTTCCCACTCTCTTCAGGTCCTCCACCTAGCCCCTCTAATCAGGGCTCTCCCACTTCTCTCCACTCTCTTCAGCACCTCCACATACTCATCAAAGCCTCAATCTTTCCTTACTTTCATGAGATCCTCCACCTCTCTGTGTCAAATGATCCATCTTTTATTGGCACCATTGGACTTTGGGGTATGAGCCATAATATAATATAGTTGCCCCAATGATAGTAGCTGCCATGTTCCTGGTTGAGTGGCATGATTTGTGGGTTACCTACCTGACAGACTGGGTCTAATGTCTTCACTGTCCCCGAATATTGTTTACACATCTAAGGCGAAAAGATCTTATGAGACACAAACACTGTCAACTATATTAAAACTTTTATTGCATATAATATGGTGCCAGTTTTATGGCTATTCTCTTCCCAACCACCCTTAGTCAGACACAACGTTTCTAAAATATAAGTTCTGCAGAACCAACAATTTTTGTAGGTTCTCTGCCTTGGCCTATGAGAGGATGCACAGTCTCAGTAGACCTCAACTGGTCTGTAGATTTATTTGACGGAGTAAACAAAGGTACATTTTGTGGACTTATTCAAACCCCTCTCTCCCCAAAAAACTTTCCTGGCTTTGTCTATTTATTTTGGCTGAACCATTGCCTGGATATAACCTACAGGAGTGATGTAGGTCCTGGTGCAACTCTTATGTTGGATCATGTCTTTAACCCATCATGTTGAACCACACCTTTGCTGGCTGAGCTGCAATGAACCTCGACTGGATGACTTTGCATCGCTTGCTCCAATTCTGATTTATCCACGCAAATATGTGTGAAATTAATACAGGGAGATTATATTATATTTTACCCATCCGTGGTGACTACATCATCAAAAATAAACCTAAAAAATAAAAGGAGTGCAACCAAAATGCTAAATAGTCTAAAAGACAAAGCCTCCTAACTTTATTATGTATAGCTTAGAGCAGATCTTGCCCAAGAACAGCAGTGGTTCATAAGCTCCAGGGGTCAGTGCAATAGGCATCAGCCTGAAATAAAGGAGGACTGGGACCTTTCCTGTTGGGTGGCCGCTAGCAGTGGTGGCAGTAGTGGTGGAGAGAGGCCACTAGGTGGCGCTGCCAAGATTTTACTGAATTTCATCTGAAATTAACTCAATTTCTTAGTGTTAGGATAAGGTTTAGGATAAGATTTATGGCAAGGGTTAGGGTAAGGGTTAGCGTAATAGCTTAAGGTTAGAAATTGTGTAAAATGTCGACAGCGTCATCTAGCAGCCCCTTGTCGTGCTGCTACCAACACTGCTGCCGGCCACCCAACAGGAAAGATCAGAGGACTCAATTATTTTAAAGATTATTTTTACAGAAAGGTGATCTGATCACCATAGGGGGATCTGATCACTGATATATATTTACAGTTTAATTACCCCCTACAGTGTATTCAGAGAAGTTGCAAGGGGGCCTGTAAATAATTTTTCACTGTAGCCCTCCATTCACTAACTCCAACACTGATGAGCTCCATCCATTGTTCAACTGGAAGGAAATTTAGGAAAGAAATTTCATAAACAGATAAAATAGTAAAAACACAACACTAACGCAGAATTGCCAAGGTACTAGATTTGAATGCTATAAGGGTACATGATATTGTCCACAGTGTGTTGTAACTGACCACTGGAGAAAGGTAACATTAGAGAAACCTTCATATATATCAAAGGGTGTAATAAATTTCACGAGTGAACAGGAGGTCATGATTTGAAGTTGGAAGTAATTTGCAGATAATAATATAAATAAAGAAATTCAGAATAAGGTCACCTTGAGGCGTATGAAAGCTGGTGCTTTTTGAATAAATTTGTGTCTATAATTTTTAACTAACAGTCTAAATATTTCACTCTGTCTAATGAACATTAACCTTTGCCTTTATTTAAACATATGAAAGCAACCTTAATACCAATTGTAGCCAATCTCTATTTGGGCCTGGGCCTCTCTCCAGATAAAGCCCCCTCCCATAGCTTGGGGGGCGATGTTTCTATCTCATGCCTGCCGGTGAGTGCAGCTGTCGCGGTTTCCGATGGCTCCCCAGCTGTGATCTTAATTATTTCAATTAATTAGGCTAATTGCACTTTGCTTCTGTCTATAGAAAAGCTTAGTAATTCAGGCAGTTATATTTTAAGAGTTTGTCTAGTGGCTGCATTACCCTGAGGATCAGTTGTGGAATTCCAAGAACGTGGAACGCGTAAAATTTTCAGCATCCACGGACCCCTCAACAAATGGCATCTGTTTTGGCGACCCCCAAGGGGAGTGCAGCAGAGGGTCTACTATGATCTTAGCCGCATCAGGGAATGCATTAATATGCTTTGCAACTGGACGAGGCTTCCTGCCACAAAAGAAGGATTTATATGAATTAAAAATGTTGACTATGATGCGGTCTTTAGAATGTAAAAGGTACAGTCTTTAATTTATTTCTGTTAACGTGCAATTTTATTACATTGCAATGGACCCTTTTGGTTTCTGCTGATCAACTTCCTGAAGTAAGAATGCAGAGGAAGCTTCCACCTCCACAATGGGAATATGACATCTAAAACTGCCAGTCCTTCAAAAAAAACAATGAAAAGCTCATTTAATTTACAAGCACACACACTGCCGAAAAAGCAACAGACAGAATTAGGAGGGAACATGGAATAACTGCAGATAAAAATATGTATTTCCCATCAATTCTTACTTTCCTTTATTGTATTTTTTCTACCTCTTCTGCTAGAAAGTTGTCTCAGATAGTTATCACTGTTTCTGTAAAGTAGTACAGTTAGCTTTGAATTTTGTGCGCTCCAGTTAAAATCATGACCTCTTGTTCCAATCAAAAGAAGTAGCAGAACTCAAGAACAAGAGGTCATGATTTGTAAGTGGAAGGTGGAAGATGCATAGATAATTCTAGTACTTACAGAAATGGCAGTAGATAAGTGGGACTTTCTTCTAGTGGTCAAACACAGTTAAGGAGTTTAAGCATGAGGTCAAAGTCAGGATTAATTAAGTCAAAATTGTAGATATAATGGGCAGACTAGATGGGCTTTTTAGTTAATATCTGCTAATAAATCTATGTTTTTGTCATTTTATTTATCTGGAAAATGCTTTTATGCTGTTGCAGTTGATACAATTGCAGAGACAAGTGCTTTTTTTAGGAGTTTGGTCAGTGCTCCCTAGGGATCTCATCCAGCCAAGGCCCAGGCTCCTGAAGGAGTCAGATAATCCAGTCTGTTGCTCCTGGCAGGTGGATTAATGCTGATCTGCATCCTGATTCCAGCAGGAGGAGATGAATGAGCAAGGTCAGGCAGATCAATGGCGATTAGTCAGGGAGTCTATTATTTGTGCTGTATTTATGGGACGTCTCTGTCCAGCGCTGCAGCCTCTGCTCTGGCTCACAAATAACTCTGGAAAACACAGGGATGCTGTGACAGAGCTACTGAATGGAGGGCTCCAGTGCCAAATAATATCGGGGCTCCCCTTGCAACTTCTCTATACAAGATAGGTGCCAGTAGGTGCATAAATAGTCCCCCAAAATATGTAGATGGTCAGATCGCTTTTCTATAAACCTAAATATCTGCACCTCTCTCACTTTCCATTGCCGGTAGCAGAAGGCCCCAATCCTGTTGTGGGCCACGGTGCTCTGCATCAACTGCACCAATTTATGGCACCGCAACTTATTAGTGACTAGATGTGCGCGATACCATGTGTGCGCCAACAAATGCACAGACCAACAGCAGCACCTGACAAATGTGCGCACCAACACCAGCGCATCCTGTGAAGCTGACAGCCCCAATAACACATCCGGGTACCATTTGGGTGAGTAGTGGTAGTGAGGGTCAAGGTGATGGTCATCCATCACAAAATGATCAGCACCTTCTGATTGGGGTAATTACCTGCCCCCTCCCGAGTTGTCACCACTGATGGATCTTGTGCCCATGATGCCCCTAAGTGCCCGGGACACGCTCCCTGCGCTGCGCAGCCCTCTTCCGTAGCTTGTCCCAGCTCTGGGGGACCATGCTGTGAATGGTGGTGTCTAAGATGGTACTCGGGTGTGTTATTGTGGCTGTCAGCTTCGCAGGCGTGCTGGTATTGGTGCGCACATTTGTCAGGAGCGCTGCTGTTGGTGCATGCATTTGTCGGCGAGCACCGGCGTCGGGCACATCTCGTGCGCTCAGAAGTCGTTCTACCCCAATTTATACATCTTAAGATCTCTTAACAGTTAAAAAAATTATTTTGTTTTTGCATTACAGAACTTTTTAAAGAGACATTCAGCCCTATTTAATTCCCCCAACGTGAAAACTCATAGCCGTAACGAAGCCCGCTAGACTTACGGTTACCAAATTGGCCTCTTACAGCTACCCACAAATGATCTGCGGGTTACTGGCTGAAAAACCTGACGGGCTGTCAAAATCGGAACTCTGTTGCAGCTAAGCCTTTGATCTGTCAAGCCTGTAAATGTTACGTTCCCAAATTGCTATTAAATTGCTATGAATCCACCGGCGTTCAAACCCGTAACCTGCAAATGGAGCCAAAAAGTCTACGGGTCCAAGAGAGGACCCGCAAGGGGCTAAATTCCAATCCGTAGCACTGTAAATGCAAATAAACACACCACTGTACTTATAATTAAAGGGAAAGTGATGTTAGGTATTAAAAATAATAGCACAACATTCTCAAGCCCGCACATTTGCAATATAAATTACTTTATTTCTGTTTAATTTCCGTGTTATATCAATCCCGCCAATCAGTGTGTTAATACATATAATGGAACTCGTATGGACTAGAATATCATATATACTGATTTATTAATATTGAATTATTTCTGGAATGCGGGTCCAATCGTAATTGAAACCCGTAATGGTTTGAAATCTAACCTCCATTTTTCAGTGACCTAATGATGACGATCTCTTTTACCATTGGCTCAGTCTCAACCTGTAACTACATGTTTGACTAATTGATCATGTTCACGGCCGCAAATGCAATGTGCACAAGAATGGTTTACGGGTTTGGATGACGTCCACGTCCTTTGCGGGCTTGGCTATTTTAATCACTCTGTAACTCAGCCGAATTTAAAGCCTGCAGGCTTTGCGGATGTACCGCTACCACTACGGGCTTGGAATTTAATATGGCCCATTGTCCCCCTAACTGAAGTTGGCTTTATCATAAAAAGCTTAAAAACTGTCTATACATTGTACTGGCTCCCCCCCCCCCCCTTTCTACAGCTAATCATTCCTGAGAAACATAGTATTGTTTTTTTTGTCTCATGTTACATGTATGATTATAATTATTGCATTTAAGCAACACAAGTAATACAGAATATCTCAGGCATGGACCACTTTCTTAAACAAATGGCTAATACAATGTATAACCAGTTTCCATGGTCTTTTAAGAATAATTTTAAATTTTGTGGTGACAGTCAATTTAAGGCACCATTGTAGTCAAATATTTCTATATGGTCTTTCGAGAACATCTTAATAATAGACAAAAATATAAATAAATAAATAAATACCACAACCCTTACATTTCTATCTTTTATATGCTATTATTCTTTATTGCTGGGTTCTGTTATATTTTCTGGCCTGAGTCTGTCTGCTACTTTCTGTAGATGGTGTGTCCTTGTTGACTAATGAGGTTTCCATTAGTCCTGTTTATAGCACTGGCAGTTTTAGCTGCAACATTGCCATTACATAGAAGCCTCCTCAGCATTCCATGTCTCCACCAACTTCAGGAAGTAAATCAGCAGTAACTGAAACACTCCAACTGCAGCATAACTGCATATAAATAGATTAGAGGCATTTTCCTATATTCAAGTGTAAATCAGCTAAAGAAACAACATAGTTTAAATATAAGATTAAAGTGGAGTTTTAATGGCTATTATAATAAATAATATTGTTATTTTTTATGGCATATTTCCTCAAAACGCGTTAATCTGTATCTTAGATTGTAAGCTCTGTGGATCAGTGACAGCCTCCTGTGTTTTATAACTGGGGTCTATTAGTATTTTACCTCTCCATACACCTTCTTCTGAATCCCATATTTCTGCATAAAATATGTGTCCTAAATATAAAAAATATAATTTTAGTCACTTCATGAAATATGTATGATAATATTTCCAAGAAATCTCTCAGTGCAAAATCTGAGTGAATCTATAAATGCCTTGAATTCAGTCCAATGTATTGGAACATAAATAAGTGCTCCTTATAATGGCATTTTCTATGAAAATCCAACAGGAGCTAAATATATAGATATAACTGAATACAAAATCCACCTGCAGATGGCACCCCCCTCCTCACAGGTCAGTATTGGTATGCTCCAGAGTGGGTAAAGGTGAAGCTGGAAGATGCCACAGTGCAAACAGACCACCCATTTATAGGTAGTATTTTTTACAGAAATTAAAGGCAGGCGATTTAAGTGCTTCCAATGTGATTTGAGATTTAATCATTATCGCCTCTCTCCATTTCATAGAACATCAGGCTCAAGTCCCATACGCATTTCGCCCTTAAAGCAGCTTTATTTAGTCTCTAATACATGAAAGAGACATCAGGAATGAACGCTCTAGACCTGGAAAGAAAAGACATAAGCACGCCATTACTTATATGGGGGCTTTCTATAACTTCTAGTGACCACCTGAAAAAAATGTTGTTAAATGAATCTGGAAGGGGTCTGTGAAGGTTCTATTAAATTGGTTCTGACCACACGTAGTGACAGGAGAGAGAACCATGGGGTGAGACGAGATACACCTATGGAATGGTAGAAGGAAGAGACACACAGAAGGGAAGTGAGGAACAGCTATGGAAAGATTAGAGAGAGACAAGAGGAGAGACAGCTCTGGCAAGGGAGTGAAGAGAGCAATGTATAGGGGAAAGAGAGAGCAATGGGGAGGTTGTATAGGGAGGGATGAAAAAGACAACTATGGTAACGTTGGAACGGGAGCTATAAAAAGTAGGAGAGTTAGAAACTACAAAAAGAAGGTCGAAGAAAGGGGAATACGAGGCTAGTGAGTTTTGTTAATGTAGAAGAGACAGCCAGGAGTAATTGAGATAGACAGAATGGAGGGGAAAATAAATTTAGTGAAATGTAGAAAAACAGCAATTGTTAAACAGGAGCAATTAGGAGAAGCAATTATTCCTCTAACCTAACTCTCCTCCCAAAAACACAGGCTAGATCACGTTTGTAGTGAAGTAATTACAGTTTCATGTGAAACTAATGTTAAAGACAATCTCTAGATAGATAGATAGATAGATAGATAGATAGATAGATAGATTTGAGGTCAAGTTGTTCCTTTATCCTGTATGTATCAAAGCTCAGTAATAATTTTCCCAGCTCCAAAGGGGTTAATGAGCGGAGCCTTTGAAATGAATGGCTTTGCTGGGCCCGGTGAAGACAAAACAAATCCTCCAGTGAACCTGCTCTTTTCTGGCCTGAAATGATGTCATTATGCGTGCTGTAAGATCTGAGCACAGCCGTGGTCAGAGGATCAGACCCAGGCAGTCACGTGGGTCATTTAAATGGGGACCCCAGAGTGCCGCCTATCTGCTTTATCCACTCAAGAGCTGACTAACAGCTCCATAACCCAGCAGGTTATCATTAAAATAATATATACTTTGCATCAGCTCTGCACATTGATTTAAGCCTGCGGTTAAGGAAAAAGAAACAGAACTTAGTGCCTTATTAAAAGGCCTCTTACAATATCTTTAGGATATTTGAAAAATGAAATCACCAGATGCACAACACAATATAAAACAAATGACACTGGTGTTAGGTCTGGAGAGGCCTGCTCAATCCATCCAGTCATGGGGTCTCTGCGCGTTACTGTGTGCAGAGCTCTGGAATGCAGTCTGGTGCACAAAATATACAGAAAATGTGCCGTTGTACCATGGGAATAGAGGTTCTCTACTTCACCATTTAGGGTGTGAAATATAGGGGTTGAATAAATGGAATATTATTATCGTTCCCTTAAAAATTTAGAATTATATATTGCTCAAAGTTAGTCTCAGATATTCTAGGGTTTTCTTATTTGTCCCGATCACTACACTTTCTGTAAAATTCTTCACTTGAAAATTCCAGTTTTTTTTGTCTGTCTTGCTTTTCTGCTGGGTCGTTAACAGCCGGGGAGGGGGGACTTTTGTGAGGGCCCATACTAAAAAGGGGGCCCACGGCTAGAAAAAATAAAAGGCAGTTAACATAAAGGCTGGTATGGAAGATGGGAAAATGAGTGTGAATTGGGTTGGGGGCTCTGGCTACTATTTGTACAGGGCCCTAAGATTTCTGATGGAAGACATGCATTTCCACTCGCCATACCTCTCTTCTGACAGCCAAGCCTTGGTAGCATCATCTTCAGGCTGGCATTGCAGGATACTGGGGGGGAATTTGGACCTGGCTCTGATACATATTTTTGCAGCAAACCTCTCCTTGAAGACCAATGATAACATCATTAATAAATAAATATTAAACAAAAAAGCCCCCAACACTGATCCATAAGGCGTTCTACCAGTAACCATAATTTTAATTATTTATCTAAATGTTTTAGAAGGAAATAGTCTCCAGAACCATTTTCTTCTTGTATTGCAAAAGGACAAGCATATCTAAATGTAACTGTATATATTAGAATAAGACCGGGTCAAATGAGCAATTGCATTCCCATACTGCAGTGCATCCTAATGCACCATTAGACATTGATAAGGCTCACACTCAGTTCCTGGATGACCAACACATCCCTGCTTGAATTATTAGTCCTTGGTGAAAAAGAGAGACACGGAAGGGGAGGGAGAGGAGGGGGTCAGAGACACGGGATGGAGAGGAGGGGGTCAGAGACACGGGATGGAGAGGAGAGGGTCAGAGACACGGGTGGGGAGGAGGGAGGGAGACACAGAGGAGGGAAATGGGGGGAAGGAGACACAAGGGAGGGAGAGGGGGGAAGAGACACAGAGGAGGGAGAGGGGGGAAGAGACACAGAGGAGGGAGAGGGGGGAAGAGACACAGAGGAGGGGGAAAGGAGACACAAGGGAGGGAGAGGGAGGAAAGAGACACAGAGGAGGAGGGGAAGAGACACAGGGGAGGGAGGAGGGGGGAAGAGACACAGGGGAGGGAGAGGGAGGAAAGTGACACAGAGGAGGAGGGGAAGAGACACAGGGGATGGAGGAGGGGGGAAGAGAAACAGGGAAGGGAGAGGAAGTAGAGGGGGAGAGGCTTGCAATGAGCGCCTCCCGTCAAGTAGAGGGGGGTGAGGTAGAGGAGGGGGGGAAAGGCTCGCAATGAGCGCCTCCCATCAAATAGAGGGTGGGGCAGGTAAAGGCAGCGCTCATTGTTAGGCCAGTGATGAGCACTTTTGGCGCTCATCGCTAAGCCAGCAGAGGGGGAGAGGATCGCAATAAGCGCCAAAGGTGCTCATTGAGAGGCTTGTGATGGGCGCCTAAGGCGCTCATTGCGAGGCCTGGGATGAGTGCCAAAGGCGCTCATCTCAAGGCAGTCATGTTAGAGGGGGGGGAGAGGCTCGCAAACACCATTGCCAGGCTTCAAACTTTATTGCTGTCATTTTTGACAGGCAACTCGCTAGTTAGTTATATTACTAATAGATGTAGTAAACAAAACAGACCCAGCACTGAGCCCTGAGGCACTCCACTAGTAACCATTCCTTCCCCTGACTGTATTCCATTAATTCTGATATCTATCATTCACCAGTGTCCTTTCCACTCAATTACCGTTCAAGCTAGTAATATGCAGTTTATGAATAGGGATAGTGTCATATTCGGATATCCTTTATAACTCAGTAGATTGTGAGCTGTGCAGAAAACATTCTGCATATTGCAGTAGATTATCAGTTCTGCAGAACAGATTCTGTATAATGCAGTAGATTGTCAGCTCTACAGAACAGATTCTGCATATTGCAGTAGATTGTCAGTTCTGCCGTACAGGTGCTATATAATGCAGTAGATTGCCAGCTCTGCAGAACAGATTCTTTAGAATGATAACTATTAATACCTACATGGCCCAGTGTAGCTGGGAGGGGATCCCTGGACGTGTCACAGCTGTTCCCAGGCTGGCTGAGTTTGGTTGCTGACTCTGGCTGAGTTTAACACATCATTATGACTCAGCCTCCCCCAGGACCGGCTCAGGTGTAGCTGGATCTCTGCGCTGAGCTCAGCATTGTCAGATTCTCCATGTGATCCGTTAGGGCCGCTCTGGGACCCATGCGGGTTCTGTGTGCAGGAAGTGTTTAACCCCTTCAGTTCCTGCACTAATCCTTTAAAGTGACACAACAGTTGTTGCAGAAATGAAATGTATACATAAAAATACACAGAATTGCAGTTGGCTGTTATTTACATTTGAATGTGAAGTGTTCAATAATTAAGCTTGAAAGTTGGGCATTAATTAATACTCACCAAGGGCGGAGCAACCAGTGGTGCATAATTTAAGTTTTTTTCTGTAGTGTAGGGGCCCCTTTGGGCACCCACCCAGGCCCCACTCGCCATGGCTCCTCTGGCATGTGCGTATGTATTCACCCCCTTTGTTATGAAGCTCATAAAAATCTCTGGTGCAACCAATTACCTTCAGAAGTCACATAATTAGTGAAATAATGTCCACCTGTGTGCAATCTAAGTGTCACATGATCTGTCACATATACACACCTTTTTTGAAAGGCCGCAGAGGCTGCAACATCTAAGCAAGAGGCACCACTAACCAAAACTCTCCAAACAAGTACGGGACAATGTTGTTGAGAATTACAAGTCAGGGTTAGGTTATAAAAAATATCCAAATCTTTGATGATCCCCAGGAGCACCATCAAATCTATCAAACTAAATGGAAAGAACATGGCACAACAGCAAACCTGCCAAGAGACGGCCGCCCACCAAAACTCACGGACCGGGCAAGGATGGCATTAATCAGAGAGGCAGCACAGAGACCTAAGGTAACCCTGGAGGAGCTGCAGAGTTCCACAGCAGAGACTGGAGTATCTGTACATAGGACAACAATAAGCCGTACTCTCCATAGAGTTGGGCTTTATGGCAGAGTGTCCAGAAGAAAGCCATTACGTTCAGCAAAAAACAAAATGGCACGTTTTGAGTTTGCGAAAAGGCATGTGGGAAACTCCCAAAATGTAGGGAGGAAGGTGCTCTGGTCTGATGAGACTAAAATTGAACTTTTCTGCCATCAAAGAAAACGCTATTACTGGCGCAAACCCAACACATCACCCAAAAAATACCAACCTGTACCACTCTGTGCGTGATTTGAGGCTAGGATGGAGGGTCACCTTCCAGCAGGACAATGACCCCAAACACACTACTAAAGCCCTAGTCAAAGCCCAGACATCAATCCAATAGAAAATCTGTGGCCAGACTTAAAGATTACTGTTCACAAGCGCAAACCATCCAACTTGAAGGAGCTGGATCAGTTTTACAAGGAGGAATGGGCAAAAATCCCAGTGGAAAGATGTGGCAAGCTCATAGAGACTTATCCAAAGCAACTTGGAGCTGTGATTGCCGCAAAAGGTGGCTCTACAAAGTAATGACTTTAGGGGGGTGAATAGTTATGCACATTGACTTTTTCTGTTATTTGGTCCTATTTCTTGTTTACTTCACAATAACAAAAAAAGAAAACAACTTCAAAGTTGTGGGCATGTTCTGTAAATTAAATGATGCAAATCCTCAAACAATCCATGTTAATTCCAGGTTGTGAGGCAACAAATCACGAAAAATGCCAAGGGGGGTGAATACTTTTGCAAGGCACTGTATATATAAATATATATGGGCCCCAGCGCTCTCCCACTCAATAGAGGATGTTGCTGGAAAGTGGTCCTGGAGCTGTGCTGCAGACAGAGGAACTTTGCACAGGCAGGAGGTAAGGGAAAGGGAGCAGCTATGGAATGGGGTCTTGGCAGGAGTAGCTATGGTAAAGCGTTTGGGGGAGGAGTGCTGTTATGGGAAGGGGTCTTGGGGAGGGGCACTTAGTGAGTTGGTATGGAAGGGGGCAGAACAAAATAATTGTACAACCTCTCCTTGGGGGGGCTCACTTTTAGTTTTATACCATGGGCCTCCATTTTCTAGCTCTATCACTGACAGGCACAGTTGAGGTTGATATTGAACAGGATAATAACCCAGTTGGTATAAATATGTGTATGTATGTATCTTAAAATCTCTGTGACTATTATCATTTATTTAAACAGTGTATCTACTTTACCCCAGCTGTGAGATATATGACTCAATTTTACTCAATAATAAAAAACATGTGGGAGGACTTTGGATGAAGATAAGGTGTCCATTTGCTTCAATAGAAAGCTTCCTCAAGGATGTGGAGTTTACAATAGGATTAACTTACAAAAGGCTCCCTTCCCTAGATGACAAATCAAAAAAAGCCAAATAAAGCAATGTCAGCTCAAAGTATAAAATAATTACATGTATTAGAGATAATAAACGAAGGGCTGCTAAATTTGGCACCCTTTAAAGCATAGAGCCCCAGGTAATGCGTGATTTGCATATAACATCAGACAGTTTTTAATTGAGAGGTCCTAATCTCCCCGAGACACCAAATGAGGCTGTGCTACACTCATGCAGTGAAAGGGAGTATTTCACCAATAAGGTTTATTTCATAAGGATAGATTATAGTGGTACAAATGAAATGTACTATCTAAGGACCATAAACAAACAAAATACAAGTGCAAAACCTACAGGACAGTCTGAAAATATAAACATCAAGTGCTATGTGCATTGAGCATACAAAGTGTAGGGTCCAATCCTTTGTAGTAGAATCAAAAATTTGGAAAACAATAGAAAAGTGAGGAGCGCAAAATAGACCTGCCTGTGCAGTAAATAAAAAAATCTTTATTTTATGCAAGGTAAAAAAGATTCTTACAAAATGAATGTGGAAATCTTGTATAATAGGTCTAATGATACACCAAATAGAGAGGGTTTAAAATCCAACGTGTTTCGTCCATATAGGACTTCCTCTGGATATTATTCTATATAAGGATGATGCTACAATATTGCACACAATGAGAAATGAATGTGAGAGTCTAAGTGCATTAAATCCCCACACAATCTTACATAACACCCATGCAGAATTTATGCATTCCTTAAAGGGGCTCTTTCATCCCATACTGACGTCAGTCTTAAACAGCAACTAGCTGGAAAACTAGCTATACATTATGCAAGCCATTTGAGAGTAAAGTGAGTTATTGCGGAGTTGAAAAAACATTGTCGTTTTATATTCTTATGCAAATTAGAAGCTTGCCTATATTAATTATCTGCTTTCATGTGCTAATTAGAATTACAATCAGCTTATCAAGCAAGCTGAGCCACACATTTCCATATTGAGGCGCACATTAGCATAAAGAAGCCAATGCTGGATATTTTAGGAATAATTTACTGTGGACAAAAATGACTGTTTAAATGTATAGATGTTTTAGTCCTCTTGGGATTAAACAAATTCACTGTTGGGGTGCCCTTGTCCCTTTAACCAACAGTATTACACACACACGTATGTGGTAAAGAATTATACATTCCATTGAAGGACATTTATCATGTATTTTGTGTTATAATCACCTTTTGATGCAGTTTCATTTACATATATTGCACAATTTCTGAGAAGCGGATACCATTATAGCTTTCTGAAAGAAAACAAGTTAAATAAAGCATTAGACCACTGCATGCTGGGAGTGTTGGCGAAGGAAATGAGGAATGAAGGGAGTGATCCTCTCAAAAGGGCTTTTTATATACTTCACCATCACCCTAATAGCCAGAGGTTATTCCACACCCAATTGCAAGCCCATGATTGGCCAACTGCCACGGATGGGGGTGTACCCTTGGCACGCACACTAATAATACCCGTAGGGGGATAAGTATTTTATATAGGTATCCCACTTAATCAACTTCCAACTGAGCAGCAACCTTTTAAATGATGAGATCTTTAAATTATTCATTGGATAAAACACACCCTTGATTCCTCTGACCTCAAGAGCTTGCAGTTACATCAATGTACTGAGTATGTAACTCTCCCATTACACTACTAAATGTTCCCAATTATATCAGATACTTATTGCACTAAATCTGCATGTGGTTATCCATCTTGTAAAGCAAAGGACTGCAGTTACTGCTAATGGTTACTCGAATCTCAGCCTCTACGGATCTTCCTGACACCTGCCAGATTCCAGCCCCCACCTGCTAAACCCCGGGACCCCAATAACACGCAGAGTGTGCGCAGGAACCGTAGCTTGGCCCGAGCTCGCTATGTTATTTCCTGTGAACTTCACAGGGTCAGCTCGTTATTGGGAGCTTCTCATTAGTACAAAAAACCCTCAGCTGGTTCTCTTTAACAGATTCCAGCCCTCAGCTGGGCCTTAAAAAGAGCACTTTCTCGGCTCTGTCCCACATGGGGAGTCGTTCTGTTTCGCACATTGCTCAGTGACCATCCCGCTTCCAATGACTCCCAGATGAGCCAATTCTTTTTGCAAAGCATTCTGGGACAGGACAATTTGTCAGCCACAGAGGGAGTAAAGGTTTAAACCAACAGTGACTCCCTCTCTGCTTCTAACTGCCAAAAAAGCCCACTCTTCCTGATATATCGAATCCATAGCCCCGTCCACTGCAGGATTCCGTACATTATAGCGTTTTAATAATGTATTCTGGCAGCAAATGTTAAACTTGCGCACTGCATGCTGGGAGAGGCTCACATGCTTTCTTAACCCTTATTGTGCATTTTTATTCAAGATACATTCAACCCATTATATATTGAATCTGTTGTCATAGACCTTTGGTAGTGAGTTCCACAATCAGACTGCCCTTACTGTGAAGACCTCTTTCCTGTTTTTTTCTTCTAATTCCAAGTGGTGATCTCTTATCAACTTTAAATCTCTTGGCAAGAAAACTTCACGTGACAAATCCTATTATTAACCCTGGGTGTATTTGTATCATCTTGCAGCAGTCTTTTTTCCTGGAGAAATAAATTCTAATTTGGTTAGTATTTCTCCACCATTTAATATTTCCATTTCCCACAACAATTTGTGTTTTCTCTACAATGTACTTTTTATGAAGAATATAAATTATGTTCCAGAATTGTACACTGGTATTTTTGAGTTTGAATTCATTAAAACAAATATTTCTATATGATCTCTCTCTCTTTTGTTTTAAAAAGAAAATGAATAAAAATTCTGGTAATAATTTGCTGAATCTTAACGTTATTCTCTTTATTTTGTATTTAGTAAAGTTTTCTATATGGCCAACAGTGAGATTCTCAGATATTAAGCAATATCAACATTTAACTGCTATCATTAAAGGGATATGGAAAGATTCTGAAATTTACAAAGTAATATACCTATCTATTAATTTACTTGTATTTACTTTGTTTTAATAACCACTGTATCATTTAGTTTATGGTGGGAAAGAGTGATAGATCATTGATCATTGATCATAGATCGATGATCATTGTGCAAAATACAGTATATAAACAGCACATTTGTGTTCACATTTGAATGTATAAATAGAAGTTAAAAAAACTATTTTGTGCTCAGAAATAGTTATTGCACTGCACTCTGGGGAAATGGGCAGGGGCATGCAAATGAGCCCACAAAGCATTTTTGCATACAGAGACTTTGAAGTACTGACTGTGCCCTAACCAATCAGTGACCATCTCTCAGCAGCATTCTGCAACATGCTACTGAGATGTGACCCCTGATAGGCTAGGACACTACACTGCACATCCAGCCCTGTCTGCATACGCTGCAGTGGGCTGAATCATACAGAGACTGATTGATTTTAGCCAGAAAGAAACAGAGGTTTTAATTGCATCTTTAAAAAAAACAAAGTACATAAAAGTAAATAAATACTTATTACTTACCTAGTAAATTCCAGAAGCCGTCCATATCCGTTTAATCAGTGGTGCTGTAGTGCTCACATTCCCCCTCTTATTCCCCTCCTTCCTCTCAGGCCAGTCAAGCTGTTCCATTGTTACATACACAGTATACGTCTGCTGCAAGTGACAAGCTGGCTACAAACATGTAACATAATGAAAAACAACAATTACAAAGCAAATTGATGCATTAAATTTCACGTGCAAATTTATAATCAAATCCCAAATTACAAAAAAAATAATAAATTCACAGGTCACATAGCGGATTTCTGCGCTGTCCTATTTTTCTCATAGTGGTTGAAGACTGACACCAGTTGATAGTTCTCAATGTGCACATATAAATAAATATAAGTGAAATGGAGCTGTTCTGAAGCAGTTTTGCGTGGAAGGGATTCATAATGGAGTTATAAAGTCCAATATTTACATGAAAAAACCCTCCCGCTTTCCTACTGACTCAAATTATCTCTTAATGTCCTGGTGACCATGCCCAGTTAGATAAATAATAATACTGCAGTACCTCAGTACTTGTCTGCTTAGATTCTCATTGAATTCGGTATTCAACACATTTTGATGAGCAAAAATAGCTTTCGGCACTCGGCACCTGCTTGGCATTTGTCACCCTTGCTAAAACCCATAGGAGTCAATTTACATTACTCCTTATGGGAACTCCTTATTTTTGGTACTTTTGTTTTCGCCACTTGCCATACCTTCTGGAAACAATGAACGACGAGTCTCAAGGTACCGCTGTAGTCACTTTTAAGTGTTAAAGTCTTATCTTTATCCTGATCTGTACCAAATGTGGATGCTCTTCATATTTCTCATTCTCCTCTCTAATTAGCCACATGGGATAAAGACATTAGGAGAAAGGTAGGGCTTTTTCATGTAACTTATTTTTAGATACATAACTTTCAAACTCAGTTATCTAACACTTCCACTAAAAACATATAATATCAACCAGTTGTAATTATATGTAGATATGTGTGTGTGTTTGAGACGTTCAGTCGTGTCCGACGCTCCATGACGTCATGGACCACGCTGATCCACTTGGTATTCATGGCAGAAATACTGCAGTGGGTGGCCAGTTCCTTCTCCAGTGGGCCACAGTATACAGCTCCTGGTATTCCTATGTGGTCTCCCATCCAGGTACTCACCAGGCCCAACCCTGCATGGCTTCAGGGTGGTGTGACCTCTTGGATATATGTGTACTTTTCATTTTAACTGAAAATGTTGTGTGTTATTTAATGAAATAAAAATAATTTTTACAGTTGATGACTAGAATTCTCTTATTACTGATAGTAACTGTAGGTATGCAACAGTTTTTATGGTGGATTATTAGGGAGAGATAAGGAAATGATCAAATGTTTATAGGACCTGAAAAAATGAAAGACACAAAGAAGGAATTTCACATCAAAAGGCAAGAATGATAAAGCTTGTTTGTGTACTAACTTGCTATTTAATGATGTATAATACCCGCTCACATCCTCCCAAATTCCATCATGTCACAGCTCACCTCTGCGTACAGTCTGGATTCTATCAGGCAGCGTCTGATCCTGTAAAATGGACTATAGGTGGCAAGCAAGCGCTGCGCTACAATCCCTGTTTGATGTGGATCCATTCCTGTCTGCATTTTAATTATGTTTTGGCTGGAATTATTCAGCAGGCTGCATGTAACCTCTCTCCTCTGTTAGCTGCATATGTGCCAGACTCCCTCTCCCTCTGCTATTTCTGTCTCTCTCCCCCTCTCTCCTCCTTTGTCCCAGTCTCTCCCCCTCTCTGTTCCTGTGCATACATTTCTTTATTCTCCTCTCCTGCGTTACCTGGGATGCAGACTTTAAAATGGAATTCAGAGGTTGTATCTCAGGAAAGACACAGACGGCTAGGGCAGGATAGGGGAAGGTGTATAAACATAGGGCTAGAATATATCTCAAGACAAAACCCAACTAGTCATAAAAAGGACTCCTCAACATTGCACGCCAAAGCAATTGTATGATAGGAGTCTGTTGTGTATAAACGGGGAGCATATGATGAGAACCAAGAGATCGAAATAGTACTGTATGCAAATCCATCCTGTTCTCAAACGCTGTGTTATAACATCAGGCATATGTTGTAAAGGTTCCATGCTTAAATGGTATTGGTTTATAGAATACATATGCATTGTGGGCACATTTGCATACCCCCACCCGGTTCCCAGAGTGCAGTTTAAAGACTGTAATTCTTGAGATTGGAAATACATTTATGAACTTATTTTAGGCATACAGATTTGCTAATATATATATTAGTTGAGAGGTCAGAGATGCTCAGACTGAGGATGGGCAGACATGCCAATCTATGGGCATATGGGCCATCCAGACAGAATTGTGCCATACACAGAGGAGAAATATTCTGTAGTACATTTGTATGAGCCCCCTCAAAAGAATGGTCCAGACCAAATCAACTGACAATTCTCCTCTTAAGAGGAATAAGCTAACCCTATGTTTGTTTTTCAGTCTACATGGACGCGATCAGAAACAGAGGATTTCACAAAGAAAAGTGAACAATGTGTACATGCCTGGAACGTCTTATTAACTATAAGATGATCAATCCAAGGTGCAGTTGAAAGGACAGAGATGTTCACTATGAGGACAAACAGACATGGAAATACCATGCGTGTCCTATGGGTAGTTGGTGGTCCACTTAAAGACTAGACTATTCTTCTTAAGGGGAGTCAGACTGTGCCATACACTCCGCTGTCTATGGCACACATATGTGTAGATTGGAGATATCACATATATAGTTGTGAGTGTTGGGAACGCTTAGATGTTGGTCATGCAAATGTTGCGCATGCGCAATGAGCTGTGAAGCCGCTCATTGCGGGGCCCCCTTCCTTCTCCCATGCCTCCCCCTTCTTCCCCCTTATCCTCCTCCTTCCCTCCTTCTCCCTTTCCCCCTCTCCGATTACCTCCCGATCCCCTTTCCCCTCTCTCCTCTCTTTTTACTCTGATTCGAGGAGCTCCTGCTGTTCTCTCCCCTGCAGCGCATCTTCTTGCTGTGACCGGAACCGGCTAATGCTAATTATGTGACAACACATGCGCGTCACTTCATTAGCATATGCCGGTCCGGTCAGAGGCAGAAGACTCGCTGCAGGGGAGGGAACAGCAGCAGGAGCTCATCGGATCAGAGTAAGAAGAGTGGAGAGAGGGGAAAGGGAATAGAGAGGTAATTGGAGAGGGGTAATGAAGGAGAGAGGGGGAAATGAAGGAAGGAGGAGAAGGAGAAGGATAAGGAGGAGGATAAGGGGAAAGTGAGGAGGAAGATAAGGGGGAAGGTCGGAGGAAGAGGATAAGAGGGAAGGTCAGAGGAGGAGGATAAGGGGGGAAGGAGGGAGGAGGATAAGAGATGGAGGAGGAGGGGAAGGGAGAAGGAGAGTGGTGGATAAGATGGAGGATACGGGGGAAGGAGGAGGATAAGGGGGAAGGAGGGAGAAGAAGGAGGAGGGGGAGGATAAGAAGGATGATATGGGGGGAAAGAGGAAGGAGGAGGGGAAAGAGACACAGGGGAGGGAGAGGGGGAAGAGACACATGCCAGCAAAGTGATGCTTAAGATTCTACAAGCTCGACTCCAACAATATATGGCCCGGGAACTCCCAGATGTGCAAGCCGGGTTCCGCAGAGGAAGAGGCACAGGAGATCAAATTGCTAATATCCGCTGGACTATTCTAAAGCCTTTGACTGTGTGGATCACAATAAAGTGTGGCATGTCCTTAAAGAGATAGAAGTACCAGATCATCTCATCCACCTCCTGAAGAATCTGTATGTGGACCAAGAGGCCACAGTCACAACCGAACATGGAACAACAGAATGGCTCAAGATCAGAAAAGGAGTGAGACAAGGTTGTATATTGTCACCTTATTTATTCAACTTATGTGAGGAATACATCATGCGTAAGGCTGGACTGGATGAATCCAAAGCCGGAAACAATATTGCTGGAAGAAATACCAACAACCTCAGATACGCCGATGATACTACCTTGATGGGTGAAAGTGAGGAGGAACTAAAGGACTTATTGATGAGGGTAAAAGAAGACAGTGCAAAAGTTGGCCTGCTGCTCAATGTCAAAAAGTCAGAGATCCTGGCAAATCACAATCTCATTTCCTGGCAACTAGATGGGGAAGAAGTGGAGGCAGTGACATATTTTATTTTTCTGAGGTCAAAGGTCTCTTCAGATGGTGACTGGAGCAATTCAATTAAAAGATTATTGCTCTTGGGAGGAAAGTTATGGCAAGCTTGGACAAGCTAGTAAAAAAAAGATATTACATTATCAACAATGGTCCACATAGTTAGAACTATGGTATTCCCAGTAGTAACATACAGATGTGAGAGCTGGACCATAAAGAAGGCTGAGCCCTGTAGAATTGATGCCTTTGAGTTGTGATGTTGGGAAAAACTGCTTATGGTCCCTTAGACTACAAGAAGATCCAATGAATTCATACTACAGGAAATCAAGACAAACTGTTCACTTGAAGGTATGATCATGAGGCTAAAGCTTAAATATTTTGATTATATGATAGGAAGACAGGATTCCCTATAGAAGGCTCTGAAGCTGGGAAAGAATGAAGACACAATATATACCCCAGGATGGCCCACTGGACTTTTGGGGACCATGGACTATTACAGGCACTAAACCCCTGAATATCCAGACCGTGGTTCCGATGTTGGCCCAAGATGGATAATGTTACTAGATATATTTGTGTGTGGCACCGTATTGTATTATTGCAACATCCAGGGAGACTCTAAGAATGTTTTGAACTATTGGATTGGTGTCGGCTACAGGCTAACATGGGTTAGCTGTGTGGTACCTTTCCCCAGGAAGATGTCTTCCAAACCTTGATTCTGGGACTGTGACTGCCAAATTGTGTATTGTGTGTCATATTTTACTCTCAGCCATCCTGTTTGTGATGAGCCATGTTATACTTGTTAATATGTTATGTGCAATTATGGATATGTGGATTGTACCCAGTCATGTTTGGTCTCTAAATGCTGCACTTTCCTCACAGAGTTCAATAAAGTATGTTACTAGGGTCTACTGGGGATGTGGTGGCACAGGGTACAAGATACTCGGCTGCAGGGCTTTAATCTATTAAAGGGAGGGTCCCGTACACCATCAGAGAGAGTGTCTCCACTCCTGATCTGATCAGAGACCGCCTGGAAAGTCTGAAACAAAGGGTATAATTAAGTTAGTTATGGTGTGAGGCTCCAGGACCACAGAGGGTGGGTAGGACGGCTGATATCTCTTGATGGGCAGGCCCTCCACGTGTCTAGGGTGTAGGCTGATGAGAATTGGTGATGATCTGTTTACCAAGGGTTGGAGACTGAATATGATTGGGTAGTGTTATGGATAAATATGCTGTGTGTGCCCCAATAAAGAGTTGTCAATTTAAATGTACATCGGTAAAGTGTATGTTTTATTCTGATGGAATATAATAATTATAATCTCTGGAATTATTACTACGGACTCTGCCTGGAATATACTCTTAACCATTAGGGGTAATACTGCTGAGCCTGCTTCCTGGGTACCTGTGGCGGTGGTATTCTGTGCTGGGTTCATCCCTGCTAACAGGGATATCTAAAGAACCCCATAACCTTCTGTGTGAGATTGATCTAGGATCTTTCCGAGCCCAACCAAGCAGTGGGTTGTGACAGCTGTTTCTTGAGGTTCCTGGCATCCTGTGCATATATCCAGATACCAGGAAAATGCAGCTGTGAGCTGAGATTACCAAAACCCTGACAATCTAGGGGTGTTCCTGTGGTGGAATGTCCCCTCACCCACACCAAGAAGGGGATGGCAGAGACGGAGAACATTTGCTTGATGGGGCTCAGAGTGGCAGTGATTGTGCTTGGCGTGCTGTGGTTCATATGGTCACAGAGAGTCGGACACTAAACAACAACACGAGTTCCACCAACAGCCCAGGATTTCAGTATCCCTCTGCTCTGATCAATCAAGATGCATTAAAGCGAGTAATTCGGAGGAAATCCTGAACAGACAAGCAGAGATACTGAATTCCTGTCACTCCTAGGACTGATTTGCCCACCACTGACCTAGAGTTAAAGGGATATTTAAGTGATCTGGGTTTCAAATGTTTCCTAATAAACAGCTACTGATTAGTAGAAAAATATATATTATATTGAAAAGTAAACATAGTACATATCCCTGTACCTACATATTTATATGCTAGATACTGATATCTGGATGTGCGCACCTTAGGAAGTTTACATTAAGTGTACCCTACAGTACCCTACAATAATGGTTGCTGAAATTGCCCATAAGGAGACCGGCAGAGAGAAAAAAACAGACAGCAACTGCCAGATTGTGATACAAATGTTTCAGTCTTATATTAACAGATATTTTGCTAACTTCAAGGTAAGTGTCTAAATGCTGTCTAAATTCTCCTCTATCAGATGCATTTATAATCCAGCTCACTTACATATTCTTTTAAAAGGCAAATTACCTTCTAGGGTCGGAGCATGGGTAAACATTGGCTCACTTTTTGCCTTAGTGAGTGGGTCAGAAAAGCAGGTAAAAACTGCAAATTGCAATGTAAGTTTTCTGCAGGAAATGCATTTTTTTTGCATAACATTTAAGGGATAATGTCTTATACCTGTAAACTATACAGTTTTTGGAACCTCGTCTGTGTCGTTTCAGTTGCAGTCAGACATGTTTGGGTTTTTGAGAGGTGACCCGGGAAAAGGTCAAAGCTCCCTCAGACGGGGTGGAGGGGGGTCTGCGAGGATGTAATGTACACACGGCTCATTGTCACAGGATGTTCTGTTCACCCCCAGCCTGGCACTGAAAGCCGCCTTTCACCCTCCATGCAGTGGATCCCAGAGACGCAAAATAAACACCAGTCCCCAGCCCTGTATTAGCAAAACTGCACAGCTGCTTTATGTCAGGGTCTATTGAGTATAACAAGGCCCCACCTCAAAATGGAAGCACCTGCGATTTGGGCAAAAGAGGCAACTCCTCCCATGAACCTGTGCAAGGAAATATTTACACGTTCCTAGCTGTAACAGACAAATCAGTATACTGTGATTCAGTATTATGGAAACAGATAGAAAATATATAGTTTGCTCATTCTCATAAAAACTGGGATTAATACAGCAGGTTTCATTTGTTTGTTTAGTTCACAATAAAAACAGTACTTGGAAAAAAATAAGTTCAATGTAGTTTTAAAACTTACATATTAAAGGACCCTGTCAAGTACAATCTATAACTATCTATGACCAGTTTTCAGGCTTTTTTAAGATGAAACCAAATTCCTGTTCGGGTGACAGTGCCCCTTTAATTTTAGTGTTTAGACTTCAGCAGCTCTTCACCTCCTATCTTGTAGCCAGAGGGTGGAAGACGATCTACCCAGATGACTGCCCTTGTATGGGACTTTATCTGCTGGTCCCCTTCTCATTCAAATTCTGAAAAGCAGGCAACTTGCATCAATAGATGCAAGCACTGCTCACCAGAAAGAACAGTGTGCGATTTCAGCCCCATTTGCCCTTTATCTAGTCACCACACAGTACCCCCCCCCCCCCCCCCCCCAATGACTGGCAGGTTATCATTACTCTGAGGTAGCCATTACGATCTGTAACCAAACCAGTTCCACATGTCATGATATCCCCCTAAACCCTGAGAAAGCGCTGGGATTTACCTCGGATCAGCACTTGGTTTTCTACGTTAAAAATTCCCAATTTCTGAAATGTGCGGTAACAAGAGCCTTGGTCCCCACCTCCCAGCACCCCCTCCCCATCCAGTTTGCAAACAGCTTACACGTTCTCAATGCCCCAATATTAGGGAATTAACCCCCCTCTCACAGACCAGAGCCTTCTCTCTCCCAGACTCCCACCTTGTTAACACATTGGGCTCTGTGTATAAGGCTTCTGCTACAAACAGCTATATTTTATAAGCTTTCTGCTTCACATGTGGAAAACTTGTAAATCACAGATTTTTTTTTTAACATTTGAGGCAGATCAGGAATCTGTGAGATTTATGGAATCTCAGACCCAGAGATTTACTTTGGAATAATGTCAGACATATTAATATATGATTTTATTTCGCTGGTTTAAATTCCTACTGTAGCAGTCAACATACCGTCCTTGTTCATTGTCCTGGATACCCAGGGCTGTCCATGGAGATGTCCCAGGAATGGCAAGGGGGGATTCACTAAGGTATAGAAAGGATTAAATGCCTTATTGAGTGTGATGTTCCATGTATCTACTACCCCTTCTATAAAGCAATATGGGCACATATCACCCCAATCATTTTTTCTTTGTTTTTCCAAACAGCATTAGAAACCCAGGAGGAATTGTGGTTTAATTTATAAAGACTGCTGCTATGAATGGCCACTGGACAGAATTCAAAAGAAGCGTAGGATAATCCTCCCCTCAAGCTAAAGGCAGTCTAACAGACTAAGGGGCCTCATTCAATTGCGATTTTGCCAATTGAATACAGAGCATATTTTTTTGACATAAGTTTTTAGTGAGTGAACTTCTATCCAAAAGCAAGGTCTTCACTAACTAAAAACTTATGTCAATAAATATGCTCTGTGCTTATACAGAGCCCTATTCAATTGGCCAAATTTCATTAGAATGAGGCCCTAAGATTGAATCATCTATGATGTGTGAGTCGTGTCCGACTCTCCCTGACCTCATGGACAGCAACACATTATGCGGATCGACTTGGTATCGATGGCAGAGATACTAAAGTGGGTTGCCAGTTTCTTCTACTCTGGGCCACAACATACAGCTCCTGGTATTCCTAGGTGGTCTCCAATCCAAGTATTGACCAGGCCCAGCACTACATGGCCTCTGGGTGGTGTGACCTCTTGGTTCCCTGACTAGAAACAATACCAGGTTGCAGCAGTGAAAGCAGCGAATCCTAACCAACTGACCACCAGGGTTCAGAGATTGAACTAATCTTGTTAGTTTGTTACCTACTTCACAAGTCATTTTCCCCAAAATTACATTGGTCCTTTAAGATCTCTTTTAGAAATTAAATTACATATATAACAATGTCTAGTTCTTCCAAAAACAACCTTCCCCAAATGGTGTCAGTCTCTCTGCTGTCATTTTGCTGTCTCTTTGAGTGACAGTGTTTGTCCGGCTGTCAGTCCGGCTGACAGGTCTCAGTAATCTGTGTCCTTGGGGGGCTTCTGCTATAAATCACAGCCCCCCCGCCCCACCACATTTCCACCCTGAACTCTGCATAGCATCTAAATATATGTCACTGAGGGTATATAACTAACATAGTGCAGGAAATAAATATTACAACATGTTTGTTTGTTTTTTGCATGAAAAAGAAGTGCTGCAAAGGTTATAAAATTATACTTCAATTTGTGTGCATACTGTTTCTACAACAATGTTAGATGATCACTTTCTGACTGAAAGAACACTGTTGTCCTATATTTAAAATTTACTATTTTAAAGAAAACACAGTTTCTGATTTATTATCTTTTATATACTTTATTATCCCCTTCCGGATCGCTACTTGGGGGAGAAGGGGCTTGTGTACCTCAGTGAAGCTGTGAGCTATAGCATGTAGGGTCACCCAAGATCAACAGGTCATAGCAGAGATGTCAGACAAATCGGGGTCCACTGGAGAAGAAACTGGCAACCCACTTTAGTATCTTTGCCATGAAAACCTTATGGATAAGCACAAACATACACAAGATGCGACTGGTGTGGTGCAGTTCATAGGGTCACAGAGAGTCAGACTCGACTGAACAACTATACAAATATACATGTATGCTATAGTAGAATGTCCAATTATGGTTTCTCTTGATTAACTTTCCTGGGTCAGACTTTGAATGCTGAGGAATTTTCTCTTTAGACGGTGAGAAAATGGCAGCTATAACTGAAGCTATAACTGCCAGTGCTATCAACAGGACTAATGGCATGCACATTAATTAACAAGAACACACGCTCCTGAGAAAGTAGCAGACAGGTTCAGGTCAGATAAGAACATTTTGAAAAAAAAGAAATCCCTGCAGTAATTACATAGAAATGTAAAGGTTTTGTTTATTTTATTTATTTATTTTCATTCTAAAGAAGTCTGGCCCATTGCTAGTTTAGAACATATGAATGCAGTGGCCCTTTAATATCCATGCAGACTACTTTTGCAACAAAGTCAAGGTATTAATTTAGACATATTTGGGAATTTGCTATCATGGATGTTTCCAGTAAGATACATCAAACTTATTTATTTTTTTCTAATTCAAAACTAGCTTTTTGGATTTTCCTTTTTTGAATATCTTGTGTTGCCTAACACATGGCGAAGCATTTTTGAAGGGCCATTGCAGTGGTCTAGTTTTCACAAGTATTACGTTGTAAAGGTCAGTTTAAAGTGCTTTTTAACTTGATTCAAAAAAAGTATTTTTTTGTGGGAAAACATACGCTGAAAATAGCTATTTTCTCCCATCATATATAGGATAGAGCTCCTGCCATCCATAACAAATTGTAGCAGAGTGTGAAGCTCTATTACCGGCATCTGCAATCTGAACTCTACAGCTATTTCTGGGAGTTATATTCTACAGAAATCTGTACCATGTACTTCATTAAAATGAACACATGAACATTTTAGACAAAGAAAAAAACTGCTACAAAGTTCTATTTCCAAATATCTCAGGGTGGAGTTCTCAGGTCACGGGTCCCTGGATTTGCCCCTCTTCCCTGTATTTGCCCTAGTTCCCTGGGGTTTTCCAAGGTCCTTGGATGTGCCTTAGCCCCATGACGTTACTCCTGTTCCCTGGATCTTCCTCGGCTCCCAGGATTTGCTCCAGTACCCTGAAATTGCCCCTGCTCGCTGAATCTACCCTGCCACCCTGGATTTGTCCATGCCCTCTGGATCTGAACATGCTCCATGAATTGCCCTAGTTCTCTAAGTTTGTCCCAGCTCCTTGGATTTGCCCTGTCTCTGGGGTATTGCCCTTGTTCCATGGATTCACTGGATTTGCTCCAGTTCCCTGAATTTGCCCAGCTCCCTGAATTTTCCTCTGCAAGTTCCCCGGGTTTTCCCTGGCTCCCTGAATTTTCCTCAGTTCCCTGGATTTGCCCGGGTTCCCTTGATTTTCCTCAGTTCCCTGGACTTGCCAAGTTCTCTGGAGTTGCCCCAGTTCCCTGGATTTGTTCCGGCTCCTTGGATCTGCCCCAGATCAGTAACATCTTTCCATTCTCTGTACTTTCTCTAATTGCTGTGAGCTTTGCAGCTTTGAACATGTACCGCTGGAGACATGTGAGCCTGTGATCTGCCAGCTGTGCCATGGCTGGAGAGGTGCCACCCGCACCAAGAACATCATCCGCCTCGCTGTGCGTGCAATACTATGAATATTTTATTATGGTATAGTGTTAGTGATTAAAGATTCAATTCAACTCTGCAATAAACACCTGCAAATGTTTTGTATAATCCCTTCCTTTAGCTTCTCCTATTGTTCATATAAACCCAGAGTTTGCTCTATATAACCGCTCTACTTCACTCCTCCTATTATGCCACATTGTCTTCCCATGTACCTCCTTCTGTTTCTGCACATCCCACACCATATAATTTCTGTTGCTCCATATAACTTCTTCCTATAAATTCTCAAATTACTTTGTATTCCCTCTCTCAAAATGCTTCATTGATTCATATATCCCTTCGCTATAGTAAATCCACTTGTTCCATATAACATTTTCTATGAATCCTTATATGCCCTCATATTATAACATCTCCCTATAATGTATTGTTACACGACCCCTTTCTATAACCCTTCACATTGCACTATATAATCTGTCTCTCTCTCTTATAATTCTTATTGCCTTGTATTGCTCAGTAAACCCCTCCACATACTGACTCCTATTTCTCAATACGACCATTCTTACAAACAGTTCTACATAACCTTTACCTATAACTTTTTTATAACACATCACATTTCTGTATATAACATTTCCCTATAACGCCTCCAATTGCTGCTTATAGTTACTACCTACAACTCCTCATATTGCATATTCTTATAAATCCTAAATCCCCTTTGTTATTTTTATTATTGTTTATTTGTAACGCACCAATATATTCTGTAGCGCTATACATACTTTGTGATCAAGGGAAAACACTATTAACACATTACAAAGGATGGAGAGCCTGTCTTTGAGCTTAGAATCCAGTGTCCATAGAGCTTCCCCCAAAGCGCCATGCAAGATTGAAAACTCACAGACTTCCCATAACATATCTTAATGATCAATATAAGTCCCTCTATTGGTCAACATTATCCTTTCTTTAAAATCTTCAGATAGCTCCATCTAATCTCTACCTATAACTCCCGTTGTAGCTCCATAAAACCTTCCTATAACTTATCACATTGCTCAATATAACATTTCCCTAAAACCCCTCCCTAAAACTCCTCATATCACATATATAGTTCTCAGCAATGCAGGCTTGACAAAAAACGTTGGTAATGCAACGTTAAAATTGCGGGCTTGCAAAGCGAGGGCCGCAGTTGTGGCCAGGCAAGGAGCACCAAAGGCACTCCTTGCACTGGTGGAGATGAGCGCCATAGGCACTCATCCCTACGACCCCACGCACATTAAGGATCATACCTACGACCCGCAGAACAACAGAAAACTCAAATACATAATTCACAGTGCAAGACTCGTAGCACTTTGAAAAAAATCGCCTGAAAAAATTACGGCCTGTAACCCTTTAAAAAGAAAACCCCCACTTAGAGAGAATAAATACAACCCACAAAAAATACGAACTTAACAGCTGAACCGCGCACATGCAAAAACACGGAAAGCACAAACAATACAAAAAAACACATACCAAAAACTTCACACACAGCACGGGGGGACAGCCAGGACGTCTGTGATTGAGGTTGCTCACACATTTAAGTCGAATTTGCAGAGTTTCGTCACTCAAAAATCGCCTAAGCAAGAGAAAAAATGGTCGCCGAAAACCCCCAAAACAAGGCTACACCAACCCTAAACACGCAAAACACCGCCATGCACATACGACTTTTAGCCAGGAACGTACCAGGTACAAAATACACTATTAAGAAGGACGAAAAATGCTCAAGGCCTACGTAACACATACAAATTCACCGCCATTTTACAACACTACCGTAAAACGAATAACATTACCAAATATGGCGCTTTTCACAACTAAACAAACGGGTTAGCCTCGCGCACGCAGCCTATTTACACTGCACACTTAATATAAAAAAATATATTTATACAAAAAAAAAACAGAGCAGAGGAGAGACTCGCTTTGACAAAGGCTCTCAGCGTGGACCTCACAATGAGCTCACAGGGTGCTCAGAGAAGCTAAAGTACACAAGGGGAGAGGCTCGCAATGACCGCCAAAGGCGCTCAGCGAGGGGGCTTGCAATGAGCGCTGAAGGTGCTCAGATGACCAAAAGTACATCAGGGTACTAAAGTACTCAGAGGACTAAAAGCCTTACATTGTGTGGCAAACAGCATTACCTGCCTTACAATTTTATTGCCGTCATTTTCTGACCAGCAAGTCGCTAGTATATATATAATGAAGAGTGAGGTAGCCATGACTGTACAGCAATCCAGATGAATAATCATAGTATTGCATTATATACTGATATCTTTTTTATTGGACAAACATATTCATAAACATAAAGCTAGCTTTCGAGAGCTTCTCCTTTCTTTCTCAAGTCTAGAAAGAACATGTTTGTCCAATAAAAGTATCAATATATATATATATATATATATATATATATATATATATATATATATATATATACACACAGAGAGAGAGAGAGAGAGAGAGAGAGACTGGGTTAGTGTTAATGGTGGGAAGAAAGACCGCATAGCATTTTTTTAAATGTAGGACAGATGGTCAGAGATAACAGTATATATAAGTTTGGCACTGGAATCTCAGTACCGGGAATATTGAGTTACTACCCTCTATTAAAAAATACGATCAACACTTGCAAGTTTGTCCGAGAAACACACTTACAACAACATAATTGTCATTTTACTTCTATAAAAGGCACCTTAAAATATTATTTCCCTTAAGAGAAATCAATAGTGGACATATATTAAAGGTACTATATGGCCACCAAATATTATGCATTGTATTTAGATACAGTGTACAAAAATGTTATATCTATACATTTAAATTATTGCGGGTCTACTGAAATGTCATGTTTATCTTAACCTGTATTGATAATGGTCAAAGTTTGAGATAAATCAATACAGCTTTAATGTTTACCTATTGTATTCAATTTTGTTTTGATGGTAGCAGATATTTGCCTTTGCTCAGGATTAGACATATGAAAGGAGTGTGGAGTCTGATAATATTGGGACTAAAACACTGATTTGCCAATTGACAATACAAGTAAATAGCAGAGACAGTTACAATAGGACACCATACCCCTCAGGGTACACACAATCCAAAATGGACGCACCCATGACACAATTATAGTCAGCTAAATTTAAAATTGCTGATATTGATCCTTATGAAAAGCTAAGGAATTATTATTTTTCCTCAGTGTTTTCTTCAGCAATTCAGAGCTACAACACTTAATTTTTTCATGTGTTCTCTGCAATACAATTCAACGAGAAATTATAGTGAAAGTCCTAGAATCTGACAAACTTATTTAAATGTCTCCTAATGTCCCTTGCATATAAAGAAACATCTGCTTAGCTAGATTTAATTATTAGGTTATAGAGATGAAAGCAATTCTACAGGACTCCAAAATAATCCCCTTTGGACATTTGTTTAGTACTTGGCCTTATTAATTATTTAGCTCCTAGGCCAAGAACTAGATCATTTGCAGTTGTAATTACCAAAAATACTTCTGAACACAGTAACACAACTCAGCTATGGCCAAAGAAAATGCCTTCAATGCAATCATACATCATACATCGCCTGTACTGCAGCCAGGGGTTCTGGGAAGTGACATGCAAATGTGTGCAGTGCTTTGTTTTTCAATGTATGATTCTAGTCAAAAACTACTTGACTCCATTTTGAAGGCAAAGGTATTTGGGGCACAAGCCATTCCAACGAAGCTCTGGTTCTGAGAAGGAGTTGGAATTGTTAGGGAGGTCTATAAATGGGATTATACCAGTTTGTGTGTATCCATATACATGCTGCTATTTGTGTTTAGTTTATATGTGTTTGTTGTGTGTATTCTGTATCTGTGTAGTGTGTGTTTTCTGCAAATGTGTGTATTTACTGTGTTTTGTATGTTGGGTATGTGTATGCATAGTGTGCGACAGTACCTCAGTGCGAGCTGGTGTGTGTCAGTGGGTTGTGTGGGCTGGTGTGGGTGTCAATGGGCTGTTCATTTGTCAATGGGCTGGTGTGTGTGTCAGACAGTTCTGTGGCTGTCAGTTGGCTATGTGTGTGTCAGTGGGCTGGTGTGGGTGTCATTAGTCTAGTGTGTGTCAGTGGGATGTGTGTGTGTCAGTGGGCTTGAGTGTGTGTCAGTGGGCTGGAGTGTGTGTCAGTGGGCTGGAGTGTGTGTCAGTGGGCTGGAGTGTGTGTCAGTGGGCTGGTGTGGGTGTCATTAGTCTAGTGTGTGTCAGTGGGATGTGTGTGTGTCAGTGGGCTTGAGTGTGTGTCAGTGGGCTGGAGTGTGTGTCAGTGGGCTGGAGTGTGTGTCAGTGGGATAGTGTAGGTGTCAGTTGGCTGGTGTGGGTTTTAGAGGACTGATGTGTGTATCAGTGGGCTTGTGTGGGTGTCAGTGGGCTTGTGTAGGTGTCAGGGGGGATGTATCAGTGAACTGGTGTGTGTATCGGTAAACTGGCATGGATATCAATGGACTAGTGTGGGTGTCAGTGGACTGGTGTGGGTGTCAGTGGGCTGGTGTGTGTATCAGTGGACTTGTGTGTGTGTCAGTGGACCGGTGTGGGTGTCAGTGGACTGGTGTGGGTGTCAGTGGGCTGGTGTGGGTGTCAGTGGGCTGGTGTGGGTATCAGTGGGCTGATGTGGGTATCAGTGGGCTGATGTGTGTATCAGTTGGCTGGTGGGCGTATCAGTGGGCTTGTGTGCGTATCAGTGGGCTCTGTGTGTGACAGTGAGCTGGTGTGGGTATCAGTGAGATTGTGTGGGTGTCAGAAGGCTGGTGTGGGTATCCGTGGGCTCTGTGTGTGACAGTGGGCTGGTGTGGGTATCAGTGGGATGGTGTGGTTGTCAGTGGGCTAATCAGTGGGCTCCGTGTGTGACAGTGGGCTGGTGTGGGTATAAGTGGGATGGTGTGGGTGTCAGTGGGCTCTGTGTGTGTGTCAGTGGGCTTGTGTGTGTGTCAGTGGACTGGTGTGGATGTCAGAGGGCTTGTTGGGTGTCAGTGGGCTGGTGAGGGTATCAATGGGCTGGCACACACATCCCCCTCCCTGTCAGTACTCAAGACGCTCTCATTTCAAGACGATCCAGCTCGCCTAATAATTGACTCCTCTCATTTCATGAGCTGTCTCCAAGTGCTTTTTAATCTAGTGGGCAGCCATTCACCTCTGATCTCCATCAGCGTGCGAGGCGTCCGTTTCCATGACAACTCCAGACACTGAGAGAACATCCCCTGACAGTGGAGAATGGCTGCCAGGAGTTCTTAGCCAAACTGGCACCACTGGCACTGGGCACAAGGCCTGGCTGCATAATGCTAAACGTCACTACATGAAGCTAATATCTGGCTATAAATGTTCAGATTTATAAGTCATACAGACCAATACGAAATTGCCATGTCATCAGAAACAAGATGGAGCTCACATGAACGCTCTAATTTATGGATTAATAAAGCAATGTGGCCATTTGTATCTGTATATCTTTTTGAATAACTAACTTGATAATGGGCAAAGTGTTTTTGAAAAGCAGCATACACTTCCTTTAAATATTATTATTTTTATGTGCAATTTTTCTTTCCTGCAATTGTCCATTTTCTTTATCTCATCGCTCCTTTCGGCTGTATCTCAGGAGGGTATGTCCTTTCCAAGTAAAAAACTCTTCATTAGACCTAGTGAAAGCATTGGCTGTAGCTGCCACTTTTAAAAATCTTTGATTTTATGATGTTTCACTGCAGCAACATTACATATAAAAAGTAATATATTAAAGGCTGTATTATACTTTTTAACTTTCTAAAAATAGTTTTCTCATGTACCAATCTTTAAAAGAGTCATTTTTTAAAATAAGGCTCTTAAAAATCTCCTGTTACAATTATTTTGGTGTCCCTGATATATAGTACAATGAATCCTCCTGTGTTTCCTTTGACTGGTGAAGAAATGATCTATTAGGTTCATTAAACTCTTCCCATTGTTATCTTCAAAGGACTCAGAAGCTCAATCACTCAAAGCTTTTACTAACTGTAACAAATCAGCAATATTTTGGACAAATACTATTACTTGACCTTTGAACCGGTTTATGGTGGGAAGAGAGAGCTGCCAGTATGTTTCCAGGATGTGTCCCATGATTTAGGGATTGGAAGATGATCTGGCTGTCTAATGAGGGCTCGCTGTGGTACAGTGGGATGGAGTTTCAGTTCTGCAAAGTTTGATCATTATTTTATAAATACAGCTCTTTTAACATAGTACATATTTAATTATAGGTGTACCTGGATACTGTTCAGTGGGCTATTGTATTTGCCTGTCCACTGTTACCAGAGCTGATGATACTGACATATATTCATAACCTACAACATGTGCAATTGCCAAAGAGGTACACATTGTTGAAAAATCAAACACCCTTATGTAGTGTAATTGCCATTTTGTACTATGTGTAAATTACATTTAGAGATATACAGAGATAACAAGTGCACAGGGTGCCCATACAGACATATATAGTTTGTAGAAAGGACACTGGACCAGTAGGTCTCAATATCTGGTGTTAGGAAAGGTACCAGTGCCTGGATCCTAATATCCTGGGCCTGTGTAGCCAAAATGGATGAAAAAAGCCTATCATAGTTTTAGATAGAGTACCGATGAATGTATCTGCAATTATAATGTACTCTAGTCAAATCATTGCAGTACTACAAGAACATATAGTGGTCCATATGCAGTTCAAAATGTTTTGGATCTTAAGGCTGGTATGGAATGTATCCACTTGGTCCCCAGATCAAAAATGTCCAGATTTCTATCTTACTGCTAGACTTTGAGGGAAAACAACAGGAGGGACCAAAGAAAGTGTTATCTGGCCACGGTTGTAAAACCGAATTCTGCCCTTAAAGCAACATTAAAATAACTTGTTGGGCATGATTTTTGTTTTATATTAATGTTTTAACTAGGTTTAATTTTAACCTTTTTCATAAAAAACTTACACTTCACTTTCATCTTCCCCATCTTGCTCATGATAGCTGCCATGTTCTATGGCTGTGACCTAAGTTCAAAGAACCTGTTTTTTATACTTCTCAGCTGCAAGCAGATAGTGACATGCTATGTGTCTGGGCATCATGAGACCCTGATAGGGTGAAGCCCCTACCAGTGGGTGTGGCCTTAGCTCACAGGTATGAAACATGGCACCTTTACTGAGAGTGAATAGAAAAAAAAGGGGAGATTCCAGACAGGGGCTTCTTAGAAGTAAGTGAAGTGTGACTTTTAAATAACATTTACTGTGCAGAAGATAACAATTAATTGGGTCTCCAACTTAAAACATTTACTTAAAACAAACAAAATGCCTAAGAGTCACTTTAAATGTTGAAAAGAGTGGCAATTGGAAGGTATGCATATTAAGAATGACTCAGAAACACAGTCATTCAGAGGCAGACAGTGCACAATAGAAGGGAAGAAAATGTGAATATGCAAGCATCTGTGAGACACACACATATTACATAGATTGAAGTGTTAATGAATTCAAGGTAAGCTTCATTACTATGTGTATCTCCTTCCTAATAAAATAATATATAATAAAATATATTTTTACTCAAGAAACCGTCCAAGTGCCTAACGCTCATTCAAATAGATTTACAAAAATAAAATAAATTTGGTAGAACTAACTTTATTCAAAAACATTATAAACATAGCCGCTATTAAAATTATGGTGGTAAAAAACCCTGTACCCTCAAAGGGGACATCCTAACTAGAAGGTTAAACAGGGTTAGATGTTTTAATTAGGCATTTATCTTAAAAAAAAAAAATCCTATTCAATTATTTGGAAAATCAATATTCAACTAATTCTGAACCTCAATTTGAGCTGCTTGTCTCCACCTAATATGAGAGGTGGGAGAAATTCTGACTGGAAGGCAGTCCCAAATGGTCAGGCACAGGCTTATCTCTAGGCAGAAGGTCTAGATGCTTTTCATTGGCTAGAAACTTTTGTGTGTTTGTTTACCTTGGCAAGGATGCATGCTTGTGTCTGACCATTTAGCAGTGTCCTCCAGTTGCTTCCACCCCTTTGATGACATCATAATGGGTGGAGACAAGCAGCTCAACTGGAGGCTAGAAGCCGATACTTACTATTAAATATTACTTATCTAAATCACTGAATTTTATTGAAAATCAATGCCTCATTACAAGAAAAAAATATAAACATCTTGCTATGTTGTTAGGGAATTACACAAATTCTTCAAGAATCTTGAATTTATTTACATAGCAAAACGTTTGATTAAACTTTCTATTTATATTTGGGAAAATTCAACTATAATAAAAGATCCTTTATAGTAATATCAATATAAAAACATATTGGTTGTGTGTCTCATTATCCTTACATTTGGTTGTAGTTTTTAATGCTATGTTATTTCAACTGGCCGCTGAAACAAAACACTGATTATTCTAGCAAAAATATCCTTTTGTGTTTATTTGGGGATTAAGGAAGATTTAAAGGGTTTAGAATGTGCTGACGAATTGAAAGTACTTTTGTTTTTTAAATATTTTTTTCTTTTACAAAATTTGTTTACTCTGTATTTTCTGAAACGGATTAGGAAAATGAGGTTAAATACATATTTGTTGAGATATGTTTCAACAGGAAATATACATTGGAATGCACATCCTGTTTTAAGAATTAGAGACAAACAGTGGAAATAAGCAATATCATCTGTTCTGTACATATACAGGCAAGTTTTAAGGATTGGGGCATTGCACAGAGCCTTTCTGGGAAAGCCAAATCTTTGACAGCATCAGGTAATTCATTTTAGGGTGAGAGAACTCAAAGAAAAGCAACATCTTCCCCAGCCCCCGGGCCAGATCATGGGTGGTATGTGATCGGCTTTAGGCGCAGTGACTAATACAGTTTTTCACATGTGCCAAGAAGACATATTAAAAAATGAAAATGTATCTCATGCTGGAAGACACTAATCTGAAACAGTGATTGATTTCTATTATTTGTTCAAAAATATCTCATAGTCTGGACTGTAAGAACATTTTTCAAGGTATTCAACATAATGTTTTTTTTCCGACAGTCTGTTAGAAAGGTTGGAATCTCTTATGTCATGTCTTGATATAATCTCCGAATGGATGAGCTTAGATAAAGGATAATTTCATGTAATTTATGCTTCAAGAATGTCTGTGCTATGAAATATATATATTGACCAGAAAGTTTCCATCTTGTCTGACTTGAGCAGTGCCTGGTGACTTGGAGGCAAAGAGGGCATGTTTGAAACGTTCCCCCTTCGCCTGCACATGCTCAGAAGTTGGTGTTAGCAAGCCCTGCTCCTGTAAAATTGTAAACGCTCCTTTCAAACATGCAGCTTTCACTAAAGTATAATGGATGCCTCCAAGGACAAGAAGAGGGATTTAACGTATTATTATACATGTTTTTAAAGCTAGCTAATTAAACTACAAGCTCATTTTTAAAACAGACCTATCATATAGTAAGTGATCTTTTGAAAATCGTACTAAGTACATGAAATTAAGGTATCATGATATACAGTGCCTTGCAAAAGTATTCACCCCCCTCAACTTTTTACCTATTTTGTTACAATGCAGCCTTCAGTTCAATGTTTTGTTAATCTGAATTTTATGTGATGGATCAGAACACAATAGTCTAAGTTGGTGAAGTGAAATGAGAAAAATATATACATAAAATTATTTTTTAGAAATAAAAAACAGAAAATTGGCATGTGTGTAAGTATTCACCCCCTTTGTTATGAAGCCCATAAAAAGCTCTGGTGCAACCAATTACCTTCAGATGTCACATAATTAGTGAAATGATATCCACCTGTGTGCAATCTAAGTGCCACATGATCTGTCATTACATATACACACCTTTTTGAAAGGCCCCAGAGGCTGCAACACCTAAACAAGAGGCCCCACTAACCAAACACTGCCACAAAAACCAAGGAACTCTCCAGGCAAGTAAGGGACAATGTTGTTGAGAAGTACAAGTCAGGGTTAGGTTATAAAAAAATATCCAAATCTTTGATGATCCCCAGGACCACCATTAAATCTATCATAACCAACTGGAAAGAACATGGCACAACAGCAAACCTGCCAAGAGATGGCTGCCCACCAAAACTCACGGACCGGGCAAGGAGGGCATTAATCAGAGAGGCAGCACAGAGACCTAAGGTAACCCTGGAGGAGCTGCAGAATTTCACAGCAGAGACTGGAGTATCTGTACATAGGACGACAATAAGCCGTACGCTCCATAGAGTTGGGCTTTATGGCAGAGTGGCCAGAAGAAAGCCATTACTTTCAGGAAAAAACAAAATGGCACGTTTTGAGTTTGCGAAAAGGCATGTGGGAGACTCCCAAAATGTATGGAGGAAGGTGCTCTGGTCTGATGAGACTAAAAATGAACTTTTGGCCATCAAAGAAAACGCTATGTCTGGCGCAAACCCAACACATCACATCACCCAAAGAACACCATCCCCACAGTGAAACATGGTGGTGGCAGCCTCATGCTGTGGGGATGATTTTCAGCAGCCGGGACTGGGAAACTGGTCAGAGTTGAGGGAAAGATGGATGGTGCTAAATCCGGGGATATTCTTGAGCAAAACCTGTACCACTCTGTGCGTGATTTGAGGCTAGGACGGAGGTTCACCTTCCAGCAGGACAATGACCCCAAACACACTGCTAAAGCAACACTTGAGTGGTTTAAGGGGAAACATGTAAATGTGTTGGAATGGTCTAGTCAAAGCCCAGACCTTAATCCAAAACTAGTTACACCTTCACTGTGATAAAGATGCTGGAAGAGAGGAATAATTAGATAATTTATGCTTAAATACCCAACTGCCAAGCATAATTATCTAACACGCCTGTAAACTTATTTTAATAACAACAATTGCAATTATTTTTATTTATATGTGTATTATTGCTTTCTACAATAACATAAACTTTCCTCAAGGTCATTCTGACCAAAAAAACTGAATCATGGTATTGGGTTTGCTTCTAGTACATATTTTTGTTGTTGTTTTTGCTGTTGTTTAGTTGTTCAGTCGCGTCTAATTTTCAGTGACTCTATGCACCACAGCATGCCAGGTGCATCTCTCAGTAACTGCCCCTCTGAGCTCCATCAAGTTCATGTTCATTTCTTCAGTGACCTCATCTATTCATCTCCACCTCTGTCATCCCCTTCTTCTTGTGCCTTCAATCTTTCCCAGCATCAGAGTCTTTTCTAGGGAATCCTGCCGTCTCATAATATGGCCAAAATATTTGAGCTTCAGCCTCATGATCACATTTTCTAGTGAACAGTTTGTCTTGATTTCCTGAAGTATTGATTTATTGGATCTTCTTGCAGTCCAAGGGACTCTAAGCAGTCTTCTCCAACACCACAATTCAAAGGCAGCAATTTTACAATGCTCAGATTTCTTTATGGCTGAGCTTTCACTTCCGTATGTTACTACTGGAAATATCATAGTCCAAACTATGCGGACCTTTGTTGATAGTCTAATATCTTTACTTTTTTCTAGCTTGTACAAGCTTGCCATAGCTTTCCTCCCCAAAAGCAAACGTCTTTTAATTTCATTACTACAGTCCCCCTCTGCAGAGATCTTGGATCCAAGGAAAATAAAATCTGTCACTGCCTCCACTTCTTCCACGTCTATATGCCAGGAAGTTAGATTGCCGTTTGCCATGATCTTCATCTTTTTAACGTTGAGCAGCAGGCCAACTTTTGCACTCTCTTCTTTTACCCTCAATAAGTCCTTTAGTTCCTCCTCACTTTCAGCCATCAGACTAGTATCATAGGCGTATTTGAGGTTGTTGATTTTCCTCCCAGCAATATTGATTACTTGAATGTCTTCGTAGACCTGGACAACGTCAGCCTCTTCAGCATCCATGGTTGGAGCATATTTTTAACCTTATCATTTAATTCTTGACCACACCTAGTTTGCATTGGTTCACAGTTCTAACATTCCAGGTTCCTATTGTGAATTGATCTTTGCAGCAGCAGACTTTCCTTTCCCCTTCAGACACATCAGCAGCTGGGTGTCCTTTCTTTTTTTTTTTTTTTTTTACATTTGTATTTATTAGAAAGTTTACAAACATTAAAATCCAAATATCAAAACATCAATATTTATACACAATCAAACAAACAAACAAAAAAAAGAAGAAAAGAAAAAAAAAAAAGAAGAAAAAACAACAATATGGAATCGTAACTAAATTTAAAAATTTCAGGATATGTCATAAGGAAAGGAGTTATTTTTCAGAGTATCAGGGCATATTGAAATTCAATTCTAGGGAGGAGAGGAGCAAAAGGTTTTCCCTTTTCTCATAAATGGCTCATTATGTCTTCCAAAGAGACCATTTTAAGCTAGTTTTTTTCGACGGAGAATGTGAGTGTGTTGAGTACTCCAATTCTATTTGTTTATTTCTCTCTACAAGCTGGGTGTCCTTTCGGCTTTGGCCCAACCACTTCATTAGATCTGGTGCTACTTGTACTTGCTCTCTGCTCTTCCTCAGTAATGTGGTAGGCACCTTCTGACCTGAGGGGCTCATCTTCGGGTGCCATATTGTTATGTCTCTGGTTGTGCCTATCCATAAAGTTTTCTTAGCAAAGATACTGGAGTGGGTTGCCAGTTCCTTCTCCAGTGGAACGTGATTTGTCTGACCTCTCTGCCATAACCTGCCCATCTTGGCTGACCCTACATGGTAAAGCGCATAGCTTAATCAAAGTACACAAGCCCTTTCACCATGACAAGGTAGCGATCCAGAAGGGGCTAGTACATATTACAAATAATCATATGTTTTTACTGATATATTGCTGACAGCAGGAGGATCTGACACAGGGACCGAACTGGAAATTCATTTATATAGATTTAGAGAGTTCTAGTAGACAGAAAACTAGCCTACTCATGTATTACTCATGTAAAAATACAATTAGACAAAGAAAGAAGTGATATATTTCTATCAACACCAACAAGGCTGAGGCCTAGAGCAGAAATATAGAAACATAGATTTGCCAGCAGATAAGAAGCAAAAAAGGCCTATTGAATGTGCACATTCTATCTGCCTAAATGTTTTAACCTAATTAATGCTCAAGATATCCTTATGATTATCCCATGCACACTTCTATTCCTTAACTGTGTTTGACTCCATCACTTCGGCTGGAAGACTGTTCCACTTACATACTACTCTTTCTGTAAAGTACAGCTTCACACATTACCCCTACATTTTCCACTTTCCAACTTCAAATGATATACTCCTTTTTCGTGAAGTTATTTCCCTCCTGAACCTTATTAACTCTTATATCCCCCCAATCCATCCATTCTCTCCTCCAATCTATACATATTAATGTCATGGAGTCTCCTTATAATTTGTGTATTTTAGACCCTGGACCATTTTATTTACCCCCCTTTGAATTGTCTCCAATTCATTAATATCCTTTTGGTGATCCGGTCACAGTATCTAGGGATCGATACAGGGATATTTATTTGGACCTTTATCTGCTGCTAATTCCTACTACAGCTATGCATCCTAATGCCTTTTCACGTGGCTTTGTTGCATTTCTTTCCTACTGTTAAACATACAAAACAGACTCCATGAGACTCTGCTTGTAATGATCCTTTCCACTGACAGTATTATCATTATTTATTTTTTACGTGCCAACATATTCTTTAGCCGGTTACATACAAGGCAAAAACATATTTTTTCACATTGCAAAAGAATGGAAGGCCCTGTCTTTGAGCTTAAAATCAAAAGTAAAACACCTTACATGACTAAAAACTCACAAACTTACAATTTAAAGACTGTATGCCATTTTCTAGGACTGACATTGTTTTCATCATTCAACCAGTGTACTATCTGCCTAACTACATTTGAATCTATACCAGACAATAAAGTTTACAACTAAGTTTATTGTGTGTGACAGTGTGAAATGCTTTACTAAAACCCAGATACACTGCATCTACTGCCCTTACCTGCAAGCTCTGCTCCTGCAAAATGGAAACCTGCAGTTGGTTACATGGTCAAAGAAGACAACTTGCAGGCAGGAAATTTGTCGGCAATATACCCCCCAAAGCTGTGTGTTTACAGAACAATACATCTATATGTTGTGAAATATATCTATATACAGGTACATACATGAAGAAAAAAAATTACACTGTTCTCACATTAAATAGTACATTTATTCCACCACCCCACCATTCCAGGTGCTGTGGTAAAAATGGAGCCTATAAGGCCTTCCTGGTTGTATATGGAATATGGGGGTCTTATCCCACCAGATGGGCCAGGTGTGGGATAAGAAGAGGGGTCTGAAACCCTTCCACATGTTTTTTTTTCTTTTAAATACATAACCAATACCAAAAATTTGCGTGGAAGAGTACTAGTGCAAACTGGTAATATCGATTTAAAGAGCGGACAGACAGAAAATATGATCTATAAATTAACTAGAGTCCTGAAAAGCCCTTACCCCCAGACCAAGTGGTGAGGGGTGCAATCTATTAATGGGAACCAATGCCTCCAAGGCTACATACCTATGACTGGAATGGGGCAAGAAACCAAAAGTGGCACCACATGCCTCTTCCCACACCCCAAGCTCAGGGGTATACTACCTATGGCATCCAAATTCCCTTCCAACGAGTGTTGCTGTATACAATATTAAAAAAAAAAAAAAAAATCTGTTGGCAAAATATTCTTATGGGTCTGGTTCCAGGAACTACAAGCTATGCCCTTGAGTCCCCTATTCAGCCCCTGGAAAAAGGCTATCCAAACAAAACTGTATCTCTATAAGAAAATGTTCTAAAACAATGACGTTCTTGCATATAGAAAAATTAAAATGTAAAGGTTATAAGTTCTTTCCCCAAAATCATTTGGCCCATTATAAACTTTAGCTATTCAAATACAATATAGAATATAGAAACATATTTTAAATTAAATTCAATATTTTCTTTCCAACATTTGCATGGTTAAGCCATTGCTGACTAATAATATACAGATTTCAAATCCGAGCTAATTACAGCTTCATCTTAACTAAAGTCTTCCAAGCCCAGATCTAGTTAATGTGGAATCTCTTCAAGTTCAATAAAATCATTTACAACCGTTGTATTTGCCTGAATCCTTATAAAAGGCATTAATTGGCCGCATTTAGCTCATTAAACATTTCACTGCTTTTATGTCTCTGTGATGGGGGGAGGTAGTCATGCTCTGCATACCCCTTCAGTGAATGTGAGTATTGCTGTCAGGTTAAGTGCAGTATATCATATTGTATTTGTATTACTTAAAGTGACATGGCAGATGTTCCAAATATGGAATAATTTAAAGCTATAGATAACGATAATTAATTTATCAGCTCAATGTTTTTAAAAGTTGCATTTACATACAGTAATCTAACATTGAAGGCTGCCATTTTAAGCTGTCAGTCAGCCCTTCTGATACACCCACAAAAACTCATGTTTTGACAATGATAAATAAATGCCCCCGAGGCATTGAGTCATTTGGCTTCAGTGCAGTCACCTACATGCTCAATCTGCAAGTGACTGCACTGAAGCCAATGGACTCTAGCTTTAATTATATAGTTGCACCAGTACAAAACCTGTTAGTGCATCTGGTCTATAGCACTTACAATGGTATGCGTAGAATATAGGGCCAGCTATTTTAACATGACATGATAAGGTGATTATTTTAAGAAATGTATACTATACAGAAATTCATTAGTTTTGAAATATGCCCAGCTTGTATAATTCTTAGTTGAAAAAGCTGTTCCTTAAAAATGTCTCCTTGCCCTATATAAACTTCCCAGATTCTCATCTCATATTTTGTATCAGTCGCACAGAACCCAATGTTCCACCTCACTTATTCAGGCTTTGAATTTGTGTGTTTTGCTTCCCAAAGGATTCTGGGAACATCTCCTCTCCGCCATGCACCAGTACCCAGCTATGTGTCTGACAGACAGAGATTTGCTGCTTATTCTATCACCAGTGGATCATTATTAGAGTTTATCCCCATATGGAGGAACCCTGTTGAACGTGGCAATCATACAATATACATTATATATATATATATATATATATATATATATATATATATATATATATATATATATATATAAATGAGAATCTGCGGCTAATAGAGCAAAAATACGAGGGTCCTAGGAACAGATCTTGGCTTCTGAATCTGTAAATCCATAGTAAAGTTTTATAACATGGATTTTATTGTAGTTTGTGTTCTGCTGAAATCTTCACAGTTTGTATATTATTATACCATGAATATAATGCGTATCATTTAATATATCACAAGTTGGCTTCAAAGTAAAGTCATACTGTGTGTGCAGGGCACATGAGGGCAGCAGCTGTGGCTAAATTTCTTTCCGATGTTTGGAAACAGTGCAGGAGAGGCTGGCGTGTTTGTGGGGTATGTGATGTTATACAGGGAGATGTATTAGAGGCAGAAAGCGAGGGATTTAGACAGTTGGCACAAGCCTTGGCTGGAAATGGTTCCCTTTCTCTCATCACTATCACATCCCTCTTGACTTATTTCCTTTATACTTTTTATGTTGCTTCATTCTTTCCCTTCTCTATTCCTACCCTTCTCTTTTTGTTTTCCCTTTGTTTTTCTCGCTTTCTTTTTCCCTCCTATCCATTTCTCTACCTCTCCCCTTTCCAAATCTCTCTTCCACTGATTGCTCTCTACCTCCCCCCCTTCTCTCTACTCTTTCACCTCTCTCTACACATTCTTCCTTCTATATCCTAAACCTCTCCCCTTCATTACCTACTGTCTCTCATTCCTTTCTCTGTCCTTACCCTCCCCACTAATTCCCTTCTCTCTCTCTCTCTCTCTCTCTCTCAATCCTTTCTCAGTCCTTACCTTGGCCACTAATTCCCTTCTCTCTCATTCCTTTCTCAGTCCTTACCTTCCCCACTAATTCCCTTCTCTCTCTCTCTCTCTCTCTCATTCCTTTCTCAGTCCTTACCTTGGCCACTAATTCCCTTCTCTCTCTCTCATTCCTTTCTCAGTCCTTACCTTGGCCACTAATTCCCTTCTCTCTCTCTCATTCCTTTCTCAGTCCTTACCTTCCCCACTAATTCCCTTCTCTCTCTCTCTCATTCCTTTCTCAGTCCTTACCTTGGCCACTAATTCCCTTCTCTCTCTCTCATTCCTTTCTCTGTCCTTACCCTCCCCACTAATTCCCTTCTCTCTCTCATTCCTTTCTCAGTCCTTACCTTCCCCACTAATTCCTTTCTCTCTCTCTCTCTCTCTCTCATTCCTTTCTCAGTCCTTACCTTGGCCACTAATTCCCTTCTCTCTCTCTCATTCCTTTCTCAGTCCTTACCTTCCCCAATAATTCCCTTCTCTCTCTCTCATTCCTTTCTCTGTCCTTACCTTCCCCATTCATTCCCTTCTCTCTCTCTCATTCCTTTCTCAGTCCTTACCTTGGCCACTAATTCCCTTCTCTCTCTCTCATTCCTTTCTCAGTCCTTACCCTCCCCACTAATTCCCTTCTCCCTCTCTCATTCCTTTCTCAGTCCTTACCTTCCCCATTCATTCCATTCTCTCTTCACATCTCTTCCTTTTAAACCCTTTCTCTCTCCACCTCACCCCCTCATTCATTCCCCTACCCCCTCTTCTCTTTTATATCCATTTCTCCCTTTCCACACCCCATCCTCTGCTTTCCCTACTTTCTCATACTGGGTAAATGTGCAGATATCAGGGGCAGAGCTACTGTAAGGATGTAATGAAGGAATCCTAATTTTTTAAGAGAGGATGGCAGATAATTATAATTTTAAAACTAGCTACTTGCCCGTAAAAAATGACGGGAATAAAATTTTAAGCTTGGCAATGCTGTTTGCCACCCTATGTGAGCATCTTCAACGCTAAGCGGTCTTGTGTCTCATTTCCCCCCTCCTCTCCCTCCCTTGTGTCTCCTTTTCCCCCTCCTCTCACTCACATGTGTCTCCTTTCCCCCTCTCCTGTGCCATCTTTCCCCCCCTCTCCCTCCCCTGTGTTTCTACTACCTCCCTCCCATCTCTCCCCCCTCTCCTTCCCCTTTGTCTCTCCCCCCTCCCCCCGTGTCTCTCCCCCTCTACCTCCCCTGTGTCTGTTCCCCCATCCCCTGTGTTTGTTCCCCCCTCTCCCTCCCGTGTGTCTCTACCCCGTCTCTTCCCCCCTCTCCCTCAGTCTATTCAACCCCCTCTCCCTCCCCTGTATCTGTTCTCCCCTCAGTTGTGTCTCTTCCCCCCTCCCTCCCCTGTGTCTCTTCATCCCTCCCCTGTGTCTGTCCCCCGTCTTCTTCCCGTCTCTTTCCCCCTCTCCTGTGTCTCTTTCCCCCCTCTCCCTCCCTTGTGTTTATTTCCCCCCTCTCCCCCTGTGTCTCTTCCCCCTCCTCTCTATCCCCTATGTCTCTTCCCCCACTTCTCCTTCCCCTGTGTCTGGTCCCCCCTCCCCTGTGTCTCTTCCCCCCTCCCACTTCCTCCCCTGTGTCTGTTACCCCATTCCATGTGTTTCTCCCCCCCTCACTCCCCTGTGTCTTTTCCCCACTCCCCTGTGTCTCTTTAACCCCTCTTTCCCCCTTATCCTCCTCTTCCTCCGTTCCCCCCCTTATCCTCATCCAAACATTTCCCAAACCAACAACTATATATGTGATGGTGATCTGATCACCATAAAGGTGTTGTGACCACTTACATATATGTTTGGCATTTGAATGACCCCTATGGTATGTATAGAAATGTCGGAAAGGGGAGGCAAAATATTTTGCACCGGGGCCCTCCATTTTCTAGTTCCACCACTGGTAGATATATATATAGATATAGATATATATATATATATATATATATATATATATATATATATATATATATATATATATAGTAAATAAATAATACATCTGTGTTCACATTTGAATGTCTAAACAAAGTTAAAAAACCTGCCTCCAGCTCATAATTCCGACAAAAACAGTTATTATACTGCATTCTGGGAAGCTGTGCCCACATTATATATATATATATATATATATATATATATATATATATATATATATATATATATATACATATATAGTGTTGCAAAGCGGGTATGATAAAATGTTAAATATATTAAATAAGCACATAATTCCCAGGGGTACAGTTTAGACTCAGGACCTTATAGTGATCACTATACCTGGCTATCCCCAAATCAGAGTACTAACCGTCAAGTCCCAACATTTGCCAAAGCTGCCTATACACTGCACTAATTGTTCATGCAACAAAACACAATTTGAAGCTTCAGTCAAACAGTGTCAAAGGTCATCTGTCAATCTGTATGTGTTTATTTGGAGGTCAGAGGTTACTATGGACAGGTTCAAGTTCTCAGTTGGCTCTAACAAAGCAGATTTATGGCTACATAGAGTGAGGACAGGTGGGTCAACAAACGTTTGGTCATCAAAGTTCAGGTAATATACTGGTAACTTAAATGACCACTGGTAGTTTTAGCTGCAAAGGTTAAAGGCCATACTTTTAATGTCTGTAAAACTGCTTTTACAACATTTCAGGATCTTCTTCAGATCATGTTTGACTTTATTGGCTTCAACCAATATTTGAATTTGTTGCAAAGCTGCATTTTTCAGAATGAGATAATATTCTTGAAATTGGGAAGTCAAGTTGTAGTAGGAGATGATGGGGTCGGGTTTGATGGACAGTCTGGAGTACAGGCTGATGTGAATCTTAACCCATTGCCACCTCCCACCCTCACTCCTAAAGTACGCGTGGAACGTAGGATTTGTTCCTGATGACTTTCACAGCTGGTCATTTTTCCCCATGCAGAGAGCCCCGGGGTTTAATGGTTTCCAGTATCCAAATGAGATCAGCTTACAAAGCAACCACAAGTATGTAGAGAAGGAGCCCTGCAATGGGATGGGAATGACAGCGCAGCCAGAAGCCGCTTGCGCTAATCGCCATTAAATGGACAACTGCTGATACTATCATCTTGCGTCTGCCATGTACACAGTGCAGATAAGACTTAGAAATTAGGAAGCCAAAAAAACTACTTCCTGAGGTGGGTTGACACTGTGAATGCAGGGGGGGGGGTTCTACCTGGACACTATAAATGTGATATCTAAAACTGCCAGTGCTTTCAACAGGACTAAAAAAGGTTGTTAGTTTACAAGGACACACATATGATCTAGTGAGTTGGAAAGAGTCCAGATATTAATGGATGACACACACTGTGGTGTCAAAGACGGAGTGTGTCCTAGTTTAATTGTTTCCCTAAACACATATATTTATAATTCAGTGTAAAGAAAGATAGAGGCTGTAAAACATCTGGGATCATGATACTGGCACACGTATTACAAGAAATACAAAAAGCAGGACATTAAAAGCCATACAGAACCACAACATCTGTGTTTATGCTATAAAAATAATGACTTCAAATCCTCACTATTACCCTTCACTCAGAGGAAGGCAGTTCTAAGTGACAGTAAAATAAGTGAGCTGTGTTTGCATAGCCAGTAATCTCTCAGAGCACCCTAATAACGGAACTGAAATGTTTAATTAGACACTGATCGCTAATTAAATTAATATTCAATTAATAACAAAAACAACATTCAGTGTAAAACTTACTTAAAAACGCTCAGACTCCTGTTTGTATCCACCCGCTGTAAGATCAGTGGATAACTTTGTCTAGCAAGTAGCTGCTAAATTATAAGACACAAGGTGTACCACCAACACAATGATCTCCATTGGCTATTCTGTTTGAGGTTCCCCTTGCCAACAAGCATTTGCTGCAGATGCAGCCTATCAGAGCATATATTTTTTACAGAAGTTTTTGGTTAGTGAACTTCTATCCAAAAGCAAGGTCTTCACTAGCTAAAAACTTCTGTAAAAAAAAGGACTATGTGCTTATTTAGAGCCCTATTCAATTGAACAGAGCGCAATTTAAGAAGGCTGTAAGACTCTAATATTTGAAAATTAATTCATTATTGCTTTTCTAATTTATTAACTTTATCAATTAAAAAAATCAAAATGACTAGTTCTTCTTGCTAGGTCTTTAGAGATGTCTTTTTGTTTTAATTTACAGTGGATCCTCAAGGTTTCTTTCCAGAATGTATATGGAAGTCAGAGCAGACAGACAATTCACCCAGCAATCATTTTAATACAAGATTTCAAAATTACAAATAAGAAAGTTATATTATTTATTGTTTTACACTTGAAAAGTATGTTGCATATTATTAAGTGTAGTTCTTCAAATTTTTAAAATGTGACCAAAGTAACTACTGACAACTTTATCTCCAGCAATGTTCAGAGTAATATTTTCATCTAGCCTTAATTGCAATATAAGACCTGTAATAAAACTGGAAAGTTTTTGTGATATATGAACATTAGCTCTGCAATTGGAAAATAATGGCCATAAAACATTGACCGCAGAGCGTCTTACTGTGAGGTTGCTGTTCTGACCCCATTTCCAAGGTCTTTCGTCTGATAGAGGAAGCAGAACCATCTGTCTTAATGAGCCCTCACCTGACTGTGAGTAACCTTCAGGGACGGTGCACACTTCTTACTTCACTTTTGTCCATGGAAAAATACTATAAATCACTTTTCACATACATTGAGATACTGAAGGATCATATTAAAGGATCATTGTAATGCCCTAACAACATTAGCTAGATGCTTTAATTAGGCATTGGTCGTTAATAAAATTAAATTGGTCAGAAAATATTAAACTTACTTTCAAACATCTACTTCTAAACCACCAGTTGAGTTGTTTGTCTCCACCCCTTGAGTTCATCAAGATATTAAAGTAACTCTAGAGGCACTAGTAAATGGCCAGGCACAAGCTTGTGTCTATACAGTAGTTCTTCACTGGTTAGAGGTGTGTAAAATTGGTTTATGTTGGCAAGGGTACAAGCTTATATCCGACCATTTAATACTGCCTCCCAGTCAGAGTAGATCCAACCCCTTGATGACCTCATAAGGGGTCAAGCAGCTCAACTAGATGTACCGAATATTGCTTTTCTATATACAGTAAAATCCCAATTATCCGGCACTCAACCAACCGGGACTCTCAAACAACCAGCACCTGTCTCTATTCCCCTTCACTTAATCACCTTTAACCGGCACAACCGGCATCCACATTTTTTTTTTTTTTTTTAAATGTCAACTTTTTTTCTGTAGTTTTTTTAGCTTTAAATGACTTAGATTAGCTAGCAGTCGCTGTCTAATAGATAGTGTAACATTTTTTAGTGGGGTTTAAGATTAATTAGGCTTCCTAAAACAGTGACTCTCAAGGAACCGGCAACTACACTTATCCGGTAATAGGCAGACCCTGTGGGTGCCGGATAACGGGGAGCTTACCTTACCGGAATAGGAATTTTATTGAAGGGATTTTAGCTAGGTTCCTTTGTCAATGTAATTGTCAAATCTAATGTACACCTCACTTATATCTAAAAAGCTCCTGGACTAACAGGTTCTTACCTTTCTGTCTGTTCTCCCTGATGAAAGCTGCCATCTCCAAAGAGTCATGATGTTATCAAGTAGACAATGCTTGCAGCTTCTTGACACCAGCAGTGTGAAGTCCCATTCCTGTGGGTATGGCTTTGGGTCACAGCTGTGCAAAGTGGAGGCTCCCATAAGGGAGAATTTGTTACATTTGGGGCTTCTTAGAAACAAGGGAAGTTTAATTGTTGTATCAAAATTAAACTGAGGAGGATAAAATTAGGGAATTAATTTATTTAAACTCATATAAAACAAAAAAGTCCCTTTAAGTGCCTGGGGGGTTAACATAGCTTTTGCCCAGTTATATTCCAGCACCAGATCCAAGCATACTTTATACCCAGACCTGTATGTGACAATTACTAAGCAGGTGTTTAATCTGGCCAAAATCTAATTATTGGGGAAGGTGTGTCTGAGATGCAGTGACATCACTCTGTGGGAACCTGCCGCTACATTCCTCAGCTGTGATGCCATCACTGTGCTGACATGGCTGGATGGAGGGCGTCTTGCCAGGAGTGTACACTCACATTCATCAAAGAGCAGGAAAACATAGAGAGACAGTATATACCGTATTTATCAGCGTATAACATGCACCGGCGTATAACACGCACCTCATTTTAAGAAGGAAATTTCAGGAAAAAAAACTTAAATTTCAAATAAAGAACTTTGAAGCAAAATAAAGGTAGCTCAGAACTTTTTTTTTATTAATATTATTAACACTTATAAGGTAAATAACATAAAATGACAGTAAAAGCAACTGTTTTAACAAAGAAACTTGGATATTATATGTTTTTACAAAAGTTTACTCAGAAATCGCTGCTCCTCCTCAATCCCCCCTTCCTCAACCCCCTCCTCAACCTCCCTCCTCATCCTCAACCCCCTCCTTCTCATCCTCCCTCAACCCCCTCCTCAACCCCCCATCCTCATCCTCCTTCCTCAACCCCCCATCCTCATCCTCCTTCCTCAACCCCCCATCCTCATCCTCCTTCCTCAACCCCCCTATCCCCAACCCCCCTATCCCCAACCCCCCTCCTCATCCTAAACCCCCCTCCTAAACCTAAACCCCCCTATCCTCAACCCCCTCCTCAACCCCCCTCCTCAACCTAAACCCCCCTAAATACCTCCCCCTCTCCCCTCACTTACCTGCTTCTGCGCCGGCCTCCCCTCCTTCTTGATCCAGCGCGCATGTGACGTCACATGCGCACCGCGCCAGTAGCATATACTGGGTGCCGGCACCCGGTATATGCTAATGGCGTGACGTCACATGCGCGCCACCCCATTAGCATATACCGGGTATAGGAGGGGGGTTTTGGTTGAGGAGGGGGGTTGAGGATGAGAAGGGGGGGTTGAGGATGAGGAGGGGGAGGGAAAGAGACACGGGGGGTTAGAGAGACACAGGGGGGTAGAGAGACACGGGGGGGTTAGTACTATGGGTCCTTAACATTATATCGGCATATAACACGCAAACATCATTTGCCCCCTATTTTCAGGGAGAAAAAGTGTGTCTTATACGCCAATAAATACGGTAATATGGTAAAACTCTCATGTCTGGAGAAGTATACAGAGATGGATGTGCTTCAAAAAGGTAATGATGATAATACTTCCATAGTAATAATAGTATGCAATCAAAGAGGCATATTTGGCCTAATCAACAGTACAAACCCAGATCGTATACACTTAAATAAGGATGTTTATAAGTGCTTTCACTTGGAGTAGTTCTACAGCATTCATGGCAGAGGCGGAGCTACCCCAGGGGTCCCATGCAGGCCCTGTGGCCTCCCACGCCCCCCTGTGTCCCCCCTCAGCCTCCTGACACCCCTCAGGGACCTCTGCAGCATCCCTCAGCCCACTGTGGCCTCCTTCTGCCCCTTGTGGCTCCTTCGGCCCCTGTGGCCCCCGCAGCCTTTTGTGGCCCCCTTGGTCCTTGTGTGCTCTTGCGGCCATTCCAACACATTTATATGTTTCCCCTTAAACCACTCAAGTGTTGCTTTAGCAGTGTGTTTGGGGTCATTGTCCTGCTGGAAGGTGAACCTCCATCCTAGCCTCAAATCATGCACAGAGTGGTACAGGTTTTGCTCAAGAATATCCCTGTATTTGGCACCATCCATCTTTCCCTCAACCCTGACCAGTTTCCCAGTCCCAGCTGCTGAAAAACATGGTGTTCTTTGGGTGATTTGATGTGTTGAGATTACGCCAGACATAGCGTTTTCTTTGATGACCGAAAAGTTCAATTGTAGTCTTACCAGACCAGAGCACCTTCCTCCATACATTTTGGGAGTCTCCCACATGCCATTTTCGCAAACTCAAAACGTGCCAATTTGTTTTTTGATGAAAGTAATGGCTTTCTTCTGTGCTGCCTCTCTTATTAATGCCCTCCTTGCCCGGTCCGTGAGTTTTGGCGGGCGGCCATCTCTTGTTTGCTGTTGTGCCATGTTCTTTCCATTTGGTTATGATAGATTTGACGGTGCGCCTGGGGATCGTCAAAGATTTGTATATTTGTTTCTAACCTAACCCTGACTTGTACTTCTCAACAAACATTGTCCCTTACTTTTTTGTAGAGTTCCTTGGTCTTCATGGCAGTGTTTGGTTAGTGGTGCCTCTTGCTGGGGCCTTTCAAAAAAGGTGTGTATATGTAATGACAGATCATGTGACACTTAGATTGCACACCGGTGGACATCATTTCACTAATTATGTGACTTCTGAAGGTAATTGGTTGCACCAGAGCTTTTTATGGGCTTCATAACAAAGGGGGTGAATACATATGCACATGCCAATATTCTGTTATCTATTTAAAAAAAATAGTTTTACGTATATATTTTTCCCGTTTCACTATTGTGTTCTGATCCATCATATAAAATTCAGATTAACAAAACATTGAACTGAAGGCTGCATTGTAACAAAATAAGGTAGGTAAAAAGTTAAGGGGGGTGAATACTTTTGCAAGGCACTATATATATATATATATATATATATATATATATATATGTATACATATATATATATGTGTGTGTGTATACATATATACATGTATAGACTAGGAAATTGCCCGTCAAAAATGATGGGAATAAAATTGTAAGTCTGGCATTGCTGTTTGCCACACAATGCAAGTCTATGGGCCCTCTGAGCACTTTTGGCACTCATCGTGAGCCCCGTGCTGAGAGCCTTTGACGCTCATTGCTCGTGGCTTTGCTGCTCATTGCCGTTTTTGGAACTTTTATGATTTGCAATGATCACCTTCAGCGCTCATCGCGAGCCTCACGATGATGGCATGATGGATTTCCCCCCCAAACCCCCCGGGTGTCTCTTTCCCCTCCTCTCCCTCCCCTGTGTCTCTTTCCCCCTCTCTCCCTTCCCCCTCCTGTTTTTTCCCTATCTCCTCCCTCCGCCGTGTCTCCCCCACCTGAGTCTCCCCCCTCTCCCTCCCCTGTGTCTCTTCCCCCTCCTCACCCTCTGGCCCGCACTCCCCCCGGTAGTCCTCACAGTGGCTTAAAAGTCATCAGTGGGGCAGGGAGAGCACCTCTCCTATACCTCCTGTCCCCCCTCTCCCTCCCCTGTACCCCTTCTCCCCCATCTCCCTCCCCTGTGTTTCCTTTCTCCCCTTTCTGCCATCCCTGTGGCTTATTTTCCCTTTCTCCATTTCCTACCTTGTGTTTCCTTTCCCCCACCCTTGTGTCTCCCCCCCCCTCCCTCATGTCTCCATTCCCCCTCCTCTCCGTCCCTTGTCTCCTTTACCCCCTCCTCTCCCTCCCCTGTGTCTCGTACCTGAATGCAACCCTGCCAGCAGCGCTGCACTCATCTCCTCTGTGGCTCCCGTCATCCGGCTGGAACTACTTTCTGGATCAAGCCGAGCATTGCGCATGCCGGCTCGCAGTCAACAGCTCGCCTCGCTTTGCGAGGGCCGCAAGTGCGTGATCAACATTGCAAACGTCCCCGATACTGACAACTATATATATGATGCATATGTAAATGTATACGTGCCAACACAAGCTGAGATCGCGCTCCATGCTGATGATAGCCAGTAGGCTTGAAACAGCTGTACATGGATAGGATTCTCAGCTGTGTAATACAGCAGGCATAAGCTTAAAGGAAGCCATGTTTGAAAATGGCTATGGATTGAAGAGTGAGGCATTTGTGGGCACATTTGCATGTCCCAGCTCACCTTCCCAGAATGCAGTGTAATAACTGTTTTTCTTGGAATTCTGAGCTGGAAACTGTTTTTTTAACTTGTTTTAGACATTCAAAAGTGAACACAGATGTACTAATATATATATATATATATATATATATATATATATATATACATATATATATATATACATATATATATACACACACACACATATATTTACAGTTGTGCTCAAAAGTTTGCATATCCTTGTGAAATCTTGCCATTTATTTTGAAAATATGACTGATCATGCAAAAATATGTCTTTTATTGAAGGATAGTAATCATATATAGCCATATTATCACATAGGTGTTTGGCTCCTTTTTAAATCACAATGATAACAGACATCACTCAAATGGCCCTGATCAATAGTTTACATACCCATAGTTCTTAATACTGTGTACTGCCCCCTTTAGCATCAATGACAGCATGCAGTCTTTTGTAATAGTTGTCTATGAGGCTCCTAATTCTAAGTCTTTGGTCGTCTTGCATGAACTGCACGTTTGAGATCTACAGAGAGTGCCTCGATGATATTAAAGTCAGGAGACTATAGGCCTTGTTGACCCCTCTCCAAACACAGCGCTTATGTTTATGACCATAAAGCTCTGTTTTGGTCTCGTCACTCCAAATTACAGTGTGCCAGAAACTGTAAGGCGTGTCAAGGTGTTATTGGGCGTATTGTTTTTTTGTGGCATTGGCGCAGTAAAGGCTTCTTTCTGGCATCTCAAACATGCAGCTCATTTTTGTTGGAAGAGACACAGGGGATGAAGAGGGGGTGGAAGAGACACAGAGGAGGGAGGGGGAGATACATGGGAGGGAGGGGGAGAGACACACGGGAGGGGGGAAGAGACACAGGGGAGTGAGAGGGGGAATAGACACAGGGGAGGGAGAGGGGAAAGACATAGGGGAGGGGTATAAAATATTATCCCGTCATTTGTTGGCTGTTTCGTTTTGTTTTTTTGTTTGTTTGTTTTTTTTTCTTCAAAGTTTACCCTGCGATGGTATAATTCTCTTTTCTCACAATAAAAATTATTTTAAAAAAATATATATATTATCCCGTCATTTGTGACGGGCAAGTGGCTGGTATACATATATATATATATATATATATATATATATATATATATATATATATATATATATATATATATATATGTGTGTTTGTACATACATACTGTATATAAGTATTTGTGTGTATGTATCTATATTTCTATATTGTAAAACAGATGTGTTTGTATATCTGAATGTATATACATATTGTGTGTGTGTATGCACACATGTACATATCCATACACACTCGTCTCATTAGAACCCATACTCTTCTTAGCAGTCAGCCCATACATAGTCACAGCAAGCTATTCCTTTGCCAGGTCTCCTCTTGGCACAGAGGGCTGTATATCGGCTCATTACAGCTGTGCACCATTAAACCTTTGCTTCCTTTCCTTTTAGTGTTCCTTGGCCTGTGCCCCACTACCTCACACCCTACAGGAGCTCCTGCCTGGCCCTTCTCCTGACTCTGGAAGAGATTGCTTGCCCTGCGAGGCATCAGATGGAGCACATCAAGGAAACTTCCTAGCATTTGTTTAATCAGCTGAATCTTTATCCACAGATCTGTCTCTCCAAGAGTGCAGCCACCCACCTGCATCCCTCCTCTGTACCTACTCGACTGCCAGAACCTCTCGGAGTAGCAGCTGGAAGGACACGAGGATCAGGTCCAGGCGGGCCATGAGCTCACTGAACGTAAACATCTGCTGAGAACTCTGTTAACAAAGACATAATAATGTCCTGAAACCTACCAGTATTGTGGTGTACGGTTGAAAATAAAAAAGCCTGCATATGCCAAGCTGGACAGGAGACCAGTTTTACCACAGAATTACTTAGTGAAAGGTGCTTCCATTGTCTCCGAGAATTCTGAGTAGACTCAACAGCCCGAAATTATGTATGCTTTGCTTTTTTTACCCATTCAGGAATTGCCCAGCATTTTAGGGCTGGATCACTCCTTTGAATGAGACCAGACTGATATGCTACAGGATATCGTCCTCCTGTGAAGGACACAAGTGAGCAAAAAGTTTGTTCATTCTCAGATTGAGCAAATCTGTCCTTTTTTCAACATGTACCACCTTTCAAATCATCTTTTTATGCTCTCATGTCCTGGTTTGATTTGTGAAACTCCATCTTAAAGGACCACTTATAAACGGGTCTCTAAACAATTGTTAGATAAGGCTCTGGATCTCTACACCGCCATGAATAATTGTGGCTGGAGTGCAGACACCCTAGTGGAACTGGGAACTTGAAAAACACTCTGAACCACATATTACTAGCAGGGAGCAGTGTAACCCTGAGCTGTTAGCAATGTACAAACACACTTGTTCATGACCACTCAATATCATACTGCAACTGTGGTATAACAATTTAGATAGCCCCTACCTCCATGCTGCTCCACTCCAGACACAATACTTCATTCAGGGGGTGAGAAACCTGGAGCTTATATAGCCTTGGCATGATTGAAAAATATTCATATTTCATTCATATATAAATGCATTGCAAAAGTTTATAAAGTTGCTTTACTTATCAAGCCTTTCCTGCAAATTGTTTATACGGTGGTGCACATCTATGGACAAATCATTACTCTCTATATATGTGCTAAATTCAGTGTCCCATCCAGATAAAATACCCTTCTATTCTTTTTTGTTTGTGTCATTCATTTTTTACTTTCCGTGACCTCATGGACTTTTAACACACCAGGCATATCTTTATTTCAATGGTCATGCTGATCCACTTGGTATTCATGGCAGTGATACTGGTGTGGGTTGCCAGTTTCTTCTCCAGTGGGCCACAGCAGACAGCCCCTGGTGGTCTCCATCCAAGTACTGAACATGGCTTCAGGGTGACGTGACCTCTTGGTTCCCTGACTGGAATCGAACCCAGGCCTAACCACTGGACCACCAGGCAACCCAATTATTCTTTAGAGACTTTATAAGAGCACTAAAGTGGTCCCTGGCCCAGGACCAGCACCGGTCCGAGGCCTATGTTCAGCTGGACCGTGTGTGTCAACAGCAGCCCCCTCCTCCCCCAGCAGCCCCCTCCTCTTACTTGTTCACTGTGGTCCCTGGTCCGGTTGTCTCATTAGTCAGAGCATGGATATCCTTCCCCTGCTGGAGCTTCATACCGCAGGGTCACATGACTTAATTAGTGGTGCTGCAGGTGGGTTTTGGAATGACAGGTGGGTTTTGGGACTGCGGGTGGGGAGATTGGATGCTGCCGGGTGGTGAGTGGTATTGCTGGGGTGGTATGAGGCTGCTGGGAGGGGGTAAATGGTGCTACTGGGTTGTTGGGGGCTGAATGGTGCTGCTGTGGGGCTGAATTGTGATACTGGGAGGGTGTTGGGGCTGAATGGGACTGCCGGGGGGTGAATAAGACTGCCGGTGGTGGTAGTGGTGGTGGGGGGGGGGGGGGGGTTGGATGCTGCCGGGTGATAAAAGGGGCTGCTGGAGTTGAGTGGTGGTGCTAGGGGGTTATGGGGCTGCTGGGGGGGGGGGGGGGATTGGGTGCTGAATGGGGATGCTGAGGAGTTGAATGGTGATATTGGGTGGTTGGGCCTGAATGGGGATGCTGAGGGGCTGTTGGGGTAGTGAATGGGGCTGTTGGGGTGGTGAAGAATGGTACTGCTGGAGGGTGAAAAGGAACTGCTGGGGGGTTATGGGGTTGAGTGGAGCTACAGGGGGTCTGAATGTTGCTACTGGATGGTTGGGGTCTGAATGGGGCTGCTGGGGGGTTGGGGGCTGAATAGTGGTGCCGGGAGGCTGAATGGTGCTGCTGGGGTTGAATGGTGCTGCTGGGGGGGGTGAATGGTGCTTCTGGGAGGGGGGTGAATGGTGCTGCTGAGGGGTTGTGGGACTGAATGGTGCTGCTGGGGGGGGGGGTTGCGAGGGTGCACTGCGCTACAGAAAAGGAACATGTTAGCATACAAAATGTTTTTTTTGCATCCGCACCACGTCACCCCCCTCCCCACCGGGCCATGAACATTTTTTTTGGAAATGGTCCCCGGAGCCAAAAATGTTGGCGACCACTGCTTTAAATGCACTGGACCCTAATCATTGGTATCACATACCTGGTTGCTCTTCCAGTGTCAGACATGTCCAGTTTAATTGAAATCTCATAAGATTTCATCATGAGTTAACTTTAAGAATTCATATATTCAACAAAATTAGCTTGTTATTTGGTGAAATGAACAACAATAAAATGGTGTTTTTCTTCCGCCTAATAAGTATTTATTTAGCTGAGGGGTCATTCAGAGTAATGTCTATAGTGGAAGTTAGGTCCCAAGTTACAGGGTGTGGGAAGTCCAAGGCCATCCAAGGATATAAGGTCAAGCAGACCCATAGTGTTTTATTGTGTAAAAGCAGAAGTCTCATATGATTTTAGCAACTCTGTGTGAGTTAAATAATTACTTAAATCCCATGTTTACATCATAAAAAAAAAATAGATTTGATAATCTTGGCAATTGACAAAATGCAAAATAAAACAGCAATTATTTGCATTTCTGATATCTTTATCTCTGTGCTTATCTGTGTGGTCAAGTGGAATGAAACCACCAGAACCAAGGATTCAAGAAGTATTTTTTTTATTTCAAAGTTATTGTTTTTTTCAGAAATTAAACAGAACACGTTATTAAATAAATGAACAGGTACAGTATTTGTATTACGTTTTCATATAAATGTGTATAAAGTTACTCATTTAATAGAGAGGTTTAGTCAGGGGGTACCTGTGAATAGCCATATTTTGGTAGTATCAGAGCACATCATTTCATCAGACCCCTCCCTAAGTTTATATTCCAAACTCCTAGTTTCCTATTTGACTGCTGTTTAACATGGTTTTGCCACCAAATATAGAAATTTCAGATGACTTCTCCTTCCAGTACCTTGGAGCATGTATCTGCCTCTGGGATTTTGTGGCCCAAATGCATGCATTTGCACATATTTACATTGCAATTCTCCTACTCCATGGGATTCTTCCTCAAATAACTATCCCCTCTGCTGAAGAAATATTTTAATAGATTTGATATTTACTGTGATGGCAAATATCACAATCACTGATATACATCAAAAGGGAAGAGTATTTTAGAAAAAGAGGAGTTTTTAGAACAAATTACATTATCTGATGTAAAATAATAGTCACATAGGGCCTCATTCAATTGCAATTTGGCCAATTGAATAGGGCTCTAAATAAGCACATAGCATACTTTTTTTATTAGTTAGTAAAGACGTTGCTTTTGGATAGAAATTCACTAACTAAAAACTTATTTAAAAAAAATATGCTATGTGCTTATTTAAAGGCCTATTCAATTGGCAAAATCACAATTGAATGAGGCCCATAGACTTTAACATGTTAAAGTCTTATTATTATTATACCAACAAATATATGGTAGCATGACACATCTATTAGTTGATATGAAGTATTGGAATTGTACAACGAATACAAGTAAAATTCCCAGATTTCATATCATGCTACCATAGATTTGTTGTAAAAATGCAACTTTTGATCTTTTCAGGAACACCCCCTCCGACAGGAATTTTACACAAAATTTGTGAGGGATACAAAGATTTAAATTCAGCAAACTGAACTGTCTTTCAGGTTAGCACAACTTTGCAGCGCATGACGCTTGAGCGCCGACGCATCAACTGCCTTAAAGTCAGGGTGCCGTTTAATTTTATTATTAAAAAAACACAATAGTTGAGGGTGAAAAAGACATTTAGTCCATCAAGTTCAACCTTTTTAGATCAGCTCTGATCTTTGTGTTGTGTGAACTGGGAATTGATCCATTCTACAAGTACTTCATACAGGGGGTGAAGCGAGAATTATTTTTTAAATAAAAATGTTTTTCAAAATATTTTCATACAAAATATTTACAAGTTGACAATAAATGTAGATTTATTTGTACACATTCATATTTAATATGATTTTTTTATAAAAAAGAAAAAAAACGACAGCCCCAATTTCTATAAATAACGTTGCAGATGGGTTTGAACATTGACTTCAGCAGGTGCTGGTTCCGCCCATCCATTCTGTTCAAGAGCTTAGTAAAGTGGGTGGAGCTAGGGACTGATTCTACTTTGACAGCTACACATTTCAAAAAGTATCTGCCTATCAATATTTACAAGCTGCCTATAAATGTATGTAATTAAGTTGTACAAATGTATAGTTTATGGGATTTGTTAAAAAAGAGACCTCAATGTATATAAATAATAGATGTACAGCTGCAGTTGAGTTTCTCCCTATACTCTCACATTTTACAGCTCCCTGTAGTCCTACTCTGTTTTCTGATAAATATTCCCCCCTTAATAAGAAGCCCCCCCGCACTTGCATGCAGAGCCCCCCTGCCTCATACCATTGCCAGAGGACTCTTGGCTGAACCTGACGCAGCCCAAACACAAGTAGCTCTCTGATAGTTATCTGAAGAATTTCTGAATCAGCGTCCTGTGACGGGAGGGAGAGCGAGAGGCGGAAAGTGGGGGCAGCTCGTGGGGTCACTAATGCGTCTGCACTGGGGTAACTCACTTATTGGAGACAATCTGATTTGGGAATTGAATGTGCTCAGAGTGTCAGACTGATATCTGGAGTCAAATAGCTCCCGGAGAAACTTAAAGTGACAGAGCAGAAGTTCTAAATATGGCATCATTTCATTTATATAGGTAATAAGAAATACTTTATCAAATGAATGTTAGTACAACGTTTCATTTTCCTACAGTAAACTTACATTGAAGTTTTGCATTTCAATCAGTCTTTCTGGCCAACCCAATAAAGACAGACTGATATCACTTGCTTATGGCAGATAATTGCCAATAATTGGTGATTACCCATGGGTCTCTGGATCTACTATCTTCAGTGTAAAGCTCAGTGAAAAAGAAAAGACTGGATAGTCCTCTTGGAGTAATGTATCTATTCAGCCTACTTACTCTTGGGTGACTGATCGTGCCAAGTCTTTTCTTTTTTCATATGGCTTTACATTAGAGACATTAGATTCAGAGCACCAGGGAGTAATCCGCAGTTATTGGCAATTATTTCCCATTGGGAAGAAATAGCAAGTTTATCCTTAGAGGGTGCATAAGAATGACAAAGTTTGGATGCCCCTTTAGTGACTTGCTTGGCACCCCGACTTTAAGTCGCCTGACTCGTGCGCACCGACGCATGCGCGCGTACAAAAGGGCGCACTAAAGTCGGGAGGAGTAACTAGGATATGAGCATCACCCTGCCCATCTCCCCAAGCAGCACTGCCCCTGACACCACCAAAGATTATGTGGGAGCTCATGTGTGTCCTTGCTTTGTGCAGCTCAGCCCTCCTGCACCCCAACCCCTCTCTCCCCTGCACCTATCCTCTCCCTTTCTTCTACACCCATCCATGCAGGGTGGCGCACAGTTGCATCTTTCTGACAAATCCCACTTCTCTTTCCCCTGCACCCCTTCTCTCCCTCCCTCCTGCACCCCAACCCCTCCCGCTGTCTCCTCACCCCATCGCCTCTGTGTCTCTCACGTGTGTCCCTGTGTGTATGTCTCTCACCTGTGTCACCTGTCCCCCTGTGTGTGTGTGTGTGTGTGTGTGTGTGTCTCTCTCATCTGTGTCCCCTGTACCTCTGTATTTGTGTGTGTCTCTCACCCGATAAACCAACCCTAAGACCCTAAAACCTTTCACCCTAAGACCCCCTAACCTTAAAACCCCTAAATGTAACCCTAAAACATCTAACCCTAAGACCCCCTAAGCCTAACCCTAACACCACCTTACCTGTAGTCCGGTGCAGCAGTCCTGTGTGCAATTGGCGGGCGCGCTTTTGTTTGTGAGCGCGAATGCGTCAGGGCTCATGCGTCATGCGTGACAAAGTTCTGCTACCAAATTAAACAGTGTGTGTTATATCACTTTGGTTGTTCACACTATTAGGTAAATGTATATTATGTAACATCAGAAATTGGGGAAAACATTTATTTATTTGTTTCAATTTATAAGTTTTCATTTACAAAATGTACAATTTTAAAGGACATCTGTAGATTAGCAAAATAATTTAGTTTTCAAAGTATGCAACAAACAACAACCTAGCAAGTTATGCGTATAAAAGCATTTTCTGAGAAAATATTAGACTCTGCTTGTGCATGGAAGCTGCCATGATAGTCATATTTCCTGTTCAAACCACAAGGGGGTGTCACAGAGCAATGGCAAGCAATGCTTTCATAAGACCAAACTGCCTGTACTGGGCCTATGGAACAGAGGGGAAATGTGTCCTGTGCTGAAACCATATCTGCATCCACCAATTAATCCACAAATCCTCCTCTTTCCACTCACAAACAGATCATACACATTTGCAGAACACTCCCACTTATTCTCAAAGCCGAGAAGCAGAATGGAAAACACAAAAATGTCATCATTCATACAATCAGTGTATGCCAAAATAAGAATCGACCTAAACATTATTATGCCCATAACCTACATAGCTGCTATTTTTAATTTGGTACACACTTCACAAACATCTGACATTTTTCCCAGTATACTGTTTGAGTTAATGTAAAGTTGAAAGTCACTATATATATTAAGTCACTGTATATGTTCGGAGTGTGATTTAATTCAATAGAATTACACATTGTACGCAGGAAATACATATTATAACTACATTTGGACTGCAGTTTCTGATATTTTTGTAAGACATATACTAGATGGACGACTGAGCGTTTTATATATATATATATTTGCATTTTGTAGGAGATTTCTCCCAGCAGAACTTAACAAACTGTCTGCTTCCAAGGGAAGTTTTTTCTACTTTTCGCCCGGGGTCTGAATTTCAACAAGACAATCGCACCTTCACAGCAGGGTGGAACTTGTGTGAAAATTATATGCACTGCAATCGTGTGTGAAAGAGAGAGAACTTATGAAAGGTGGAGAGGGGACTCGGGTTTCTGAGAACTGAGCAGAAATATCAGGACTATTGATAGATGGATGGGAGGGGAGCCAAGTCTTGAATCAAATGGGGTGATAATTTCAGGCAGCTGGGGAGTGGATTAGAAGAGAGAGAGGTGCTAATCGAATGCAGTGTAAGGTTTGGAAGACGAGGCACATGATGGAGACGGGGGCTTAAAAAAAAAAGAGAATTTATACCACGGCAGGGGGGACAGCCTAAAACAAAATGGCTGCACTGTTGCTGATGGGTAACAGACATGGGGAGTGTTTGGGATGGAAGCCACAGACCCCTGTGATGTTTGAAATGTGGGGTTTGCATGCAATGATTGCCAGATAAATACTGTCCAGATCTCACAAGCCATGTGTGATACTACCTACCCACTGCAGGGCAAGTCTTGCAGAACACAGCCAATCAGTAACCTTAAGTGACCACTGTACAAAGATTGATATATACAACTGCAGCTTTGGGCTGCAATGAGCGTCAAAGGCGATCATTGCAGGGCTCGCGATGAGCAACACAGGCGCTTATCGCGAGACAGGGCTCATCGTGAGACCCATAAGGCTTTGAACAGGGATTCAACTGCGAGCCTCGCAAACCAAGGCCTGCAGTTGCGGTGCTGCACTAAAATCCGAATTTAAACGGCCGAACCACAGAACTGGAAACACCAGAAAAAAACACCAAATATGCCTCAAATTAACTGACACACTCACACAAAGCATAGAGGGAGAGCCAGGGAGCCTGTGAGTTATGTTGCAAGTTAATTTGGGGCGTTTTTTCACGATAGAAAATTGCGAGAAAAAAATGGTGTCCAAAAAAAACTAAAAGGAGGAAAAAGAAGCCAAAGGCAGTGAAAAAGAGCCCATAGCCAGTAACACTTAACCCAAGCCAGCAACACTTAAACCAAGGCCGTAACACTTAACTCGAGTCAGTAATGCTTAACCCGAGTCAGTAACACTCGGAGTGTTATAGGAGATCATAATAGGGTAGGAGATCATAATGGGGAATCTGGGGAAGGGGGGGGGGATTTGGGGGGGGCCCACCCCCCAGGGGACAGGGGGTTGGGGGCTCCCCACCCCCAAGTCCCCCATTATGTTCTCCTACCCTATTATGATCTCCTATAACACTCAAGGTCCAAAGCTAGTTATCTAATAAAAACCTTCTCTGACACCTCTCTTCACTGTTAAAAAAGCACATCCCTCATGATACAGCTACCAGGAAACAAGGAGACAAAAACAAAATAAATTCTTCAAATATTCAAAATTTTTCTAGAAATGGTTTTATATTCACACAGCTGCTAATATTACTTGTTTGTTAGATACTTCACAAAAACAGTCCAGTTTTTATTGATTTACACTGATCTTGTTAAATGGACTTAAATTGGGATTTTGATGAAAATATCTTTACGATAGGAGCTTTAGGAAGAATAACAACCACCGGGATTTATAATGTAAAGTAAAGCCTTTATCTTGGTTTTCTCACACAAGAAAATCCCCTTTTGATGGAAATGTTGTACATTTTAGTGTATTGTTCCAGCCCTATAGCCACTTATAATCCAACATCAGCACCTAAATGCCAGGAAAAAAATATATGAACAATCTGAAGTTCAGAAAATAAACATTTACGTGAAATATTTGTGCCGACTTTGACTTGACCTGATAAACAAAGATAGAATGAAGCCTTGTTGTATGGTTTGTTAAATCATTTAGTTGTGTTTGTTTAGCCTGGTATGTATTCATTACAAGGGTAATAAATCCAACCACTTTCAGTGTATGACCCATTACAAATGCTTCATCAGGATAAGGAAATGTCCCCTGGCACTTTAATTTTTGTCAGTTTTCTGAACTTTAGATAACACGTTTCATGAAACCTTTTTTAAACACTTTATTAAATGTATAATATACATAACCGCTGATAATGATTATAGTATCTCAGTACTGTAAAAATAAAGCTTGATCGTGACTTCCACCACAACGACATGTTAGCATCCAGGGCAGGTATATGGGGCTCAGTATCTGAGGCATTGTCCAGGGCAATGAATCTGTTTCAACCGTGTACCACAGAGCTTACAATCTAGCGGCTCTGCCCAGGACATGTGAGTGCTGGGGTCTGACACTCAGGCCCGAGGCCTTCACTCACACATACAGTGTTTATCTGAGCTGACATGTTGTTTTCCTGCTCCCTCTCAGAACGGATGGGCTCAGATAGGGGGTCTGTGTGTGAGCCCCCCAGTGTAAATAATGAGTACAATGGTGAGGTGTGAGGAGCTTCCTCACAGTATAAACACCCCTAAGACAGGAGATTAGGCCATTATCTGAACCTAAACATGTAACACTCAGCAAGGTGTGAGATACATGACTATCTACACACTGTCCTCTGAGAATAACAAAAGGGCCGAATATCAAAACATCACAAGGCCCCGTGCTCTATATGACCTCTCTCTATAACTCCTCCACATTGCAGTAATGCTCCATATAATATCTCCCCATCACTGCTCGACATACAGTGAGGGAAAAAAGTATTTGATCCCCTGCTGATTCTGAACTGACAAAGAAATGATCAGTCTATCATTTTAATGGTAGGTGGATTTTAACAGTGAGAGACAGAATAACAAAAAAACAAACAAGAAAAACACATGTCAAAAAAGTTATAAATTGTTTTGCAGGTGAATGAGTGAAAAAAGTATTTGACCCCTTCGACTTCCTCCTACTTGGTGGTGAAACCCTTGTTGGCAATCACAGAGGTCAGATGTTTCTTGTAGTTGGCCACCAGGTTTGCACACATCTCAGGAGGGATTTTGTCCCACTCCTCTTTGCAGATCATCTCTAAGGGCCTCATCCTAATCCTACATTTTTTAAAAAAGGACCCACAAGCTACTTAGCTATTCTATTTGCGGCCTCCAGCGGCTTACGGCCATCGATCTGCGATCCCTTGTGATGAGCTTAATCGCAGCTTACTTTCGTCAAAACCTTTGATTTTACGCGGCCGCAAAAGTTGCGGCCGCAATAAATCCCAAATCACTATGTAAATGCTATGCTCGCCCTTCAGCCAAATCCGTAAATTGCTAAAACCGAGCCGCAGCTTACTTACACCAAAGAGGTCCCGCAGAGCTCTTACTTACAAAACGAAGCACCAATTAAGCAAAATATAAAAGCCATCCTGTTCTTTTTTGAGTAGTGAAAGTGATTTTAGGTCTCAGAATTAATAGCGCAACATTCCTCTACACTCAAATTGGCAAATAAAAAAAGTTTATTTCATGTTAAATTTTCGCCCATAAAGTCCGACGGGCTTTAATCTCCAAGCCCCTAGAACGTTTGAATCCAACCTCCGGGCTTGGAGGTTGAAGCCTGTAGGATTTTATGACGGAAATTTAACATGCAAAAAAGTGGTTATTTATACAGATTTGCGAGTTAGAATATTGTGCTATTAAAAAGACCTAACATCACTTTCTCTTTTATTAAAAGTACAGGATTGCTTTTTTATTTGCTTATGAAGTGCTACATTTTGAAAATAAGACCTATGTCCTTGAATAACCGCCAAGCACGTAACTCGTTATTCAAGCCCGTCAGACTTTGGACATAACTTAAACGTGAAATCAAGTATTGTATTGTGGCGATGTGCCAGCGAATGTTGTGCCTTTAATCCTCATGTCACTCATTGTGTACCCCATCATTTACAGTGCTTTACAGTGCTGTGTTGTATTTATATTTGCATTTCTATTTCTCTGAGATTGCGGCCTTGAACATACGAGTTATGGCTTTGAGGCCCCGATCCTGTTTAAGCACAGAAGAGAGAGAGACTGACAATGAGACCGATAACTTGAGACTGACAGAGAGGGAGAGAGAGATGACATAGAGCGAGAGAGAGACTGACAATGAGACAGATAACTTGAGACTGACAGAGAGGGAGAGAGAGATGACATAGAGCGAGAGAGAGACTGACAATGAGACAGATAACTTGAGACTGACAGAGAGGGAGAGAGAGATGACATAGAGCGAGAGAGAGACTGACAATGAGACAGATAACTTGAGACTGACAGAGAGGGAGAGAGAGATGACATAGAGCGAGAGAGAGACTGACAATGAGACAGATAACTTGAGACTGACAGAGAGGGAGAGAGAGATGACATAGAGCGAGAGAGAGACTGACAATGAGACAGATAACTTGAGACTGACAGAGAGGGAGAGAGAGATGACATAGAGCGAGAGAGAGACTGACAATGAGACAGATAACTTGAGACTGACAGAGAGGGAGAGAGAGATGACATAGAGCGAGAGAGAGACTGACAATGAGACAGATAACTTGAGACTGACAGAGAGGGAGAGAGAGATGACATAGAGCGAGAGAGAGACTGACAATGAGACAGATAACTTGAGACTGACAGAGAGGGAGAGAGAGATGACATAGAGCGAGAGAGAGACTGACAATGAGACAGATAACTTGAGACTGACAGAGAGGGAGAGAGAGATGACAGAGCGAGAGAGAGACTGACAATGAGACAGATAACTTGAGACTGACAGAGAGGGAGAGAGAGATGACATAGAGCGAGAGAGAGACTGACAATGAGACAGATGACTTGAGACTGACAGAGAGGGAGAGAGAGATGACATAGAGCGAGAGAGAGACTGACAATGAGACAGATGACTTGAGACTGACAGAGAGGGAGAGAGAGAATGACATAGAGCGAGAGAGAGACTGACAATGAGACAGATGACTTGAGACTGACAGAGAGGGAGAGAGAGATGACATAGAGCGAGAGAGAGACTGACAATGAGACAGATGACTTGAGACTGACAGAGAGGGAGAGAGAGAATGACATAGAGCAAGAGAGAGACTGACAATGAGACAGATGACTTGAGACTGACAGAGAGGGAGAGAGAGATGACATAGAGCGAGAGAGAGACTGACAATGAGACAGATGACTTGAGACTGACAGAGAGGGAGAGAGAGAATGACATAGAGGAAGAGAGAGACTGACAATGAGACAGATGACTTGAGACTGACAGAGAGGGAGAGAGAGAATGACATAGAGCGAGAGAGAGACTGACAATGAGACAGATAACTTGAGACTGACAGAGAGGGAGAGAGAGAATGACATAGAGCGAGAGAGAGACTGACAGAGAGGGAGAGAGAGAATGACATAGAGGAAGATAGACCGACAAAAGGACAGAGAGATCAAGACTAGCAACAGACACAGGGTGCTGGGAGAACATCTAGCCAGGAGAGGGAGACTGACAAAGAGACAGATACAGTAGCAAAAGACTGATAGAGAGGGAGAGATAGACTGACAGAGAGGCAGAGAAAGACTGACAGAGAGGCAGAGAAATACTGCCAGAGAGAGACTGACAATGAGACAGACAGCTAAAGACTGGCAGAAAAGGAGAGCGAGACTGACAATGAGACAGATAGCTAGAGACTGACAGAAAAGGAGAGAGAGACTGACAGAGAGGCAGAGAAAGACTGACAATGAGACAGACAGCTAAAGACTGGCAGAAAAGGAGAGAGAGACTGACAATGAGACAGATAGCTAGAGACTGACAGAAAAGGAGAGAGAGACTGACAATGAGACAGATAGCTAGAGACTGACAGAAAAGGAGAGAGAGACTGACAATGAGACAGATAGCTAGAGACTGACAGAAAAGGAGAGAGAGACTGACAATGAGACAGATAGCTAGAGACTAACAGAAAAGGAGAGAGAGACTGACAGAAAGGGAGAGAGAGACTGACAATGAGACAGATAGCTAGAGACTGACAGAAAGGGAGAGAGAGCCTGACAATGAGACAGATAGCTAGAGACTGACAGAAAGGGAGAGAGAGACTGACAGAGAGGCAGAGAAAGACTGACAGAGAGAGACTGACAATGAGACAGATATCTAGAGACTGACAGAAAGGGAGAGAGAGCCTGACAGAGAGAGACTGACTGATAAATAGATAAAAGATGGACTAAGAGAGAGATATTTGGATTACATTTCCATATAAACATATTTATAGACACAAAGTGGTTGTTTAGGCCCAAATCATACTGGTGATAGCTGATTTTAGGTAAATGTACCCAGAGCAATGGGTCCCTATAACAACTGAATATTTGAAATGTGGGATTTATACAACAAACAAACGTCCGACAAGATGATCTTTGTTTATTGTGTCCCAGTGTAAATACACAACAGGGTCAGCGCTGAGCGGTGAGATTTATTACTGTATCCAGCGAATGATAAGGAGACTCATTAGTGACATCACTTTGTGAGCGGCGCTTTGACAGATGAGACAGGTCCCCAGATCTCCGCCTCGCTATAAGGATATGTCACATCCGTGTGTGCTTTATTTTTTGGATATAATCCTATATGTCACTGCGTGTGTATATTTTATATGATAAGTAGTTACAGACTCTGTGACAAATGGCCTGAAAGATCAAAGGCTTAGCTGGGTCGGAGTTACGATTTTGGCAACCGCAGTTGTTTTTCAGCCTGTAACCCGCAGATCGATTGCAGGTAACTTTTGTAGGCTCCTTTACGGGCTTCAGTAACTCCTGTTTGGCGAATTTAGTAGGGCCCTGAAGTCTCTATAATGTACATTTTTTTTGAAAGACATAACAAAGAATTACAGCCTTTAATGTTTAAATGTAATTTTCAGTTTTTACATATTTACCACGGTTTCTCATAGATTAAGAAACCTGAAAGGAATAGAAGGAACTATTCAGTTCTGCTGAATGACTGCCACTTGTTAATAGAACATTGACACTGAATAGAGAGCAATCGCTAGAAGCATAACACTCCCTGTAATATAAATGCTTTTATATTCATAGCTTAGTTAGCTTAAAAAATATGTGAAGTTTTGCAAAAACTGCAGCTGTCCTTTAATCAAATAAATCTGAAAAAAACATTAATTATATAAAGAAAATAAAAGCTACAGATTCATTTTGTTTGTTCTTTCTGCGCCTCCCTTTATCCCATTCTTCTTTTTGTGCTTTTTTCGTTCTCCCCCTCCCTCTATCTCCTCTCTCTGCTCTGATAATTACCCCCTCGCTAGGCTGTGATTCCAATATAACATGATGACTCTTCAGGATTAAACAATACACGCAGCTCTTGGCATCAATCCCACTCACATATCACGGCGAACGCTGCGACGAGATGAGGAGGGGGATTTAACCGTTTGTAGCCTTGTTCTACATCTGCGCCTCTGTTGTTTTTTGTTCTTGGCCTAAGCAGCCGGGAACGGGTTAATATTTGTTGCTTGAAGAGAGTCACAATCAAATTGGGCTCAAAAATGATAGATCTGTGAAAAGTGTCAAAAAATTATTTTGTGTGCAGAGTGATATATAAATAGATTTTTGACAATAGATAAGAACAAATAGTTCCATTCTCCTATCTAACTATAGTCCAAAACTGGGCCATCTAAGAGCACATTTTATATGTTACAAAGGTTTTGTCCGCATGGAAAAAATATTGTACCAATTGAAAAAAAATTAAAACAAAAGACGAGCAAATAAACACAATGTGTTTGTTCCGTCTTTATCTTACCATTGAGTTAAGAGGAAGTTTAAACAATGATTCATGGAGACCTTGTTAATTCAATTTACATTAAAAACAATAAAAACTAAAGTACAGAATGTTGCAGTCCAGACATCCATAAGGCTCACTGTCGCTTTGTTTCAGGAGTCCTATCAGGACAAAGAAGAAGAAATCAATCCCACATTATCTATAGTATTTTTTCTACACAATAGACCAATTATTTCCCAAACAAAAAATAAAAACTTCTTGTAATGTTAAAAACACAATCAATGAAATGCAAGGTAGAAATGTACAATGACCCTTTAATTATCCCTCTAGACAGTGTTTTACACTCCACAATCTTACATTATGTGCTAGTACTAATTGTCGTAGGAAGAATTAGGTTTCCCTGTTTAACTTGGGCAAAAGCTACAGTTAATGACAGATTTGAGATAACATAAGGGTATCTCCATCTCCAACATAAGGGTATCTCCATCTACGACCGATGGTACCTCCATCTACGACATAAGGGTATCTCCATCTACAGGTACCTTCATCAACAACATAAGGGTATCTCCATCTCCAACATAAGGGAAACTCCATCTACGACATAAGGATATCTCCATCTACAATGGATGGTCCCTCCATCTATGACATAAGGGTATCTCCATCTACAATGTATGGTGCCTTCATAACCAACATAAGGGTATCTCCATCTACAACGTATGGTACCTCCATCTACAACATAACAGTATCTTCATCTACAATATAAGAGTATCTTCATCTATAACGTTTGGTACCTTAATCTACAACATAAGGGTATCTCCATCTACAACGTATGATACCTCAATCTACAACATAAGGGTATCTCAATCTATAATATAAAGGTATCTCCATCTACAACTTTATAGGGAAAATGGTATCTCTTATTGCCAATATTTTCTAAAATGTGTCAAATTAGTATCAAGAGTGGCTTATAACAGGAAAAAGAAGACAACTCATGATTTTGTACAGGCTCTAAAATAATGGAAGAGTTGGAGCAAAATCCAATATAGAGTCCATTTAAAGATGTGATACTGAATATAATACAATTAAAACAATATATTTTTTTGTAAATCTTGCTAAACAAAAAAAACAAAAAATACGAAATTACATAACCACGAAATCCTCTCTCTAAAATCTGGAATTTGGGTGAATTCTCTGTCAACTATATAGGAGACTTAATTAACCCAGTTATATGCAACAATTTTCTGAAGATTCCTCATGTATCATTACACATCTTGTATTGCAATAGTTGCTAGTACAGTGCCTTGCAAAAGTATTCACCCCTCTTGACTTTTAACCTATTTTGTGACATTGCAGCCTTAAATTAAATGTTTTGTTAATCTGAATTATATGTGATGGATCAGACCACAATAGTCTAAATTGGTGGAGTGAAATTAGAAAAATATACTATATTTTTAGAAATAGAAAACAGAAACTTGGCATGTGCTTATGTATTCACCCCCTTTCTTATGAAGCCCATAAAAAGCTCTGATGCAACCAATTACCTTTAGAAGTCACATAATTAGTGAAATGATGTCCACCTGTGTGCCATCTAAGTGTCACATGATCTGTCATTACATATACACACCTTTTTTGAAAGCCCCCAGAGGCTGCAACACCTAAGCAAGAGGCACCACTAACCAAGCACTGCCATGAAGACCAAAGAACTCTCCAAACAAGTAAGGGACAATGTTGTTGAGAACTACAAGTTGATGATCCCCAGGAGCACAATCAAATCTATCATAACCAAATGGAAAGAACATGGCACAACAGCAAACCTGCCAAGAGAAAACAAAAACTCACAGACCAGGCAAGGAGGGCATTAATCAGAGAGGCAGCACAGAGACCTAAGGTAACCCTGGAGGAGCTGCAGAGTTTCGCAGCAGAGACTGAAGTATCTGTACATAGGACGACAATAAGCTGTACGCTCCATAGAGTTGGGCTTTATGGCAAAGTGGCCAGAAGAATGCAATTACTTTCAGCAAAAAACAAAATGGCATGTTTTGAGTCTGCGTAAAGGCATGTGGGAGACTCCCAAAATGTATGGAGGAAGGTGCTCTGGTCTGATGCATCATGCAGTGGGGATGTTTTTCAGCAGCCGGGACTGGGAAACTGGTCAGAATTGAGGGAAAGATGGATGTGCTAAATACAGGGATATTCTTGAGCAAAACCTGTACCACTCTGTGCGTGATTTGAGGCTAGCAGGACAATGACCCCAAACACACTGCTAAAGCAACACTTGAAGGAGCTGGATCAGTTTTGCAAGGAGGAATGGGCAAAAATCCCAGTGGTAAGATGTGGCAAGCTCATAGAGACTTATCCAAGCGACTTGGAGCTGTGATTGCTGCAAAAGGTGGCTCTACAAAGTATTGACTTTAGGGGGGTGAATAGTTATGCACATTTACCTTTTCTGTTATTTTTTCCTATTTGTTGTTTGCTTCACAATAAAAAAAAAAAATATTCAAAGTTGTGGGCATGTTCTGTAAATTAAATGATGCAAATCCTCCTCATGCTAAATCCATGTTAATTCCAGGTTGTGAGGCAACAAAACATGAAAAATGCCAAGGGGGTGAATACTTTTGTAAATGGAATAATATGCCCCAGTGAGCAAACAGTCCAATACCTATGACATTGTTCACAATATGATGTCCTATTAATTTATGCAGCCTGGATTATTTTAGCTATAATCCTAATCCTCCAGTTAATTAAATAGAAGAGAAGTAGTTTCCCTTAAATATGAGTGATTTAGCTTTCGAAACCAAATCGTTTGGTGTTTGCGTAAAAAAAGATAAGTAAGACTGGTTTCCATGCGTATATATGGCCATCTAGGCTCTAACACCTTGTCCACATATTTTATTTTTTATTTGTTTCTGGTTATTTTTATATATAATTTTTTGTGGACTTTCAATAAAATTATATTTTAATTGTATTACATTCAGGATCAAATCTTTAAATTGACTCTATATTGGATTTTACTCCATCTCTTTAGAGACTGTATCAAATCATTAGTTGCCTCCTTTCTTCTTTTACCTCCATCTACATCATATGCATACCTCTAACTACAACCTATGGGTATGTTCTTCTACAACATACTCGTACCACCATCTATCACCTTTGCACACCACCATCTACAGCAGGGGTGGGCAAGAGGGGCCACATACATGCCTGGATTTGATGATAGCCTGGCTGCTCACAGGTGAGTCAATTACTTCTTTAGTCATGCGGATTGACTCCCCTGTGCATAGAAATGAAATCTTCAAATCCAGGCATGGATGCGGCCCTCTAGGACCGAACTTGCCCACAAGGTACCTTTTTGTTGTAAATGAAGGTACCCATATGATGTAGATGTAGGTACCTTTATGTTGTAGATGGAGGTAAAAGAAGAAAGAAGGCAACTAATGATTTGTTACAGGGCCTCAGCGCATTGCACCTGCTGCACCCTGCCTAAATCGATGCAAGATCTAAGACAGTTGGTCTCAACAGTTTTGAACTGCTTACCTTTCAATGCTAAGAGGACCAGCTGCTGTAACCCCACAGATTTAAGACAAAACTAATCAGAAAATACTTCATGATGTTAAAGAGCTAATGTAAGCGCTTTTCATGTTATATATTTAACTCATCATTCATTAAACCAATATATCTATTTTTTTAAGACTCACTCACGGAAGGCTCTGTACCAGATGATTGGAGAAAAGAAATCCAAGGAATTATCAATTATTCATTAATTAATCAAAAGGATCCGAGGAGATCAAAAAAGCATCAACATGATGGACTACAGGTCATTTTCAACCTCAGTTGCTATGTTGCTATATTAATTAACATTGTCCTGAGCTCTGCTGAAAAGTAAACAAACATTTCAATTGAGATAATATTCATTAGGCAGAACAGGTAACCTGGACTTGCTATGGATATTCAGGTGGTTATTCGATTGTAACTATAGCCCCTTATCCTACAATACACACTCCAGGTTACCCCCCCCCCCCCCCTTTCTAATGAAGATTATCTAAAGTGAAATGTTTACTTACACAGCTGTTAATCTTGTTTCTTAAATACTACACAAATGTGATTTTTCCAAATCTTTCACGCCTATGACATGATAGCAGCAAAATAATGAAATAAATATTAATACTGAGAAAGACAAACCTTTGCTTTTTACATATTCTGATATATATCACAGGCCCAAATAATTGAATTGATCTACATTGTAAAGCAAATCTCAGAGGATTAAATATAATCTCCCACATGATGAGCTAATTAGTGTCATAAATCATATATCTCTAGCTGTTCCTGTAAACTGATAGTGAACACACTCCAAAGGCTCAAACAAATTAGCTGCGGTCACAGCCTTGCAAGGCAAAAATCCTCTCTAAACACAATACTCCCTTAAAATAACTTTACACCACCATAGATCTCACCCTTAAAGGTCCAGTGGTCATGTTTTTTTAACATTTCCTATTTTGAAGAACTACACTTAAAAATATAAACTCAAAGACCCCCCCCCCCCCCCATATTCTTGGTGTGGACTGTGACCTATATCAGTAATTTTACTGTAAATAGGGTGGAGAGTAGTGATGTCGCGAACATCAAATTTTTGGTTCGCGAACAGCGAACACAAACTTTACCAAATGTTCGCGAACGGGCGAACAGCGGTGAACCGCCATAGACTTAAATGGGCAGGCGAATTTCAAAACCCACAGGGACTCTTTCTGGCCACAATAGTGATGGGAAAGTTGTTTCAAGGGGACTAACACCTGGACTGTGGCATGCCGGAGGGGGATCCATGGCAAAACTCCCATGGAAAATTACATAGTTGATGCGGAGTCTGGTTTTAAGCCATAAACGGCATAAATTACCTAACATTCCTAAATTGTTTGGAATAACATGCTTTAAAACATAAGGTATGATGTTGTATCGATCAGGTAGTGTAAGGGTTACACCCGCTTCACAGTAACAGACCAATCTCCCCGTTTAATGCACCGCAAACAACCGCAAACAGTCCCTTTGCACAACCGCAAACTCCCCATTTGCACCAGGTTGGATACCAAGCTAGCCATGTCCCGTTCCTTGTCCTCACTGATGTCATTGAAGGTCTCTTCCTCCACCCAGCCACCAAGGGTCCCCGAAAGGTGACAACAAGCCCCCTGGGATGCCTGCTGTGTTTGGTCTTCCACCTCCTCAAAGCCACCTTCCTCCTCTGACTCCTCTTCTTCAGACTCCCAGAGTCTGGGGGCTTCCACTGCCCAGCATGAAAGATTATACACAGGTCAGAGTCTGGGGGCTTCCACTGCCCAGCATGGAAGATTATACAAAGGTCAGAGTCTGGGGGCTTCCACTGCCCAGCATGGAAGATTATACACAGGTCAGAGTCTGGGGGCTTCCACTGCACAGCATGGAAGATTATACACAGGTCAGAGTCTGGGGGCTTCCACTGCCCAGCATGGAAGATTATACAAAGGTCAGAGTCTGGGGGCTTCCACTGCACAGCATGGAAGATTATACGCGTTGCATCTGTCTGCGTTATTATAAGGTGTGTACTGTTAAGTAGTACTATTCCTATCGGTTTAATCCCTGTTACGTCCACTATCAGGGGACGTGTATATGGCATGGATTTTTGGAAGCGGGAGATGGAAAAAGATGCTTGGTCGGTCCTCCCACTTCAAATTTGAGCCACGTATTCCATGCTTGGCAGGCGTCACCAGGTTTACCCAATGCACAGTGTAGGTGATATACCTGCCCTGACCATGCTTTGCAGACCAGGTATCAGTTGCCAGATAGACCCTTGCCCCAACACTGTGTGCCAGAGATGCCATTACTTCCTTTTGCACAATCGAGTACAGGTTGGGGATTGCCTTTTGTGCAATGAAATTTCGGCCGTGTACCTTCCACTGCGGTGTCCCAATAGCTACAATTTTTTTGAACGCCTCAGACTCCACCAGCTTGTATGGTAAAAGCTGGCGGGCTAAGAGTTTAGACAAGCCAGCTGTCAGTTGCCGGGCAAGGGGTGACTTTGTGACATTGGCTTCTTACGCTCAAACATGTCCTTGACAGACACCTGACTGTGGGCAGATGAGCAGGGACTGCTCAGGGCGAGACACGGAGTGGCGGATGGTTGAGAGGGGGCAAGCAGGGCAGCAGTGGTTGACGTGGCTGAAGATGCTGGACCAGGAGGAGGATGGCGGCTTTGACTTTGTGTGCTGCTTGTACTCATGTGTTGATCCCATAAGCGTTTGTGATGTGACATCATGTGCCTTGGCAAAGATGTTGTACCTAGGTGGGTGTTGGACTTCCCACTACTCAGTTTCTTTTCACACAGGTTGCAAATGGCATCGCTGTTGTCACAGGCAGACACACCAAAAAAATGCCACACTGCTGAGCTCTGCAATGACGGCATTCTGGTGGTGTCTGCCTGTGTCTGGGGGCGTGCTGTCTGGCTGACCCCGGGTGCCGATGCATGCTGTCTGACTGTGCCACTAGCTACTTTCGACGACCTCCCGCTGCTTCCAACTCGTCTCCTCCTCCTCTCTGTCTCCCCATCTGAACTTTCCTCCTGTTCTTCTTCTCTTATAGCGGGCACCCACGTGACATCCACGGACGCATCGTCATCATCAACCGCTTCACTTGTATCTGACAACTCAACAAAGGAAGCAGCACCGGGTACAACATCATCATCATCAGACCGTACGTCCATGTGTGTAATGCTGCCTGACTGGGACATATCCCTGTTATCTACATCCTCTGGCACTAATGTTTGCACATCACTCATTTCTTCCAACGGATGTGTAAATAACTCTACTGACGGATCAAGTGAAGCGGCTGTGGTGCTAGTGCTGGTGGTGGCGGCAGGCGGGCGAGTGGTAACTGGAGAGGTGCCCGAAGTTAAGCTGGAGGAGGATGGTGCGTCTAGGTTCCGAGCGGAAGCTGTAGAAGATTGGGTGTCCTGTGTTAGCCAGTCAACCATGTCCTCAGAACTTTTCAAGTTCAGGGTACGTTGCCTCTGAAAACTGGGCATTATTCTAGGGCCAAAGGGAATCACAGCACCACGACCACGACGGCCCCTGCGGGGTGGCCTGCCTCTCTCTGCCTGTCATTTTTTTAGTGGTACTATGCGTGCAAGCTACTGTGACACCAGATTTGAGTGTCACTTGTTTTATGTCACTGTACACTACGGTTGCACCAGATATGACGTATCACTGTGCACTGGCAAAAGTTGGCAGAGTAGATGCAATAGGCTTCACACACACGCCTGTAGGCAGGCAATTGCTATTCAATCTATTACAGTCAAAAAAGTGTTGTTTTATGTCACTGAGCACAATATAAGCTGTGAGCCTGACACAAGCAGGCAACTGAAATTAGATTACAGGAAAAAAATGGTTGTTTTCAATGTATGTTACACCACCAGGTATGAGTAGTGAAAATAAGCACAATATAAGCTTTTAGGTGTTAGCCTGTCACACACACACGCTGGCAGGCAGGCATCGATTACACAAAAAAATGTATAAAATAAAATAAATGATGTTCAAAGTTTCCTCAATGATAAAGAATAGGGGGCGAACCGAAAAGCGCAGACGCGAACAGTCGAAAATATCTGTGTTCTCCGGCGAACTGTTTGGGACATCACTAGTGGAGAGGCCTAAATGTAGTGACATTCAGTTTGCACAGCTTTATATGGTGTGTTTTGATTGGTTACTTGGTTTTACATTGGTTTTTCTGGTTTTGTTAATATCACATATTATAATTGTTGAACTTCGAGACGTCGTCACTCTTTGCGTGGTGCGTACGACTTCGGCGATGAGGCTTGTGAGGCGAGCCGTTAAGGCACTGAAACTCACGGCACTTGGGCGATGAGCGGCAAAGGCGCTCATTGCCTGCTGGCCTCGCAAAGCAAGGCGAGCAGTGGAGCCAAAGAAACACAACAAAAAAACAACAAAAACATCACACACAGCCAACAGGACATCTGGGAGTGAGGTGGAACACAAATTTACGTCCATTACGGCAAGTTTCGGCACTCGAAAATCGGCTAAGCGAGAAAAAAAATGGCGTCCAAAAAAATGAAAATTAGGTTACACGACCCTGGACCTCGCAAAACACAACAAACCGTGTACCACTTTCACACAGAAACCTACAAGGTACAAAATACACTATTACAAAGGACGGCAAATGCTCGCGAACCGCATAGCAGATAGACAAACAGAGCTATTTTACAATCCTAACTTGCCACCAACAACATTGCGCATCTACAGTAGCGCTTTACCGAAATAAACCAACGGTTTGCCCTCGCGCACGCAGCCTATTTCTAATGCACAGTTGGGACATTCATAAAAATATCTCCTCAGGGCAGCAACAGTCCAACTGGACATTATACGCTGCAGGACAATAAAAAGAGATTGTTACCTCTTCAGGCTATTGATTGTTACATATATTAATTACAAAAAGGTAAACTATATTAATTTATTATTCAATTAATTCATTAATTAGTATTTAAAAAAATATAAAGACAAGCAAAAGGACATGCGAGGCTCGCAATGAGCGCCGAAGGTCCTTAGAGTATAAAAAGCTTAACATTGTGTGCCAAACAGCCATGGCTTCAAATTTTATTGACCGCTATTTTTTGACGGGCAAGTCGCTAGTCATATATATAGTTGTGGTAGTTACGATTTGTCTGTCACGTTATGTTAAAAATTACGGGTTTGAGCATGCCAAAGGCACTCATCGCAAGGCCCGCAAGACTTTGGAATGACGGGGGCTGCAATGAGGGCCGAAGGCTAAAACAAGGCCCGGAAGATTTTGAAAAAGGCTGGCAAAGAGCGCCAAAGGCTTGTGAGCCCGCAAGACTTGACATTTTGAAATGACGGGGGCTGCAATGAGCGCCGAAGGCCAGTGAATCCGAAATTGATCTATTTCCCAAGCCCGAAAATGCTTTCAGACACGTAGAGAACAGAGGAGGGAGAGGGAGGAGAAAGACACAGGGGAGGGAGAGGAGGCAGAGGGTGGAAAGAGACACAGGGGTGACTGAGGGGGGGGGGGGGAAGAGACATGGGAGGGAGATAAGGGGATAAAAACCAAAGGGCAGGGAGAGGGGGCAAAGGGACAGCGGGAGGGAGAGAGGGGCAAACAGACACATGGATGGAAGAAGGGGAAAGAAACACAGGGGCCAAAGACGCTCATTACGAGGCGTGGGAGAGGCGCTCATCGCATGGCCTGCAAGTTAGAAGGGGGAGAGCCTCGCATTGTGTGGCAAAAGGCATTGCCAGGCTTCAAATTTTATTGCCGTCATTTTTGATGGGCAAGTCGCTAGTTATATAGATTTATTTAATGTAAATTTGGGTTAACTTAAAGGACCACTGCAGTTCAAGTAATATGACACTTTTATGCTACGTAGATACCAAACTAACAACATCAGCAGCTGTATAATCTATGGACATAAAGCTTTTTTTAATTAAAATCTGCATTTTTGAATACTGGTTATGAGTAAAGAAGTACATTTTGTGTTTACTACATCACATCCTAAGAACTGGATGATGGGGGGTGTTTATATTATCAGTGGAGGGAGGGGTGGGGAAACAGAGAACAGGCAGAAGTCCAGAGCCATTGTTTGATAACTGAATACAACTGAAATATACACCACACCTTGCACTGAATGATGTAGGATGTTGATAAAATACACGTATGATCTTAGTCAGACTGAACGTCTTCAAACATATACATTTTTTTATCATTAGCAATTATCCATTATTACATATTAGTTGTTTAAGCTTTGCGTGTGTGTTTTACTATCCCTAATATGAAAGAAATCATTCCTACCTGGAACAACACTGCCAGTTGCAAAGGTTTCTGGGAGTCATAAATACCTTTGCTTTATTATTGTCCTTTATTTGTGATGCACCAACATATTCCATAGCACTGTACTAAAAGTATGTGCCAAAAACAAAATTAACACATTGCAAAAGAAACTAAGGCAGTGGTTTCGAGCTTTAAAATCAAATGTACATAGTGCTTTCCCTAAAGCATCTTATGAGATTGAAAACTTGCACACTTACACTCATATACTGATATCAATGCTATATAATTACACTTACACACATACATGACATTAGCGGGGACAGAGAGGTCAGGTACAAGGCTGATACACATGTAGTAATGCCGCTGGTAGCACAAGGTCATGTTGAAAGGTCAGGCTTTTGTTGACTTGCAAATCATGTTTGTTAATGAGTGACAAGACTCAGGCTGCTAATAAATAAACTGCTCCCCCCTCATAACTCCCTGGGGGTATAAGGCATCCAGTTAAAGGTGCAGTCACATGTGTAACTACCCATTGATTTACAGTTATATGCATTCACCCATGCAGCAGGATTAAAGGCATATTGAGCTGCCAAACTTGCAGTAATGCATTCAAAAAACAAGCTTAAATGTTACAAATATAAAACTGTATTACATACCCAACCTGTTGGATATTCACTCTTGTGTAAATTGTACTTTGTTTCAAATCATATTCAGGGCCGGATCTACCTTTTTGGAGCCCCTAGACAGTGAAGTGTGTGCACAAGATGGGCACGCACCTATTTTTCCCTTTTTCTGTGCATGTACATCGCTCTCTTGCTATATCAGCAAATCACAGACATTTTCCCATTACAGCCATTTTTACAACATAACTAACTACTCATACACACGCCGAGCTATTACCTAAAATGCATTTGAGGGTGGGCCATATTATTTATATTTTTCTATAGGAGGGCATCGAGCATATGTTACACAAACACATATCATGAGCATATGTATCGCAAATAAATACTAAGAACATAATTAACCAGGAAAAAAAGTCATACAGCTATTTTTTAAATATAAAATATAAATGTAACCTCAATTCCTATACTGATCTGCAAACCTAAACACACCCACCCTCACGTAAATGTTTTGGGAAAAAGCATAGTGAATAAAGCAAATTGGGGGGATATGGGAAGCGCAATCTGACATCTAATGCCTTTACTCCACTCAGACTTGGGCCCTCATTCAATTGCGATTTGGCCAATTGAATAAGGGTCTAAATAAGCACATAACATATATTTTTTACAGAAGTTTTTAGTTAGTGAACATCTATCCAAAAGCAAGGTTTTCACTAACTAAAAACATCTTTAAAAAATATATGTTATGTGCTTATATAGACCCTTATTCAATTGGCCAAATCGCAATTGAATGAGGGCCTTGAAGTTTAGCAAATCTAGGCCAATATATTTAAGGTCAATATTGTATACATATGCAAATCTATACTAAACCTTGGTCTCAGATCACTGAATACATATTTGCCCATCATTATAATGACAAACCAAACGGATATAGAGAACTGATGTACTATAAATAGCCAAAATATGATTAAAATAGTGTCAGTGTATATACTGAACAGATAGTTTTTTATTTTCAAGGCATGCTGTCCTTCATATCTCCCAACTGTCCCTCTTTTAAAGGATCATTGCACAATAAAAAATGTGCGTTTGTGGTTTACATTTCCTTAGACGCTATGCCCTGCTTCTGGTTTCTCCACAGGTATTTTCCCCAAGATTGTCTGACAGATGCCCCTATCTGAATTTGCCAGTGTGAGACATTATTTCAAAATATTGTAGCATGAGAATTAAAAGCACATTTTTAATATTTGCACTACTTGTTCGCTATGCTATAATGTGTCTGTAGTGTTCAAAATCTAAAATGCACTGCAGAGAATATGAGTGTCTCTTTAAAATAACTGACAAAAGAATCAATGAAACATATTACTGTCCGATAAGACTGATTTAGCCAATCTAGTTTGTTGTTTTACTGCTTGGTACAAACCATAATTGGCACTTTTCATATTTCACAGTTAGACAGCTTAGCTATTGTGATCACCTCTACTGTGCAGTTGCCGGACCTATCCTGTTTTGTGTTCGCCGCTGTTGAAGAGCGCCACCACTGACTTGGAACGAGGGTGTACTCACGTCGCCATCTAATGGTTAAAATTAGGTAGTACACCCGCGCCATCTGGTAATCTGCTTCTGTAGTGTAACAACACATCCAAATGAACCCTAACCCCGAACACTGACCCCTAACTCTTCAACCCAAACCATTTAAACCTAATCCCATAACTCGAACCCTCTAACCCTAACCGCCTAGCCCTCACCTTCTAACCCTAACCCTCTAACCCTAAACCCCTAACCACTTACAATAACAGATGGCACGGGCATAGTAGCTCATTTACACCACTAGATGGCGACGGCGCGCAACAGCGGCGATCACAAAACAGGGTAGGACCCAGCTGTCCCATGCATCCACTACTATGTTTGCTTAGGCTAGTACCTAGTGCCTTCCCTAGCAGCACTCTTTTATTGAAATATGCTTCTGCACTACACTTTTGTTTATCAAGTAGTTAGGGGATGTCTGTAATTCTATACATATCAGCGATTGGCTGGGTAAATATTATTCATATTTGGACATGTTACACAGAGACACACACACACATAGACATATACACACACAGAGACACACACACACACACATAGACATATACACACAGAGACACACACACACATAGACATATACACACAGAGACACACACACACATAGACATATACACACACAGACACACACATAGACATATACACACAGACACACACACACACATAGACATATACACACACACATAGACATATACACACAGAGACACACACACACACACCGATAGACATATACACACAGAGACACACACACATAGACATATACACACAGAGACACACACACACACATAGACTATACACACATACTCATAGACACACAGAGAGACACACACACATAAATACACATAAAGACACACACTCAGAAAGACATAGACACACAATTCAAATAATTTATTTAAATAGTCCAGCCTGTAATGCTCTGCCCACGCGCTGCTGCTCCGCACCGACACAGGAGGGAGGAAAGGTAGGGCTATGGCTCGGTGCTCTTCCCAGGCGCTGCTTTGCCCACACGCTGTCCTTCTGCACAGGAAGGAGGGAGGAGAGGCGGGGCTATGGCTCTGTGCTTTGCCCACACGCTGTCCTTCTGCACAGGAAGGAGGAGAGGCGGGGCTATGGCTCTGTGCTTTGCCCACACGCTGTCCTTCTGCACAGGAGGGAGGAGAGGCGGGGCTATGGCTCTGTGCTTTGCCCACACGCTGTCCTTCTGCACAGGAGGGAGGAGAGGCGGGGCTATGGCTCTGTGCTTTGCCCACACGCTGTCCTTCTGCACAGGAAGGAGAGAGGCGGGGCTATGGCTCTGTGCTTTGCCCACACGCTGTCCTTCTGCACAGGAAGGAGAGAGGAGAGGCGGGCTATGGCTCTGTGCTTTGCCCACACGCTGTCCTTCTGCACAGGAAGGAGAGAGGAGAGGCGGGGCTATGGCTCTGTGCTTTGCCCACACGCTGTCCTTCTGCACAGGAAGGAGAGAGGAGAGGCGGGGCTATGGCTCTGTGCTTTGCCCACACGCTGTCCTTCTGCACAGGAGAGAGGAGAGGCGGGGCTATGGCTCTGTGCTTTGCCCACACGCTGTCCTTCTGCACAGGAAGGAGAGAGGAGAGGCGGGGCTATGGCTCTGTGCTTTGCCCACACGCTGTCCTTCTGCACAGGAGGGAGGAGAGGCGGGGCTATGGCTCTGTGCTTTGCCCACACGCTGTCCTTCTGCACAGGAAGGAGAGAGGAGAGGCGGGGCTATGGCTCTGTGCTTTGCCCACACGCTGTCCTTCTGCACAGGAAGGAGAGAGGAGAGGCGGGCTATGGCTCTGTGCTTTGCCCACACGCTGTCCTTCTGCACAGGAAGGAGAGAGGAGAGGCGGGGCTATGGCTCTGTGCTTTGCCCACACGCTGTCCTTCTGCACAGGAAGGAGAGAGGAGAGGCGGGGCTATGGCTCTGTGCTTTGCCCACACGCTGTCCTTCTGCACAGGAGGGAGGAGAGGCGGGGCTATGGCTCTGTGCTTTGCCCACACGCTGTCCTTCTGCACAGGAGGGAGGAGAGGCGGGGCTATGGCTCTGTGCTTTGCCCACACGCTGTCCTTCTGCACAGGAGGGAGGAGTAGGGAAGCAGAGCTGGGCTGGGGATAGGGCTTACATTTTTTATTTTAGTTTACAATTTTGTATTCAAAATGAGGGCCCCCTCACTGAGTCCTACCCCTAGGTGAATGCCTAAGTCGCCTAATTAGTGATCCGGCCATGATCTTGCTTAGTACTTTTTATTGAAATAACCATTGACAATTTATAAGAACTCTTTAAAATAGCTTTCTGATTTGAAAGGGTCATGGAAGTGTCATATTTATAACTAGTCAATTGGCCGTCACAAATGACAGGATAATATTTGATTTTTCCCTCCTCCCCCTTTCCCTTCCCTGTGTCTCTTCCCCCCCCCTCTCCCCCCTGAGTCTCTTTCACCCCCTCCTTCTCTCTCCTTCCTTCTCCCTTGAGAGCCTCACAATGAGCGCCTTTGGCGCCCATTGTGGTCCTCGGTATGTGCTATGCACATGCACAACCCACAAACTTTGCAAGCGGTACACACAAACTTGCAGTACGAAAACTATATTAGTGATACACTCTTTTGAATAGCTTGATTTTATAATGGTCAAATGTTGTTGTGTGCATTGGCGTCGTTCAGTCATGTCCGACTCTCCCTGACCTCATGGACCGCACCCCACCATGCTGATCCACTTGGTATTCATGGATCAGATACTGGAGTGGGTTGCCAGTTCCATCTCCAGTAGACCACAGCATACAGCTCCTGGTATTCCTAGGTGGTCTCCCATCCAAATACTGACTAGGCCCAACCTTGCACGGCTTCAGGGTAGTATGACCTCTTGGTTCCCTAACTGGATTTGAACCCAGGTCACAGCGGTGAAAGCACCAAACTGGACAGAGTTAAAAATTAAATATAGTTAATTTAACTATTTTATTAGATTTTGTTCTAATGAGACATAAAAAGTCACCATGATAAAATCTCTGTTCAAAGTCTGTCACAGTGTTATGGAGCTTGAAATAGAATTACATGGAAGTGTAACTCACAGCAGAATCCCCCTCCCATTCACACCAGCAAGCAGTGGTATAAAGGCCTTTGAATACAAAATACATTTTAGATTTTCTCTAAAATGCTGTTATGTTCATGGTTTAACCATATGCTAATGTTATTAGTTTATTAAGTACTTCATAAACAAGTGCTATTATTCTTGAACTACAGTGTTGTTTTAAGACCCTCAGCTTTTAGCAGCTGATATTACACTGAGGTGAGAGAGTGTTTAATTAACGTAGAGCAGGGGACAGTTCATATAGGTGTGAGAGGCAGCACCGTACCTTGCGCTACCCCAGGCACATAAAGTGTTAATACAGATTACGGAGCCCCCCTGATCTCTATGCTCTGGGTTTTGCTTTGACACAAATTCTTCCAAATTGCAGCAGCTTCTGCATCCAATGTGTGAAATTCTCAGCTCCTGCGTGTGACAAGTTCTTATCGGGGAAGTGCGGTTTCTACTCAGACCCCAAGCAGCATGTGACTGCCAAAAAATGGGGAGATAATGACACAAAATCACTTATTTGGGATTCATGTCACCCACTTCTCCCTGGAATTATTTTATTTTTTATCTGTGAAAGACATGGACTGATGGTTGCCTGGATACCAGGGCGCAGAGTACTTGTCCACCTTGGTCCTAGTGCGGACGTCAGAGCTCGATTTAAAGGACCACAATGAAAAAATATATACCGTAATAGGTTTGAAAAATTGTAGCCTAAGAGAATACTTTATCAGGAAAAAAGATATATATATATATATATATATATATATATATATATTTATCACATATATAGTTATGGTAATTGCGAGTTTGTGTGTAACACTCGCAATTACACACAACACTCGCATTTACCGCGGCAACTGCGAGTTGCGCATTGCACGGCAGGGGGGAGAGAGGGAAAGGAGACGGGAGGTAGAGGGGGAAGAGAAGAGAGGGGTGGCGAAACAGGAGGAGGGAGGGGGAAGAGACACAGGAGAGGGGAAAAGGAGACAGGAGGGAGAGGGGGAAGGAGACACAGGGGAGAGGGGAAGTAAGAAAAAAGGAGAGGGGGAAGGGGGGGGTTAGAAATATAAAATATTATCCTGTCATTTGTGACGGTCAAGTGACTAGCATATACTGTATGTATATAATACATATATACATAGCAGTTTGACAGTGTCAGTGTTCCATGCTGCTCAGGTATTGCTCCTCCTCAGTCTATTCTGGGGGTGAGGGATAATTGATAAATTAGAGACAATTAAAAAGGAGGGCAATTGAAATGGTTAAGAAGATGATGGACAAGAAGGTGGAAGGTTAGGGTTAATGTTTGAATGTACTGCTGTACATAAAGGGTAATGGATGAATAGCTTATTAGTAGAAGTGGTAAAGATAAATACAGTAAAAAAATAAATAAAGCATGCCCAGGACAGAGTTAAGTCAATCCTGTAGATTGATTAAACCATGTTTCTATAGGTAGACGGAACGGACAGACTAAATGGGGGAGTTCTCTGTGATTTCCTTGTTGGTAATTTAGTTAATCCAAGCATGCTAGCAGAGCCCCATCACATAAACTCTCCACAGAAGAAGGACACAGCGAACCTGTTATAATCAGGTCTTGTTTCAGCCATAAATTTTCATTAATGCCAATGACCGAGAGAAGCAAAACACTAAAGCTCAGGTTGGTTCTGTACATTTCCTCACTTATCCCTGCTGTATAGTGACTATAATAGGGTGTAATTACATCCGCTGCCTGGGCGCTAGACTGGGTTTTATTCTTAAATTCTGATATAAATCATTTGTCTGTCAATTCACCCAGACAGCTCAGATACTGAAACTAAAAGAGATATGAGGGAGGTGAGAACATGCAGACATGAGGGAGCTGTGGGAAGCTGGCCCACCCCATAGGGTGACACAGACAGGAGGGAGCTATGGAGCATGAAGTGTGTCCCACACCCCAAAGGGTGACCGAGACAGGAGGGAGCTATGGAGCAGGAAGTGTGTCCCACACCCCATAGGGTGACACAGACAGGAGGGAGCTATGGAGCATGAAGTGTGTCCCACACCCCAAAGGGTGACCGAGACAGGAGGGAGCTATGGAGCAGGAAGTGTGTCCCACACCCCAAAGGGTGACCGAGACAGGAGGGAGCTATGGAGCATGAAGTCTGTCCCACACCCCAAAGGGTGACACAGACAGGAGGGAGCTATGGAGCAGGAAGTGTGTCCCACACCCCAAAGGGTGACAGAGACAGGAGGGAGCTATGGAGCAGGAAGTGTGTCCCACACCCCAAAGGGTGACCGAGACAGGAGGGAGCTATGGAGCAGGAAGTGTGTCCCACACCCCATAGGGTGACACAGACAGGAGGGAGCTATGGAGCATGAAGTGTGTCCCACACCCCAAAGGGTGACCGAGACAGGAGGGAGCTATGGAGCAGGAAGTGTGTCCCACACCCCATAGGGTGACACAGACAGGAGGGAGCTATGGAGCATGAAGTGTGTCCCACACCCCAAAGGGTGACCGAGACAGGAGGGAGCTATGGAGCAGGAAGTGTGTCCCACACCCCATAGGGTGACACAGACAGGAGGGAGCTATGGAGCATGAAGTGTGTCCCACACCCCAAAGGGTGACACAGACAGGAGGGAGCTATGGAGCATGAAGTGTGTCCAACCCCCCAAAGGGTGACACAGACAGGAGGGAGCTATGGAGCAAAAAGTGTGTCCCACACCCCAAAGGGTGACTCAGGTGGGAGCTATGGAGCAAAAAGTGTGTCCCACACCCCAAAGGGTGACACGCAGACAGGAGGGAGCGACAGAGCATGAAATGTGTCCTACACCCCAAAGGGTGACAGAGACAGGAGGGAGCTATGGAGCAAAAAGTGTGTCCCACACCCCAAAGGGTGACACGCAGACAGGAGGGATCTATGGAGCATGAAGTGTGTCTAACACCCCAAAGGGTGGCACAGACAGGGGGGCATCTATGGAGCATAAAGTCCGCCCCACACCCCAAAGGATGACACAGACAGGAGGGAGCTATGAAGCATGAAGTCTGTCCCACACCCCAAAGGGTGACACAAACCGGAGGGAGCGATGGAGCATGAAGTCTGTCCACACCCCAAAGGGTGACACAAACAGGAGGGAGCGATGGAGCATGAAGTCTGTCCCACACCCCAAAGGGTGACACAAACAGGAGGGAGCGGTGGAGCATGAAGACTTTCCCACACCCTAAAGGGTGACACAGACAGGAGGGAGCTATGGAGCGTGACGTCTGTCCTACCCCTGAAAGGGTGACGCAAACTGGAGGGAGCGATGGAGCATGAAGACTTTCCCACACCCCAAAGGGTGACACAGACAGGAGGGAGCTATGGAGCATGTAGTCTGTCCCACACCCCAAAGGGTGGCACAGACAGGAGGGAGCTATGGAGCATGAAGTCTGTCCCACACCCCAAAGGGTGACACATGCAGGAGGGAGCTATGGAGCATGTAGTCTGTCCCACACCCCAAAGGGTGACTCAAACAGGAGGGAGCGATGGAGCATGTAGTCTGTCCCACACCCCAAAGGGTGACACAAACAGGAGGGAGCTATGGAGCATGACGTCTGTCCCACACCCCAAAGGGTGACACAAACAGGAGGGAGCGGTGGAGCATGAAGACTTTCCCACACCCTAAAGGGTGACACAGACAGGAGGGAGCTATGGAGCTTGACGTCTGTCCTACCCCCTAAAGGGTGACACAGACAGGAGGGAGCTATGGAGCATGAAGTCTGTCCAACACCCCAAAGGGTGACACAGACCGGAGGGATCGATGGAGCATGAAGACTTTCCCACACCCCAAAGGGTGACACAGACAGGAGGGAGCGATGAAGCATGAAGACTTTCCCACACCCCAAAGGGTGACACAGACAGGAGGGAGCTATGGAGCATGTAGTCTGTCCCACACCCCAAAGGGTGTCACAGACAGGAGGGAGCGATGGAGCATGAAGTCTGTCCCACACCCCAAAGGGTGACACAGACAGGAGGGAGCTATGGAGCATGAAGTCTGCCCCACACCCCAAAGGGTGACACAGACAGGAGGGAGCGATGGAGCATGTAGTCTGTCCCACACCCCAAAGGGTGTCACAGACAGGAGGGAGCGATGGAGCATGAAGTCTGTCCCACACCCCAAAGGGTGACACAGACAGGAGGGAGCTATGGAGCATGAAGTGTGTCCCACACCCCAAAGGGTGACATAGACAGGAGGGAGCTATGGAGCATGAAGTCTGTCCCACACCCCAAAGGGTGATACAGACAGGAGGGAGCTATGGAGCATGAAGTTTGTCCCATATCTTATAGGGCGACACAGACAGGAGGGAGCGGTGGAGCATGAAGTCTGCCCCACACCCCAAAGGGTGGCACAGACAGGAGGGAGCTATGGAGCATGAAGTCTGTCCTACACCCCAAAGGGTGGTACAGACAGGAGGGAGCTACGGAGCATGAAGTCTGTCCCACACCCCAAAGGGTGACACATACAGGAGGGAGCTACGGAGCATGAAGTCTGTCCTACACCCCAACGGGTGGTACAGACAGGAGGGAGCTATGGAGCATGAAGTGTGTCCTACACCCCAAAGGGTGGCACAGACAGGAGGGAGCTATGGAGCCTGAAGTCTGTCCTACACCCCAAAGGGTGGTACAGACAGGAGGGAGCTACGGAGCATGAAGTCTGTCCCACACCCCAAAGGGTGACACATACAGGAGGGAGCTACGGAGCATGAAGTCTGTCCTACACCCCAACGGGTGGTACAGACAGGAGGGAGCTATGGAGCATGAAGTGTGTCCTACACCCCAAAGGGTGGCACAGACAGGAGGGAGCTATGGAGCATGAAGTCTGTCCTACACCCCAAAGGGTGACACAGACAGGAGGGAGCTATGGAGCATGAAGTCTGTCCCACATCTTATAGGGTGACACAGACAGAAGGGAGCTATGGAGCCTGAAGTCTGTCCTACACCCCAAAGGGTGACACAGACAGGAGGGAGCAATGGAGCATGAAGTCTGTCCCACACCCCAAAGGGTGACACAGACAGGAGGGAGCTATGGAGCATGTAGTCTGTCCCACACCCCAAAGGGTGGCACAGACAGGAGGGAGCTATGGAGCATGAAGTGTGTCCCACACCCCAAAGGGTGACACAGAGAGGAGGGAGCTATGGAGCATGAAGTCTGTCCTACACCCCAAAGGGTGGTACAGACAGGAGGGAGCTACGGAGCATGAAGTCTGTCCCACACCCCAAAGGGTGACACATACAGGAGGGAGCTACGGAGCATGAAGTCTGTCCTACACCCCAACGGGTGGTACAGACAGGAGGGAGCTATGGAGCATGAAGTGTGTCCTACACCCCAAAGGGTGGCACAGACAGGAGGGAGCTATGGAGCCTGAAGTCTGTCCTACACCCCAAAGGGTGGTACAGACAGGAGGGAGCTACGGAGCATGAAGTCTGTCCCACACCCCAAAGGGTGACACATACAGGAGGGAGCTACGGAGCATGAAGTCTGTCCTACACCCCAACGGGTGGTACAGACAGGAGGGAGCTATGGAGCATGAAGTGTGTCCTACACCCCAAAGGGTGGCACAGACAGGAGGGAGCTATGGAGCATGAAGTTTGTCCTACACCCCAAAGGGTGACACAGACAGGAGGGAGCTATGGAGCATGAAGTCTTTCCCACATCTTATAGGGTGACACAGACAGAAGGGAGCTATGGAGCCTGAAGTCTGTCCTACACCCCAAAGGGTGACACAGACAGGAGGGAGCAATGGAGCATGAAGTCTGTCCCACACCCCAAAGGGTGACACAGACAGGAGGGAGCGATGGAGCATGTAGTCTGTCCCACACCCCAAAGGGTGGCACAGACAGGAGGGAGCTATGGAGCATGAAGTGTGTCCCACACCCCAAAGGGTGACACAGAGAGGAGGGAGCTATGGAGCATGAAGTCTGTCCTACACCCCAAAGGGTGGTACAGACAGGAGGGAGCTACGGAGCATGAAGTCTGTCCCACACCCCAAAGGGTGACACATACAGGAGGGAGCTACGGAGCATGAAGTCTGTCCTACACCCCAACGGGTGGTACAGACAGGAGGGAGCTATGGAGCATGAAGTGTGTCCTACACCCCAAAGGGTGGCACAGACAGGAGGGAGCTATGGAGCATGAAGTCTGTCCTACACCCCAAAGGGTGACACAGACAGGTGGGAGCTATGGAGCATGAAGTCTGTCCTACACCCCAAAGGGTGGCACAGACAGGAGGGAGCTATGGAGCATGAAGTCTGTCCTACACCCCAAAGGGTTGCACAGACAGGAGGGAGCTATGGAGCATGAAGTCTGTCCTACACCCCAAAGGGTTGCACAGACAGGAGGGAGCTATGGAGCATGAAGTCTGTCCTACACCCCAAAGGGTGGCACAGACAAAAGGGAGCTAAGGAAGCATGAAGTCTGTCCCACATCTTATAGGGTGACAGACAGGACGGAACTATGAGACATGTAGGCTATCTCTCCCAGTAGAAGGTAACACAGAGAGGAGGGAGCTGTAAAACATGAAGCCTGTCTCTCTCCCCTTAGGGTGACACAGACAGAGGGGCCATGTTACCTGGAGTCTGTCCCTCCCAGTACAGGGTGACACTGATACACAAATAAAAAAGGACCTTTTCTTTGAATATTACATTTCTCTGCATTCCTGTGAGGCCAGGACTTTGTCTCCTTAATAAGATCAACCCTTCACCGCTTGCCGAAAGATGAAAAGAGAAATAATACAGGGCTCTTTAAGAGGGCCATTTCCTGTACAACAATATTCTTTCACAGAGTTTATGATATAAAGAAAGGATGAGGGGGTCCCGGGGGTGCAAGGATAAAAGAATCCTTCACTACACAGAGAAACCTAGAGTGCAGATCTGTAATTATCATCAGCACTTCAAATTCATCTCAATTAAGACAAATAACGTATCCAGTTCCCGTCCTTCCAGACCTCGCTCCCTTAACAAGCCTGAAATGACTGCTCTGAAGTCTCGGCTTCCTTTTGCTCACATAACAAGATTTGGTTTGTATTTCTGCCAAAATCCCAAGCTGTTAGCTCTTCGTATCTCTCTCTGTATGTGCCTGAACTGCTTGGAGCCATGGGATGCGTGGAATTCCGCTGACACGGCGAGGGTGAGGAACCTGAAGCCCACCCCATTGTTTAGATGTCCGTACATCCAGCTGGGTCTGGCTGGAGGACAGAGAGCTCTGAAAGCTGGACCCCTCCGGTCATCTGCACACAATTCCAGAATTAGCAATGTTTTAAACATTGACAAATGTGTATATTTTGCAGCAAAGAATAATGGATTTTAACTCTAGAAAATGAACGCACAGAAACATTAATTTAATAGCAGATAAGAATCAAAAGGCCCATGTAGACGGACCATTCTGTCTACCTAAACATCTTGGCTTAATTAAACATCAGAAAATAGCTGTATGTGTCTCCTTAAATTCACAAACTGTGTTTGATCTTACTACTTCTATTGGATTGCTGTTCAACTCTTTTACTACTGTTTCAGTAACATAATAAATGAATACACACACAAACAGAACGGTTAGTTCCTCCTCTACATTTCGGAACACAAAAACAAATTGATCAAAGCCTTGTCAAGTGTGTGTTAGCTCTATATCATTGTTTGCTTAGCTTGTTATGCATTCTAAAGGATGGTAGTAAATTATAGCCTTGTGAATATATAATAGATACCCAATGTTCCCTGCCACTTTAATAGCATGTAATAAGTTGGGGCAAAAGTTTATACCCTAACCCAATTTACATACACACAACCTTCACCAACATACCATGGATACCTCCATGAAGCTTAGACATCAAGATTAATTTCTACTTGAATACTGGTTTATTACTTTTTTCCTGCCTACTTGTGCTCTTAGTCAGACTAAAGTTTGCAAGGACGTATATATGTATATTCACTTTACAATTGTCCTGATTTGGTGCCCTGGGCCAGACCTTAGCTATTGAGCCCCTATGTAAGCTACTAGTACATAACGTAAGACATCTGCACCTCTCATTCCATATCCCAGTTTCATGTCTCTGTCTCTCTCCTCCACATCTGTCTGTCTGTCTCTCCCATATTTCCATCTGATTACAAAAAATATGAAGTCTGATCTCTGAGTTCACATAAGGACTTTTTGCACCTTCCGGTTGAATTCAGACTTTGCTGATGAGGTGGCAGCTTCTGCGGTAGAGAGATACTCTTCATAGTCTATAAATGTATTCAATTAAAGACACTCTGTTATGTAGAGATAACCAGGTCTTGACATGAAGAAATAACACACGGAAACATCTGTAGATAGAGCTGAAAATCACTGGATGCTTGTAATTCTATGAACTCTGTAATCTTGCAAGATGTTATGTCTTCCCAATACTGCTAATATAACAGAACTTGCGGCAGTTAAGTCACCATTGTTTGATTTGGGGGTGATATGGAGTTAAATTTTGGGCCTTAATGCATTCTGGGTGTTGAAAAAGTTAAGAAATTTTGCCTATTTTGCATATTATTGCATCTGGGTTTTTTTAAGAGGTGGTAATGGAGTGAGTTCAAATATAGTGAGTCACAAACTGATATAGGACTAGTGAAGAAAAAGGGCTTAAAATTGTGCTGCACAGAAAGAACATAGAGAAGGTGTGCATCTGCTTAACAAGACTTTTATTACTTTTATAAAACATTTTAATATAGATACAATACCCTATATGCATTAATATTCTACAAAGTTGACAAATCCAAAAAAGAGTTTTTTCATGCAAAAAAAATGAGTGATCCTAAGTCACCATTATGTATATTTATTTTGTAGCACCCAGTTATGTTTTCATCCATTCAGTTTCAATTCAGTCTATTTAGCTATTAAACACAAATAAAGAGCTAATCAGGAGCTGCATAGAGCCGATGGAGCCAAACAGAGCTATACACAGCTAGACTAGCAATAACAACCTGTGCATAGTCAGTTTAGTCAATCAGAGCTATACCAAGCCAGACTAGTCACTAAGAACCTGAACAGAGTCAATGAAGCCAATCAGAGCTATATATAGCCATACTAGCCAACAAGAACATGTACAGGGAAGGATCTACCAGTGGTGCAGGTGGTGCAGCGCACTAGGCCCCTCCTCCGGGGGGAGGGGCAGTACAGTGTATTTTTTTTGTATTTCATTTTTTCCTGTAGGATAGGGGCCCCCTGAGGCCCCAGCCCCAGCCCAACCAGTGCTTCCTAGGCTGCACACAAACACACAGTCTGAAATGGGTGTTTGCCTGTTTAAATAAGATCATTTGTACTAAAGTTCCAAGAGGTGGCAGTATGGAACAGTTCAGCATGCTAGGGATGGGTATCATGGAAGAAGGTAAGAGAACAATGGATACAAAGTGGCAGCAAAGTACGTGCGGGATGAGTTCTGTGAGGGAGGAAGACAGGAAATAGGGATGGTACTATGTTAGGTGGGTGCTGATAGGGGTTGAGTGCTGTGATTGATGCTGGGAGGGGATTGCTGCATGGGTGGGATGCTAAGTGGGGTGGGTGCTGTGTGAGCATGATGTTTATATATATATATATATATATATATATATATATATATATATATATCTAAAATCAGAGTATTGCAGTGAATAGTGATACCTTTTTTATTAAACAAACGTATTCATAATAAAGCGACAAGCTCACACAGCACCCACCCCACTTAGCATCCCACCCATGCAGCAATCCCCTCCCAGCATCAATCACAGCACTCAACCCCTACTGGATTACTGGACATTCACAGCTACCTCACTCTTATACAGTATATACATATAAGAGTGAGGTAGCTGTGAATGTCCAGTAATCCAGATGAATAATCAGAGTATTGCAGTATATAGTGATACTTTTTTTATTGGACAAACCTATTCATAGGTTTTATGATGATCTTTCGAGAGTGTTCCTCTCTTTGTCGAGTCAGAGTCAATGCAAAGTGAGGACCGCTCTTGAAAGCTTGTCATGAAACCTATGAATAGGTTTGTCCAATAAAAAAGGTATCTACTGCATATACTGCAATACTTTTATTATTTATATATATATATATATATATATATATATATATAAATATATATATATATATATATATATATATATATATATTTGTGGTCAGGTCCCTTTCCCAACGATTGAGTACGTTGAACCATTGCTCTTCAGCGATGGGAATGCTCTCGCGGACATTTGGGAGAGGGTCCCCCCCACAAATGCAGGGAAACAACCTGGACATAAGCTTTATTGTCGGGCCCCTCTTCTTGTGAAGCTGAGGAATGGCCTATTGCTATGCCCTATCTGGCCTGCAACAAAAGCGTGATCGAGTTGAGGTCTGTGAAGGGCCGATGTAGCATTAGGACTTATGGAAGTGTGCAAAGGCTGGTTTTGGGACTTATGGAAAGTGTGAAAGATGTAATGCCTACAAAAGCTGGTTTGGTTCGTATTGAAAGAGTGAACGAGGTAAGTCTGCGAAGGCTGGTTTAGGACTTAGGGAAAGCCAGAGGAAGGTTGAAGATTAGCGAGTTTGGACCAAAATCTGCAAAAGGAGACTGACAAAAGCTTAAAAGCATAGCCCTGGACACAGACAAGGGATGTAACTTAGCAGATTCAGGTCGAAACCCATCCGAAAAGGTACAGGTAAGTTGGGAAACTTAGTAGATTTGTGCCAAAATTTGAAAAGCAGACTTAACGAAACCTAAAAGGCGTGGCCTTGGACATGGACAAGGCGTGCAACTTGGCAAATTCAGGTAGAAACCCACCCAAGAAGGAATGGGAAAGTCGAGAACCTTGGCTTAAAAAAGCGAAAGCTGAACCTTGGATGTGGACAAGCTTGGTAGTCTTGGGCCAAGATCCACCAAGGATAGCTTAGAAAGAGTTGACCGCTAACCTTGGATAATGGTAGGAAAAGAGTCAAAAAGCAACTGGAGCTTGCGATATGAGGCTTGAAAAGCTGAAAAACAAGAGAGCGCAGAGAAACAACCTGCAGGCACGGGCTCAGGAATGAACTGAGCAAGAGGATGTGGACAGGAAGTGCTTAAAAAAGCTTAAGAAAGCTCCTCCCATGGGAAGAGTGGGAGGGGGGGGGCGGTATTAACCTGGACAATATATACATATATATTGGAAAGGCGTCTTGGGGGTGGAGAAGCAATAGGTAAGCGTCTTAGGAAGGCTTGCAGTTATAGGAAGGGGTCTTCGGGAGGGGAGCATTTATTGGAAAGGGTCTGGGGAGGAGCCCTGAGTCATTTGGTTCCAGGGGGGCCCAGCGTAAAAAATGTTTACAACCCCCCACCCCCAAAACTTTTTTTGCATCATGGCCCTTCATCCTCGATACAGAGACAGGCTAGCCAACAAGAAACGTTAGATCACTCAATAATATCATACAATGTAAAAGAATGCTCTTATAACGTATGCTCTTGCTTAAATATATAGTGATCAGCATCCCCTGGCGCCTCAGTGACAATCTAGTGATCCCTTGTGTCACACCAGCAGGCTGCAGTATGCAGACTTGAGAGAGTGCTGACTGTGTACAGCAGCTGCAGATGTGCTATTGACTAGTTACCCAGCACTTGGTGTCTTACAGAGAGTGTCTCAGTGTGTGTAGGAGCCCAAATAATCTGGAATCAGTTTAATTGAATGGAGAGATCAGACACCAGGGCCTCGCTGCGGTGTGCCAATATCCCAGCCTTATCCTGTAATAAGACTTTACAGTAATTATAGTATGTACACTCTGCCTCAATCCCCTTATAGCTGGCAAATCTGCCTGTCACTAATAACATTCTCTTGCACACCAGAGGCAAAGCTAACAACAGATTAATCAAAAAGATATATGACTCACTCTGGATGTGACAGGCACTGTGTCAAATATAAGTTAAATTGATATAGAGACCCTCATGTTCTATTCAAAATTGTAAAAGAATGTTTTTTACAGAGCTCTCACAATTTTGTGGTTTTACAATAGGATTAAATGGAAGTGCATCTCTCAGAAGACTCGTTTCCTCCCTCAGGTGAGCTCCAGAACCCCGCAAAATACAGGACCCAATAGTAAAGGTACAAATCACCAACCCCAACGTGCATTTTATTGCTAACACTTTTGCTTTGAAGTTAAGTTCTATGCAAAATGTTGCGCCTTTCGTAAATTGGAGCTATGGGTAACTGCTCACTCTCGACATAGGATAGAGCCGACCCTGACCCTAGCAATAATTAAGTACCACTGCAGTTCAAGAAAAAAAAGACACCTGTTTTTTGTATGTCCCAAACAAACAACATTAACAGCTGTGATATGGATTTCATTTATTTGGGGGGAAATCTGAACTTTTGACATCTGTTTATGAGTAGAGGAATCCATTTTTTGTTTGTTACATCACATCTTGAGAGCTGGATGATGAAGGTGTATGTTTGTAGTTAAGTAGGTGGTGGTGGTGGGGGGGATAAAGAGAAGTTCATAGCCTTTGTTTGCTAGCCAGATGAGTGAAATAGACATCACACCCCTTCTCCCTCACTGGTTAAGAAGCCGGAAGTTGCATCAAATAATGTAACCATAGAAATCTATATGCCCCTCACACAACGTACACCAATGTATCATGAATCCCATCAGGGTCCTGCAGAGGCATCAACATTTATTTCTAATAAAAAACTAGCTGTACGAATTCTCCTCTTAGTCCGATGTCACAAACCAGAGGGGATGGGACCACATTCACCCCAAAACATTAAGCTACACGAACATTTCTCGATTGTAAGGATTTCTGTCTCCCGGAAACCAGCATGCAATCAGGAATCATGGACCCACGATCACCCGCACTAATGTCACCTGGATCTTAGTCCCTTTCATTGGGACGCAGCAGGATTTCTTGACAGCAATTATTGGACAAGTTTGTCCACCGCTTTACAGTCCCAATGCCACATGCTGGTTTACAATACACTATCTTCCAGAGCCCTTCCATCAGCTCCAGCTGGAAATATGGATCCCATGCTCTCCAAAGCAATCTCTTTCCATATTAGTTGCTCCAGCCATCCTGATAACTCATGGCACTGCCACATTCCCAGAAATTCCACTGTTTTAGGAGGGCCATCCCCCATTAGTATGTTGTATCCATCCTGCGGGAGTGCTGCTGTACTATCCAGTTGGCAAGGTTCCTTTTCACCTAGATCACTTCCTCCCTGTGTCCTCCAAGCCTGCAGAAGATTTCTGCCTCCACTGGGGAGAGATCCCATTGTCTGCCACCACTTGTCATAACCCTCAGGGTGAGGGGTCCTCTTTAGCCCCAATACCCCCCACCTTCGTGTACAGGAGCAACCCTCTAGGTGGGGAGGAGTTAACAATAGGAGAGACAGTCTGAACTGGTATGTGTCCCTTTAAACTAGTAACAAGTCCAGACATTACCTGATGCCGCTCTGTAACCCACACTCTATTAAACCCAACATGTCAACCATCTTGTACAATGTAATAATGACAGAATTTACATTTCTTCAATAAACCAAAACAAGAAGTAACAACCCACAAAGTCCCGATGTCCATATAGTTGTGATAGCCCTGAAAGGTCGTTTTGGGTGAGGCTCAGGGGGGTTCCAGCCTAGCCCCAAATGTGAGTCATGACATCAGACTCAACATTTTCAAACATGCTTTTTAGTTAATTGTGCAGAAATGTTTTATGTAGATAGATAGTAGAATATAATTATTCTATAGTTTATTTTACATGCCATGGGCAGCACAGGGGTTAAGCTGTCCCGCTGAGCTCAGGGAGCGCTGAGTCCAGATCTCTTTCATGGACCTGGCTCTGTTCCTGAGATGATCGGCTGGAAAACAAAGTATGTAGCACAGCTGGGACCCCGTCAGGAAACTACAGAACAAAAAGACCAGGACACCGACTGCACCAGACATTATGTTCCTAATAACAGAGCAGGTCAACAGCCACAGAGTTATACACTTAAAGGAGATAAATAAATTATACACAATTACACAAATAAAAAAAATGTATAAGGAAAAAATTCAGTATTTTGTATAATGGAGAGGGGCATATAATGATCTGAAGTTGTCAGAAAGCTCTACGTTACAGAAAGGGTAGTGTACAGATCCTTCTGGATCGCTACCTTGTTGTGGTGAAGGGGCTTGCGTACCTCTATAAAGTATGTGTAGGGTCACCCAAGATAGGCAGGTCGTAAAAGAGAGGTCAGACAAATCGATGTTCACTGGAGAAGGAATTGGCAACCCTCTCCAGTATCTTTGCCATGAAAACCTTTTGGATTGGCACAACCAAACACAATAGGTACTTGGTGTGCTGCAGTCCATAGGGTCACAGAGAGTCGGACACAACCAAACGATGAAACAACAGTGGATAAATGTAACAGCCTTCCAGTGGAAGTGGTAGAGTCAAACACAGTTAAGGAATGTAAGCATGCCTGGGATAAGCACAGAGCTAAGGATAGACTAGAAGGATTGTATTGGTCCTTATCTGTGACCGTCCAATCTGCTTCTATTACCCATTACATCTCAGGACTCAGGAAAGTCGTGTATCCCAGCAGCCCCCACTGCCAACGCCCTACTCCAGGCAGCCCAGCCCAGGGTAATGTGGGACATCATCAAATCAAAGAGAGGGGATTTAGTACAATCAGCCAAATTGGCTGTTGCAGCTGCACTGGTCATTAGCGACCTATAGAGTTACGTTTCCACGGGGTCTCCAGTGACAAACACATTCCTGAGGACTGATGAGTTCAGGCGCACTGTGCTTGGAGCAGACGCTCTGGTTTCCTCGGCATATTGTGGCCATGGTGCATGTCATGCCAGGACTGTAATGGTCCTCATTAGTCTGATCCTTTCAGTACCAGAGAAGGGGGGCATACGCCAAAGATGGAGAGTCTTATAATATGAACCACAACATCTTAAAGGGGAAGCCTGGCCCAAACATAAGATAAGCCATACAGTTCAAATATGGAGCAGAAATATAGACTATAAACAGTATTTTTTTTTAAGCTGCTTATTCAATCTACTAAATTCTAAATTTGACAGCAAATAAGATCCAAAATGGTCCATCTTCTATCAACCTAAAATTTAGCATATTTAAGCTTCAGGATGGCCTTGTGCTTGACCCTATGTACTTTTGCACTTATCTGTCACCATTACTGGGCTTAATAATCCTCATGATGGCGTCATTCATATCCCAAGTATGGATGAATTCTTATATTGCTGTATTTTACCGTACCACCTCACCTGGAAGGCTGTCTACTTATCTACTACCCTTTCACTAAAGTAGTACTTTCTTACATTACCCCGAAATCTTCCATGCACTAGCATCAAATCATGATCACTAAAGGGTGTAGTGTTAGAAAACACATTGGGAGAGATTCTCTTTCAATGCCTTACCTTTTATTACCCCTGGCCTTGTGTGTTAGAGAAGAAAGCTAATAGGACCCTCAAAATGACCCAAACTATCAAATACCGGAAACACAGTTGTAACCGAATTCGCTTTATCATTTTACATCATTTGGATAACTTACACATAACCAGCAGTATCCAGGCTCAGTCACAGCTGATGCAAAAAGACCTTCTGATTGGGCGGTAGCATGTTGAATACATTTACAAATATTCTTGCGCTGGGATCTCTTCAAGCTCCTTGTAAATCACTCTTTAGAACAGGCTCATACTAACAGATTAATCAGTAGGCAGCATTATAAAGTAGTGCTGAGTATCAAAACACAGCCCCACATCCTGTGATTTATACACAAGTAACACAACCCCCTCCAAAAAATCAATGTTTCACCCCAAACGCCCTCTGCAAAGCTCGGTAATTAAGGTGTTAACTGTTGTTTTCTTTGCTCAAAAAAAAAAAAAAAAGCTATTTTGGCTGATTGTGTAGAAAAACTAGGTTTTCTGTCTAATTATATACTGTATCATGGTAACTCTGGGATTTTTTCACAATGAATGTGATCCGCTGCATGAGAAATTGTGAGGCTGGGAGTTCTCCATTACAGAAGGGACTTCTCAAATAAATCAATTTCAAGGCGTAATTTCCAGCTTTTAAAAAAAAATCATCTTTTAAGCCAGAAATAAGAGTATTACGGTGTTACCCTGAGAAAGGTCTGGACTGAGCACCATTAAAGGGAAACAGCCCGCTGCAGGGTTTAAAGGGGCATTACAACTAATCTTAGTTCAAATCTACTAGCGAATATGTAAAAACTGTTTAATTTGAAGTTATTTAATAAAATGCTGCCATGTTAGCTTTTGTAGCACTCAACCTGTATATTTAACCTGACTGTAACCAGGAGTTGACAGTACCGCGTGATTCATTACATGAATAGACTCGTTCTCTCTGGTCCTGAATGGATCGGAAATTATAATCTTCCTCTAAATATTCATATTTGTCTTTAGATATTCATTTTTTTGCTTTTATACATAGAATGTCTTAAGAACAGAAAGGAATGAGTTCATATTTTGTGCTGCAACAAACACAGCGTATTGCCATTTGAGTGTGTGATTTTTGGTCCTTGCAGGACCTGCCAAGTGTATTTAGCTCTCCACAGTCATTAACTAGAAATGTTTGAAGATTAAGTGGGCTATGTCTAATACAGTGAAATATGCAGCAATTTGAAAATAAAAACAAATCCCTTAGTTTTTTTTTTTTGGTGCTTTCAAGCCCTGGAGTCAGAGCCAGACTCCCAGAATCCTCTGCTCCCTAGTCCAATTCTCTATGAAACAGACTCCCAGAATCCTCTGCTCCCTAGTCCAGTTCTCTATGAAACAGATTCCCACAATCCTCTGCTCCCTAGTCCAATTCTCTATGAAATAGATTCCCATAATCCTCTGCTCCCTGATCCAATTCTCAATGAAACAGACTCCCAGTATCCTCTGCTTTTTATTCCAGTTTTCTTTAAACCAGACTTCCAGAATGCTCTGCTCCCAATTAGTTTTTTTTTTCTAAACCAATCTCCCAGAATCCTCTGCTCCCAATTACAGTTTTATCTGGACCAGACTCACAGAATCCTCCTATTATTATTTCCTTTATTTGTAATGTGGCAGGATATTCTGTAGCGCTACACAGAGGTTATGTACAGAAACAATATTAACACATTGCAAAATAATAGAGGGCCCTGCCTTTGAGCTTAGAACCAAAGGGAAACTGAAATATTTGGTACTTATTCCAGTTCTCTCTTAACTGACTCCCAAAATCCTCTTCTCCCTATTCTAAACCAGACTTACAGAATCCTCTGCTCCCTAGTCCAATTCTCTATGAAACAGACTCCCAGAATCCTCTGCTCCCTATTCTAGGTTCTCGCTAAACCAAACTCCCAGAATCCTCTGCTCCCTTTTCCAGTTCTCTCTAAACCTGACTCCCAGAATCCTCTGCTCCCAATTCCAATTGTCTCTAAACCTAACTCCCAGAATCTTCTGCTCCCTATTCCAGTTCTCTCTAAAACCAACTACCAAAATCCTCTGCTCCTTAATTCAGATCTCGCTCAGCCAGACTCCCAGAATCCTCTGCTCCCTATTCCAATTCTCTCTACAACCAACTTCCAGAATTATCTGCTCCTTATTTCAGATCTCGCTTAGCCAGACTCCCCGAATCTTCTGCTCCCTATTCCAGTTCTCTCTAAACCTGACTCCCCGAATCCTCTGCTCCCTATTCTAGTTCTCTCTCAACCTGACTCCCAGCATCCTTTGCTCCATATCCCAGTACTTTTTGAGCCAGACTACCAGCATTCTTTGCTCCTTATCACAGTTCTTTCTGAGCCAGACTCCCAGTATCCTCTGCTCGTAAATTCCAGTTATTTCTAAGCCAGACTCCTAGCATCCTCGGCTCCCAATTCCATTTTTTTCTGAGCCAGATTCCCAGCATCCTCTGCTCCCGATTCCAGTTGCCTTTAATGCTGTACATATAATAGCTGCTGTGAATCAGCCTCCCAGGCTGGTGCTTCCCTGGATGTTTTCCAACAGGTGGACGGGACACATCAAAGCTTATTATGCATAAAACAAGAAAGCGAAGGCCCATTAAATAGCTCACATTAAATGTAGGTGAACCAGACAGAGCCCCAGTGACTCCAATGATAAATGGAAGGCTCTGAGCGCTGCACAGCACACAGCCACTTCCCTCGCTTCCCCCAGTGTCCTAAATCACAGAAATCACATTCTCATAAACATGTTTCCTTGCGGTTTGCCTGGAAAGGAGAGGTGTGGTTAGTAGAGACTGAGGCCGTAAATCAGTGATGGATCCCGCAGAGTAATTCAGTCATTCTGTCTTTTTAGGATGCTGTAGTGATCGTAAGATAAGAAACATGGTCCCACAAGACACATAAATGAGATGACAGCAATAAAACCAGAGAAATACAAGGAGGAATAAGCTTGTCTTAGGCGAATTCCGCGGTGACGCGGCCAGCGCAAAACTAAATATCGAAGGCGCCTGAGGAAACAAACAATCTTTGCATAAACCTACAATTTTAAACATTATAATACATTATAAAAGTTTTCCGCATCATTCAAGCTTCCTTGAAACTAGAAGGAAATGCCACTCTGGGCACAAAGCATACAGCTGTACATTCACCCTGTGCCCAGAGAGGCATTTCCTAATAGTTTCAAGATCCTCAGTAGTCACATTTTGTATTAATGGTGTTTTAAATAACTAAGCTTGATAATGTACATAAGAAAAATAAATAAATACAAATAATAAATAAATAATGACAACCTTTACATGTTTTACTTTTATGTGTGTTTTTTTTTTTTATTGCAGGCATCCACCTTCCTTTCTCACCCAATTCAGTCTGGTAGTGTCTCAGGATAGTGTGTTCTTGTAAACTAATGAGCTTTCCATTAGTGCCAATGAGAACACATTCAGTTGTAGATGCCACGGCCCTATTGTGCCCAAATGTTCTGCTACTTAATAAGCAGAAACCAAAATGATATATATATATATAGATCGAGAGAGAGATAGCCATGGGTGTCAAGTAATGTAGATGAATTTCAAGTATTGCAGTATAAAGTGATACCTTATTGCTTAATTGACTTGAGAAGGAGAGGTGATACTCATGAAAGTGCATCTTTCTAACTAATATGTTTGCTCAATATAAAAGGTATAGCTTTATACTGCAAAAGCAACACTCTGCAAATATATATATATACTGTATTTATCCGAATATAAGCCGCACCCGCATATAAGCCGCACCCGTAAAGTTCAAGGTGAAAAAATAGAAAAAAGATAGTACTCAAATATAAGCCGCACCCGTAAAATTGTAGACAAAAAGACTCTCCAAGTGATCAGCCATTGCAAGAAATAGGCTTTTTAATTATCACTGTAGCTTTTTCTGCAGGTTACAGGCTTTACAGGACGTTAGAATCACTAAAACCGTAAATCGCTATTCAATACCGCAGTCTAAAGCACGAAAATAGGCACCCTTAACTCGCAATCGCGCAAATCGGCAGTAATTTTGTGTTCGCGAATAGAAGGCGCACGCGTAACAAGCAAAGTTCGCAAATCGGCAATTATTTTTTTACGGTCGCGAATATAAGCCGCACCCGTAACTCGCAAGCTCAAAAATCGGAAAAAAGGTGCGGCTTATATTCGGAACAATACGGTATACGCCCCTCCAGCCGAACGTACCTGTGTGTGAGTGAGGAGGGAAAGCTGCTGCTGCTGTTGCTAGAACAGCCCTCACTGACAAATATACTTAGCAGAGCATCCCTGTTTGCAGCTAAACTAGGCCTCTTATAATAGTGACTCTCAAGCAACCAGAAACTACATTTATCCGGCATCTACCAATACCTGTGGGTGCCAGTTAACTGAGAGTCTACTGTATATTGTATGTGCATTTAGCCTATTTATAAGTGCAGTTTTCAAACAAGTATATATTAAATATAGGACTACGGTGCTTATCTAAATAGGTTTAAACATTTGTTCACATACTCCTGTACATTGAACTCAGTTTATTATGTGCTGGGACCTAGATTTAAAAAAGAAAAAGCACTGTAAATCATTATCACATACCCTGTTCAGGTCCAACAAAGACAGACAATGCTTTCCATGGCCATTTAAGTTCATTTTATAAACACATTTCAAGTGAATCAAAGCTAAGGTATGGCTCATTAACCACAGTATTTGTGCAAGGTCAGCTGTCAGTATCCAAGCAAACCTTTAACTAGTGAATAACCTGCGCAGACAAATGCCTAATTATAAAAAAACTGCCTTTGCGCCTAAAATGCCACAAGATACATATATATAATAGAGAGATCCCATTGAGAGTCAATGGAGTGTTTCTTTGATCTGTTGCTATTATATTGAACCAATTGCCCCTCAGTTTGCCCCTCTCTTTTTTCTATGCAGGGTCTTCTGACCCTCTCCAATCTCTGCCAAATGATTCCTCTGTCTCCATTTTGTATTCTGACCCCATATGACCTCCCATCTATGTAGGACTTAATCTCAAGTAATTTAAAGGGCCAGTTCAAACTAACAGGTCAATTCTATTTAATTGACTTATTTAAAGAATAAATAAAAAAAAACTGACTAAGCAAACAGTAAAATGAAACTGAACAGCTCATCCGGTCCAAAAGTATTTATTTAATAATAAAAAGTAAATTGCTAAGAGAATACATTTTATAATATTTCAAATTATTGTATCATTTACAAAACACTTAAAAATTATAAATTATAAAATATATTGTGGAGAAGATTACTTGTAAAGCACTAACAGGATGCATATTTGAAATAATAGACTGGATAATGAGTATATTGTAAATTAATTACTATAAATAATTATTAATACTTGGCCACTATTTTCTTAATTGGTGAAAACGATTTCTTTGGGTTGCCCGTTATCTATTGTCAAAAAGTGTATTATATATGTATTGTTCTGATGAATGTTATATCATCAGATTTAAACATGACAAAAGTTGGTGTGAGTTTATGGAAAATGAGCTATCTGAAAACGTGAAAGCTTACATTTATTCCTTGTGCAGATATATAGGTTAGAAATCACCCTCTAATAAGCAAAGGAAATATTTACACAAGGTTTTAAAGTACTTTAGTTTGAATATTTCTTTAAATGAATTAACAGCTTTTAAGGTACTTTTTTACTGTTTAAGCTTTTCTTGCCTTAAACGACAACTGTAGTTTGAGAAAAACTTCACAGATTTGAAAACTATGTAACAAACTAGCAACAATAGCAATGATATAAGATGGGAGCATAAAAGCATTTTGGAGAAAACATAATATTTAATAATATATCTGCTTGTGTCCTGGGGTTATTCCATCTTGGACTGCTATTTAGATTGAGGGGAAGGCTTGTCCTACTAGCGTTTAATCTTTTATATAATTTGTCAATCTTTTTGTCAATCTTTAAGGCAAAGTTAATAGAGATCTTTTCTCGTCTTATCAGAATAAACATTTCCACCGATAAAAACATAGTTTTTTAATAATTAGTAACAAAGGCAAAATACCTTTTGCCATTAAGCAAAAACAAATAAAGTAGAGTACAATAAAGAAAATGTGATAGGAGGAGGCAGCCATTTCATTTTTGTTTTATGGTGACTTAAGATCTTATTTTATTCTTTAGTACACTCAATCCTCTTTTTAAGATGCATTTGTTTTTTGCACTATTATACTCCCACACTCTTTAGTATGTTTTAGTTTCTTGTTGTTCAGTCCTTCAGTCATATCCGACTCTCGGTGACCATATGGACGGAGTTCACCAGGCACACCTGTCTGTGTTTCTGGTTGTGGTTATCCATATGGCTTTCATGACAAAGATACTATAGTGGGTTGCCAATTCCTTCTCCAGCGCATCGTGATTTGTCTGACCTCTCTGCAATTACCTGCCCATCTTGGGTGACCCTACATGGTATAGCTCACAGCTTCATTGAGGTACACAAGCCCCTTCACCACAACAAGGAAGCGATCCAGACGGGGATGTTTTAGTTTAGAGTATGATAAATAACTATCATTAATACAATTCATATTTAATGAGTTATTACAGCAGTGTTCAATATGAAATGCACAGATACTAGAGTATCAGCCTCCAGTTCAGTTGATTGTCTCTACCCTGGTAAGGGGCAATGAGGGGCTTGGCTAAAAGACAGGCAGGCCTAAAGCCTTTTCAGAAAAATCTAATCAGATAAAATGTTATTAAGTTATTAATAGGCTGCCCCAACAGCAAAAGTTAATTGCAAAAGGAAACCACCTAAACAAAAATAAAGTCTCCTGCCAATGGATATTATTGTCTTGAAATAACATTGGGCCTGAACATTAGACACTGCATGCTAGACAAAGCCACTTCCCCATTTTACTTTACAATGAGCAGTCAGATTTTTGAATGGAAATGTAATATTTAAAATGACTTTAAAAAAACAAAAATAAAAACATGGAATATCAATTTTATTAATGATAAATGCCAAAGTAAAACATCTAGTTCCTCATGTTAGGACATTAAAATGTCAATTTAGAAGCTTCCTCAAAGAGAAATATTTTAGAAGGAACATTTCACTGAGAATATTGCAAATTTTTTACACTGTAAAGTTGTTTACTGTAGATAGTGGATTGTTGGAGCTGTAATAGAAACTTGGATGAAATGCCAGTGCACATAGGGGCATAACAATGTCTCACTATAAACAAGTCTAAATTGAATGAATATCTAAGCAGTAAGCGCTGGTTGTTTATCCAGTAACATTGTGTTATGTGCAGGGGCCGCGCTCTTGTTTAGTTCTGTGCTTCGGTGGCTCCCTCCAGGATTAAACAGTCTCATCACTGGCAGGTTAATATCCAGTGACCTCAGCTCTCGCCGCCATCTCATTGCAAATAGGACTGATATTTGCTCAGCTCTTGACCTCTTAGAGACACAATAGGGGGATCAGGCCTGGGGCTTACAGGGAGCTGGGGGTCACCTCATCACATACTATTGTATCTGAGGAGAGGGAGGCTGTGGGATAATCCAGGACTTCCATAAATAAACTACTGGCACTGCTTGACCTCTGACACGGGCAGAGCTACCGGGCAGTGTTGTAGGTGGTGCAATGCACCAGCATTCTCCTCACGGAGGGTCAGTGCCGTGTACATTTATTTTTGATATTTTATTTTATTTTATGCAAAGGAGAAAATGGTTGCAAAGAAGATAGACATGGGTGCTATGTGAGGTGGGTGCTGTGAGGGGTTGGGTGCTGTGTAGGAATGGGTGCTGAAAGGGAATGGCTGCTGACAAGGACTAGGTGCTATGTAGGGATGGATGCTAAGATGGATGAGCGCTGTGTGGGGATGGGTGCTGACAAGGTTACAGTGCTAAGTAGGCATCTATTTCTAAGAGGGGTGGGTGCTATGTGAAGTTGGTTGCTGAAATGGACTGGCTACTATAGATATAGTTTATGTATATACTAGAGACTTGCCCGTCAAAAATGATGGGGCAATAAAAAAAAGTGTTGAAATGCTGTTTGCCACACAATGTGAGTGTACTGTGTGCCTCAACTATATAGACCCCTATAACACACTAATGAACGCATGTAATAACACAATAAGTGTCATGAGGGTCATCCAGGACCCTCATGACCCAAAGTGTAAGCACTACACCATTTTAACCCAGTCTCTTATGGGGGTCTATACAGACCCTCATAAGCCTCTATTTAACCGCATTAGTCCCATAAGGGTATTTAAAGACCCTCATGGGACAGTTAGAAGCCTAACATTACCCCGTAAGTGCTATGAGGGTTCTCCAGTACCCTCATGATACTAAGTATAAACACTACACTGCACTATAACCCCCCAATAAACCACTAAATCTAAACTAATCCCCCTCTACACTAACCTATTAACACCTACACTACCTCCCTCCACTACCTACCCCCTAATATCCCCCCACCACTCTAATTACAGGGGGGAAAAACTAGTGTCACCAAAAATAAAAAATCTACATTACATAAAATAAAAATAAAAAAATCACAAAAAATAAAAAATCTACATTACAAAAAATAAAAAACCGAAGTCACAAAAAATAAAAAAAGGAACATTACAGAAAATAAAAAAATACATTACAACCCCCCCCCCCCACACCCCAGGACAGAAACAAAAAGAATTACACCCCTGAAAAGGAAATACATATAGAATACATACAATACAAATCAAATCAAATACAATACAATACCCACTACCTATCTAACATTCAATCAATACTATCTATCTAAAATACATCACCCAATCTATGTAATATACAATACATCCTATCTATCTAAAATACATACCCCTAACATACATACAATACTATATAATATACAATACATCCTATCTATCTAAAATACATCCCACAATATATCTAATATACAATACATCCTATCTATATAAAATACATCCCCCTTTGTAACATACAATAATTGCTATGTCTATATAAAAAACTCTAATTCTAAGCTAAAATAAAATAATTAAGACCACTTACCTTTGCAGATGTCCCTTCAGATCAGCAACCTAGGGAAAAAAAAATTAGTACAACATTTACAGTAAATAAATATTGAAGTAGGACTCAAATGTAGTGTCTCCATTTTTGCTGATGACACTAAGTTGTGCAAGGTAATAAAATCAGATAATGATGTACTTTCCCTACAAAAGGATTTGCATAAATTAGAGAAATGGGCGGCTAAATGGCAGATGAGATTTAATACAAATAAATGTAAGGTTATGCATTTGGGAAGGAACAATAGCCAAGCAATCTATAATCTTAATGGAGCAAATCTAGGGGTATCAGATATTGAAAGGGATTTGGGAGTACTAGTGGACAACCACCTAGGTAACAGCGCTCAAAGCCAAGCAGCGGCTGCAAAGGCAAATAAAATATTAGCATGTATTAGGAAGGGTATAGAAGCCAGGGAAGAAGATATAATTCTGCCACTATACAAATCTCTAGTACGCCCTCATTTGGAATATGGAGTACAATTTTGGGCACCACCTCACAAAAAAGACATTTTAGAGCTGGAAAAAGTACAGAGAAGGGCTACAAAACTAATAAGGGGAATGGAGGGGCTAAGTTATGAAGAAAGACTAGCAAAATTAAACTTATTTTCGCTAGAAAAAAGGCGTCTAAGAGGAGATATGATTACGTTATTTAAATACATCCAGGGTCAATATAAGGCTTTGTCAAGTAAACTTTTTGTAGCAAGAGATTTTCAACTGACAAGAGGACATCCGTTGAGGTTAGAGGAAAAAAGATTTCACCTTAAACAAAGAAAAGGGTTCTTCACAGTTAGGGTGGTTAAACTGTGGAATTCTCTACCAAAGGAGGTGGTGACAGCGAATTCGATAGACAACTTCAAAAAGGGGTTAGATATATTTCTGAATAAAGAGGGCATTCAAGGCTATCCTAGATAACTAGCAAGGAATATTGATCCAGGGAGAAATTTGATCGCCAGTTTCTGGGGTCAGGAAGGAATTTTGCTTTTTTTTCCCCTTATGAGACAATTGGCAAAGTTTCAATGGGTTTTTTTTTTATGTTTGCCTTCCTCTGGATCAATTAACAATAATTAACAATTAACAATAATAATAAATAGTCCAAATTAAAAAGATCAATAGAGATCTAAAAAGGTTGAACTTGATGGACTAACTCTTTATTCATTCTCCAATACTATACTAATAATAATTATTTAATCAATAATTTAATTAATAACTAATCCGCATATTGCAGATCAGAGGAGATCTTAACAGGTTGAACTTGATGGACTGAAAGTCTTTTTTCAACCTTAATTACTATGTAACTATGTAACTATGTAAATGTTCTAAATATTCTACCCACCTTTCCAGCATGTCCCCGTTCTTCTTCTTTTCTTCTCCGGCGCAGACCCTGTTTAAAAAAAACATTACATTAGTTCAACAGACATAAACATAAAAACAAACTAAAATAAACATAATATACATTGTACTTACCTCCCCGCAATGCCCCCGGCCTCCTCCTCTTCTGGCCCGGCTGGGTTCTGAAACAATCCTCGCTGTAAAATAAAATACAATTTAAAAAAATGAACTGAGATCCGCACTCGCGGATCTCCCCGACGCTAATGAGCTTCCTACGGGGTGTTCCAGAATAAAATTGGCTCACACATTGGCTGCTTCTGATTGGCTGAAAACGCTGTCTATCAAATTCAGCCAATCAGAAGATGCCAATGTGTGAGCCAATCAGTAAGGGATACACCCCAAAATCCCACTCTGATTGGATAATGCACCTGTCAATCTTTATTTAAACCAATCATAAAGCTTTATTGCCATCAGCCAATCACAATAGGATTCACTCCCACGGGGTGATTGGCTGAAGACATCTGCACCTTGTTATTGGCTGTTATACTGATTGACATTGATAACAGCCAATCAGAAGGTACAAATGCCTTCAGCCAATCACTACATGGGGGTGTATCCCATTGTGATTGGCTATTGTCACTACAACCAATCAGGATGTGCAGATGCCTCCAGCCAATCACCCTGTGGGGGTGTATTCCATTGTGATTAGCTGAAGGCATCTGCGCCTTGTGATTGGTTTAAATAAAGATTGACAGGCGCATTATCCAATCAGAGTGGGATTTTGGGGTGTATCCCTTTCTGATTGGCTCACACATTGGCGCCTTCTGATTGACTGAATTTGATAGACAGCGTTTTCAACCAATCAAAAGGCACCATTGCCTATTTTCTGCAAGTGCGGATCTTTGTTATTTTTTTCTTTCTTTATTTTTTTTAGAGCGCGGTTCCAGGACGGGGCAGAAGAGGCGTAGGCCCAAGACATTGCGGCAAGGTAAGTACAATGTAGATTATGTTTATTTTATTTTATGTTTATGTATTTGTACTAATGTTATGTTTTTTTTAACAGGGACCGCGCCAGAGCAGAAGAAAAGAAGAAGGACGGGGACATGCTGGAAAGATGAGTAGAATATTTAGAATATTTAGAATGTTTATTTTCTGTAAATGTTGTACTCATTTCCCCCCCCCCCCCCCCCAGGTTGCTGATCTGAAGGGACATCTGCAAAGAAAAGTGGTCTTAATTATTTTATTTAAGCTTAGAATCAGATTTTTTTATATAGAGATAGCATTTATTGTATGTTGGATATGGGGATGTATTTTATATAGATAGGATGTATTGTATGTTAGATAGTGGGATGTATTTTAGATAGATAGTATTTATTGTATATTAGATTGTGGAAGGTATTTTAGATAGATAGTATTTATTGTATATTAGATAGATTGTGGGATGTATTTTCAATACATAGGATGTATTGTATGTATGTTGGGGGAATGTATTTTAGATAGATAGGATATATTGTATATTAGATAGATTGGGTGATGTATTTTAGATAGATAGGATGTATTTGGGGGTATTGTATTTTATTGTATTTGTACTGTATGTATTGCATGTATTCTATGCATTTCCTTTTCAGGTGTGTAATTTTTTTTTTCTGGGGGGGGGGGGGGTTGTAATGTATTTTTTTTATTTTCTATAATGTTCCTTTTTTGATTTTTTGTGACTTAGTTTTTTTTTATTTGATGTAATGTAGGCTGCAGGACTAAGTGCTGCGAGTTTAGAGGTGTGTGCTTCGCGAGGGACGACAATTCGTAGTATGACAACTATTATATGTGATGTGAGTATATATTTGTGTGAGTGTGGATATATATATGAACTGTTCTGCAGGCAGAGGAGCTTTGTGTAGTTAGAAGGCAAGGAAAGGGAAGCAGGTGTGGGAAGATGAGCAGATATGGGAAAGGGTTTGGGGGAGGAGATGCTGTTATGGGAAGGGATCCTCGGGAGGGGAACTGAGTGAGTTTGTACAGGGGGCCCAGAGCAAAGACATTTCTACAATACCCCTTTGGGGGCATTCTATTTTTCTTTTTTTGCACCAAGGCCTTTCATGCCTGCCACTGACATGCCACCTGATGGCCAATGCATGCCACAGAGCGTGCCACTATTTTGTTATGTGTTATCTGCCACTACCCTAACCCCAAACCCAAATCCTAACCCTAACCCTAAACCCTGTTGCCTCTGTATAGACAGTGGGGGCAGAGCTAATGTCATGGGACAAGGCCACTCTGCTTGCAATATCTAGCACACAGGCAGAGCTGGCCATGACCCTAATAGACACAGGAAACACAGACAGAGCTGGCCATGACCCTGATAGACACAGGAAGCACAGACAGAGCTGGCCATGACCCTGATAGACACAGAAAAAAAGCAGAGCTGACCACGACCCTGAAAGACACAGGAAACAGAGGCAGAGCTGGCCACGACCCCGATAGAAACAGAAAACAAGCAGCGCTGGCCATGACCCTGATAGACACAGAAAACACAAGCAGAGCTGTCCAAGACCCCGATAGACACAGAAAACAAGCAGAGCTGTCCAAGACCCCGATAGACACAGAAAACAAGCAGCGCTGGCCACGACCCTGAAAGACACAGGAAACACAAGCAGAGCTGGCCACGACCCAGAAAGACACAGGAAACACAGGCAGAGCTGGCCACGACCCCGATAGAAACAGAAAACAAGCAGCGCTGGCCACGACCCTGAAAGACACAGGAAACACAAGCAGAGCTGGCCACGACCCCGATAGACACAAAAAACAAGCAGAGCTGACCACGACCCTGAAAGACACAGGAAACACAAGCAGAGCTGGTCACGACCCCGATAGACACAAAAAACAAGCAGAGCTGGCCATGACCCTGAAAGACACAGGAAACACAGGCAGAGCTGGCCACGATCCCGATAGCCACAGAAAACAAGCAGAGCTAGACACGACCCTGATAGACACAGAAAACAAGCAGAGCTGGCCACGACCCTGATAGACACAGGAAACACAAGCAGAGCTGGCCACGACCCTGATAGACACAGGAAACACAAGCAGAGCTGGCCACGACCCCGATAGAAACAGAAAACACAAGCAGAGCTGGCCATGACCCTGATAGACACAGAAAATACAGGCAGAGCTGGCCACGACCCTGAAAGACACAGGAAACACAGGCAGAGCTAGCCACGACCCCTATAGACACAGATAACAAGCAGAGCTGGCCATGACCCTGAAAGACACAGGAAACAAGCAGAGCTGGCCATGACCCTGATAGACACAAAAAACAAGCAGAGCTGACCACGACCCTGAAAGACACAGGAAACACAGGCATAGCTGGCCACGACCACGATAGAAACAGAAAACAAGCAGCACTGGCCACGACCCCGATAGACACAGAAAACACAGGCAGAGCTGGCCACGACCCTGATAGAAACAAAAAACAAGCAGCGCTACCCACGACCCCGATAGAAACAGAAAACAAGCAGAGCTGGCCACGACCCCGATAGACACAAAAAACAAGCAGAGCTGACCACGACCCCGATAGACACAGATAACAAGCAGAGCTGGCCACGACCCTGAAAGACACAGGAAACACAAGCAGAGCTGGCCACGACCCTGATAGACACAGAAAACACAGGCAGAGATGACCATGACCCTGAAAGACACAGGAAACACAGGCAGAGCTGGCCATGACCCTGATAGACACAGAAAACACAGCCAGAGCTGGCCATGACCACGATAGAAACAGAAAACAAGCAGCGCTGGCCACGACCCTGATAGACACAGAAAACACAGGCAGAGCTGGCCACAACCCTGATAGAAACAAGAAACAAGCAGCGCTGCCCACTACCCCGATGGAAACAGAAAACAAGCAGCGCTGGCCACGACCCTGAAAGACACAGGAAGCACAAGCAGAGCTGGCCACGACCCTGATAGACACAAAAAACAAGCAGAGCTGACAACGACCCCGATAGACACAGATAACAAGCAGAGCTGGCCACAACCCTGAAAGACACAGGAAACACAAGCAGAGCTGACCACGACCCTGAAAGACACAGGAAACACAAGCAGAGCTGGCCACGACCCTGATAGACACAGAAAACAAGCAGAGCAGGCCATGACCCTGATAGACACAGAAAATACAGGCAGAGCTGGCCACGAACCTGAAAGACACAGGAAACACAGGCAGAGCTAGCCACGACCCCGATAGACACAGAAAACAAGCAGAGCTGGCCACGACCCTGAAAGACACAGGAAACACAGGCATAGCTGGCCACGACCCCAATTGAAACAGAAAACAAGCAGCGCTGGCCACGACCCTGAAAGACACAGGAAAAACAGGCAGAGCTGGCCACGACCCCGATAGAAACAGAAAACAAGCAGCGCTGGCCACGACCCTGAAAAACACAGGAAACACAGGCAGAGCTGGCCACGACCCCGATAGAAACAGAAAACAAGCAGCGCTGGCCACGACCCTGAAAGACACAGGAAACACAGGCAGAGCTGGCCACGACCCCGATAGAAACAGAAAACAAGCAGCGCTGGCCACGACCCTGAAAGACACAGGAAACACAGGCAGAGCTGGCCACGACCCCGATTGAAACAGAAAACAAGCAGCGCTGGCCACGACCCTGAAAGACACAGGAAACACAGACAGAGCTGGCCACGACCCCGATAGAAACAGAAAACAAGCAGCGCTGGCCACGATCCTGAAAGACACAGGAAACACAAGCAGAGCTGGCCACGACCCCGATAGACACAAAAAACTAGCAGAGCTGGCCACGACCCTGAAAGACACAGGAAACACAGGCAGAGCTGGCCATGACCCCGATAGACACAGAAAATACAGGCAGAGCTGGCCACGAACCTGAAAGACACAGGAAATACAGGCAGAGCTGGCCACGACCCCGATAGACACAGAAAACAAGCAGAGCTGGCCATGACCCCGAAAGACACAGGAAACACAAGCAGAGCTGGTCACGACCTCGATAGACACAAAAAACAAGCAGCGCTGGCCACGACCCTGAAAGACACAGGAAACACAGGCAGAGCTGGCCATGACCCCGATTGAAACAGAAAACAAGCAGCGCTGGCCACGACCTTGAAAGACACAGGAAAAACAGGCAGAGCTGGCCACGACCCCGATAGAAACAGAAAACAAGCAGCGCTGGCCACGACCCTGAAAGACACAGGAAACACAGGCAGAGCTGGCCACGACCCCGAAAGAAACAGAAAACAAGCAGCGCTGGCCACGACCCTGAAAGACACAGAAAACAAGCAGAGCAGGCCATGACCCTGATAGACACAGAAAATACAGGCAGAGCTGGCCACGAACCTGAAAGACACAGGAAACACAGGCAGAGCTAGCCACGACCCCGATAGACACAGAAAACAAGCAGAGCTGGCCACGACCCTGAAAGACACAGGAAACACAGGCATAGCTGGCCACGACCCCAATTGAAACAGAAAACAAGCAGCGCTGGCCATGACCCTGAAAGACACAGGAAGCTGGCCACGACCCTGAAAGACACAGGAAACACAGCCAGAGCTGGCCACTACCCTGAAAGACACAGGAAACACAGGCAGAGCTAGCCACGACCCCGATAGACACAGAAAACAAGCAGAGCTGGCCACGACCCTGAAAGACACAGGAAACACAGGCATAGCTGGCCACGACCCCAATTGAAACAGAAAACAAGCAGCGCTGGCCACGACCCTGAAAGACACAGGAAACACAGGCAGAGCTGGCCACGACCCCGATAGAAACAGAAAACAAGCAGCGCTGGCCACGACCCTGAAAAACACAGGAAACACAGGCAGAGCTGGCCACGACCCCGATAGAAACAGAAAACAAGCAGCGCTGGCCACGACCCTGAAAGACACAGGAAACACAGGCAGAGCTGGCCACGACCCCGATAGAAACAGAAAACAAGCAGCGCTGGCCACGACCCTGAAAGACACAGGAAACACAGGCAGAGCTGGCCACGACCCCGATTGAAACAGAAAACAAGCAGCGCTGGCCACGACCCTGAAAGACACAGGAAACACAGACAGAGCTGGCCACGACCCCGATAGAAACAGAAAACAAGCAGTGCTGGCCACGATCCTGAAAGACACAGGAAACACAAGCAGAGCTGGCCACGACCCCGATAGACACAAAAAACTAGCAGAGCTGGCCACGACCCTGAAAGACACAGGAAACACAGGCAGAGCTGGCCATGACCCTGATAGACACAGAAAATACAGGCAGAGCTGGCCACGAACCTGAAAGACACAGGAAATACAGGCAGAGCTGGCCACGACCCCGATAGACACAGAAAACAAGCAGAGCTGGCCATGACCCCGAAAGACACAGGAAACACAAGCAGAGCTGGTCACGACCTCGATAGACACAAAAAACAAGCAGCGCTGGCCACGACCCTGAAAGACACAGGAAACACAGGCAGAGCTGGCCATGACCCCGATTGAAACAGAAAACAAGCAGCGCTGGCCACGACCTTGAAAGACACAGGAAAAACAGGCAGAGCTGGCCACGACCCCGATAGAAACAGAAAACAAGCAGCGCTGGCCACGACCCTGAAAGACACAGGAAACACAAGCAGAGCTGGCCATGACCCCGATAGACACAGAAAACAAGCAGCGCTGGCCATGACCCTGAAAGACACAGGAAGCTGGCCACGACCCTGAAAGACACAGGAAACACAGCCAGAGCTGGCCACGACCCTGAAAGACACAGGAAACACAGGCAGAGCTGGCCATGACCCTGATAGACACAGAAAATACAGGCAGAGCTGGCCACGAACCTGAAAGACACAGGAAACACAGGCAGAGCTGGTCACGAACCTGAAAGACACAGGAAACACAGGCAGAGCTGGCCACAACCCTGAAAGACACAGGAAACACAGGCAGAGCTGGCCACGACCCTGAAAGACACAGGAAACACAGCCAGAGCTGGCCACGACCCTGAAAGACACAGGAAACACAGGCAGAGCTGGCCATGACCCTGATAGACACAGAAAATACAGGCAGAGCTGGCCACGAACCTGAAAGACACAGGAAACACAGGCAGAGCTGACCACGACCCTGAAAGACACAGAAAATACAGGCAGAGCTGGCCACGAACCTGAAAGACACAGAAAATACAGGCAGAGCTGGTCACGACCCTGAAAGACACAGAAAACAAGCAGAGCTGACCACGACCCTGAAAGACACAGAAAATACAGGCAGAGCTGGCCACGAACCTGAAAGACACAGGAAACACAGGCAGAGCTGGTCACGACCCTGAAAGACACAGAAAACAAGCAGAGCTGACCACGACCCTTAAAGACACAGGAAACACAGGCAGAGCTGGTCACGACCTCGAGAGACACAAAAAACAAGCAGAGCTGACCACGACCCTGAAAGACACAGGAAACACAGGCATAGCTGGCCACGACCCCGATAGAAACAGAAAACAAGCAGAGCTGGTCACGACCTCGATAGACACAAAAAACAAGCAGAGCTGACCACGACCCTGAAAGACACAGGAAACACAGACAGAGCTGGCCATGACCCCGATTGAAACAGAAAACAAGCAGCGCTGGCCACGACCCTGAAAGACACAGGAAACACAGGCAGAGCTGGCCACGACCCCGATAGAAACAGAAAACAAGCAGCGCTGGCCACGACCCTGAAAGACACAGGAAACACAGGCAGAGCTGGCCACGACCCCGATAGTAACAGAAAACAAGCAGCGCTGGCCACGACCCTGAAAGACACAGGAAACACAAGCAGAGCTGGCCACGACCCCAATAGACACAAAAAACAAGCAGAGCTGACCACGACCCTGAAAGACACAGGAAACACAGGCAGAGCTGGTCACGACCCCGATAGACACAAAAAACAAGCAGAGCTGGCCATGACCCTGATAGACACAGAAAACACAGGCAGAGCTGGCCACGACCCCGATAGCCACAGAAAACAAGCAGAGCTGGACACGACCCTGATAGACACAGAAAACAATCAGAGCTGGCCACGACCCTGATAGACACAGGAAACACAAGCAGAGCTGGCCACGACCCCGATAGACACAGAAAACAAGCAGAGCTGGCCACGACCCTGAAAGACACAGGAAGCTGGCCACGACCCTGAAAGACACAGGAAACACAAGCAGAGCTGGCCACGACCCTGATAGGCACAGGAAACACAGGCAGAGCTGGCCACAACCCTGATAGACACAGAAAACAAGCAGAGCTGGCCACGACCCTGAAAGACACAGGAAACACAGGCAGAGCTGGCCACAACCCTGATAGACACAGAAAACAAGCAGCGCTGGCCACAACCCCGATAGACACAAAAAACAAGCAGAGCTGGCCATGACTCTGAAAGACACAGGAAACACAGGCAGAGCTGGCCACGACCCCGATAGCCACAGAAAACAAGCAGAGCTGGACACGACCCTGATAGACACAGAAAACAATCAGAGCTGGCCACGACCCTGATAGACACAGGAAACACAAGCAGAGCTGGCCACGACCCCGATAGACACAGAAAACAAGCAGAGCTGGCCACGACCCTGAAAGACACAGGAAGCTGGCCACGACCCTGAAAGACACAGGAAACACAAGCAGAGCTGGCCACGACCCTGATAGGCACAGGAAACACAGGCAGAGCTGGCCACAACCCTGATAGACACAGAAAACAAGCAGAGCTGGCCACGACCCTGATAGAAACAGAAAACAAGCAGAGCTGGCCACGACCCTGAAAGACACAGGAAACACAGGCAGAGCTGGCCACAACCCTGATAGACACAGAAAACAAGCAGAGCTGGCCACAACCCTGATAGACACAGAAAACAAGCAGAGCTGGCCACGACCCTGATAGACACAGAAAACACAGGCAGAGCTGGCCACGACCCCGATAGACACAAAAAACAAGCAGAGCTGGCCATGACCCTGATAGACACAGAAAACACAGGTAGAGCTGGCCATGACCCTGATAGACACAGAAAACACAGGCAGAGCTGGCCACGACCCTGAAAGACACAGGAAACACAGCCAGAGCTGACCATGACCCTGACAGACACAGGAAACACAAGCAGAGCTGGCCACGACCCTGATAGACACAGAAAACACAGGCAGAGATGACCATGACCCTGAAAGACACAGGAAACAATGGCAGAGCTGGCCACGACCCTGATAGACACAGAAAACACAGGCAGAGCTAGCCATGACCCTGATAGACACAGAAAACACAGGCAGAGCTGGCCACAACCCTGATAGACACAGGCAGAGCTGGCCATGACCCTGATAGACACAGGAAACACAAGCAGAGCCGGCCATGACCCTGATAGACACAGGAAACACAGGCAGAGCTGACCACAACCCTGACAGACACAGGAAACACAGACAGAGCTGGCCATGACCCTGATAGACACAGAAAACATAGGCAGAGCTGGCCACAACATTGACAGACACAGGAAACACAGGCAGAGCTGGCCATGACCCTGATAGACACAGGAAACACAGGTAGAGCTGACCATGACCCTGATAGACACAGGCAGAGCTGGCCATGACCCTGATAGACACAGGAAACACAAGCAGATTTTTTCTAAAATGCTGAAAAATCATTATGTACGTTAGATTTTAAACTCAAAGACAGGGCCCTTCATTCTTTTGCAATGTGATAATATTGTTTTTGCCTTGTACTTAACCCTTGTATAGCGCTTTGTTGGCGCATTACAAATAAAAATTAGAATAATAGAATAATAGAGAGAGTACAGTGGATATAAAAAGTCTACACACCCCTGTTAAAATGTCAGGTTTCTGTGCTGTAAAAAAATGAGACAAAGATAAATAATTTCAGAACTTTTTCCACCTTTAATGTGACCTATAAACTGTACAATTCAATTGAAAAACAAACTGAAATCTTTTAGGTAGAAGGAAGAAAAAATATAAAAATAAAATAATATGGTTGCACACCCTTAAACTAATACTTTGTTGAAGCACCTTTTTATTTTATTACAGCACTCAGTCTTTTTGGGTATGAGTCTATCAGCATGGCACATTTTGACTTGGCAAGATTTGCCCACTCTTCTTTGCAAAAACACTCCAAATCTGTCAGATTGCGAGGGCATCTCCTGTGCACAGCCCTCTTCAGATCACCCCACAGATTTTCAATCGGATTCAGGTCTGGGCTCTGGCTGGGCCATTCCAAAACTTTAATCTTCCTCTGGTGAAGCCATTCCTTTGTTGATTTGGATGTATGCTTTGGGTCGTTGTCATGCTGAAAGATGAAGTTCCTCTTCATGTTCAGCTTTCCAGCAGAAGCCTGAAGGTTTTGTGCCAATATTGACTGGTATTTGGAACTGTTCATAATTCCCTCTATCTTAACTAAGGCCCCAGTTCCAGCTGAAGAAAAACAGCCCCAAAGCATGATGCTGCCACCACCATGCTTCACTGTGGGTATGGTGTTCTTTTGTTGATGTGCAGTGTTGTTTTTGCGCCAAACATATCTTTTGGAATTATGGCCAAAAAGTTCAACCTTGGTTTCATCAGACCATAACACCTTTTCCCACATGCTTTTGGGAGACTTCAGATGTGTTTTTGCTAAATGTAGCCTGGCTTGGATGTTTTTCTTTGTAAGAAAAGGCTTTCGTCTTGCCACTCTACCCCATAGCCCAGACATATGAAGAATATGGGAGATTGTTGTCCCATGTACCACACAGCCAGTACTTGCCAGATATTCCTGCAGCTCCTTTAATGTTGCTGTAGGCCTCTTGGTAGCCTCCCAGACTAGTTTTCTTCTCGTTTATTTTGTACCCTTCTCCTGACTGATACCTTTTAACAATGAGATCCCTCTGATGCTTTGGAAGCTCTCTTTGGACCATGGCTTTTGCTGTGGGATGCGACTAAGAAAATTTCAGGAAAGACCAACTAGAGAAGCTGAACTTTATTTGGGGTTAATCAGAGGCACTTTAAATGATGGCAGGTGTATGCTGACTCCTATTTAACACGATTTGGAATGTGATTGCTTAATTCTGAACACAGCTACATCCCCAGTTATAAGACTTATGTGCAGACTTATGCAACACCATTATTTTTCTTTTTCTTTTCTTTCTTCCACCTAAAAGATTTCACTTTGTTTTTCAATTGAGTTGTACAGTTTATAGGTCACATTAAAGGTGGAAAAAGTTCTGAAATTATTTATCTTTGTCTATTTTTTTTTACAGCACAGAAACCTGACATTTTAACAGGGGTGTGTAGACTTTTTATATCCACTGTATATGTACACACATAACCATGGGCTATGGTTATATATAATTAAAGGCCCACTGTAATACATTTAAAAGTGAATCACATATATAGTTGTCAGTGTAGGGAACGCTTACGATGTTGGTCACACTTTGCGAAGCCGATTGCTGACCATAGGGCAGCAACTGCGAGCCTCGCTAAGTGAGGCAAACCATCTACCACACTGGACTTAGGCTGCAATAAGCTCTGAAGCGAGGCGAGCAGTTGAGGCACGCGGGCTTAGCCTGCAATGAGCGCCGAATACGCTCATTGCACTGCGAGCCTCGCGAATTGAGGCGAGCACTTGAGGCACACGGGGCTTACGACCCGTACGACTTAGGACCAAAAACCCGTACATTCACTGTGCGCCTCGCAAAATTACGACTTTAACGGCTGAACCACCAAACTGAAAAGACATGAAAAAATAACAAATATGCCTCAAATTAACTTACACACACAACACAGTGGGAGAGGCAGGGAGTCTGTGAGTCAGGTTGCAAGTTAATTTGATGCATAAATGCAGCCTGAACCAGAACCTAGACTGGTATATGATTGCTGAGTATATATACAATTTCCAAATAAAAATATTGTAGGGTCCCACCTCGACAGGCCCCTAAATATTCCAACATACGGAGGATGGAAGACCACCTTACCTGTCCATTGGTCTAAAAAAATATTGCTGGGTGCGAAAGCCTCTCTCATTAGCCACCAAACTTTCTAATTAAGTAAATCCTACTTGATGCAGAAGCCCAGCTTCCCAGCGCCTAGTTACAAATAAATAAATATGGCATAATTCAGCAGTCTTTATCTTTGGGCCAAAACATTCAAATTAAATGTTACACAATGTGGAAGCCAATATACCCAGCCCACAAAACTCCCAAATAATAAGCCTTAAAAATGCAGATAAATAAATTAAAAAGTGCAGCTCACATGGAATACCAGTGGTGGAGGGACATCAACCGAGCATCTTTTCGGACTTATCTTCCACAACATTACTCAAACGGATAACACTAAAACCCATCTTAGAAGTCATTCTTTCCCATGGTTGGAAATATACATAAGGTTTTCCTTTCCAGCTGAACTCCAAACAAGGGAAAATATTTCTTGTCCGATCCCTAGATGAAGGAATTGCCTTACTTACTTCTTGGAATATACAATTACCGGACAATATACATTCAGATTATGAGCCAGACCCACGACAACGTTGAGACCCGAGAAGACAAGTCATTACAGCAACCTGAGTATGGCTCTTGATGCTACTGTTCTACCTCTGTCATTTTCTACAGGACTCATTCTGGACTCTACCTATACATCGTGGACCTCGGATATGAGAGAGCTTTCCTGGAATGATGATATATTATTACTTCAATTTACTTTATTTGTTTACAAATATCTATAGATTTACTAAGGACTTTGTTACGTTATAGTATGTAAGAAATGTGCCCCTACAGGACTAAGTTATATTTTGCTGAACCGGCGAACCGCTTCAGTATCCACTGGTTAGGATACTAAGTGGCTCACCATTTAATTTTGAGAGGACAGTTTTTGCTCTCCTCTAAGTGACTTAAATTACTGTTATTTTTATTACAAATAGATTATATTCTACGTCAAGGTGTACCGGCCCTCAGGTTCCAAAGCCACGCCTAATATAAGGTGATCCTTTTGATCCAATATCAAAAAAGGTCTAGACATCTGGTATCAATCTTCCTTCTGACATTCCTTTCATAGAGTGGGGTAAGTCATGGACATTAAAATAATCTCATACAACACCCATGGATTAAATGAGCCAGGTTAAGAGAGGGATAGCAATAAAAGAATATCTTAGTTTAGGGGCAGACATAGTATTGTTACAAGAGACTCATTTTTTTTAAAATTCCATACCCAAATATTGGGGGGGAAATACTTTCCATACTACTTCATCAGGAAAACAGAGAGGTGTCTCGATTCTGATAAACAGAAGGCTAAATCTCCAACACCCTTCTACTCAAAAAGATAAAGAGGGTAGATATTTAGTTGTACAAGGAACCATTAATGATAGACCAGTGTCATTGCTCAATGTATACGCACCAGATGTGTGTCAATCCATTTTCTTTCGCAGAATCTCAAGTTTAGTCTCTCCTTGGCAGAAATCTATCTGGATTATAGGGGGTGTCAGGAATGCAGTTTTAGACCCAAGTAAAGATAAGATTGGGCCCTCTACTCCGTCTTTAGTCCCCACGACCACAAAAATTTTTTAAACGTTGCTAAAAAATAATTGTCTATTCGATACATGGAGGGGTACGCATCCAAAGGGGAGGGAGTATACCTTCTATTCAGCCAGACATAAATCCCACTCACGCATTGACTATATACTTCTACAGTAACAAATGGCCTCCAACCTAATTGATGCGTCAATTCATTCTATTTCGTGGTCTGACCATTATTTAGCAAGTATATCATTATGTGACTTACTACCAAAAGGTCGATCCTACTCATGGTTATAAAAACCAGCACTACTAAATGACCCAGTAGTTAAAGAAAAAATCAACCAAGCCCTAGTGGAATACTCCTCACTGAATAGCGGTGGTGAAGTAGATGGGATGGGAGTCTGGGCAGCGCATAAGGCAGTAATAAGAGGGGTCTGTATCACACTAGGAGCAGCGGCAAAGAAATCAGGTCAAATCCAGATAGATAGGTTGAACAGGAACATTTCAGATCTCCATAAACAGTTCACTACCCAGTAATTGCCTCAAATTCAAAAAGAGATTCTACATTGCAAACATGACTTAAATGGGATCCTGAGAAAGAAAAGTGACGATTTTGCAGCGTACGCAATCCAAATCTTTTAGGCATTCCAATAAACCAGACACAATGCTAGCAAGGAGACTACAACAGCAGAAGGCTGACACCCCTTCACGCACACGTGTAAAGTACACAAAATCAGACTCAGCGGTTACACGCGACACAAGGCGTCATTACACTATACGTACATTATACCGTGGATTAGCACCACCATATAGGGCATATGTCTTAGAACCAAGAGACTGAGAACACCAGCCAGGTACGTCGTGTTAGACACACTCAAGATTGTGCCCTTTGCAAACATTCCCTCTCCACACCTCCTTCACATATTCAACAAGGCACTGGCGTGAACAGTGCTTTTGGGAATAGCAGCACATCTGACCGCCGTACACACCAAGCAGTATACAACTAGGATTCATGCGATTCAAACCTATTAAAGACCATCGCCGATCAGACAAGATCTACAAAGCGCTAATGCTAAACTTTGGTTGTAGTCAGATTGTACCCAACCACCAACCCCAACCGCTAATACCAGGATAGGTCAAATTACAAAAGACAACAAGTCAGCTAGGAAAACGCCCTTTGAACAATGTCGCTTGCACAATCCAAAAAGTAGGAAAAACATCACAACGCTCTACAACTTTCTAATCAATTAGGTCCCTCCCAACACACTGTCATACACATCATCTTGGGAAGCGGAACTCAATATGACCTTGGATGATAGACAATTATAAAAAATGCAGCAGACTCCTCTTTAAATATCACACTGAAGGAAAATGCATATAAAACCTTCATGAGATGGTACCTTACACCAGCAAGACTTAAACTTGCAGATCACACAGCAGACAGAAACTGTTTCAGAGGGTGCAGCACAATAGGAACTTAAAAGCATATGTTGTGGGGCTGTCCAAAAATTAAACATATTTGGTCTACAACCTATAATACACCAAAGACATTGTGGGACATGAATATTCCTCAAAAGCCAGAGAAAGCATTGCTAAGTTTACCAATTTCAGGGTTACCAAAAACCGCCCAGTTCTTATCAAATCAAAAATTCCTGGCAGTCAGAAGCATAATTGCTAAGAATTGGAAATTAACTACTCCAACATATGAAGAGGTAATGCGCAAAATCAACTACATCCACTCAATGAGTGTCTTATCAGCCAAAATTGACAAGAGATATAGACGATGGACGTCGTGTTGGGACATTTGGACCCTGAGAGTCGATAGGTGATGTAGATATGAGCCCATTTCCTTGGACTGGTTCCCTCTCCCTTTTTATTTCACTTTTTTCTGTTCCCTTTTCTGTTTTACTATTTGTATATAGTCACTACTAATGATCGTCTTGGAGAAGATCTGAGAGAACATAGTTTATTTGACAAAAAAAACATATAGAGGAAAATGTGTGTATGTATATATGTATGTGTATATATATACAGGTATATGTATGTATATATGTGTATTCATGTATGTGTTTATAGATGTACATGTGTGTGAATGTGTCATTGAGAAAGGTTTGAAGACAATATGTTTATGTCAGGACAAGAGGTATCAATATAACAAGTTTTATTTTTATCTTTTTTTGTTTGTTACCTTTTCAATGCATACCTTGTTTTCTATCTTACAATAAAAAAATAAAAAAAAGTGCAGCTCACAGCAGCTCACCCACCTCAAAATAGTTCCATGTAAGTATTGCAGGGTATAGGAATTCACCTGACTCCTTTGTTACCGCTAAAATAGTTGAGGTGCTTCACACCAGCGCAGAAAAAAAAAAATGAACTCGCAAAAATACGAAATTAACGGCCGTAACGCCGATATCCACAAACAAGAAAAACACTTAAAAAAAAATAAACACACACACAGCATGAGGGGACAGCCACGACATCTGCCAGTGAGGTTGCCCCCCAATTACAGTCTAATTTAAGGAGTTTGGGAAATTGAGAATCGGCTAAGCGAGAAAAAAAATGGCGGCCGAAAAAATTAAAATGAGGCTACACGAACCAAAACCCGCAAATAACAGCCAGGCACATTTGCCAAGGTCGTAGGAGGTACAAAAATGGAAAAAAATTACGAGTTCGCAAAAATACGAACTTAACGGCCGTACCACGCACAGTGAAAAAAAATTAAAAACACACAAAATACAAACACAAATAAAAAAAAAACATTACACACACAGCAAGGCGGGACAGCCAGGATGTCTGGGAGTCAGGTTGCACGCAAATTTAAGTCATATTTACAGAGTTTAGACACTTGAAAAGTGTCCCAAAAAATGGCCTCCGAAACAAACGAAAACAAGGCTACACGACCCCAAAACCCGCAAAACACCGCCAGGCACAATACAACTTTTACACAAACCCGTATGAGGTACAAAATACACTATTAGCAAGCAAGGAGGCAAAATCATCCACACGCGCGTACCACATACACATTCGCCTCCATTTTACATCACTAACTTACAGAATGCGGAACTAAACAGCTACACTAACGGCTTCCCCTCACGCAAGCAGTCTATTTACACTACACACTGCACACATTGCTGACACTTACACCTCAGCTGAACAACAGTGTAAATCTACATTGTATGCTGCAGGAACAGCAAAACAGATTGTTAGCTCTTCAGCACAATGCTTGCTGCATATATTAATTACAAATAGGTAAAGTATATTAATTTATGATTTCATTAATTAATTATCATGAAAAAATACATATACAGAAAAAAAAAACACCTCAGTATCGCAATAAACGACAAAGGCCTTCAATGCGCGCCTCACAAGGAGCGCCAACGGTGCTCATAGGACACAAAGTACACTAGGGGAGAGGCTCGCAATGAGCACCAAAAGGAGATCAGCGCGGACCTTACAATGAGCGCAAAAGCGGCTCTGATAACAAAAAATACACTAACCGAGAGGCTCGCAATGAACGCCAAAGGCACTCATTGCGCGCCACGCGATGAGCACCAAAGGCGCTCAGCACGAGGCTCACAATGAGTGCAGAAGGATCTCAGATGACCAAAAAACTTACTGTTAAGTGGCAAACAGCATTAACTGCCTTACAATTTTATTGTCCCGTCATTTTTGACGGGCAAGTGGCTAGTCACATAATACTTAAACTACGAATCTTCGTCACGCTTGCGAGGCGAGCCATTAAAACACAGAAGTCTTCTGAGCTTGGAGCACTTAGCCGATGAGCACCAAAGCGAGGCGAGCAGTTGAGGCATTGAAACATGCAGGACTTAGGCACAAATGAGCGCCGAATGTGCTCCTGCTTGCCTCACGAAACGAGCCCAAATGTACATTGTATGCTGCATGAAAATCAAAAGGGATTGTTAGCTCTTCAGGATATTGATTGCTGAATATATTAATTAGAAATAGGTAAAGTATATTAATTTATTAATACATTATGTCACGATCTGCTTCTTCAAGGGGGCTTGATATGAACCTAGTTCAAACCTACCCCAGCAGAATCATGTACTTCCTGATCTCTGTGGCACAAAAGATGGCTTCTGAAGAGGGCAAGGCCCAAAAGCTACAGACAGAGAATACTGGATCCAGGTTACTTAGTGGCCCATAGCAAGACCACTCCCCAAGTCAGGATACAACACACAGAAATAGTCTCACACCTTGTTTATGTGAAAACTATATTGCAACCTTTTATTGAATGAACAAAACAACATATTTATACTCTCCAATACCACACCCTTGTGTACATTGGTGTATGTGTGATTTCAGACCATCTGGCTTGCAACCTTGGGCTATCAAAGCTCTTGAGATCACATTCATTAGATAACCTTTATGTTAAACTCAAGTGTTTGCCCAGGACCACTTGAAGCACATGCATCTGTATTGACCCAAGGTCTGCATGTTTGAGTGTGCAATGATCTGCAGCTAACTTCTATCCAGAGCATTTCTACCAATTCCACATATGTTCTATATAACATTTTCCCTCATAATATATTATACCTAGGATACATAATAACCATGTACAGGCAACATATAACCGCACAATAACACATAATCCCAATGTAACAATGTCATGCTCCCTTGGACATACTCACAAACCACTGACAATATGAGTCCTTAAACAATTAAATCATGACAACTTCTCCCCCTTCCTTTCTAGTATAGCATAGAGGATCATCCTAACGGATAATTCTCTTGCTATACTGCTTTTACTTGTCCTCCTGTCTGGAAAGTCCATCCATGTGATAGCCTCAGTGGCTCTCTGGGTACCCTGCCTCCCCCTGTCCAGGGCGAATACTCGCTCCTTCCCAGTGGCCTTGTGACTTTCCCAAGCCCCTGGGGAGACTTATAAGACAACTGCCATGGAGGACCCTTCAAGGTAGTCCAGGGGAAACAGTACATCCCAGCTAGTAAGTCCAGCATAAATTTGGGAGGATCCTTACCCAGCAAAGCCCTTTCCTTCCAGGCTAGGGAGACCTCCTGTCCTGCCGATTCTGGATCAGCACTCCGTCCCATGGGTAAAATTGAAGAGTACAAGGTTCCCTTTGTCAGGCCTGAGCTTTCTCCTGAATAAACTGGGATACGGGAGTTGCAACATGGGCTAGTGACATTCACTGGTGACATCCATGCTGGATAAATGGGCAGTTCTGATACCAGCTGTTGTGGCTCAGTAGCCAACCTTTCTCCCACCAAGCCTGGCCAATGGCCCCTTCTTTCCAGGGTTACAGGTACACAGCCAGTGTCTTTGGGCAGCTGCAGGGGAGTCATTGTAGGGATACCAGGAGACAAATCACAATCTGGGGTACCCTCTGGCTCTTTGGTCTCTGGATCCTCAGGTGGAACCTCCTGACTCTCTCCATCTGAGACTGCCTGGTGTGTAGTTACAGGCAGCCCTTGAGAAGCAGCAGCTACTGCCTCTTGTTCAGGCTGAAGAACAGGGCTACTTTCTGTTTCTGCTCCAGGGTCTGTGGCTGGCTCCTGGACAATGGTCATCCAAGGAACCTCTCTACAATTTCCACAGTCAAATGGTAGGGCCCAGTGCTCATTAGGTTCTTCTCTTACACTAGTAGCAGAGTAGCTTTTCCCCAGTTCTTCCCCTGGGCCCGGCACTGCTGTGGTTTGCCCCTGTCCCCATTCCTCTAACTGGGTGAGACTTAGCCCCCTAAAGATAGGGACCAGTTCTTCCTCTTCCCAGTCAACCCCATGGATGCCGGCATCCTTGTTATTTTGAGAATCATGGATATCAAAATTCTCCCCACAGTCCATACATTTATTTTCTGACCCCGCCTCAGCAATATTTAGCTGGGTCTCTGTAGTACCTGTTAGGTGGTTCTGTTCCATGCCTGACTGGCATGAGCCCTCCCAGCTGGCTGGCCAACAACCATCCAGGGATGCTTCATCCAGTAAGTCTATATAATCCACCTCCAGCTGTAGCTCCTGTTGGATCAAAGGCCAAAGTAATTTAGCTGTATGAGAGCCTGTCTCCAGTTCCAGCATGTGACAGCGCTTGGCAAACAGACACAGCTTTCTTTTCTCTGTCCCCAAGCCACAGTCCGGATCCCCATGTACTATGTCCCAAAGTGCCTTTTCCAGCCCCAATGAAAAATGATGATGTATCCCAACAGGTCCAACCCAATAAGCATATTGATCTTCCAGGGCGACCTCCTCATATACCAATTCTTCCAGCCATTCCATTAGCCTGTGACCTGGCCATAGTCCCAGGAATGCCATCCATTTATTTAGAAGGCCTATTCCTCTACAGTCCTTTCCAGTCACCAGAACATTCTCTATCTCTACTGGGGATAAGCATTTCCCCTCCACAGGAGCTGAGACAGGGCCATTGCTTACCCTTCTCCTGTTCCCCTTTACCTCCTGTGTGATTTGTATCCGGAGTTCCCTCTGCTGATCCTTAGTAAAACCTGCAGGCATTACCTCCATCCATCTTTGATACCGTCTGGACACTTCCTCCTCCTCTGCTGCAGACATCTCTTCAAAAGCTGCCATCCTTCTGTGTTTTATACAGAGATCCCCACCGCTGCCAGCCAAATGTCACGATCTGCTTCTTCAAGGGGGCTTGATATGAACCTAGTTCAAACCTACCCCAGCAGAATCATGTACTTCCTGATCTCTGTGGCACAAAAGATGGCTTCTGAAGAGGGCAAGGCCCAAAAGCTACAGACAGAGAATACTGGATCCAGGTTACTTAGTGGCCCATAGCAAGACCACTCCCCAAGTCAGGATACAACACACAGAAATAGTCTCACACCTTGTTTATGTGAAAACTATATTGCAACCTTTTATTGAATGAACAAAACAACATATTTATACTCTCCAATACCACACCCTTGTGTACATTGGTGTATGTGTGATTTCAGACCATCTGGCTTGCAACCTTGGGCTATCAAAGCTCTTGAGATCACATTCATTAGATAACCTTTATGTTAAACTCAAGTGTTTGCCCAGGACCACTTGAAGCACATGCATCTGTATTGACCCAAGGTCTGCATGTTTGAGTGTGCAATGATCTGCAGCTAACTTCTATCCAGAGCATTTCTACCAATTCCACATATGTTCTATATAACATTTTCCCTCATAATATATTATACCTAGGATACATAATAACCATGTACAGGCAACATATAACCGCACAATAACACATAATCCCAATGTAACAATGTCATGCTCCCTTGGACATACTCACAAACCACTGACAATATGAGTCCTTAAACAATTAAATCATGACACATTAATTAATTAATTATTATAAAAATAAATAAATATATATATAAAAAAAACGCTAAAAAGCATATTTTACACTGCCGTTAATTTATGAATACATTAATGCTTTGCACTTCCTAATACATTTGTGCATTCAGAATTAATTATTAACATACATTCATTTAACAAGTATTAATTAGTAATGGAAAATAAAAATTTAGACTTTCCACTGCACTAAAAATGTGTTACTTTCAACACTGCAGTTATATATATCTGGATTACTGCTCATTGGCTGTCAGCGCTAGGAGTCTCAAAGCAGTTACATATTTAAATCACTTTATTATGCTCTGAGAGCTGAAAACCTTTTCTAATTTACACTGCACTAAAAAAATTGTATATTTAACACTGTACTTATATATATATCTGCCTTTGCGATGAGCGCCGAACATGATCAGTGCAAAGCACAAAACTTGTAGGACACTAGGGGAGAGGCTCGCAATGAGTGCAAAAGGTGCTCAGAGGAGCAACAGTACATAAGGAGAGACACCCGCAATGAGTCCCGCTTCAACTTTTATTGCCCTGTCATTTTTGAAGGGCAAGTCGCTAGTAAGAGATATCTAACAATTAGTATTTTGATATTTGAGTGTTCAAAGCTACATGAGGCAACTAGCAGCGTCCCAAAGATGCCAAATAGTCGATTACTATTTTCAGACAAGACTTCGAATATTCGCTACGGAATATGTTGGCTCATTACAAATAAACAATTATAATAATAAAGTGTGGAGGTACTGGATGGAATATTTAACCCTGGACCCAAACTGAGATACCTTGGGGTACTCGGTGGGCGCGCCTCCTCCTTCTTCCTTCACCTCAGAGCCCTTCCCTTACATTTTCAAACCTCCTTCAGCTAAAACAGAAAATGAAAGCCTACTTAATGCCAACCTAGGCCTAAAATTAAAACCTCCTTCATGCCTTCAGGCCTATGAAAGGATCCTAACCAAGAAGAGATTCTTAATTTCACCTCCCAAGCACTACTCTTCTTGTATATCTAGAACCAAGGTTAATTACTTTAACTTCATTATCTCAGTGTTTCTTTTTTTTTTTTGATAATTTTTTTAGCGACAAAAAAAAAAAAAAAAAAAATATGTTAACATATATTAAAGTGTAAACAATGAAAAATTGTGGTCTAAAACATAAGCATTTTCCTTTGTCTTTTCTCAGATATTTTCCTTTTTTGTTTCTCTAAAATTATTCACCTTCTTGCATTGTTTCTTAACTCAACTTTAACAAATAGATAACAGAGTAATATATATTATCTCAGTGTTTTGTGATGTGATTGTTGTGGCTTTGATTTTTTAAAAGAAAGAATAATTAAACAAATATTTTGTGCCTAAATTGTGGGTGCATCGGTCACAAAAAAATACAAAATTATTTATTATTAAGTAAATGTAGTAATAATTATCAAGTCTTGTTCTTAAAATGATATATGTTTGTACTAATATCTGTGCACAGAGTATTTGTGGTTACGGACCAGTATAGCTGAGTGTTTATGTGAGAATTTGTGTATATTTCATGTGAAGGGTGTGTATAAATATGTTTGTATTGCTCCCACTCCACATAGGGAAGATTATCCATGATGGTCAAGTAGAAGAGGTATAAAGTACATTTATAGATCCTCCATACAATCTGTGTCTACCTCTGGACTCAGGGTCATCCTTCAGCACTCAGGAGAGGAAAAACCCCCTTGTGGAGGAAACCTCTGGGGAACCATGGCATGAAGGACTGCCCTTCCCACGGGGCATTAAGAGGTTAAAAGGGACACAGTGGAGGTTCTAGATATGTTCTAATCTAAAGCTAATATATTATAAGTGGTTCCCAAATCTCCCCTCAACGCTCCCCAGACAGGTCAGGTTTTTGATTTAACAGTGTGTGAACCCAGGTGAGATAATTAGTATTCAACAGGAGCCTCTAATCTCACCTGTGTTCACGCTGGTAAATCAAAATTCTGGCCTGTCTGGGGAGCCTTGAGGAGAGGTTTGGGAACCACTGAGCATAAATTTTACTGTGGAAATCAGAACTATCTGAAATATGACAAAAATCATTGTCTACCTCTGGACCCTTGTGGAGGAAAACTCTGGGGAACCATGGCATGAAGGCCTGCCTTCCCTCTGGGCACTAAGAGGTTAAAAGGGACACAGTGGACTAATTATTAGTATCACAGTTTTTTTTGTAAAGCTCCAACATATTGAGTAGAGCTTATAGGGGTTAAATACAAATACAAATAAAAAATAAATACAATATTATACACATTACAGAAACTAGAGGGTCCTGTCTGTGAGTTTAAAATCTTACAGACATGATGTTGTTTTTTGTTTTTTTTAAAGCACCTTATTAGATTGAAAACTCGCACATTTAAAATTTACAGGGATAACATAAATACAATATTATACACATTGCAGGAAGTAGAGGGCCCTGTCTTTGAGTTTAAAATCTTACATAGATGTTGTTGTTGTTTTCTTTTTCCAAAGCACATTATAATCTAAAGGGATAACAGTCTTTGAGGTTAAAATCTTACGTACAGTACATGGTGTTGTTTTTTTTTTTTTTTAGAGCACTTTATAAGATTGAAAACTCGCAAACTTATAATCTAAAGGGATAACATAAATACAATATTATTCACATTGCTGAAAATAGAGGGCCCTGTCTTTGAGTTTACATTTTTTATATACATGGTGTTGTTTTCTTTTTCCAAAGCTCCTTATAAGATTGAAAACTTGCAAACTTATATAAAGGGATAACATAAATACAATATTATACACATTGAAGGAAGCAGAGGGCTCTGTCTGTGAGTTTAAAATGTTATGTACATGGTGTTGTTTTTTTTTTAGGGCACCTTACAATATTTAAAACTCGCGAATTTATAATCTAAAGGGATAACATATATACAATATTATACAAATTGCTTAACATAGAGGGCCCTGTCTTTGAGTTTAAAATCTTACATATACATATATATTTTTTTCTAAACTGCCTTATAAGATCGAAAAATGCAAACTTATGATCTAAAGGGATAACATAAATACAATATTATACACATTGCAGGAAGTAGAGGGCACTGTCTTTGAGTTTAAAATCTTACATAGATGGTTTTGTTTTCTTTATCCAAAGCACATTATAAGATTGAAAACTTGCAAACTTATCATCTAAAGGGATAACATAAGTACAATATTATACACATTTCAGGAAGTAGAGGGCCCTGTCTTAGAGTTTAAAATCTTACGTACATGCTGTTGTTGTTTTTTTAGGGCACCTTATAAGATTGAAAACTCGCAAACTTATAATCTAAAGGGATAACATATATACAATATTATACAAATTGCTTAACATCTTTGAGTTTAAAATCTTACATATACATATTATTATTTTTTTCTAAACTGCCTTATAAGATTGAAAACTCGCAAACTTATAATTTAAAGGGATAACCATTCAGGTCTCATATATGATATATAGACTCTCCTTTTACTCATCATGAATGCAAGTTCATGAATATTACATACTAAATATATGAAACTTCATTGGCACCTTAAAAGACCACAAAAGTCACTATATATGATCTGCACCATTAAACATTAAAGGGTAAAGTGGACATCCTTGTCTAGTCACTCTTGTAATGTTAAATAATTTTGAACGACAGCTTTGAAGCCAAGAAGTGATGCTGTATCTTTGATATCGGTCTATAGCTTTGACAGTTGGTTGGATCCTTTTCTTCTTTATGTCTAATTATGATTTTAGCTTCTAATAATGCAGTTTATATTGGTGTTCCTAATATAATATCATTAAATAATCTTGGAGTAAAAGAATATCTAAGAATTGTTTATAGTAATCATGTGTAAATCCATCATGTCCTGGGGATTTATGTAATTTGGTAGATTTTTTTTCTTCTTTGATTTCATCCATTGTGATTGGATCATTGAGAGCATCTAAAGATTCTTTATATATGTGTGGAAAATGTAAGTCTGAGAGAAATCCATTTATTTCTGAGAGATGGTTTACAGTGGATATGAAAAGTCTACACACCCCTGTAACAATGTCAAGTTTCTGTGCTGTAAAAAAATGAGACAAAGATAAATAATTTCAGAACTTTTTCACCTTTAATGTGACCTATAAACTGTACAACTCAATTGAAAAACAAACTGAAATCTTCTAGGTGGAGGGAAGAAAAAAAATAAAAAAATAATGTGGTTGCGTAAGTCTGCACACCCTCCTATAACCGGGGATGTAGCTGTGTTCAGAATTAAGCAATCACATTCCAAATCGTGTTAAATAGGAGTCAACATTCACCTGTCATCATTTAAAGTGCCTGATTAACCCAAAATAAAGTTCAGCTGCTCTAGTTGGTCTTTTATGAAATGTTCTTAGTCGCATCCCACAGCAAAAGCCATGGTCCACAGAGAGCTTCCAAAGCATCAGAGGGATCTCATTGTTAAAAGGTATCAGTCAGGAGAAGGGTACAAAATGATTTACAAGGCATTAGATATACATAGTTACATAGTTACATAGTATTTAAGGTTGAAAAAAGACTTTCAGTTCAACCTTTTAAGATCTCCTTTGATCTGCAATATGCGGATTAACTATTAATTCATTAGTTGTTAATTAATTATTAATCAATTATTTAATGTTTTTTTTTTATTTTTTTTATTATTATTAATTAGTCCAGAGGAAGGCAAATAGAAAAACAAAAATAAATAAATAAGCGAGACTTAGCCAATTGTCTAAAGGGGAAATGTTAAAAATTTGGATCATTACTGTCTCTCTAATTATCCATGATAACCCTGAATACCCTTTTAAATTAGAAATAAATCTAGTCCCTTTTAAAGTTATCTATCGAATCCGCTGTCACCACCTCCTCTGGTAGAGAATTCCACAGATTAACCACCCTTACTGTGAAGAACCCTTTTCTTTCTTTGAGGTGGAATCTTTTTACTTCTAACCTCAAGGGATGTCCTCTTGTTAGTTGAAAACCTCTTGGCACAAAAAGCTCCCCCGACAAATCTTTATACTGACCCTGGATGTATTTATATAAGGTAATCATATCTCCTCTTAGACGCCTTTTTTCTAGAGAAAATAAGTTTAATTTGGTTAGTCTTTCTTCATAACTTAGTCCCTCCATTCGCCTTATTAGTTTGGTTGCCCTTCTCTGTACCTTTTCCAGCTCTAAAATGTCCTTTTTATGAAGTGGTGCCCAAAATTGTACTCCATATTCCAAATGAGGGCGTACTAGAGATTTGTATAGTGGCAGAATTATATTTGCTCCCCTGGCTTTTATACCTTTCTTAATACATGCTAATATTTTATTTGCCTTTGCAGCTGCTGCTTGGCTTTGAGCACTGTTACCTAGGTGGTTATCCACAAGCACTCCCAAATCCCTTTCAATATCTGATACACCTAGATTTGCTCCATTAAGATTATAAATTGCATGGCTATTTTTCCTTCCCAGATGCATGACCTTACATTTATTCATATTAAATCTCATCTGCCATTTAGATGCCCATTCCTCAACTTTATGTAAATCCCCTTGGAGGGACAGCACATCATTTTCTGATTTAATTACCTTGCACAACTTTGTGTCATCAGCGAAAATGGAGACCCCACACTCCAATCCTACCTCTAAGTCATTAATAAATATGTTAAAAAGGAGAGGACCTAATACTGAACCCTGAGGAACCCCACTTACCACATTAGTCCAATCGGAGTATGTTCCATTTACAACAACCCTTTGCTTCCTGTCTTTTAGCCAGCTCTCAATCCATGAGCAGATATTTACTGCAATTCCTGTATCCCTTAGTTTGCCCAATAGTCTCCCATGTGGCACTGTATCAAAAGCCTTTGCAAAATCCAAAATACCATGGAACACAGTGAAGAGAGTCATCATCAAGTGGAGAAAATATGGTACAACAGTGACCATACCAAGAACTGGAGCTCCCTCCAAAATTGATGAAAAGACGAGAAGAAAACTGGTCTGGGAGGCTACCAAGAGGCCTACCGCAACATTAAAGGAGCTGCAGGAATATCTGGCAAGTACTGGCTGTGTGGTACATGTGACAACATCTCCCGTATTCTTCATATGTCTGGGCTATGGGGTAGAGTGGCAAGACGAAAGCCTTTTCTTACGAAGAAAAACATCCAAGCCAGGCTACATTTTGCAAAAACACATCTGAAGTCTCCCAAAAGCATGTGGGAAAAGGTGTTATGGTCTGATGAAACTAAGGTTGAACTTTTTGGCCATAATTCCAAAAGATATGTTTTGCACAAAAACAACACTGCACATCACCAAAAGAACACCATATCCACAGTGAAGCATGGTGGTGGCAGCATCATGGTTTGGGGCAGTTTTGGAATGGAACAGCCAGAGCTCAGACCTGAATCCGATTGAAAATCTGTGGGGTGATCTGAAGAGGGCTGTGCACAGGAGAGGCCCTCGCAATCTGACAGATTTGGAGTGTTTTTGCAAAGAAGAGTGGGCAAATCTTGCCAAGTCAAAATGTGACATGCTGATAGACTCATACCCAAAAAGACTGAGTGCTGTAATAAAATCAAAAGGTGCTTCAACAAAGTATTAGTTTAAGGGTGTGCATATTTATGCAACCATATTATTTTATTTTAATAATTTTTCTTCTCTCTACCTAAAATATTTCAGTTTGTTTTTCAATTGAGTTGTACAGTTTATAGGTTACATTAAAGGTGGAAAAAGTTCTGAAATGATTATCTTTGTCTCATTTTTTTACAGCACATAAACCTGACATTTTAAAATGGTGTGTAGACTTTTTATATCCACTGTAGCTGTGTATAATTCTGTACAACTTATTGCAGATTTATCTTTCTTTAGTTTTTACTTTAGAAATAAAAGGATCTGCTTTTTATTGACTAAGTTTATCGGCTAGCATTGAATCAGGATTATTAGAGAAAGTGAAACATTTTGATTGAGTGTATTGAATTATTGACTTTTTTTATAATATCTCATTTCATTTGAATTTAAGACTAAGACTTTCTTTGGATTTTTTCAGATTTGTTTATTCTAAAATGTTTTTTGTAATTGTTTTCTTTTTTTCAATAAGTTCATTAATTTATTTCATTTCTATTTATTTTTTTTGGACCTTTCCTATTAACTTGGCGCAATTCAGTGCTTGGTAGCGCTGAGTTATTGTGCACCCGCGCAGACACAAGCTACTTCACGAGCACAAGCTACTTTTCTTATGGTAGCGCTGATCGCGCTCCCACTGTGTGCTGTGTCTGCATCAAGATATAGGGATTGTGCACGCACGTTCATGTTATGGAAGCGCAGTCTGCATTACACTGCGTTGTCTGCATTACCTGATACTGATAGGGTAGTAGTTTATAATGGGGGTGGGTGGGGGGTAGGAGATCAGAATGGGGGGTGGGCAGTAGGGGATCAGAATGGGGGACCTGGGGGGGTAGTAGATCAGAATAAGGGGTGGGGGTAGGAGATCAGTATGGGGGGGTGTTGGGGGTAAGGGATCAGAATAGGGGGGTAGTAGATCAGAATGGGGTTGGGGGTAGGAGATCAGAATGGGGGGTGGGGGGTAGTAGACCAGAATGAGGGGATGGGTGTAGGGGATCAGAATGAGGGGGTAGTAGATCAGAATGGGGGACCTGGGGGTGTGGGGGGTAGGAGATAAGAATGGGAGACCTGTCCTCCCCAGGTCCCCCGTTCTGATCTGCTACCCCCCCTCCCCCCCAGGTCCCATTCAGGTAGATTAGAATGGGGCACATGGGGGCGGCCCCATTCTGATCTCTTACCCACCACACCCCCAGGTCCCCCATTCGGGTAGGAGATCAGAACGGCGGACCTGGGGAGGGGGGTTGGATATGGACCTGGGCGGGCCCCCCATTCTCATCTCCTGATTCATTCCTCTCTGTTTGATTTAGTGCTCTCCATGTATCAATTAAATTGGGATTTTTAAGAATTAATTTAAAAGCTGTAGATGCTGGTCCAAAGGGGATACTTTTTAAAGCAGAGTGTGTTGGTTTAGTGGTATGATGTTGGATAAAATGTTTTCATTAGTAAGTCATATATATATATATATATATATATATATATATATATGTGTGTGTGTGTACATTAGTTAAACAAACAAAAATCAAGTGGAGGCAAGGGAGTCCAAACTATGACTTACCATTGAAAAAATCTTTAAACAGAACTCTTACCACCATACCACGCTTTTAAAGTCAGTGTAAATTTATAATACAATGTGTAACAGTGACAGACTCCAGCCTTATTACTTATGCAGATTCTTGTGGGACAGCTTCGAATGGCTAAACTAAAATGACCATCATTTTCTTGATCTGTTTTAAAAATGTAAATATTTTCCACATGATTTTCACCCTCTCACTGATTGTGCAGAGTACATATGGTGACTTAACATTCTGATTAGATGGTGGTAGTTTTCCCTGGTCAGATCTTTTGTTGCGGGATGATCTCTTTCCTTCGGACATCACTCTTCATCAGATGGATGAGCTGGGGTATCACTCTTCATCAGATGGATGAGCTGGGGTATCACTCTTCATCAGATGGATGAGCTGGGGTATCACTCTTCATCAGATGGATGAGCTGGGGTATCACTCTTCATCAGATGGATGAGCTGGGGTATCACTCTTCATCAGATGGATGAGCTGGGGTATCACTCTTCATCAGATGGATGAGCTGGGGCATCACTCTTTATCAGATGGATGAGCTGGGGTATCACTCTTCATCAGATGGATGAGCTGGGGCATCACTCTTTATCAGATGGATGAGCTGGGGTATCACTCTTCATCGGATGGATGAGCTGGGGCATCACTCTTTATCAGATGGATGAGCTGGGGTATCACTCTTCATCAGATGGATGAGCTGGGACATTACTCTTCATCAGATGGATGAGCTGGGGCATCACTCTTTATCAGATGGATGAGCTCAGATCACTTTAGCGGGACCCCACACACTGCAAATCACTTTGCCAGGTAACCGGCACTCTGCAGCTTTCTTTGTCAGTCAACCATGATCTTCAGATGTGGAATGGATGAGAAGACCTCAAGTCTGAGCTTTTATAGGGAGTTACCATTGTTATGTCATCACACTATGACCTCAATCATGAACCTCACAATCGAAGTGCCCAAAGGTCTGGCCAGCACTGTTATGGCTGACCCTCTGGATGTTGGTTATACCAGTGAATATTAGAATGCAGTTATATTTGTTGTTTTATGGTTACCAGTGCAGTATCATTATATAGACAATAATATACAGTTACAATTTCATAACCATACAAAATATATAAAATTATTAACATATAAATGTTTATGTATTTATTGTTCTAAAAAAAAATATTAGATGTATGTTGTATATAAGTTATATAGCATTTAAAAATAATTTTGAGCTTCCATTCTGCCTATCACAAGTCACTATAAAATCTATGATTATTTTGCTGAAGCGATGTACAAGTGTCACTTGGTCTAGATGGATGTGTAGGGATGTATACTAAGAGGGGTGGATGCTATGTTAAGATGGCTGCTGAGAGGGACTGGCTGCTATGTAGAAATAGTATATGTATATATGTGTATAATATATGTGTGTATATATGCATATATGTGTGTAATGCAGCGGGCATAAGCTTAAAGAAAGCCATGTTTGAAATGGGCTATGGATTGAAGAGCGAGGCATTTGTGGATACATTTGCATGTCCCTGCTCAGCTTCCCAGAATGCAGTGTAATAACTGTTTTTCTTGGAATTCTGAGCTGGAAGCAGGTTTTTTTACGTGTTTTAGACATTCAAATGTGAACACAGATGTACTATTTATTTGATATATATATATATATATATATATATATATATATATATATACATACATATACGCAGGATCGACTGACATTGTTATGACCTACTTTTGACGTCAGCCGTGCATAGCTAATTAAATATGGCATGTGTCATGAGCTGGGTATGTAAGGTGACATGTAGGCATTCTATAAACATATCAACCAACGCTGTCATGGGTAAAATGTGCGATTAAACCAACTTAAAAAAGTGGATGATCATTGGCTTTTGGGCCAGAGGTGGCAGTATTTCTGAAACAGTGCAGTTTGTGATGTGCTGTGGTTAAAGTGTGCTGCGACTAGACAAATAGCATTACGTTCCATTGATGTCAGAGGTGAACATCGGGGGGTCGGGTCGCAGTGTTTGCACCAGGGCCCTCCATTCTCTACCTCTGTCACTGCCAATATCTATTTAAACCCTAACGGGAGGATCTTGTTTTAATTATGTTTGCTTGTACTCATTAATATAATTCCTATTTAAAGATATGTAATAGACTTATAATAGTAATCAAAATAAATGTATTTCCAAAAATCAGAGTTCAGCTGATTGTCTCCACCCTCATAAGCTCATCACATGGGGAAGGGATGGTTAAGGGACAGGTTTAAATTAGCATTTGGTCAGAGATTACTCTGCTATTAAATTGCTGTGTGGCTTACGACCCTGTCAGATTAGATAGGGCTAGGCTAAAAGTTATCGAAATAATTTAATAATTTGTAAGGCATTTAGGGGGAGTTGTTATTCGCAAAAGATATCTGGAAACACCTGAGGTTGTTACTTTTTACCTAAGAGATGGGGTACATCTCAATGAGATAGGCCTCAGACTACTTATTTATTCTTTGAGAGAAGGTATTCAGCAGGCCTTAGCTTTGATAGTTGGCGAGGCTAGCTGTCTTGGGCTAGCTTGTGGCTGGTGTGATTGCTCACTGTAGGGTGGAGCCCATTTATGGCGATGGTCAAAGATCACAGTTGGTCCTGATGTCTCTTGGGCACAGGGTTATATTGTGGTCAAGAGCAAACACCTCTGTTGTTTATGTTATGTGAATAAAGCCGTGGCCTATTTTATTTCCACATTTGTTTCTGTTGTATTATTTTAGGGGTTATTTCACAGATTAAGACACTTATGCTTAGGTCAAGGGTTTTAAGAACAAACTGATTAGATGAGAGGCCAAACAATCATATGAAAGTCCCGAGGGCCATGTATATATTAGAGGGGAGAAAGGAGAGAGGATAAGAAAAAAGCGTGTAGATATATCTAAGGGTTTAATAAAGTTCAGGACGAGCAAGAACAATAGGTGTGCAAGCAGAGAAGCAATACAACATATCTATATTATTAAGAGGAGAGAGAGAGACAGGGGAAAGAGAGAGAGAGAGAGAGAGAGAGAGAGAGAGAGAGAGAGAGAGAGAGAGAGAGTCAGGAGACAAAGAGACACAGAAGAGAGAGAAAAGTAGAGGGAAGAGGAGAGAGAGACAGGGGAAAGAGAGAGAGAGAAGTAGAGGGAAGAGGAGAGAGAGAGAGACGGGGGAGAAAGAGAGAGAGAGATAGAGAGAGAGAAAGTCAGGAGACAAAGAGACAGAAGAGAGAGAAAAGTAGAGGGAAGAGGAGAGAGAGACAGGGGAAAGAGAGAGAGAGAAGTAGAGGGAAGAGGAGAGAGAGAGACAGGGGGGAGAAAGAGAGAGAGAGATAGAGAGAGAGAAAGTCAGGATACAAAGAGAGACAGAAGAGAGAGAAAAGTAGAGGGAAGAGGAGAGAGAGAGAGACAGGGGAAAGAGAGAGAGAGGCAGAGAGAGAGAGAGAAAAGTAGAGGGAAGAGGAGAGAGAGAGAGAGACAGGGGAGAGAGAGAGAGAGAGAGAGAGAGAGAGAGAGAGAGAGAGAGAGATAAAGTCAGGAGACAAAGACAGACAGAGTCACCGAAGAGAGAGAAAAGTAGAGGGAAGAGGAGAGAGAGAGAGAGAGAGACAGGGGGAAGAGAGAAAGAGAGAGAGAGGCAGAGAGAGAGAGAGAGAGAGAGAGAGAGAGAGAGAGAGAGAGAGAGAGAGAGAGAAAGTCAGGAGACAAAGAGAGACATAAGAGAGAGAAAAGTAGAGGGAAGAGGAGAGAGAGAGAGAGGGGAAAGAGAGAGAGAAGTAGAGGGAAGATGAAAGAGAGAGAGACAGGGGGAGAGAGAGAGAGAGATAGAGAGAGAGAAAGTCAGGAGACAAAGAGAGACAGAAGAGAGAGAAAAGTAGAGGGAAGAGGAGAGAGAGAGAGAGAGACAGGGGAAAGAGAGAGAGAGAGGCAGAGAGAGAGAGAAAAAGAGAGAGAGAGAGATGTACAGACCTTGATAGAGAAGTGCTATATTAGGTAGTGTATACTGGGAGGAAAGGGACACAATGACTGTGCTGTAAGATATCCTGATTAAGTCAGTTGCAGTTATTTGCAGGAAATGTACAGATCAGGCAGTAATTGGGCAGATAATAATATAATAACTACAGCAAGACATGGCATTAAATGAGCCGATATTAAGTATTCCTCCAGGGCCTGGACATTACATTAATAAGCCGACTCATTAGTTTAATATAATAATTGGAGGAGTTAGGGTTATGTGGCACAAACAGATGAGTTATAGGGAGAAGTTATATGGAACAACAGATGAGTTATAAGGAGGGTTTTTATCAAGCAACAGAGGAGTTATAGCATAGGGTTATATGGATGAATATAAGGAGCTATATGGAGTAATTGGATATTATGAGGGGTTACATGCGATAATTTATATGGAGCAATGGGAAGTGATAAACAATAGTAGAGGTTATTGGAAAATGCTTCATAGATTATTTAGATGAGTTATATGAAGTGGTTATATGGAGTAATAGATGCGTTATAGGGACAGGTTTTATGGAGTAATATGATGCATTATAGGGTAGGGTTGTAAGGAATTAGAAGGAATAACAGAAATTAGTTATTTGGAGAGGTGATAATAAGCAATTAGCCAGTTATAAGGAGATGGTTACATACAGTGATGAGTTATAGGTTGAAGTTATATGGATCAACAAGAGCAGTTACAGGAGGAGTAGTTGAAGAAGGAAATATAATGGAGCAAAATTAATTATATGGAGGGGTTATACAGTACAATTGGAGGGTGGCACGTCTTTTGCGCGCTGGGGAACAGCGCCCCATGATCAGGGCACAGAGAACTGCGCCCTGATGATGCTCTGCGCTCCAGCCTGCATCCAATCTGCCCCATCTCATATTTGCTGGACCTGCTTGCTGGAGGCTGCCAAGGCTAATGTAAGGGGCTGACAGTGTGCCATGTGAAACTGGCATGTGTCACTTGGAGCATATTGTATGTAATGTCACTTGTATGTAATGTCACTGTGTGCATGTGTCACTAGGAGAATATTGTATGTATTATCACTAGAAGCATGTTACATTACATACAAGTGACATTACATACAATATGCTCCTAGTGACACTTGCCAGTCCCACATGGCACACTGTCAGCCCCTTACATTAGCCCTGGCAGCTTCCAGCAAGCAGGTGCAGTAAATATGAGATCGGGCAGATTGGATGCAGGCTGGAGCGCAGAGCGTCACCAGGGCGCAGTTCTCTGCGTCCTGATGACGTGGCGTGGTTCTGCAGCGCGCGAAGGTCAACGTGCCCAATTGGAGACATTATACAGAACACTGTTATGGTACGGTTAGAGGCGTTATAAGAGATTATATGGAGCAATAAGATGATTATACAGTAAGGGTGTGGGGTAGATAGAGTCACTAAATCTCTCTCTCTCTCTCTCTCTCTCTCTCTTTCTCTCTCTCTCTCTCTCTCTCTCTCTCTATATATATATATATTAGTATTTTCCCATTGTCACTCTTCTTTGTGTTCTATCTCTGGGATCTCCGCAGGTTATCTTCCTCACATATAAAGCAGTTATTAGAGGTCAGCATCTAATCCTCAGAGGCTACCTGTGTCATTATTATGAGCTAATAGCAGATTATATATACCATTTTATTCTTGTGATGTTTGGAGCCTGGAACATGCTGTAAAACTCCTGTCTGACACATATGAGTGAAATGTGTTTTTAATTTACACAAGCTCCCATTTTATTGAAATGTATCTGAGAGCGCTCACTGAGTATTCACACAAGACGTTCTAATTCTCTCAGTTAAGGTGTGATCTCTCCCGAAATACATCTCAAGAAGTGATTCCAGAGAACTGTCACGTTCCTTATTTCTCCCCAGAAATCCGATTATCCTCATTTAATTAGCCGGCAGTGCAGACGCCACCCTGTGAGAGGAAGCAGCTGCCATTTTTATTACTCGCAGAGTCTTTGAAATGGGAGATGTGCCAAATAAAGATATGATGATTTTACACATTTAACTAAATAGGTGGAAGTTTGCGATTTAAAGGACACTGCATGATGAGAAAAAATGATGTTTGAACAATGTGAGTTTTACTAAGCATAATAAGGCAGGAAAATGTCATATAGGTATGATAAAGAAAGATGATATTTCTGCTAGAAACTGGAGGCATCCATTATATTTTAGTGAAAGTTATGTGTATGAGATGGGTGTCTGTACTTCTAGAGAGCAAGGCTTGCATCTATTGATGCCTTCTCGATGCTTCTGAGCCTGTAAGGGGGATGATGTAGTATCAGTTTCCGTCCCATCCATTTATTTCACAAATACTCCTGATCTCTCCACCACCCCTGCTTCCACTAATAAGAATACATATCCCTCATAACTGATCTTGATTCAAGGAAGACAATATGAAATACTCTATCTATAAACAGAATGTTCAAAAGCTGATTTTCTCTAAAACATCATTTTATGTCCTTGGTATAAACAGCTGCTAATGAGGTTACTTTGTCACATTCCCCTTAGATTGTAAGTTTGCAAGTTTTCAATCTTGTGTCCGTGCCTTGCACATTGGATTTATGTACATTTGATTCTAAGCTCAAAAACAGGGCCCTCCATTCTTTATAAGGTGTTAAGTTTGTTTTTTGGCATGTACTAAACCCCTGTACAGCTCTATGGAATATGTATATATGTTATATATACAATATAAATAAAGATAATAATAATAATTATTATTATTTGTGTTTGTCTTGAACTACATGCTGCTTTTGCAACCCCCCACCCCCACACACACATTACCCACACTGTTCAGTAGATAAAAACATGGCCTCAGACTCCAAGTAATCAGGAATTTCTAAATGCAGACAAGATGGAAGCTTACTATATACAAGCCCAGTCTTTAAAAACATTCTTATTAGATAATTCACAGAAATGGGAGTTTTTCCTAAAATGCAGTTAATATTTAGGCCAAACTGTAGAGCTCCATTAGCTCCATTACTATAGAGTATGCTGAAGTCTACAGTAAGATAAACAACTTTACAATATATTTTGTCATTCTATGTAATTGATTTTACCACTTGTTTTTCTCCTTCCAATCTTATTAGCTTCTATTAGCATAGTGTTGCAAAATCCCTGTAGAGTCTATTAGACTAGGTTGAGCTGACATTTAAGAACATCTTTGCAGCCAGTGGGATACCTGGATGTATTGGGAGAGGAATTATCAGCAGATACAGGTTGGTACTAATGTGACTCTATAGATCTCTAGTCAGACCTTACCTAGATAATGTGTCCAGTTCTGGAGACTGGATCTCCAAATCATAATAAATTAGAGACAATTCAAAAGGAATATATATTTTTCATTTTGTCATTTGAGTCAAGCTAAGGTAGATAGAATGGGCACAGTAGAGATACAACATATTCGTATCTGTCCTCAAATCTATGTCTTATGATTCACATGTGTTAGTTCCTACATATCATGTTTGGGTATGTTTCCAACTCTTAGGCTGGCAGATGATGAGCTCACACAAGCACAAGTGTATAACCTAGTAATAGTGGGTATGAGTCCAGGCCATTTGCCCTCCCAAGAGAGAGAAGCAAATATTTCACGCCAATAATTAACATTTTTGGTCCCAATCCAATGCTCCAGGAAGGAGCCCAAGACATAGCTTGGAGCCCGTGCAAATATTTATCCTAATAACAAACTAACGTTGACTTCAAATCCTCAGCAACCTAGCTTGGCAAAACCGATGACCCAGGAGGTATCTGTGCCAGGCAGCCAAGATGGTGACTCACAGGTCGCAGGGCTGTCACTGCTCACATATTGGTGTCTAATTGCCTGTCTGTTTTTGTGACACTCACTTACAGATCTGTCTCAATTGGGCTCTGCGCTGAAAGTCTGGGATGCGTCACTGCTCGGTCATCTGCCCCTGCTCCAGAATCTGGCTCTATTGGGCTTATAAAGAGCCATGCAAGTCATATACTAATTTTTTTTTATTCTACACAAAAATGATGAACTGTTTAAATAAAAAAGTATTTAAATTAGGGTTAATTGCAAGCGTTAGGTTCATACCTGGGTACTGACTTAAAATGGACTCTGCAATTTTTTTCTTTTATATAACTGGGTGACTTGAGTAATTGTATCCCCAATGTAATTGTCATAACCCATTTACCCCCTATTTACTTCTAGGAACCATACAGAGTAGCTGATTATCATAATATATATTTATATTCATTGTATGAGAACGTTTTTATTTATTGATGTAGCGACTGATTAGCAATACAATTGATAATTGCAGAAAAAAAATCACTGTAGCTTGTACTTTTGAAAGTAGCATTGTCGCCTCCAGTAGATGTGATTTTTTCCACTACCTGAAAGGTGTCCAGGAGGTAAAAGGGGATCTGCCTGGGAAGCTGCACTATTTTACGTTCCCTACATTGTAGGGGAGGAGGCAAATACTCAATGTTATCAGGACAACAGATAAATACTTGTGTCAGGACAGATTCCTTGGGCATATCCTCTTCATCCCCTGACATATGATAGGGTCAGGACAGCAGTATGTTTGCTGAAGGCTAAATCATTAAACTTCAAACATAAGATTTAAAAGTTACATTGATTTTTTCTCCTACAATCTATTATTTTTTTGCTAATCAGTTTCTAAAGTAACACATGAGCACTACAGGGGCCCTTTAACAGCAGAATCTGCTCCTGTCTCCACACACGGGCTGATGTGAGGCCTGGCAGTGGTTTGGGAGGATTTAGATCTCTCATCAGGTAGCTCTCTCTCTTGTCTCGGTGCGTGCTCTCCTGCCCGCGCTCTAATCACAGATGACAGCTCCCCATCGCCTGCCAGCCATCGGCTTTGGTCTCACTTTTATTTTATCCAACTTATTTGTATGAGAATCAACAGCAACGGCAGACAAGAGGGGGGATTTGTCAGTAATCTGCGCAGGGCACGGGGGGATTAGCAATGGCAGACTGGAACAGAGATACAATGAGAGGCTACAGTCTACAGTGGGACTGAGTATCACACTCTGGAGAGGTGCATCATACATTAGGACTTAGAGTCATTCAAAGGAGAAGTACATCAAACACTAGGGCTGAGTATCGCTCACTGGAATCCGCAGCATACACTAGGGCTGAGTATCGCTCACTGGAATCTGCAGCATACACTAGGGCTGAGTATCGCTCACTGGAATCTGCAGCATACACTAGGGCTGAGTATCGCTCACTGGAATCCGCAGCATACACTAGGGCAGAGTATCGCTCACTGGAATCCGCAGCATACACTAGGGCTGAGTATCACTCACTGGAATCCGCAGCATACACTAGAGCTGAGTATCGCTCACTGGAATCCGCAGCATACACTAGGGCAGAGTATCGCTCACTGGAATCCGCAGCATACACTAGGGCTGAGTATCACTCACTGGAATCCGCAGCATACACTAGGGCTGAGTATTGCTCACTGGACTCCGCAGCATACACTAGGGCAGAGTATCGCTCACTGGAATCCGCATCAAACACTAGGGCTGAGTATCGCTCACTGGAATCCGCAGCATACACTAGGGCTGAGTATCGCTCACTGGAATCCGCAGCATACACTAGGGCTGAGTATCGCTCACTGGAATCCGCAGCATACACTGGGGCTGAGTATCGCTCACTGGAATCCGCAGCATACACTAGGGCTGAGTATCACTCACTGGAATCCGCAGCATACACTAGGGCTGAGTGTCGCTCACTGGAATCCGCAGCATACACTAGGGATGAGTATCGCTCACTGGAATCCGCAGCATACACTAGGGCTGAGTATCGCTCACTGGAATCCGCAGCATACACTAGGGCTGAGTATCGCTCACTGGAATCCGCAGCATACACTCGGGCTGAGTATCGCTCACTGGAATCCGCAGCATACACTAGTGCTGAGTATCGCTCACTGGAATCCGCAGCATACACTAGGGCTGAGTATCGCTCACTGGAATCCGCAGCATACACTAGTGCTGAGTATCGCTCACTGGAATCCGCAGCATACACTAGGGCTGAGTATCGCTCACTGGAATCCGCAGCATACACTCGGGCTGAGTATCGCTCACTGGAATCCGCAGCATACACTAGTGCTGAGTATCGCTCACTGGAATCCGCAGCATACACTAGGGCTGAGTATCGCTCACTGGAATCCGCAGCATACACTAGGGCTGAGTATCACTCACTGGAATACGCAGCATACACTAGGGCTGAGTATCGCTCACTGGAATCCGCAGCATACACTAGGGCTGAGTATCACTCACTGGAATACGCAGCATACACTAGGGCTGAGTATCACTCAATGGAATACGCAGCATACACTAGGGCTGAGTATCTCTCACTGGAATCCGCAGCATACACTAGGGATGAGTATCGCTCACTGGAATCCGCAGCATACACTAGGGCTGAGTATCGCTCACTGGAATCCGCAGCATACACTAGGGCTGAGTATCGCTCACTGGAATCCGCAGCATACACTAGGGCAGAGTATCGCTCACTGGAATCCGCAGCATACACTAGTGCTGAGTATCGCTCACTGGAATCCGCAGCATACACTAGGGCAGAGTATCGCTCACTGGAATCCGCAGCATACACTAGGGCAGAGTATCGCTCACTGGAATCCGCAGCATACACTAGGGCTGAGTATCGCTCACTGGAATCCGCAGCATACACTAGGGCTGAGTATCGCTCACTGGAATCCGCAGCATACACTAGGGCTGAGTATCGCTCACTGGAATCCGCATCATACACTAGGGCTGAGTATCGCTCACTGGAATCCGCAGCATACACTAGGGCAGAGTATCGCTCACTGGAATCCGCATCATACACTAGGGCTGAGTATCGCTCACTGGAATCCGCAGCATACACTAGGGCAGAGTTTTGCTCACTGGAATCCGCAGCATACACTAGTGCTGAGTATCGCTCACTGGAATCCACAGCATACACTAGGGCTAAGTATCGCTCACTGGAATCCGCATCATACACTAGGGCTGAGTATCGCTCACTGGAATCCGCAGCATACACTAGGGCAGAGTTTCGCTCACTGGAATCCGCAGCATACACTAGTGCTGAGTATCGCTCACTGGAATCCGCAGCATACACTAGTGCTGAGTATCGCTCACTGGAATCCACAGCATACACTAGGGCTAAGTATCGCTCACTGGAATCCGCAGCATACACTAGGGCTGAGTATCGCTCACTGGAATCCGCAGCATACACTAGGGCTGAGTATCACTCACTGGAATCCGCAGCATACACTAGGGCTGAGTATCGCTCACTGGAATCAGCAGCATACACAAGGGCTGAGTATCGCTCACTGGAATCCGCAGCATACACTAGGGCAGAGTATCGCTCACTGGAATCCGCAGCATACACTAGTGCTGAGTATCGCTCACTGGAATCCGCAGCATACACTAGGGCTGAGTATCGCTCACTGGAATCCGCATCATACACTAGGGCTGAGTGTCGCTCACTGGAATCCGCAGCATACACTAGGGCAGAGTATCGCTCACTGGAATCCGCATCATACACTAGGGCTGAGTATCGCTCACTGGAATCCGCAGCATACACTAGTGCTGAGTATCGCTCACTGGAATCCGCAGCATACACTAGTGCTGAGTATCGCTCACTGGAATCCGCATCATACACTAGTGCTGAGTATCGCTCACTGGAATCCGCAGCATACACTAGGGCAGAGTTTCGCTCACTGGAATCCGCAGCATACACTAGTGCTGAGTATCGCTCACTGGAATCCGCATCATACACTAGGGCTGAGTATCGCTCACTGGAATCCACAGCATACACTAGGGCTAAGTATCGCTCACTGGAATCCGCATCATACACTAGGGCTGAGTATCGCTCACTGGAATCCGCAGCATACACTAGGGCAGAGTTTCGCTCACTGGAATCCGCAGCATACACTAGTGCTGAGTATCGCTCATTGGAATCCGCATCATACACTAAAGCTGAGTATCGCTCACTGGAATCCGCAGCATACACTAGGGCTGAGTATCACTCACTGGAATCCGCAGCAAACACTAGGGCTGAGTATCTCTCACTGGAATCCGCAGCAAACACTAGGGCTGAGTATCGCTCACTGGAATCCGCAGCATACACTAGGGCTGAGTATCGCTCACTGGAATCCGCAGCATACACTAGGGCTGAGTGTCGCTCACTGGAATCCGCAGCATACACTTGGGCTGAGTATCGCTCACTGGAATCCGCAGCATACACTAGGGCTGAGTGTCGCTCACTGGAATCAGCAGCATACACTAGGGCTGAGTATCGCTCACTGGAATCCGCAGCATACACTAGGGCTGAGTATGGCTCACTGGAATCCGCAGCATACACTAGGGCTGAGTATCGCTCACTGGAATCCGCAGCATACACTAGGGCAGAGTATCGCTCACTGGAATACGCAGCATACACTAGGGCTGAGTATCGCTCACTGGAATCAGCAGCATACACTAGGGCTGAGTATCGCTCACTGGAATCCGCAGCATACACTAGGGCTGAGTATCGCTCACTGGAATCCGCAGCATACACTAGGGCTGAGTATCGCTCACTGGAATCCGCAGCATACACTAGGGCTGAGTATCGCTCACTGGAATCCGCAGCATACACTAGGGCTGATTATCGCTCACTGGAATCCGCAGCATACACTAGGGCTGAGTATCGCTCACTGGAATCCGCAGCATACACTAGGGCTGAGTATCGCTCACTGGAATCCGCAGCATACACTAGGGCTGAGTATCGCTCACTGGAATCCGCAGCATACACGGGGGCTGAGTATCGCTCACTGGAATCCGCATCAAACACTAGGGCTGAGTATCGCTCACTGGAATCCGCAGCATACACTGGGGCTGAGTATCGCTCACTGGAATCCGCAGCATACACTCGGGCTGAGTATCGCTCACTGGAATCCGCAGCATACACTAGTGCTGAGTATCGCTCACTGGAATCCGCAGCATACACTAGGGCTGAGTATCACTCAATGGAATACGCAGCATACACTAGGGCTGAGTATCTCTCACTGGAATCCGCAGCATACACTAGGGATGAGTATCGCTCACTGGAATCCGCAGCATACACTAGGGCTGAGTATCGCTCACTGGAATCCGCAGCATACACTAGGGCTGAGTATCGCTCACTGGAATCCGCAGCATACACTAGGGCAGAGTATCGCTCACTGGAATCCGCAGCATACACTAGTGCTGAGTATCGCTCACTGGAATCCGCAGCATACACTAGGGCAGAGTATCGCTCACTGGAATCCGCAGCATACACTAGGGCTGAGTATCGCTCACTGGAATCCGCAGCATACACTAGGGCTGAGTATCGCTCACTGGAATCCGCAGCATACACTAGGGCTGAGTATCGCTCACTGGAATCCGCAGCATACACTAGGGCTGAGTATCGCTCACTGGAATCCGCATCATACACTAGGGCTGAGTGTCGCTCACTGGAATCCGCAGCATACACTAGGGCAGAGTATCGCTCGCTGGAATCCGCAGCATACACTAGGGCTGAGTATCGCTCACTGGAATCCGCAGCATACACTAGGGCAGAGTTTTGCTCACTGGAATCCGCAGCATACACTAGTGCTGAGTATCGCTCACTGGAATCCACAGCATACACTAGGGCTAAGTATCGCTCACTGGAATCCGCATCATACACTAGGGCTGAGTATCGCTCACTGGAATCCGCAGCATACACTAGGGCAGAGTTTCGCTCACTGGAATCCGCAGCATACACTAGTGCTGAGTATCGCTCACTGGAATCCGCAGCATACACTAGTGCTGAGTATCGCTCACTGGAATCCACAGCATACACTAGGGCTTAGTATCGCTCACTGGAATCCGCAGCATACACTAGGGCTGAGTATCGCTCACTGGAATCCGCAGCATACACTAGGGCTGAGTATCACTCACTGGAATCCGCAGCATACACTAGGGCTGAGTATCGCTCACTGGAATCCGCAGCATACACTAGGGCTGAGTATCGCTCACTGGAATCCGCAGCATACACTAGGGCAGAGTATCGCTCACTGGAATCCGCAGCATACACTAGTGCTGAGTATCGCTCACTGGAATCCGCAGCATACACTAGGGCTGAGTATCGCTCACTGGAATCCGCAGCATACACTAGGGCTGAGTGTCGCTCACTGGAATCCGCAGCATACACTAGGGCAGAGTATCGCTCACTGGAATCCGCATCATACACTAGGGCTGAGTATCGCTCACTGGAATCCGCAGCATACACTAGTGCTGAGTATCGCTCACTGGAATCCGCAGCATACACTAGTGCTGAGTATCGCTCACTGGAATCCGCATCATACACTAGTGCTGAGTATCGCTCACTGGAATCCGCAGCATACACTAGGGCAGAGTTTCGCTCACTGGAATCCGCAGCATACACTAGGGCTGAGTATCGCTCACTGGAATCCGCAGCATACACTAGGGCTGAGTATCGCTCACTGGAATCCACAGCATACACTAACGCTGAGTATCGCTCACTGGAATCCGCAGCATACACTAGGGCTGAGTATCACTCACTGGAATCCGCAGCAAACACTAGGGCTGAGTATCTCTCACTGGAATCCGCAGCAAACACTAGGGCTGAGTATCGCTCACTGGAATCCGCAGCATACACTAGGGCTGAGTATCGCTCACTGGAATCCGCAGCATACACTAAAGCTGAGTGTCGCTCACTGGAATCCGCAGCATACACTTGGGCTGAGTATCGCTCACTGGAATCCGCAGCATACACTAGGGCTGAGTGTCGCTCACTGGAATCAGCAGCATACACTAGGGCTGAGTATCGCTCACTGGAATCCGCAGCATACACTAGGGCTGAGTATCGCTCACTGGAATCCGCAGCATACACTAGGGCTGAGTATCGCTCACTGGAATCCGCAGCATACACTAGGGCAGAGTATCGCTCACTGGAATACGCAGCATACACTAGGGCTGAGTATCGCTCACTGGAATCAGCAGCATACACTAGGGCTGAGTATCGCTCACTGGAATCCGCAGCATACACTAGGGCTGAGTATCGCTCACTGGAATCCGCAGCATACACTAGGGCTGAGTATCGCTCACTGGAATCCGCAGCATACACTAGGGCTGAGTATCGCTCACTGGAATCTGCAGCATACACTAGGGCTGATTATCGCTCACTGGAATCCGCAGCATACACTAGGGCTGAGTATCGCTCACTGGAATCCGCAGCATACACTAGGGCTGAGTATCGCTCACTGGAATCAGCAGCATACACTAGGGCTGAGTATCGCTCACTGGAATCCGCAGCATACACTAGGGCTGAGTATCGCTCACTGGAATCCGCAGCATACACTAGGGCTGAGTATCGCTCACTGGAATCCGCAGCATACACTAGGGCTGAGTATCGCTCACTGGAATCTGCAGCATACACTAGGGCTGAGTGTCGCTCACTGGAATCAGCAGCATACACTAGGGCTGAGTATCGCTCACTGGAATCCGCAGCATACACTAGGGCTGAGTATGGCTCACTGGAATCCGCAGCATACACTAGGGCTGAGTATCGCTCACTGGAATCCGCAGCATACACTAGGGCAGAGTATCGCTCACTGGAATACGCAGCATACACTAGGGCTGAGTATCGCTCACTGGAATCAGCAGCATACACTAGGGCTGAGTATCGCTCACTGGAATCCGCAGCATACACTAGGGCTGAGTATCGCTCACTGGAATCCGCAGCATACACTAGGGCTGAGTATCGCTCACTGGAATCCGCAGCATACACTAGGGCTGAGTATCGCTCACTGGAATCTGCAGCATACACTAGGGCTGATTATCGCTCACTGGAATCCGCAGCATACACTAGGGCTGAGTATCGCTCACTGGAATCCGCAGCATACACTAGGGCTGAGTATCGCTCACTGGAATCCGCAGCATACACTAGGGCTGAGTATCGCTCACTGGAATCCGCAGCATACACTGGGGCTGAGTATCGCTCACTGGAATCCGCATCAAACACTAGGGCTGAGTATCGCTCACTGGAATCCGCAGCATACACTGGGGCTGAGTATCGCTCACTGGAATCCGCAGCATACACTCGGGCTGAGTATCGCTCACTGGAATCCGCAGCATACACTAGTGCTGAGTATCGCTCACTGGAATCCGCAGCATACACTAGGGCTGAGTATCACTCAATGGAATACGCAGCATACACTAGGGCTGAGTATCTCTCACTGGAATCCGCAGCATACACTAGGGCTGAGTATCGCTCACTGGAATCCGCAGCATACACTAGGGCTGAGTATCGCTCACTGGAATCCGCAGCATACACTAGGGCTGAGTATCGCTCACTGGAATCCGCAGCATACACTAGGGCAGAGTATCGCTCACTGGAATCCGCAGCATACACTAGTGCTGAGTATCGCTCACTGGAATCCGCAGCATACACTAGGGCAGAGTATCGCTCACTGGAATCCGCAGCATACACTAGGGCAGAGTATCGCTCACTGGAATCCGCAGCATACACTAGGGCTGAGTATCGCTCACTGGAATCCGCAGCATACACTAGGGCTGAGTATCGCTCACTGGAATCCGCAGCATACACTAGTGCTGAGTATCGCTCACTGGAATCCGCATCATACACTAGGGCTGAGTGTCGCTCACTGGAATCCGCAGCATACACTAGGGCAGAGTATCGCTCGCTGGAATCCGCAGCATACACTAGGGCTGAGTATCGCTCACTGGAATCCGCAGCATACACTAGGGCAGAGTTTTGCTCACTGGAATCCGCAGCATACACTAGTGCTGAGTATCGCTCACTGGAATCCACAGCATACACTAGGGCTAAGTATCGCTCACTGGAATCCGCATCATACACTAGGGCTGAGTATCGCTCACTGGAATCCGCAGCATACACTAGGGCAGAGTTTCGCTCACTGGAATCCGCAGCATACACTAGTGCTGAGTATCGCTCACTGGAATCCGCAGCATACACTAGTGCTGAGTATCGCTCACTGGAATCCACAGCATACACTAGGGCTAAGTATCGCTCACTGGAATCCGCAGCATACACTAGGGCTGAGTATCGCTCACTGGAATCCGCAGCATACACTAGGGCTGAGTATCGCTCACTGGAATCCGCAGCATACACTAGGGCTGAGTATCGCTCACTGGAATCCGCAGCATACACTAGGGCTGAGTATCGCTCACTGGAATCCGCAGCATACACTAGGGCAGAGTATCGCTCACTGGAATCCGCAGCATACACTAGTGCTGAGTATCGCTCACTGGAATCCGCAGCATACACTAGGGCTGAGTATCGCTCACTGGAATCCGCAGCATACACTAGGGCTGAGTGTCGCTCACTGGAATCCGCAGCATACACTAGGGCAGAGTATCGCTCACTGGAATCCGCATCATACACTAGGGCTGAGTATCGCTCACTGGAATCCGCAGCATACACTAGTGCTGAGTATCGCTCACTGGAATCCGCAGCATACACTAGTGCTGAGTATCGCTCACTGGAATCCGCATCATACACTAGTGCTGAGTATCGCTCACTGGAATCCGCAGCATACACTAGGGCAGAGTTTCGCTCACTGGAATCCGCAGCATACACTAGTGCTGAGTATCGCTCACTGGAATCCGCATCATACACTAGGGCTGAGTATCGCTCACTGGAATCCACAGCATACACTAAAGCTGAGTATCGCTCACTGGAATCCGCAGCATACACTAGGGCTGAGTATCACTCACTGGAATCCGCAGCAAACACTAGGGCTGAGTATCTCTCACTGGAATCCGCAGCAAACACTAGGGCTGAGTATCGCTCACTGGAATCCGCAGCATACACTAGGGCTGAGTATCGCTCACTGGAATCCGCAGCATACACTAAAGCTGAGTGTCGCTCACTGGAATCCGCAGCATACACTTGGGCTGAGTATCGCTCACTGGAATCCGCAGCATACACTAGGGCTGAGTGTCGCTCACTGGAATCAGCAGCATACACTAGGGCTGAGTATCGCTCACTGGAATCCGCAGCATACACTAGGGCTGAGTATGGCTCACTGGAATCCGCAGCATACACTAGGGCTGAGTATCGCTCACTGGAATCCGCAGCATACACTAGGGCAGAGTATCGCTCACTGGAATACGCAGCATACACTAGGGCTGAGTATCGCTCACTGGAATCAGCAGCATACACTAGGGCTGAGTATCGCTCACTGGAATCCGCAGCATACACTAGGGCTGAGTATCGCTCACTGGAATCCGCAGCATACACTAGGGCTGAGTATCGCTCACTGGAATCCGCAGCATACACTAGGGCTGAGTATCGCTCACTGGAATCTGCAGCATACACTAGGGCTGATTATCGCTCACTGGAATCCGCAGCATACACTAGGGCTGAGTATCGCTCACTGGAATCCGCAGCATACACTAGGGCTGAGTATCGCTCACTGGAATCCGCAGCATACACTAGGGCAGAGTTTCGCTCACTGGAATCCGCAGCATACACTAGGGCTGAGTATCGCTCACTGGAATCCGCAGCATACACTAGGGCTGAGTATCGCTCACTGGAATCCGCAGCATACACTAGGGCTGAGTGTCGCTCACTGGAATCCGCAGCATACACTAGGGCTGAGTATCGCTCACTGGAATCCGCAGCATACACTAGGGCAGAGTATCGCTCACTGGAATCCGCAGCATACACTAGTGCTGAGTATCGCTCACTGGAATCCGCAGCATACACTAGGGCAGAGTATCGCTCACTGGAATCCGCAGCATACACTAGGGCTGAGTATCGCTCACTGGAATCCGCAGCATACACTAGGGCTGAGTGTCGCTCACTGGAATCCGCAGCATACACTCGGGCTGAGTATCGCTCACTGGAATCCGCAGCATACACTAGGGCTGAGTGTCGCTCACTGGAATCAGCAGCATACACTAGGGCTGAGTATCGCTCACTGGAATCCGCAGCATACACTAGGGCTGAGTATGGCTCACTGGAATCCGCAGCATACACTAGGGCTGAGTATCGCTCACTGGAATCCGCAGCATACACTAGGGCAGAGTATCGCTCACTGGAATACGCAGCATACACTAGGGCTGAGTATCGCTCACTGGAATCAGCAGCATACACTAGGGCTGAGTATCGCTCACTGGAATCCGCAGCATACACTAGGGCTGAGTATCGCTCACTGGAATCCGCAGCATACACTAGGGCTGAGTATCGCTCACTGGAATCTGCAGCATACACTAGGGCTGATTATCGCTCACTGGAATCCGCAGCATACACTAGGGCTGATTATCGCTCACTGGAATCCGCATCATACACTAGGGCTGAGTATCGCTCACTGGAATCCGCAGCATACACTAGGGCTGAGTATCGCTCACTGGAATCCGCAGCATACACTAGGGCAGAGTATCGCTCACTGGAATCCGCAGCATACACTAGGGCTGAGTATCGCTCACTGGAATCCGCAGCATACACTAGGGCTGAGTATCGCTCACTGGAATCCGCAGCATACACTAGGGCTGAGTGTCGCTCACTGGAATCCGCAGCATACACTAGGGCTGAGTATCGCTCACTGGAATCCGCAGCATACACTAGGGCAGAGTATCGCTCACTGGAATCTGCAGCATACACTAGTGCTGAGTATCGCTCACTGGAATCCGCAGCATACACTAGGGCAGAGTATCGCTCACTGGAATCCGCATCATACACTAGTGCTGAGTATCGCTCACTGGAATCCGCATCATACACTAGGGCTGAGTATCGCTCACTGGAATCCGCAGCATACACTAGGGCAGAGTATCGCTCACTGGAATCAGCAGCATACACTAGGGCTGAGTATCGCTCACTGGAATCTGCAGCATACACTAGGGCTGAGTATCGCTCACTGGAATCCGCAGCATACACTAGGGCTGAGTATCGCTCACTGGAATCCGTAGCATACACTAGGGCTGAGTATCCCTCACTGGAATCCGCAGCATACACTAGGGCTGAGTATCGCTCACTGGAATCCGCAGCATACACTAGGGCTGAGTATCGCTCACTGGAATCCGCAGCATACACTAGTGCTGAGTATCGCTCACTGGAATCCGCAGCATACACTAGGGCTGAGTGTCGCTCACTGGAATCCGCAGCATACACTAGGGCTGAGTATCGCTCACTGGAATCCGCAGCATACACTAGGGCAGAGTTTCGCTCACTGGAATCCGCAGCATACACTAGTGCTGAGTATCGCTCATTGGAATCCGCATCATACACTAAAGCTGAGTATCGCTCACTGGAATCCGCAGCATACACTAGGGCTGAGTATCACTCACTGGAATCCGCAGCAAACACTAGGGCTGAGTATCTCTCACTGGAATCCGCAGCAAACACTAGGGCTGAGTATCGCTCACTGGAATCCGCAGCATACACTAGGGCTGAGTATCGCTCACTGGAATCCGCAGCATACACTAGGGCTGAGTGTCGCTCACTGGAATCCGCAGCATACACTTGGGCTGAGTATCGCTCACTGGAATCCGCAGCATGCACTAGGGCTGAGTGTCGCTCACTGGAATCAGCAGCATACACTAGGGCTGAGTATCGCTCACTGGAATCCGCAGCATACACTAGGGCTGAGTATGGCTCACTGGAATCCGCAGCATACACTAGGGCTGAGTATCGCTCACTGGAATCCGCAGCATACACTAGGGCTGAGTATCGCTCACTGGAATCCGCAGCATACACTAGGGCTGAGTATCGCTCACTGGAATCCGCAGCATACACTAGGGCTGAGTATCCCTCACTGGAATCCGCAGCATACACTAGGGCTGAGTATCGCTCACTGGAATCCGCAGCATACACTAGGGCTGAGTGTCGCTCACTGGAATCCGCAGCATACACTCGGGCTGAGTATCGCTCACTGGAATCCGCAGCATACACTAGGGCAGAGTATCGCTCACTGGAACCCGCATCATACACTAGTGCTGAGTATCGCTCACTGGAATCCGCATCATACACTAGGGCTGAGTATCGCTCACTGGAATCCGCAGCATACACTAGGGCAGAGTATCACTCACTGGAATCCGCAGCATACACTAGGGCTGAGTATCGCTCACTGGAATCTGCAGCATACACTAGGGCTGAGTATCGCTCACTGGAATCCGCAGCATACACTAGGGCTGAGTATCGCTCACTGGAATCCGCAGCATACACTAGGGCTGAGTATCCCTCACTGGAATCCGCAGCATACACTAGGGCTGAGTATCGCTCACTGGAATCCGCAGCATACACTAGGGCTGAGTATCGCTCACTGGAATCCGCAGCATACACTAGTGCTGAGTATCGCTCACTGGAATCCGCAGCATACACTAGGGCTGAGTGTCGCTCACTGGAATCCGCAGCATACACTAGGGCTGAGTATCGCTCACTGGAATCCGCAGCATACACTAGGGCTGAGTATCACTCACTGGAATCCGCAGCAAACACTAGGGCTGAGTATCGCTCACTGGAATCTGCAGCATACACTAGGGCTGATTATCGCTCACTGGAATCCGCAGCATACACTAGGGCTGAGTATCGCTCACTGGAATCCGCAGCATACACTAGGGCAGAGTATCGCTCACTGGAATCCGCAGCATACACTAGGGCAGAGTATCGCTCACTGGAATCCGCAGCATACACTAGGGCTGAGTATCGCTCACTGGAATCCGCAGCATACACTAGGGCAGAGTATCGCTCACTGGAATCCGCAGCATACACTAGGGCTGAGTATCGCTCACTGGAATCCGCAGCATACACTAGGGCAGAGTATCGCTCACTGGAATCCGCAGCATACACTAGGGCTGAGTATCGCTCACTGGAATCCGCAGCATACACTAGGGCTGAGTATCGCTCACTGGAATCCGCAGCATACACTAGGGCTGAGTGTCGCTCACTGGAATCCGCAGCATACACTAGGGCTGAGTATCGCTCACTGGAATCCGCAGCATACACTAGGGCTGAGTATCGCTCACTGGAATCTGCAGCATACACTAGTGCTGAGTATCGCTCACTGGAATCCGCAGCATACACTAGGGCAGAGTATCGCTCACTGGAATCCGCATCATACACTAGGGCTGAGTATCGCTCACTGGAATCCGCAGCATACACTAGGGCAGAGTATCACTCACTGGAATCAGCAGCATACACTAGGGCTGAGTATCGCTCACTGGAATCTGCAGCATACACTAGGGCTGAGTATCGCTCACTGGAATCCGCAGCATACACTAGGGCTGAGTATCGCTCACTGGAATCCGCAGCATACACTAGGGCTGAGTATCCCTCACTGGAATCCGCAGCATACACTAGGGCTGAGTATCGCTCACTGGAATCCGCAGCATACACTAGGGCTGAGTATCGCTCACTGGAATCCGCAGCATACACTAGTGCTGAGTATCGCTCACTGGAATCCGCAGCATACACTAGGGCTGAGTGTCGCTCACTGGAATCCGCAGCATACACTAGGGCTGAGTATCGCTCACTGGAATCCGCAGCATACACTAGGGCTGAGTATCACTCACTGGAATCCGCAGCAAACACTAGGGCTGAGTATCGCTCACTGGAATCTGCAGCATACACTAGGGCTGATTATCGCTCACTGGAATCCGCAGCATACACTAGGGCTGAGTATCGCTCACTGGAATCCGCAGCATACACTAGGGCAGAGTATCGCTCACTGGAATCCGCAGCATACACTAGGGCAGAGTATCGCTCACTGGAATCAGCAGCATACACTAGGGCTGAGTATCGCTCACTGGAATCCGCAGCATACACTAGGGCAGAGTATCACTCACTGGAATCCGCAGCATACACTAGGGCTGAGTATCGCTCACTGGAATCCGCAGCATACACTAGGGCTGAGTATCGCTCACTGGAATCCGCAGCATACACTAGGGCAGAGTATCGCTCACTGGAATCCGCAGCATACACTAGGGCTGAGTATCGCTCACTGGAATCCGCAGCATACACTAGGGCAGAGTATCGCTCACTGGAATCCGCAGCATACACTAGGGCTGAGTATCGCTCACTGGAATCCGCAGCATACACTAGGGCAGAGTATCGCTCACTGGAATCCGCAGCATACACTAGGGCTGAGTATCGCTCACTGGAATCCGCAGCATACACTAGGGCTGAGTATCGCTCACTGGAATCCGCAGCATACACTAGGGCTGAGTGTCGCTCACTGGAATCCGCAGCATACACTAGGGCTGAGTATCGCTCACTGGAATCCGCAGCATACACTAGGGCAGAGTATCGCTCACTGGAATCTGCAGCATACACTAGTGCTGAGTATCGCTCACTGGAATCCGCAGCATACACTAGGGCAGAGTATCGCTCACTGGAATCCGCATCATACACTAGTGCTGAGTATCGCTCACTGGAATCCGCAGCATACACTAGGGCTGAGTATCGCTCACTGGAATCCGCAGCATACACTAGGGCAGAGTATCGCTCACTGGAATCAGCAGCATACACTAGGGCTGAGTATCGCTCACTGGAATCTGCAGCATACACTAGGGCTGAGTATCGCTCACTGGAATCCGCAGCATACACTAGGGCTGAGTATCGCTCACTGGAATCCGCAGCATACACTAGGGCTGAGTATCGCTCACTGGAATACGCAGCATACACTAGGGCTGAGTATCGCTCACTGGAATCCGCAGCATACACTGGGGCTGAGTATCGCTCACTGGAATCCGCAGCATACACTAGGGCTGAGTATCGCTCACTGGAATCCGCAGCATACACTAGGGCTGAGTATCACTCACTGGAATCCGCAGCAAACACTAGGGCTGAGTATCGCTAACTGGAATCTGCAGCATACACTAGGGCTGAGTATCGCTCACTGGAATCCGCAGCATACACTAGGGCAGAGTATCGCTCACTGGAATCCGCAGCATACACTAGGGCTGAGTATCGCTCACTGGAATCTGCAGCATACACTAGGGCTGATTATCGCTCACTGGAATCCGCAGCATACACTAGGGCAGAGTATCGCTCACTGGAATCCGCAGCATACACTAGGGCTGAGTATCGCTCACTGGAATCCGCAGCATACACTAGGGCTGAGTATCGCTCACTGGAATCCGCAGCATACACTAGGGCTGAGTATCGCTCACTGGAATCCGCAGCATACACTGGGGCTGAGTATCGCTCACTGGAATCCGCAGCATACACTAGGGCAGAGTATCACTCACTGGAATCCGCAGCATACACTAGGGCTGAGTAACATTCATCTGGGAGCTGCAGTATACAGAGTTGCAACCTACGCTAGGACTAAGTATGATTCACTGGGGTGCAGCTGCATATAGTATATAAGTCTGATCAATAACTGTGGCCATTTAAAGAAAGTGATCTACGATCATGTAAATATGTAACAACCCAATAACATTAGTAGCTATGTACTGTAGCGATGTCAGCAATGAGCATTAGTATTCTTTGAGAAAATCTTAGTTTTAGCAGACTTGTCTGCAGCATCCCCTTCCTCCATGATAGATACCATAATCATTGCCCGTCAGACTAAGCTATCAGGAACTGTTGAGGACAGACACAAAGGAACATTATATCCAAAGCAACGTCTTCAAAAATTAAGATTTTCTCTAAAACTATCTTCATGCACATGTCTTACATGGAGATAAATGTTGTAAGCTTGTCACAAGCTGAAGTTTTTCTTGCACTACAGTGGACCATACAAAAGAGTTTACTATTATTATTATATAAATTAAAAATGCAAGTATTATTTGAAACACTAGTAACTTGCCCATCATAAATGAAGGTATCATATGTTATGTTCAATTTTCTGTTCTGTCTCTGTGTGCTCTCTCACTCTGTATGTGTGTCCCCTCTCTCTGTGTGCGCTCTCTCTCTCTGTGCCCTCTCTGTGTGCTCTGTCTCCATCTCCTCTCTCTCCCTCCCCCTCTCTCATCCTCCCTCTCGCTCTCTGCCTCCTCTCTCTCCCCCTTCCTTACCCTATGCTTCTATCCCTCTATCCCCCTGTCTCCCCCCTCTCAGTGACCCAACACTGCCGCGCATGTGCATATACAACGCAACTGTGCATACGACATGCATTCACAGTTGCGCAATTCGCCAAGATTTAGGGTTGGCAGCTTGTGAGTAACGCCTGCGCAGAACGTATCTTGCAGGCGTTACTCACAACTGAAAACTATTATAGTGGATTGTAATTAAAAGTTGCAGACTAATTATTGCAACAAGAGCCACTGCTGACACAAAATGAGTGCTACAAATGCAATGAGCAGTAAACCAATCTATTTTATTGCTCATTCTCTATGCATAGACATAGCAATAAGGCAAATTGATTTGACGATTTTCTAGAATGGTGAATCATAGCGTCTCCATTGTAGTTTGGAGAAACGCCACGTGTTTGAGACGCGAGGTAAATTTGAAAGGTTTATAGAAATTCTCTTTTATATGAAACTAAGAACTTGGGTGTCCAGTTAATGCTTTATATGATTATATTTTTTCCATTAATCTGCGCCAAGAGTGAAAGTGACAGAGTGAACAGCCTCTCGGTCAGATTAATTCTGCAAACATTTGAGGTCAGAGCATCACCCGTCCTACTCTGAGTAAAACAAATAAACATGGGATAGGACGCACTGTTTGCTGAGTTTATTCTTCTCAGTTGTGGGATACCAGTGTTATTCTTGGCTCTCAAGAATTTAAACTCTGTAGATTCTTTGCTCAAAAAATGTGCTTTCTTTTATAAATTGCCTTTAATTTGCTTTTTTTTTCATCTTAGTTTCAGACTTTCCATGAATTTTCATTGTTACAGATCTGTTGGTACCCCAGATATTTACCAAATAGCAGTAATTTAGTTAAACTGCATATTTGTGAAGTGTGCAACAAACTTACAACATTATCACTTGTGTAAGTCATGGGCATCAAATAATGTTCTTAATTGTAGTGGACTGCCAGTGCATAGAAGGTGCCATGATAGTCATACTTCCTGTTCAAGGAATGAGGGGGTGCTTACAGCGTAGGGTAAGCATGGCTTGCAAATATATTTGCAAGCTGCATCTACTATTGGAAGGTGGGGATAGGTGTCCTGTGCTCTACTCTTATCTGAATCAACCAATGAATCAACAAATTACCATCCCTCTTTGTTCTACTCTTGAATAGATAACACACCTAGGGCCTCATTCAATTGCGATTTGGCCAATTGAATAGGGCTCTAAATAAGCACATAGCATTTTTTTTTTAAGAAGTTTTTAGTTATTGAAAACCTTGTTTTTGGATAGATGATTACTAACTAAAATCTTCTTTAAAAAAATATGTTATGTGCTTATTTACACCCCTATTCAATTGGCCAAATCGCAATTGAATGAGGGCCCTAGTCTCCAATCCAGCATGAAGTGTTGAAGACACATTTAGCATCTACCAAAATAATAATTTTACCTATAAATACTTTTATTCCCATATATTCTTTATACAGCTGGTAAAGTTATTACTTTGCCACAAACTTCACAAATATGTGACGTATTTCCTAGTCTACGGTGATCCTACAAGACCAGTAAAAGTACTTTTGCTATATATGTAGGGGTATTTATTGTGTTACAGCATGTTTTCGTTTTCTAAATGGCAGAATAAATTGATTCAAATGTTTAATCACTCTGAGGGACTTGCCACTGTCAGCCAATGAGCAGTAATATAGCTGCATGAGTCATACTTCTCTGCCAATTAAATCTAGTCTCATGTATTCTCTGTTAGTTTCAATGAAGTTTAAACAGGTTTTATTTAAATGAACTCTGTAATTTTTTAAGGTTATTCTTAAAAAGCATGAACAACTGGCTGTACATTGTGTTAGCCATTTTATTTCTAAAAAAAATAATATTATTTTTGCTGCATTTTTTGCGAAATAAACAGCTCTTGAGTGCCAATTAGCTGCTTTGATGTGCTAATTAGAACCAGTCTCAGCTTGTCTGTCCTTGTGATTATCATAACAATGACCCCCAATGTTTTCATCCAGTTAGAAGCCCTCCCCCATCATTACCAAGTAATCTGAACGGTAAATTAGCATACTGACTCACACAGTCCAGCGATAATATAAATTATGGTCCTTTTTTTAAAAATAAATTTAGGAATTTTTACTATTTTGCAATGTTTCTCTCTCCTCTCATCACTCAGATCACGACACATGTGAGACTGGAGAGCATTGAGCTTTGACTCTCCATATTCAAGATTATAATGCACACTAGCGAATTGCCCGTCATAAAATTGTAAGGCAGGTAATGCTGTTTGCCACACAATGTAAGGCTTTTGGTCCTCTGAGTACCTTTGGCGCTCATTGCGAGCCTCTCCCCTCGTGTACTTTTGCTCGTCTGAGCACCTTCGGTGCTCATTGCAAGCCAAGCGCTGAGCGCCTTCTGCACTCATTGCGAGCCTTTCCCCTCATTTACTTTTGCTCCTCTGAGCACCCTGTGTGCTCATTGCGAGCCTCTCCTTTACTTTTTGTATTTTTTATATATATATTTTTTTATAATTAATTAATTAATTCAATATTAAATTAATATACTTTACCTGTTTCTAATTATTATATCCAGCAATCAATATCCTGAAGAGCTAACAATCGCTGTTGTTTTTTCTGCAGCATACAATGTACATTTGGACTGTTACTCACCTGAGGAGAAAGTGTAAGCAATGCGGCAAGTGTGCTATGTAAATAGGCTGCGTGCGCGAGGCCAAACCGTGTGTTTAGTTGGGTAGAGTGGCTCTCAAGCATTTTCCGTCCCTCCTAATAGTATATTTTGAACCTTGTATGTTCCTGAGTAAAATTCTTATGTGCCTGGCGGTGTTTTGCGTGGTTAGGGGTCGTGTAGCCTTGTTTTAGTTTTTTTGGACCCCATTTTTTTTTCCGGCACTTAGACGATTTTCGAGTACCGGTTTAAATTTGCGTGCAAACTCACTCCCAGACGTCGTGACTGTCCCCTTGTGCTGTGTGTGATGTTTTTTTATGTTTTTTTCTTCCTTGTGTTTTTGTTGTTTTTGGATGTGCGCGGTTCGGCCGTTAACTTTGTATTTTTTCAACCTCATTTTTTTTTCTAAGTCCTGCGGCTCTTATTTTTTTTTTTCTAAGTCCCGCTTTCCTTTGTACAGTGTTATGGGCTACGGGTCTCGCATTGTGAATTGTATAATTGATCTGTAGGCACTCATCTCCACCATCTGCACCACTGCAGTGAGCGCCTTCTGCGCTCACTGCCTAATTCCCGCGGGTCGTAGGGATGAGTGCCTTTGGCGCTCATCTTCACCAGCGCAATGAGCGCCTTTGGTGCTCACTGCCTAAAAGTCATACTGCGTCGTAGGGTTGAGTGCCTATGGCGCTCCTTGCCTGCAACTGCGGCCCTCGCTTCGCGAGCCTGCAAGCATTAGCAACAACCCGCAATGCTCACAACTATATATGTGATAGCAAGGCCTGTTAGAAATACATGAAAATGTAAAGACTGAACATTATTCTTAGCCACTGTTTGTCGCAATCACTCTGAGCATGAGAAACAGGGAATGATAAACAATATTTAGGTCCTAACACAAAGTGATTCAAAATACAGATTAACAAAAAAATTATAAAATTCAGTGTAAATGTACTGTATGAAAATGCGGCGTTCCATTTTCTACTTTCACCTGATTATGCCTGCTGCTTTCTGAGGAGGGTATATCCTTGTAAATTAATAAGCTTTTTTCAGCTGGGTATACTTTATTAACCATCACCGCTAACCGTAATTAACTGCGGTTGACAAGATCATTACCTAAGAAGGTGATAGAACCCCTCCACCATACAGAATACAGTAAACACAATAGTATATTTTTGTTCACATGTCAATGTGTAAAAAAAAAAGTAAAAAAAAACATATTTTCTGCTTTTATATATATAATGTACATATTTTCTGTAACCTAATATTGATTCAGACATATACAGTATACACAGTGCATATGAAATGAGCAGGAACTGGAGCTGGGTCTAGCATAGCCTGGGTCCCGTGGGAATATCTACAGACAGGATGAAGTGGGAGATATAGGAGAAAAACCCAGAGACAGACAAACACACAGGATAATATATCAACTAATTAGGCAACTGAGATTGGTATCAGATACACAGGAGGAGGCAGCGCTCAGGATTTGTGTTTAATTGGTGAACTTTTGCATTCAGAAAGGACAAAAATACATAGCAGATGTCCCCAAATACCTCCCCCCTGCCAGAGCCAGACCCCTGGGAACACTGTGTACTCCTGTGGAATTAGATCTGCAAGTAAAGTCCTAAACATGGACTAATTGCTGCAACTATTAACACCTTGACTGCCAATTAGTTGTTGTTTGAAATCTGATCTATACATTATTTGAGGGATGTAATGTGTGAGGGATTTAAAAAGTAAAAAGATCCCTATTTGTCTGCTTATTATTTGTTTAAATTGTGTTTTATTTGAAAAAGTGTACATCTATCTATCTATCTATATAAATATCTATCTATCCATGTAATCTATCTATCTATCTATCTATCTATCTATCTATCTATCTATCTATCTATCTATCTATCTATCTATATAAATATCTATCTATCCATGTAATCTATCTATCTATCTATCTATCTATCTATCTATCTATCTATCTATCTATCTATCTATCTATCTATATAAATATCTATCTATCCATGTAATCTATCTATCTATCTATCTATCTATCTATCTATCTATCTATCTATCTAAATATCTATCTATCTATCTATCTATCTATCTATATAAATATCTATCTATCCATGTAATCTATCTATCTATCTATCTATCTATCTATCTATCTATCTATCTATCTATCTATCTATCTATCTATCTAAATATCTATCTATATCTCAAAGTACCCTCAAGCTATAAGACTCCTACTTTTCCATTTAACCCCTCCTTATAAATCATTCTACAGATTCATATAACCTCTACTGTTAATTTCTGTTTCTCCACATAACCTCTTCTATATTATTTTACCCTTTGTTTCAAAGGGCCCTACCTATAACTCCTGTGTCTCCCTATAACTCCTATTGCTCAGTAGGATCCCTCCCTACAACTTTTCTTACTGCTTCCAGTAAATGCTCTTATTCCTTATTATAACCATGTTAAACATGTCATTTAATTGACCGTTAGCAGCTAGTAAAATTGGCTTTGAAGGATGTTCTTAGCGTCTCTGCAGCTCTTTAAGATAAAATAGGTATATAAAAGAAGAAAATTAGATTGTTTCAGAAACAAAATGGCCTCCCTGATCATTAAAGGAATGACACAGTAATAATATAATGAGCTCTGTAAGGTCCCGCAGTGAGAGCTTTCTCTGGGGTTATTATTCTGGATCGCGGCCGTTGAAGGCTTTTCTTGGAGAGCAGTAGATATTGTTTCTGGCAGCTAGACCCCAGATCGGGCCAACATGACAGCTCTGTACAGATATGCTGTGTATTCAGCCTGTCAGGACCTTCTGAGTGTTTGTACACAAGCTTTCAGTACCTCCACGTCTGATAACATGTGAGGGTTGGAGGATCACCGTGTGAGAGAATAAATGGCTTAGTAATGAAATGTTTATCCTGAATAATTCTCCTACTACAGTAACAGTTCAGAGACTTGACCAGACCTTATAGAGCCGCAGGAAAAGTCCCCATTATGGTAAAATAGTTATCAAAAAGGTTAAAATATGTACAATTGTAAGTTATTACAAAAATCTAATTAACAAACAAAATATCCCTTGCTATTTACTATATTTTGTCTGTCACTTAGCTCAAGAGATCCTACATTGTGAATAAATGCTTCCTGGAATTAATTGAGGTAATCAAGCTTCTTCACCATGACAAGGTAAAGATCTAGAAGAGGGCTGAAGTACTTAGGTACTGATAAAAAGACCAGTATGAATGGAGGTTATCTTTTTTGAGTAACAGACAAAATATAGTAAGTTCAAAGCTGTTTTTCTATTTGGAAATGCTCTCATTTTTATGTGTACTTTACTAAAAACAGAGATTTAGAGGAATGAGCAAAACTGACCCAAAAGAAGGATTGTGAGTAAGGATGGAGGGACATTCAGAGAATGGAAAGAGATGATGGTGACTGGCCCCCAAATGAGGGAGATTCAGAGAGTGAGGGGGGAGACTAAGGAAACTGACGTCCAAAATAGGGAGATTCAGTGAGTGAGAGCGGGTTGAGAGACTGACCCCAAAACGTAGAGATTCGGGGAAGTGAGGAGGAAAAGCATGAGATTCAGGGAAGTGAAACGGATATGGGAGACTGACCCCAAAAAAGGGAGAATCCGGGGAGGGAAAGGGATGAGGGATATTGACCTCCAAAAAGGGAGATTCAGGGGAGTGAAAGGGATGCGGGAGACTGACCCCCGAATAAGGGAGATTAAGGGAGAGAGAGGGGAGACGAAGGAGACTGACCCCAAAAGAGGGAGATTCGGTGAGTGAGAGCGGGTTGAGAGACTGACCCCAAAACATATAGATTCGGGGAAGTGAGGAGGAAAAGCATCGGATTCAGGGAAGTGAAACGGATATGGGAGACTGACCCCAAAAAAGGGAGAATCCGGGGAGGGAAAGGGATTAGGGATATTGACCTCCAAAAAGGGAGATTCAGGGGACTGAAAGGGATGCGGGAGACTGACCCCCGAATAAGGGAGATTAAGGGAGAGTGGGGGGAGACGAAGGAGACTGACCCCAAAAGAGGGAGATTCAGTGAGTGAGAGCGGGTTGAGAGACTGACCCCAAAACATAGAGATTCAGGCAAGTGAGAAGGAGGAAAAGCACAAGATTCAAGGAACTGAAATGGATATGGGAGTCTGACCCCAAAAAAGGGAGAATCCAGGGAGGGAAAGGGATTAGGGATATTGACCTCCAAAAAGGGAGATTCAGGGGACTAAAAGGGATACGGGAGACTGACCACCAAATAAGGGAGATTGAGGGAGAGAGAGGGGAGACGAAGGAGACTGACCCCAAAAGAGGGAGATTCAGTGAGTGTGGGTTGAGAGACTGACCCCAAAACATAGAGATTCAGGCAAGTGAGGAGGAAAAGCACAAGATTCAAGGAAGTGAACCGGATATGGGAGACTGACCCCAAAAGAGGGAGAGTCAGGGGAGGAAAAGGGATGAGGGAGATTGAATCCAAAAGAGGGGAATTCATGCAGTGAGGATGAAGAGGGAGATTGACCCAAAAAGAAAGAGATCTATTGGTGTGAGAGACACTGACCCCAAAAGAAAGAGATCCATCAGTCTGAGAGACACTGACCCCAAAAGAGAGTGATTCATTGGTGTCAGACACTTGACCTGAGCAAGGCCCAGTTGGTATGTACGCATAAGTATTCGGACCCAACTCCCTCCTTGAATATAATGATTAGACACAAACCATTTCTTGGGATAACACACTGGCCACAAACTTACAAATTATCGATATTATCTTGCTTTATTTATGCCTCTCTTTTTTTTAAAATATATAGGGATTGGTGGGTTGGATCTATTCATGTGTATAGCTGGGGCATGATGGTGAAGCTGGTGCCAAAAGCCTACAAGTGGCTCCGCCCCCCAGCTAGCCACATCCTCTCCCATACTCCCAGGCCTGCTAGGTCATGTGGCCCCTCCTACCAACCCCAGGAGGCCTGGGCTGGCATCCAGGCCCTTCAGACTCTAATATATAAATATAGGTCCACCTCACTCACAATCACCTCACTCGTCTGGAAGGCCTTAAACTAAAATAAATAAGTCACATCCTGCAGGTCTGGAGGGGTCATATCCTGGGTCTTCTTGGTTTTGATATCTCTGTTCTTGAAGCTCTCCTACAGATAAGCAAAATGTAATAAGTCCCACGTGAGAGGAAGCTGTCTGAGGCTGCCATTCATAATACACAATAGGGGGCAGCGTTTGGACACAGGCCCCTGTTTAATTCTTGGTTTATTTGTCATCCTAATTGTAAAATAAACTTCTGTGTAAAGGGCAGAGGTCGGGGGCACTGATCAGATTTGTGGATAAATCAGACAGAGAAGTGATTCACACAGAGAGGGTCTGAGAGGGACCCCAAACTGTCCATCTAGAAATGGCAACAAGCAACACAGTATGTTTTATTCAACTAGATACCAAAAAAAATGTTAAGGATGCTCATGGTTTCTCCTCTGCACCATCATGTAGGGGAATCAATATCAAGTGTATGCGTTTGTGTCATTCAGTCGTGACTGCAACACACCATGCTGATCTACTTGGTATTCACTGCAGCCCCTTCTCCAGTGGGGCACGGCATACAGCTCCTGGTATTTCCTGCTATTCCTAGGTGGTCTCCCATCCAAGTACTGACCAGGCCCAACCATGCATGGCTTTAGGGTAGTATGACATCTTGGTTCCCTGACTAGAATCAAAAACATGTTGCAGCAGTGAGGGAACCCCCAAAATCTAGTAGAAAAGGTGAAAAAAAAATATATGAATCAGTTTTCACTGTTTGACATTTTTATAATGTTGAAGTGTTAGCTTTTACAGGACTTTTTTTTACCTGTTGTCACTGTGAGTAAAGCTGCACTGCAGGTTATGATACAGGGACAGGCTCTCAGGTCCTGAAGGGACCATAAATTATAAGCTCCCTCTTCATGCTCACATACTGTAGTACATTTCACATTATTTATAGAAATAAACTGAGATTTTTCTTTGCATTGCAGCAAACCGAATGTAATACCATTTCAGTGTGCTGAACCGGCTAATCTATGAAGTTCCACACAGTCATTAGGATGGACTGTTGAGACATAAATGGACATGGAAGGTCTCTGCATATCACTAGAAATATAATATACCTATATAATGTACTTTATGTATTTTAAGTGCTATAAAAGCTCTGTTTTTTCTGCCTAAAAAAATACACGTTTTATCTAGTTGGGTCTGACTTCTGTAGCTCATGCAGCTCATTAATACATAGACTGTGAAGTGCAGTGTTTCAAATTAGTCAGTGACCTCTCTCAAGAAGTGTGTTGCAGAATGTTGCCATGGATTGGTTACTATGAGACTGTACTTAGAAGTACACTGTGTTCATGAGCTGCAGAGGGGAGAAAATAGAACCATTGGTAAGATTTAACTGAATTATATAAAATCTCTTTAAAACAGGATAATGAGGCTGCAGGCAGGATAATCCCTTATAAAAATTGCTGCTATTACACTTCAGACCCAGATTGTTTGACAATTATCTTATCTAACAACACAAGACTCTTAGGGCCACTGTAGTCCTATATTTTAAACATACTTTGATGATGGAATATAATCAAAAATAATACAGTCTCTAATTTAATAATTGTTAATGTAATTATGCTGCAGTGGAATTTACCATTTTGGTTTCTGCTGGGAGAAGAAATTGAATGCACAGAAAGCTTCTATCTACACAGTGGGTGTATGGCAGCTAAAACTGCAAGTGCTTTTAACAGGACTCATGAAAAGCTCATGAGATTACAAAATAGCAGTCATAAAAAAGATATGGAAACACATATTAAAGAATAATTGCAATATCACACTGTAAACATTAAGATCATGTTTATTTTAGTTATTCAAAAGCATATAGAAAATAATTACACTTATATACTACTATTTCTGTAAATTAGTGCATGGCAATTAACCCTAAAAAGTCCACGGACTAACAAGATTTTCCTGGTGTGTACATGTTAGGTAGCCACAGAACCAGACATTGTGGCTGTCTTACCTGTGCCCAGGGAAATAATGAAGTCCAGGCCTGTGTTAAGAATTCAGACCTCTGTAAAAGAAAATGCCTATGGATACCCCTAACCAGAATTAACTATATTATATATAATTACTATGTGTTTGCATAGCTTAGTCGTGTCCGACTCTCTGTGACCTCATGGACCATAACACGCTATGTGGGATCCACTTGGTAATTATGGCAGAGATACTGGAGTGCGTTGCCAGTTCCTTCTCCAGTGGGCCTTAGCATACAGCTCCTAGTATTCCTAGGTGGTCTCCCATCCAAGTACTGGCTAGGCCCAACCCTGCTTAGGGTGGTGTGAATCCTGAATCCTAACCACTGAACCACCAGGGAACCCTATAATTACTATACACATAGTTAATTCTGTATATATATATATATATATATATATATATATATATATATATATATATATACACACACACACACACAGGGGTGAAAACAATTTGGGAGCTATCAAAAGTATGATGGCTCCTATACAAATTTTCCTGGCTTCTATGCTTCAGATACTTTTGTTCATCCCAGAGAGAAACAGAGAGGAATAAGAGAGGCAAATGGGAAGTAAGATACAGCAAGACAAAAAGAGAAGGAGGGATACTGAGACTCACAAATAACAAGACCCAGGAAAGACAGGGAGTGAAACAGAGCGACAAACAGAGAAATAATTATATCCATACAGGGGCAGAGCTATCAGTGGTGTAGGTGGTACAATGCACCAGGGCCCTCCTCTGGTGGTGGGCCCAGTGCTGTGTAACTTTTTTTTTGCATTTTATTATTTTTTTTGCAGCGTAGTGGTTTCCTGCCCTCCCCACCCTGGCCACATCCCCTCAGACAGAAATTGGTGAGTGCCTGTTTAAAAAGAAGAATTTCTACTGACGCTCCATGAGGTGGCAGTGTGGAGCAGTTCAGCATGCTAGAGATGTGTATCAGGGAACAGGTAAGAGAGTCCAAAGGCTGCAAAGGGACAGCAAAGTACGGGGGGTATGGTTTATGTGAGAGGGAGCAAATAAGGTAGGGATGGGTGCTATGTGAGGTGGGTGCTGAGAGGTGTTGGATGCTGAGAGGGGTTGTATTCTGTGTGGTGATGGATGATGAGAGAGAATGGATGCTAACAAGGACTGGGTGATATGTAGGTATGTATGGTAAGAGGGGTGGGTGCTGTGTTGCAGTGGATGTTGAGAGGGACTGGCACCATGAAGGATGCTGCCTGAAAATGTAGCATGCACTTTCTTGGGATGAGTGGGACAGGGCCCTCCATTCTCTAGCTCCGCCACTGTATACATACTATACAATAATGCTATATTGGTATGACTTAAAAAATACATGTGTTGCAAAAGCTTATTTGTAGATAAAACACATATATTGCATGAAAATTGTTAAAGGTCATTCTATATCACATCCTCATGTGTAACTGACCATTAGGATTTCTCATTGTGTGACATGCTGAGAGATATTCTGCATTATTTTTTTTCTGCCATCTTGGTATTTTCACCAGTAGAATTTACATTTTAATTTATCTTTGAGCTATATGAAACCCGAATCTGATGCTGTAATCTCTCCATAGTATCTCCTTGGTATTTATTTGTTGTATTTGGAGCAATGGCAGAGGACGTGTTTCTCATTCTCAATAACTCCCACGTCACATTGCTTACAGATCCTTCCTTCTTGAGGCTTCCATGTCTGTTTATATCTCCCAGTTTCTATCTCCAGGCTCTGGTCACTCACCCTGTATTTGCTCATTATCTACAAGTCAGCGGCAAAGTTAATGAATGGGGTGCAAAACCTGGGACCCCCCATAGGTGCCAACTCAGTGCCACCTTCTTCCTTACCCCAGCACCACTTGCTGAAGACCACTGGCTAAAGCAGCTCCCTTCCCCCGAAGACCCCCCTTCCCGGTCACTAGTCACTTTAATTTGCTTACCCCAAGATTCCCTCCTCAAACCCCTTTCCAAAAGCAGATTCTCTCAAAAACCCTGTTCCAAAGCAGATGCCCCTTTCCAAAACCCCTTCTCAAAGCAGATTACCTGCCACAGACCCCTTCCCAAAGGAAAGTTCTGCTATTTTCTAAAAATGCTCTGCCCATTATGGAGTCTAGTTCTTCAGAAGAACAATACTGTAAATGTGAAAGTTCATCTTTTCTATGACCGATCAAGTGATATAATTTACACTAACAATGTGGACAATGTTTTTTTCTTTATGGGCTTTCAAAGAAATAAACCTGATACTAAGAAAAATATTTTTACAGAACCAAAGTACTAAAAACAACATTCTTTACTGGAGGTTTAGTTTTTTTTATACCTAGCTTCTTTTCTGGTTGCTGTCTTAGATGGGTGTGTCCTTGTAATCTAATGAACTTTCCAATAGTGAAGGCTTCCACTAAATTCAAAGTCTCCACCCACATCAGGAAGTTGATAAGCAGAAACCAAAATGGCTGATTCCATTGCAAGAAAATTGTGTATAAACCATAATAAATTACTTTATGTAATACTACCTATTATCAAATACAGTTCTTCAATAAAGTATTAATACAGTTTGACAGTAGCCTTTAAATAAAGGCAGGTGGACACAGTGGTAGGATTTAGATATACAGCTTGTTTTGGAATATATGAGTAAGTCCAGGGGCAGAACCACTGCAGGTGCAAGTCACCTGGCCCACATCAGGGAAGGGGCTCTGGAGTAAAGGGGTTCCTCTTAATTTATTTGGAGTAGGTGATCTTTTTAAAGAAAGGTAATCTGACCACCTAAATATATATTTGTTTTTATATTGACCCCTATAGACATGTCGACTTCTGGATCGCTACCTTGTCATGGAGTAGGGGCTTGTGTACTTCAATGAAGCTGTGAGCTTTACCATATAGGATCAATCAAGATGGGCAGGTCATATGAGAGAGGTCAGACAAATTGCCGTCCACTGGAGAAGGAACTGGCAAAACACTGCAGTATATTTGCCAAGATAACCTTTATGGATAAGCACAACCAGACACATAATGTGCCTTGCTGCTGTGGTCCATAGGGTCATGGAGAGTAGGACACAACTGAACAAGAACAACAGACATCTACCATGTGTAAAGAAGTTGTAAGGGTGGGTTTTACTTTGCATTCACTATCTCCACCACTGAGTAAACTGGAAACATTTCATTTTGTGTTTTTCCTATAAAGCTCTTTCATTCACCACAACAGCCGCCCCCCTCCCTTCAGGCCCCGAGGCCCCAGCTCTCTGTCTGCAGAGCTAGCGTTCCATCTAACCAACATGGTGCTTCCTGCCTCGCTCTGCCTTTGGCCTGCGCAGAGTTGGCTCGCTAAGCCTTTGATGAGTGTTGGCTTTAATTAGAGCCATTTATAAAAAATATTTTTATTTTAGTTTTATGTTTTATGAGAATTCATAGCTGGATTTCATGGGAAAGAGACAGCAATCGCTTTAGATCCTCCCCGGCTGCGTCTGAGCAGGGGTTTGTGGGTAATTAGTCAGATCCCACCTAAGGCGCTTCTGGCTTAATGTCCAACATGGAAGCTGACTGGCTAAAACGATTTGGCCCAGATTCACTAAGGTAAAAAGTCAGGTGACTGAGGATCTTGCTACTCTTTATTACATTACGAGACCCACACCTAAATTAAAGGATTAGGGCAGTCACTTTTTTTTCTACAAAGTTCTTTGAATACCTAAATGTGATAATAGGCAAAAATATTTCTAGAAAAAACAAAAAATAAGTTGGTATTTACATTTTTACCTTTATATGCCATTATGTCAGGCTCCCATTTTCTTTGCTTAACTGCTTCTGTCTCAGCATGTCTTTTCATGTAAACTAATGAGCTTTCGTTAGTCCTGTTTAAATATTTGTAGTTTCAACTGCCACATTCCCCTTGTGTAGACGAAGCCTCTTCTCATCTTAGGAAGGTAGACAAAAAATATATATTGTACTGCAGAATAATTGCATATAGTCCTGTTGATAGGGCTGGCAGTTTAATCTGCCACATTTCCATTGTGTAGATAGAATCTTCCTCTGCCTTCAAATACGTTTCACATCTCAGGAAGTTGATCAAAAGAAACCAAATTAGTAAACCCCACTGCATTATAATTGCATATAAAAGCTATATTATTATATTTTTATATTCTAAAATCATTAAGCTAAATGTAATTCTTCCAAAGTGTGCATTCTAAATATATGACTATAGCCGTCCTGTAGCTCACAATACATCTATTGGAAATTTGAGACTCCAGTGTCCCTTTAATTCAATGTTAGTATATACAGTGATTAACTCTTTCATGGCTCCTGTTCTTCCAGTCTTTGATACGTACGAGACTTGAGCTTTGGCAGAATTCTCCGCAGCAGGTTACAGATCTGTCTGTTTGATTTCTTAATCAGCCAAGACGCATCTGTCTGATCTGAGATAACATCTTTACTGCCAGGGTACGGAGCAGTCTGTGTGTAATCCCAAGCACAGCCTCTCCAAAGCAGCCTGAAATCTGTGCTGTGCTGAGAGGCTGGCGGGTGGCCAGTATCAGCAAACGTAATAAACATGGGCCTCTTATATACATATATACATAATCTAATGCTGATTACACTTTAATGTCTAGAGACATGCCATACTAAACCCAGAGAACTTCTATTATCTGCTCTTTGTTCCATTTTATCTTATGACTACATCAAAATATTATTCAAAAAAATAAAAGGAAAAAATAACATTTAAACACACAACTTTTCATTGCCTGCTGAATTTACCACCATAATATGCCTCTATGTGTTTTGCAATGGATGAAAAAGTACAATATAACTAATATAAGAAAGATGTGTGTGTTTGCATCATTCATTCTGATGACTTCATGGACTGTAACACACCATGCTGATCCACAGAGATACTGGAGTCAGTTGCCACTTCCTTCTCCAGTGGGCCACAGCATACAGCTCCTGGTATTCCTAGGTGGTTTCCCATCCAAGTACTGACCACGGCCAACCCTGCTTGGCTTCAGGGTGCTGTGATCTCCGGGTTCCCTGACTGGATTCAAACGCAGGTTGCAGTAGTGAAAGCACCAAAGCCTAACCACTGGACCACTAGGGAACCCATAAGCACTTTTTTATTCACCAGACACAGCTGGTGCAGATCATTTTGTATAAATAGGATAAAATCTCATAATACAATTAATTTAGCACCAATTTTAATTAGGAAAACACCCCAAACCTCATCTATTTTGAGTCATGACCATGCTTCTCGCTCCTCCTGGGGGCAAGTGATTTTGGGACATTCTCCCATTGAACTTAACCATGGCCTATAGACCTTGGCACCAAGCTGCAGTTGGCTTTTATTGCTTCAATATCCTTTGCACAATCTGCTCCTGTTTTCTGGCTTACAACCTTACATACAGATAGCTGTAACATTCCTGTGGGAGCTCTAATTGTGGTATAAAATGCTTTTAGCAATTTATTGTTTTTTTTTTTTTACATCTATTATGTGTTATATCCTTTGAATGTAGCTTTTTGGAATACAAACAAAACATTATTTAACAAGGATGTTCACTGTATAATGAATAATGTTCCAAACCTTGAAATAAATATGTTGAAAGTGGTAAAATATCACATGCTCCAGTTTTTTTCCCCGCACAGGCAATGACTGTTTCTAAAAAACATAGCTCTGTCCATACAATGCAGAATAATACAAATATTACACACTGCAATCTCCAAATGAGGGATACTGTGCTAAAGTATATTTTTCTTTGTTTAGTACACTAGGTCATTTTTTTTAGATGAGTAAGCGGAGTCGAAGAGGGTAAAATGCATCAGAATGTCTCTTTAAGTCAATGGTGGGCTAAATATGGACCCCAGAGCAGCTCACAAGCCTGTAGTAGGGGGCATGAACACCTGAATCAGCACATGATGCACCTCACCCACTACTTCTAGCAGGTTGTATTAGTGCATACCCCAACCACTCTCTCTGCAACTCTACTGTCCATTAAAGGGCCACCTTAGAGCTCAAACAGTAGGGTTTTGTTAATTTAATGATAATAAATCAGTATTTGAACAAAAAAAAAATGCATTTTGGCTGCGGTCACTTTCAGACACCCCATCATTGTTCTTGTCTTCTTATAAAGCAGTATGTTGGGAACAGCTGTTCTTGGCACAACTTATACCCCAGAGGTGTCTGAAAAAATTCCTCTATATAACCGCAAATAAAGAAATTAAATGGGATTTTACAACTACCGGTTAATGATAAGAGGCTGGTTTTGTGCTGTACTGTTTATAAAAAAGTACTTAATTTGAAGAACTACATTGGAAAAAGAGTCAAAATTATTTTGTTTTTTATATACAATTATGCTACTGTGGCATCCACAACTTTATTTTCTGCTGATCTACTTCTTGAGTGCAGAAGTAGCTTCTATCTGCGCAAAAGGAATGATGCCGTTAAAACTGCCAGTGCTTTCAATAGGACTAATGGAAATATATATAGTTTAGAAGGGCACATCATTCTGAGCAAAAGTCATCTCGGAAAAGAAAATGGAACCACATAGTAAAATATAATAGAATGCGTAAGATAAACTTGTTAAGTTTATCTGTTTTTAAAAAAGTAAAGAAAATAAATAAATGCAGTCTTTAAAATTTGTAACTTTTATATGAATTTTTATGCTACTGTAGGGTTGTAAATGCTTTACCGGGCTGCTTTTTAAAGGTGCAATCTCAGCAGGCTGTAAACTAATAAGATTAGTCCTGTTGAAAGCACTGGCATTTTCAGTTGCCATTATAGCAGATAGCTTTCAAATTATTTTCTTCCTTAAGATCTCCCTGACTCTGAGACAATTAATCAGGTTAGATAAAGTTATTTTTTAAATATAATTTATGCTTAAAATACCCAACATTCAAACTCAATTATCTATAATTCCACTGATTTTTTTTAAATAACACCCCGGTCAAAATGAAGTTGAGTTATTGGATCCCATGTACATGTGAAGTATGTTGTGAGTGTGACGCCTTTATCTCTGTACAGAAAGGAGACTGAGAGAGGAAGACTGACAAGTGGCGGACGGATGAAAGAGTTGAGCTCACTTCATGCCGGCCTTGGCGCACCGCGGGGAGTCTCGGACGGAAGTTTCTATGCTGGAGTATTTTTTTTCCTGACTGAAACATAAGAGGAGCGTGTGACAGCGGGGGACCCGTGTTCTCAGCTGACTAAATTACCAGCGCACAGCATGGCGCTCACATCCTGTCCTTCACCCGGCGCGTCTGACGCGTCACTGCAGCCAGTCACTAAGAATTCATGGGAGTTTATGGCGGCTTAGATCCAGCGGTTTGTACAGATGTTATACACAGTGACACATACAGCACTTCCTATGGAGACTTCCTATTGTGATGTTATACTACTAACTAAAACTACCAGATTATATAGCTGTATAGCTGCTATGGATAACCCCGACATAGTAATTGTACTGGTCTTTATAACATGGGCCTACAGCTCTCCCCTCTCTGTATATAACCACTCCTTCCCTTCTGGATCACTACCTTGTCGTTGGTGAAGGGGCTTGTCTAGTTTAATAAAGCTGTGAGCTATACCATGTAGAGTCACCCAAGATGGGCATGTCATAGCAGAGAGGTCAGACAAATCCCAGTTCAGTATATTTGCCAAGAAAACCTTATGGATAAGCACAACCAAAATAACAACTAAACACCCACAAAATGTATGGACTTACGAGAAACAAATACGAGATGCGGAACTTAGAAAAAAAAAACATTACAACCTCGCAAAAATACGACCTTACCACCCAAAAACCGTGCACATAAAAACATTAAAAACACAATAAATAAACACAATTACATAAAAAGGTTACCTACAGCAAGGGGGGGCACCCAGGACCTCAAAAACTGAAGTTACACCTCAATTTCACTCGAAATACAAGAGTTTAGATACCCGAAAATCCCCTAAGCGAGAGAAAAAATGGCCACCAAAAAAAAAGAAAACGAGGCTAAAGGACCCTAAACACGCAAAACACCACCAAACATCTACGGATTTTCCGAAAAAGCCGTACGAGATCCGAAAACAGGGACGCAAAATCAGCCACAGCCGCGTACCACACATTAGGCGCCATTTTACAACACTAACTTACACAATCCGGAAGTACACAGCTACCTTAACACCTTTTCCTCGCGCACGCACACTATTGCACTACACACTGCACACATTGCTGACACTTACACAACAACTCCACAGCACTGATGCTGCCGCAACATGAAAACAGATTGCCAGCTCTTCAACACAATGCTTCCTGCATATAATACTTCACAATAGGTAAATTATATTAATTTCTTACTTTATCAATTATTCATTGGCATACAAAAAAAAAACACAACACTGCTCATAGCACACAAACAACCAAGAGCCTCACAATAAGCGCCAAAGGCGCTCAGCGCGAGGCTCGCAATGAGCGCCGAAGGATCTTGGAACACCAACAAAATTAATGTTGCACACAAACAACATTCCCTGCCTTATCTTATTGCCGTCATTTTTTGACGGGTAAGTCGCTAGTATATATATATCTTCCTGTAACGCCTCCCATTGCTCCATAGATACGTTCCTATAACTCTCTCATTGATCCATATAACCTTTTCCTATAACTCCTACCATTACTACATATAGCCTCTACCTATAACTCATAGTGTTCTGTGTAACGATGTCCCTTAAATCTGGCCCATGTGTGAATGTGATGCATACGTGATGGATACAGACTGTCTACCCTGTGGTCCTGGTGCAGATGTTACTATGTGACCCCAAGAATGGAGGGACAGATCCCAGGGGCCCATCTACAGGCAGCTAGCTGTCTGTCTCACTGCGTGATGCTCCATACAGACAGTAGCAAAGCAGCCAGATGTGCCATTGACTCACACACTTTACCCTTCAGGGTATAACACTAAAGCACTCAGACTTTCCATTACCACCTCAGCTGGACTGCCACACAAGCACCTTCCAGGGAAAGTGGGGGATAGTGGGAGATAGATAGCAGCAGAGGAGGAGAAGGGGAGTAAGATAGAGAGAACGCTGGAAGAGGAATGGAGAGAGATAGAATGAAAGAGGGAGATAGGGGGAGACAGATAGCAGCAGAGGAGGAGAAGGGGAGTAAGATAGAGAGAACGCTGGAAGAGGAATGGAGAGAGATAGAATGAAAGAGGGAGATAGGGGGAGACAGATAGCAGCAGAGGAGGAGAAGGGGAGTAAGATAGAGAGAACGCTGGAAGAGGAATGGAGAGAGATAGAATGAAAGAGGGAGATAGGGGGAGACAGATAGCAGCAGAGGAGGAGAAGGGGAGTAAGATAGAGAGAACGCTGGAAGAGGAATGGAGAGAGATAGAATGAAAGAGGGAGATAGGGGGAGACAGATAGCAGCAGAGGAGGAGAAGGGGAGTAAGATAGAGAGAACGCTGGAAGAGGAATGGAGAGAGATAGAATGAAAGAGGGAGATAGGTGGAGACAGATAGCAGCAGAGGAGGAGAAGGGGAGTAAGATAGAGAGAACACTGGAAGAGGAATGGAGAGAGATAGAATGAAAGAGGGAGATAGGGGAGACAGATAGCTAGAGAGATATAAGGGGAGATAGAGATAAGGGAGATAGATAGCAGACAAAAGTCACCAATGACTTGCTAACTGCCAAATCAAAGGGTCACTTCTCCATTCTAATTCTCCTGGATCTCTCTGCTGCCTTCGACACAGTTGACCACCCTCTTCTAATCCAAACTCTCCGCTCATTTGGCATCCAGGGCACAGCTCTTTCATGGTTCACATCCTATCTAAAAGATCATACATTTAGCGTCTCCTTCTCTGGCACATCTTCTTCACCTCTCCCTCTGTCTGTTGGCGTTCCCCAAGGTTCTGTCCTAGGCCCCCTCCGCTTCTCCATCTACACCTCCTCCCTTGGCACCCTCATAAAATCCTTTGGATTTCAGTATCATCTCTATGCAGATGATACTCAAATCTACCTCTCTGCACCCGATCTATCCCCCTCTCTTCTAGCTCATGTTTCCAACTGCCTCTCTAGCATATCCTCCTGGATGTCTACTGAACTCCTAATCTTTCCACCCACTACTACAGCTTCCACTCCTCAAATATCTCTCACTGTTGACAACACCATCATCACTCCCACCTCTCAGGCCCATTGTCTTGGGGTTCTACTGGATCCCGCCCTCTCTTTTATTCCTCACATCCAATCGATAACAAAATCTTGTCAGTTTCACCTAAAAAACATCTCCAAAATTCGTCATTATCTTACACAAGACACAGCTAAAACTCTAATAGACTCTCTCATCATATCTCGACTCGACTACTGCAATTCACTTCTCGCTGGCCTCCCCATCTCTCGTTTGTCTCCCCTCCAATCCATAATGAACGCCTCCGTTAGACTCATCTTCAATACCAAACGCTCAGTGTCTGCAGCTCCTCTCTGTCAACCACTCCACTGGCTTCCCATAGCTTCCCGAATCACATTTAAAATCATGACCCTAACATATAAAGCCCTCAACAAAAGTGCACACCCTTATATCTCTGCTCTTGTTTCAAAATACTCTCCCAACCGGCCCCTTCGTTCTGCTAACGACCTTCTTCTTTCCTCCTCTCTCATCACCTCCTCTCACTCCCGTCTTCAAGACTTTTCTCGTGCTGCCCCTACTATTTGGAACTCCTTGCCTCGCTCCATTAGATTATCTTCCTGTCTCAAAACCTTTAAAAAATTACTAAAACACACCTATTTAAAAAATCATATCACCTTCAGCCTTTATAATTACAACTGCACACTCCACAGCTTAATAACACTCCCACCCACAATCTACAGTACAACACACAGACCCCTCCAATTGACTAAACAAATTGCATTCACGTTGCCATTTTGTTTTTGTCACCCTCTTGTATCACACCTAAACCCTTAGATTGTAAGTTTGCGAGTTTTCAAAAACATGGCCCTCCATTCTTTATAAGGTGTTAAGTTTGTTTTTTGCCATGTACTAAACCCCTGTACAGCGCTACGGAATATGTTGGCGCGATATAAATAAAGACAATCACATATATAGCTGTGAGCGTACGAGTTGTTGCTAACGCTTGCGGGCTCGCGTAGCGAGGGCCGCGGGCGAGGGCCTCAGTTGCTGGCATGGAGCGCCTTGGCGCTCCATGCTAGCAACTGCGACCCTCGCAAACTTTACGTTGCAATGCAAACAACACGACACACCAACTACGACCCTCGCAAACTTTACCTCGCAACGCAAAAAACATATGAGACACGTTACCACACATTACGACCTCGCAAAAATCGGACGCAACTCGCGAACATGACAAAATTCAAAACACAATAAATACACACAACACATACATAAAAAGCTTACCGACAGCGAGAGGGAGCATCCAGGACCTCAAAAAAAAAAAACTTACACCTTCATTTATCTCAAAATAAAAGAGTTTAGACACTAAAAAATTAGCTAAGCGAGAGAAAAAATGGCCGCCGAACAAAACGAAAACGAGGCTACAGCACTCTAAACACGCAAAACACCACAACAAACTCGCAAAATACCACAAACGACCTACGGATATTCCGCTAAGACGCATACCACACATTACCCTCCATTTTACGCCAATGCGGAAGTACACAACTACGCTAACGGTTTGGTCTCGTGCACGTACACTATTACACTTCAAAATAGGTAAAGTATATTAATTTATTAATTGTATTATATATTTCAGTAGTACACACAAAACACCATTAGCTACCTTACAATTTCATTGCTGTCATTTTTTGACGGGCAATTTGCTAGTAATAATAATAAGAGGAGGACAAGGGGAGTAAGATATAGAGAACGCTGGAAGAGGAATGGAGAGAGATAGAATATATGAGGAGATAGGGGGAGACAGATAGCAGCAGAGGAGGAGAAGGGGAGTAAGATAGAGAGAAAGCTGGAAGAGGAATGGAGAGAGATAGAATGAAAGAGGGAGATAGGGGGAGACAGATAGCTAGAGAGAGATAAGGGGAGATAGAGATAAGGGGAGATAGAGAGCAACAGAGAAAGGGAAGGTGAAAAAGATAGAGAAAGCCAGAGGGAGGAATGGAGATAGAGTGAGAGACGGGGGAGATAGACAGATACATATATAGAGAAGATAAAGAGAGATGGGGAGAGAGATAGATACATAGATAGAGAAGATAAAGAGAGATTGGGGAGACAGATAGATGCATAGATAGGTAGAGAAGATAAAGAGAGATGGGGAGAGAGATAGATACATAGATAGATAGAGAAGATAAAGAGAGATGGGGGAGACAGATAGATGCATAGCTAGATACATAGAGAAGATAAAGAGAGATAGGGAAGATAGATAGATGCATAGATAGATACAAAGATAGAGACGATAAAGGGAGATGGGGAAGATAGATAGATGCATAGATAGATACAAAGATAGAGAAGATAAAGGGAGATGGGGAAGATAGATAGATGCATAGATAGATACAAAGATAGAGAAGATAAAGAGAGATAGGGAAGATAGATAGATGCATAGATAGATACAAAGATAGAGACGATAAAGGGAGATGGGGAAGATAGATACATAGATAGAGAATATAAAGAGAGATGAGGGAGATAGATAGATGCATAGATATATACATAGAGAGGATAACGAGAGACAGGGAAGATAGATAGATGCATAGATAGAGAAGATAAAGAGAGATGGGGAGATAGATGCATAGCTAGATACATAGAGAAGATAAAGAGAGATGGGGAGATAGATGCATAGCTAGATACATAGAGAAGATAAAGAGAGATGGAGGAGATAGATACATAGATAGATAAGAGATGAAGAGAAAGGTAGACAATGCTGAAAAAGGAATAGAGTGAGATAGAATGAGAGATATGGGAGAAAGATAAGGAGAGATAGAGAGAGATAAGGAGAGATAGAGAGCATCAGAGGAAGAGAAGGGGTGTAAGATAGAGAGAATGCTGGAAGAGGAATAGAGGGAGATAGGGGAGATAAATAAGGAGAGTAGGGGGAGATAGAGAGCAAAAGAGAAGGGAGAAAGACAGAGCGAAAGCTGGAAGGGGAATTTAGAGATAGGGGAGAGAGAGATGGGGGAGACAGAGATAGAGAGAGACAGGGAAGACAGCTAGAGAGCCACAGATGGAGAGAAGGAGAGAAAGCTGGAAGGAGGAATGAAGAGAGAGAGAGAGTACATTGGAATAAAATACTACAACCCATAATATATTACATGTTATATGCAGTTCATTTTGCTGTAGAATCATTGTGGTTTCTGCCACAGGTATAGTGCTTTTGAATAGGACTTATTAGTTTACAACAACACTCCTTTCTGATAAAGTAGCAAACAGTATCAGGTACAAAAGAAAATGTAACCCCTCTATAAACAAAAATTGCAAACAAAAGTGTTTGTTTTATTAAAATTATACACTTCTGGCCGCTCTATGCACCAAAAAGTTTAATAATATAACTCCCCCAGAGGAACCGCCACTCTACCCCAGTGCTAATGGATATTGCTAGTGTGTCCTTGCTCTTCTTCCTGCACCTCTCTCCATGTCCCTGTGTCTCTCTCCATGACCCTATGTCTCTGCCCATATCCTTGTGCCTCTATCTGTATTCCTGTGTCTCTCAATATGTCACTATGAGTCTCTCCATGTCCCTGTGTCTATCTCCATGTCCCCAAACCACCCATGTCTCTATGCCCCTCTCCAAGTCCTTGTGCTTATCCACATGTCCCTGTGCCTTCACTGGTTCCCTTGTGCCTCTCTACAAGTCCCTATGCCTCCCCCCTTGTCCCTGTGCCTCCACTGGTTTCCATGTGCCTCACTACAAGTCCTTATGCCTCCCCCTTGTCCCTGTTCCTCTCTACAAGTCCCTATGCCTCCCCCTTGTCCCTGTGCCTTCACTGGTTTCCCTGTGCCTCTCTACAAGTCCCTTCGTCTTCCCATGTCCCTGTGCCTTCACTGGTTTCCCTGCGCCTCATTACAAGTCCCTATGCCTCCCCCCTTGTCCCTGTGCCTCCACTCGTTTCCCTGTACAAGTCCCTATGCCCCCCCCCCCCTGTTCCTGTGCCTTTACTGGTTTCCCTGTGCCTCTCTACAAGCTCATATGCCTCCCACTTGTCCCTGTGCCTCCCTACAAGCCCCTATGCCTCCCCCTTGTCCCTGTGTCTTCACTGGCTTCCCTGTGCCTCTCTACAAGCCCCTATGCCTCCCCCTTGTCCCTGTGCCTTCACTGGTTTCCCTGTGCCTCTCTACGAGCCCATATTCCTCCCCCTTGTCCCTGTGCCTCACTACAAGTCCCTATGCCTCCCCCTTGTCCCTGTGCCTTCACTGATTTCCCTGTGCCTCCCTACAAGTCCCTATGCCTCCCCCTTGTCCCTGTGCCTTCACTGGCTTCACTGTGCCTCTCTACAAGCCCCTATGCCTCCCCCCTTGTCACTGTGCCTTCACTGGTTTCCCTGTGCCTCTCTACAAGCCCATATGCCTCCCCCTTGTCCCTGTGCCTCCCTACAAGTCCCTATGCCTCCCCCTTGTCCCTGTGCCTTTACTGGTTTCCCTGTGCCTCCCTACAAGCCCCTATGCCTCCCCCTTGTCCCTGTGCCTTCACTGGTTTCCCTGTGCCTCTCTACAAGTCCCTATGCCTCCCACTTGTCCCTGTGCCTCCACTGGTTTCCCTGTGCCTCTCTATAAGTCCCTATGCCTCCCCCTTGTCCCTGTGCCTCCACTCATGTCCCTGTGCCTCTCTACAAGTCCCTATGCCTCCCACTTGTCCCTGTGCCTCCACTGGTTTCCCTGTGCCTCTCTATAAGTCCCTATGCCTCCCCCTTGTCCCTGTGCCTCCACTCATTTCCCTGTGCCTCTCTATAAGTCCCTATGCCTCCCCCTTGTCCCTGTGCCTTCACTCATTTCCCTGTGCCTCTCTATACGTCCCTATGCCTCCCCCTTGTCCCTGTGCCTTCACTCATTTCCCTGTGCCTCTCTATAAGTCCCTATGCCTCCCCCTTGTCCCTGTGCCTCCACTCATTTCCTTGTGCCTCTCTACAAGTCCCTATGCCTCCCCCTTGTCCCTGTGCCTCTCTACAAGTCCCTATGCCTCCCCCTTGTCCCTGTGCCTCTCTACAAGTCCCTATGCCTCCCCCTTGTCCCTGTGCCTCCACTGGTTTCCCTGTGCCTCTCTATAAGTCCCTATGCCTCCCCCTTGTCCCTGTGCCTCCACTGGTTTCCCTGTGCCTCTCTACAAGTCCCTATGCCTCCCCCTTGTCCCTGTGCCTCCACTGGTTTCCCTGCGCCTCATTACAAGTCCCTATGCCTCCCCCTTGTCCCTGTGCCTCCACTGGTTTCCCTGTGCCTCTCTATAAGTCCCTATGCCTCCCCCTTGTCCCTGTGGCTCCACTCATGTCCCTGTGCCTCTCTACAAGTCCCTATGCCTCCCCCTTGTCCCTGTGCCTCTCTACAAGCCCATATGCCTCCCCCTTGTCCCTGTGCCTGCACTCATTTCCCTGTGCCTCTCTATAAGTCCCTATGCCTCCCCCTTGTCCCTGTGCCTCTCTACAAGTCCCTATGCCTCCCCCTTGTCCCTGTGCCTCTCTACAAGTCCCTATGCCTCCCCCTTGTCCCTGTGCCTCTCTACAAGTCCCTATGCCTCCCCCTTGTCCCTGTGCCTCTCTACAAGCCCATATGCCTCCCCCTTGTCCCTGTGCCTGCACTCATTTCCCTGTGCCTCTCTATAAGTCCCTATGCCTCCCCCTTGTCCCTGTGCCTCTCTACAAGTCCCTATGCCTCCCCCTTGTCCCTGTGCCTCTCTATAAGTCCCTATGCCTCCCCCTTGTCCCTGTGCCTCTCTACAAGTCCCTATGCCTCCCCCTTGTCCCTGTGCCTCTCTATAAGTCCCTATGCCTTCCCCTTGTCCCTGTGCCTCTCTACAAGTCCCTATGCCTCCCCCTTGTCCCTGTGCCTCCACTGGTTTCCCTTTGCCTCACTAGCTGATCTCCACACACAGTCCAGGTTGGTAATGAGACGATGAGCAGTAGTTTCTTCTCTATCAGCAGCACTTACAGATACTCCCATAATTCTTTGCAAACACCATCAGTCTACAAATTGAAGTAAAGTGCTTCCTATGTTGGTGCAGCTGCCGGACAGAGCTCTGCATCAGTTTAAAAAGAAATTGTCCACAAATAGATCACCCCGTCTGTATCAGGATCAGCTCAGGGCCTTGTATTTGTATAAAATCAATTACACAGTGTTTGTTTTTTATTATAAAGGCAGACAATGGTATTCACTTTTGTTTGAGGAGAAACCAATTACATTCTGCAACATGTCAGTGATAAAATGTGTTTTATTTTTTTATTGCATATGAAAGGACTGTATAATGAAACAATATACGGTATGTATTTTGAAACTGTTGAGAATAATTCATTAGGGAGACAAGGGTTAAGTACAAGGCAAGAACAGTATTAACACCATGCAAAGGAATGGGGGGCCCTGTAATAGAGCTTAAAAACTAACGTAAACATGCACCTTACATGCAGCCTTATTAAATTGCGATTCGGCCAATTGAAATAGGGCTCTATATAAGCACAGAGAATATTTTTTTTACAGAAGTTTTTAGTTAGTAGACTTCTATCCAAAAACAAGGTCTTCACTAACTAAAAACTTCTGTGAAAAAAAAATTGCTATGTGCTTATATACAGCCCTATTCAATTGGCCGAATTGCAATTTAATAAGGCTGAAGATACCTAGGGGCCTCATTTATTTGTGATATGGCCAATTGAATAGGGCTTTATATAAACACAGAACATACATTTTTTACAGAAGTTTTTAGTTTTAGTTTTAACTAAAAACTTCTGTAAAAAAATATGCCATGAGCTTATATAGAGCCCTATTCAATTGGACAAATCGCAATTGAATGAGGCCCCTAATCATTAGATAACTAATGTGTCATCAAAAATCAGCCAGCCTGAGACAATAGGACAGCCTACTTGTTTTTTCTTCCATTCACATCTGATGCAGCTCAGACCTATCAACTGCTTGCGATTGGTTGATTGACAGCATTCTAAACACATCTGAAAATAGGCAAGTGGGCGTAACCGTCTCTGTCAAATTGTACACTATATAAATAAGATAATATTTGGTTTATATAGAGCTACACACTTTAGTGTGGATAATTCATTTTTAATGAGGCTTTGATTTAGCTGAGAAGAGAACGTGATTCTGGGTAATGGGAGCAGAGGCGTCTACTTTGTGATTCCAAGCCCCTCTGAGCCTGTCAGACCCTCCGCTAGAAATAGTTTGAGAAATATTTAGCCGAGGAAGCATGATCCGTGTAATACAGCTTCCCCCGGAGGGACCCCCACTCTGCCCCAATGCTAATGAATCTTGCCAGGGTTAAACCCCACAGGACACAACAGGTTAATAGGTTTTGCCAGCACAGCTATTTGACCGGAGGCGAAATACACTGCATATTCCTCAATTACCTCCCTCAGCTGCAAGTCCTTTTTGGCTTTGAAAGGGTTAAAGAACCACTTGAACTACACATGAAAAAAAATCAAATGGTTTTTAAAATGTAACAACAATTATTTATTACCATTTATATGTCATTATACTGCGACGGAATTTGTAATTTTGGTTTCTGCTGAGTAACTTCCTGAGGTGCTCTGAAAACATCATACTATAAATGTAAGTAAAGAAAGAATAATCCTGTAAAGGTTTAAAATTGTATTGGAATTGCAGCTTTAGAGCACTGTTCATGGATGGCCCCAGTGTCCATTAAAGGCATCTGTTTTTTTTAATATGAAAGAACTAGCAATATGATTTCTTCTTGTTAAATTATAATTTTAGACTAAAAAGGGGCAGACTAGACATGACTGTTAATTTGTATCTGCTATCATAATCAAAATTCTATCACTAAGACCTAGGTTATTCTATAGGTTTGATCTATTAGTGACATTAAATTACTGGCTCCTTGATGAAGTATCAGTAAGAAATGCAGTGATTGATCCTTCCAGATCTCAGAAGCCCTTTCCAGTAAAATGCTATTTATTGGCCTCAAATGTCAAAAATTTCAGATTTGGGATGAAACAAAAGACATATTTATTTACATCGACCTGCAGAAATATTCAACTTAAAGTGAAAAAAATATATATATATACAGTATATATGGTCCAGTCACTAATGTTCCAAATAACCACTAGGTGCAGCACGGACAGCAGCTAGACGTTGTTATAGTGCCTCAATAAGAAGGTGGGTAAGAGTATCTGGAGCCATGCAGACTGTAGAGCATCCAACAGCTGCTGGAGAGTGCATGGTGGAGGATTCATACGGCGAACATGGCGATCAAGGTGGTCCCAGAGGTGCTTGATCGGTTCAATTCTGGGTAATTTGGAGGCCAGGGAAGTACTTGGAAGTCTAGCTCATGCTCCTCCAACCACTCCAGGACAATTCTGGCCGCATGATATGTTGCACTGTCCTGCAGGAAGACTGTATCCGCTCCAGTCAACATGTATGGGTGCAATTGATCTACAAGGATGTTGAGAGTGCCTTCCAGAGGTATGAGTGGGCCCAGACAATGCCAAGAAAACATTCCCCACACCATTACGCTGCCATCACCAGCTTGTGTTCTTCCAACAATGGTTGCAGAGTGTTTGTTCTTGGAGGTTTTGCGTCTGACTAGTTGATGGAGCAGAAAATGTGACTCAGTGAAGGTAACCCTTTGCCAATCTGAAGAGGTCCAATTTTGGTACTGTCGTACAAATTGAAGCCGTTTCTGCAGTTGAACCGTCGCCAACATGGGTGCAGAGACCAGCCATTTGCTTTGGAGCCCCATTCACAACAGGGATTGCTGTGCAGTCATTGTAGACACACGTCTCGTAAGCACCCCGGTTTGTATGGATGGTGAATTTCTCAACTGTAGCATGTTGGTTGTCCCTCACACACCTTGGCAGCCGATGCTCACCTCTGATATCAATGGCATGTGCTGCTCCACAGTTTCCACGCCGTTTATTCACAATGGTGCCGTTTGTCCAGTCACTGTACACTTTAACCACAGTAGCACAAGAACAGTTCACAAACTGCGCTGTTTCAGAAATACTGCCACCCTTGGCCCAAAAGCCAATGACCATCCCCTTTTCAAAGTCAGATAAATCACAAGTTTTACCCATGACTGTGATGGTTGATATATGTGCAGAATGCCTACATGTCACCTTATAAACCCACCAAGCCAGCTCACGACACGTGCAGTATTTCATTGGCTTCTGGCTTCAAAAGTAGATGGTCATAACAATGTGACTCTACCCTGTGTGTATATATATATATATATATATATATATATATATATCAGGATATAAAACACCAATGTGTTACAGCAGAGTAGGAGCTCATTCCTCTCTCTCAAATAGGGTGAATGTCAGATGCCCCACTCAAACTGTGAAATTAAAGGACCACTGCAGATTGGGAAAAAACTTCACATGTTTGCATTTCCCATAGGAATCAATGTAAATTGGAATAATTTGTTCCGAGCCCCAGAAATTTTACATTTTAGTTTGAACTGAAGTTCTTTATAAAAAACCTTAAAACTAAACAGACATAAATAATAAAAAACAATAATTACATCAAATAACATAGAATTTAACTTTGCTTTAACTACTGAAGGCCCAATTAGATTGTGGCGATGTAGAGGTGGAGAAGGATGAGATGGGTTATTGATTGGAAGGGAAGTCCTCTTCCATTAGAACATCAGGCACTTGCACAAGGGATGTTTCTCTTTTCTGTCTCTTAACACCACCGCACCCAGCTGGAGACTCTGCTGGAGACTTTGATGTAGGGAGTTTCACTGGAACTTGCTCCTGCCTTTGTTTCAAAATGTTTCTGAAGTGAGACATTGTTTCATCAAGTCCACATTTCAACTTGCTTGAGCTTTGTCAGGGTGATACTTTTTAATAAAATGTTATAATTCAGCCCATTTAGTACACATTTCTTTGATCAGTGCAGTAGGTGCTTCCTCCCTTCCCTCCTCTTCACCTGAATACATTTCCTCAGCCACTATCTGTTGCTGCACCATCTGAAGTTCCTGCAGCTCTTCAGTGCTGAGCTCTTGTCTGTGCTCCTCCACTAACTCTTCAATGTCTTCATCACTGACCTCCAGGCCATGGACTTACCCAGGGAAACAATGTCCTCCACTATTGGGCTAGGTTCAGCCTCCAGAGAGAGAGAGAGAGGACGGATACACACAGAGAGGGAGCACAGACAGAGAGAGAGAGAAAGAGAGAGAGGGCGCACAGAAAGAGAGGGCACAGAGAGAGAGAGAGTGCACAGAAAGAGATAGAGGGAGCACAGAGAGGGAGGGCAAACAGAGAAATGGGAGGGGCCATAGAGAGAGACAACACAGAGAAAGAAAGCACAGACAGATACAGCACAGACAATTGAAAATAACATATGATACATATAGGCAAGTTACTAGTATATATATAATTGTGCAGTGATTCTTTACGTTATAGTTATATATTTAAGTTCTAGTTATATAACTAAGTTATAAAAGATATAACTATATATACAGGAACAGACTTTTATATGTATGCAGCGTATATAATTTTGCTCCCCTGTATCTTGTCCCTTGTTGAACCTCTATAATCATCATTAATCTGTTCCTGAGGGACGGATAGATATATAATTGTGCAGTGGTCCTTTAAAGGAATAACTAATAACCCCATTAAATTGCTACGATTTTATGAATCGTAGCTTGTAATGTAGCTCGCAAGACTTAAGGCTATTAAATTAGCTTCCAAAAGCTAATCGCAGACGATTTGCGGGTTAAGACGTGGCAAGGTCGAAAAAAGCCTACGGGATAAGCAACGTTGAACTTCGTTTCCAATCATGCTATTAAATTGCAACAAAGTCACTCGCAAGCAAGCCCATATCACGCAAATGGAGCTCAAAGCCCAACGAGTGCTGGAGAGGACCCGCAAGACGGGTAAGGTCCAATCCTTAGCACTTTAACTGCAAATAAAAACACACTACTGTACTAATATTAAAAGTCAAAGTGATATTAGGTCTTAAAATTACTAGCACAACATTCTCAAGCCCGCAAATACTTTGTTTCATGTTTAATTTTCGTGTTATATCGGATCAATATATCAATGTGTTAATACATATACTGTAACTCGCATGTGATAGAATTTCATATTTACGGCTTTATCAATATCGCATTATATCTGGAATGTGGGTCCCATCGTAACTCGTAATTGAAACCCGTATGACTTTGAAAATCCCACATCCATTTTTTCAGTGAAGTAATTCTGATGGTCTCTTTTGCCATTGGCTCCATCCCAAACCGTAACTACGAGTTAGACTAATTGATCATGTTCATGGCCGCACATCCGATGAGCGACAAATGGTTTACGGGTTTGCCTCTCAAGCCCATACTTTGCAGCCTGCTCTAATTTAATAGCACCGTAAATCCGCAGCCGTTGCGGATCTCACGTTGCAGATACAAGCTTCTAATTTAATGTGGCTGTAAGTTACAGAACTCTTATAAACATACTGAGATATGTGTAAACTTTAAAAATTGTAAAGTTTTTTTCACTGATTTTTTAGAGCTTGGTGTGATGATGTAGAGCAGTATTGATGAATCCAATGTCCTTTAATGCCAGACCATAATATCAGGGTACTAACCACACAACTGGTAGATATCAGTTTATAAATAGACGATAGAGATGTAATAATTTTACTAGGTTGCTGCCAGTTGTAACCCTGTGCCCCAGCGTCTCCCACTAGACAGGCGTGAGGGGGAACTAGTCAGTTCCCCTCAATATCACAACCCTAGACTTTATAGTTCAAATGTCACATGCAAGTGCTTCTGTGCGCCTGCCGATATAGATAAAAATAGCTGACAATCTAATATTTTACACGGGAGAGCAACATTCAACTTAAATTGACTCAGTCACCTATTGTAGAAATGTAAAGTACACATTTAAATAAATACCTATAATTACAATTGGCTTTATTAAAATTTGGTGTGTAAGTGTTCTAAATGCATTGTGTGATTAATTATTATATTACATTGAGATAATAAGCCACAAGAGCATGTTCAGACTGTAATGTCTTATCATTATTCTAATCCATACATGGTCATGCTCTTGTGGCTTATCACACATATAATTAGTAGTAAATTCAACTGGAGTTCAGATGCCTACAAAGTCAGGGTCTTCAGACACGTCTCTTGTCCTTATTACAAAGAGGAGACCTAGAGAAAATGGGCAATGTGAAAGGGTTACTAGTTCCACCATCACTTACAAGGTTAATGCATTTAGTTCTCTTTACTTGTACACATTTTTACAAACAAATTAATATAAAACTTTTAAAACATGCCCCACATTTATTTTAAAATAAAAACATATTTAAAAACTTACTTAAAAGAGTCAAAATTTTTAAAGCTAAATGGTAAAATAACTTTTATAAAATTAAATGAGTTAGGTCCCTTAAAAACTAAACAGTAATTACTAACTGAACCAGCTTAACCAGTCATATTATAGTTAGTGCCACTTGATTTGTGAATATATATTTATATACGTATTCTTCAGTGGATACGTGTGCACTGGGGTATTAAGCTGTATGCAAACCCATTGCGCCAGAGAGGTTGCAGTAGCTCTGCCCCCTAGGTTTAGGGTAGGCGCCATCTTGCCTCACTCCGCTGCAGGCAGGGAAGCAGCCAGCATTGTGGAGCAGCAGCTGGAGTTAATAGAGAGTGGTGGTCTTTTGTGCATCATACATACAGTAAATGCACTATAGTGTATGACAGTCTTTATTTAGGCAGCGTGTTCTTTCTCTATTTCTTTCTCTTCTCTATTTTAGCTGTCTAATCTGTTGCAGGTTGGGGGGTACTTATATGTGTTTTGTTTCTTTTCTCATTATTTTCTGCGCTCCATGTAGCAGCTATAATTTATTTAGCCTTTCTGTGCTGCAGCTGTGCTTAGCAAGCTGGGTGTCATACCCGTGTTGGACTTCCTGTTTGAGTTAGTGTTATGTGTGTGTTTGTTGTTTTCATTTCTCCTCCCTCATTGTGCTTCTCTATTATGTCTATGGTTATGAATGTAGGGGAGTTAGTGGGCTTAGAGCGCATCTTGGCGGAGGTGAGGTCAAGAGCCATCAGCCAAGGAGTAAGATGGCTGGAAGACCGTCTGGGCTGTGGGCAGGCTGCTGCAGCACCTGCGGCAGCTACTATCATGGGAGACGAATCCCCTTTAGCCATGCTGCTGGCAGTGGCTCTAGGCCAACTAGCAAGCCCCAGAACAAACCCCCACGGCGCTCTAGCGGGGGTTCTTTACCCACGAGGCCACCGCAGAGCGAGTCTAGGGTTCAGAAGAACCAGAGGGGTAACATCAAAAGGAATGCCACCAGGGCTCCGACACCTCAACCAGTAGCTGAACCGACAGGGAGCTGGAGTGGTGATAACGTGCCAACCTTGATTTCGCAGGGCTTGCCGCCATCCCAATCATTGCAACTAAGGAGAAAGAGAAACTAGGTTGAGAGAGAGATGGTTGCAGAGAGTACAAGGAGGGATGAAACACAGAGATGCCCCTGCCAATGAGAGCAAGGAAACCATCAGCAAGGTACAGCCCTCTTTTTTTCTCCCAGAGTGGAGAGGAAGCAGGCCGCCTACCCACGCGTGCAAAAAGCATTGATGGTTGGTTACTAGCTGGGGGGGCAGCGGCCATAGATTACCTAATTATTGACAGCAAAGGACCGGCAGGGGTTAGGAAAGAGGACTGTAGAGCTGTTCGGGAGGTTAGAGTCGACAGTCCTTTGACTGGGCTATCCTTACTGTATTCTAACTACGAGTCATCACTGGAGGGGTGTGGACTGGATGATGGGTATTTCAGGGAAGGACAGTCCTTACATGGTTCTTTTTGCCTTGACAGATCGTCTAGGGGTAGATCTCGCTCTAACAGGGGCAGGTCTCACAGCCGTGGCTGGGCGGACTCCAGTTTGGAGAGGGAACTGTGTGCAACTAGTGCGAAGAGCAGGCGACCGAGATCCCAGGGCAGGAACAGTCCAGCCAATCAGAGGCCACGCCAGGAGTACAGACACATACATTTTTGGCTGGGTTATAGGGATTCTTGAGGTCTTATGATGTAAACCTGAGCAATGAAGATTTATGAGAATGGGTGTCATGTTTGGCACGAGGACAAGGTACCACAGTACAGAAGAGGGGTTGTGCGAGTGGTTCGGGTATAGTTTCACTGCCCGCCACAGCAGTCCCAGTACCAGCGCCCGGCACAGTCAAGATATCCAATAGCTTAGTCAGGTCGACGGTGTTATGCAGCTTGGATAGCTTAGGTGCTCATCTACCAATGGAAGTAAAGGAGAGTATTTGGAAGAGGGAATTCGTCAAAATATTTTCGTTACTACCCTCCTCGAGATTCATGGATGCACAGGACAGAGGGTCAGTGTCGGGCGAGGCGGAGCGGAAGGGCTTTAGGAGGATTCCTAAGACATTCGAGAACTGGCTGCAGGCATTCTCCATCCTGGTGTGCGTCATCGTCGAGAGGTTTCCTAAGCAGTGTTCAGCGCTATTCATTTACCTCGACAAGATACGGGGAGCGCACTGCACCTATGGTGTTATGGCATGGTGGAGGTGGACGAGAGTTTTCGTCAGTGCATGGTAGCTAGACCAGGGATGTCGTGGAGTGACAAGGCCATCGCGCACTGAATGAAATGACCCCCATGCGGGCGGTGGCGCAGTCAAGCGGGCATGCTACTCCTTTAATGAGGTAGTTGCAAGAGGGCGCCTAATTGCCGATATAGGCATGTTTACACGAGCTGTGGAGGTGAGCACTCTGTGCTCAGATGTAAAAAAGCAAGGGAAACTGACAGAAACGTTGAGCCCTCTGGACAAGGGCACAACGCCGGTAGCGCTGGATGCAATACTGCCGTGGCTAAGATGCTACGGTAAGGTTTCAGGTAAAGGACAAGCAGCAAAGCTGCTGATCAACGGTTTTCGTGAGGGTTTTATTATTCCATCTAAGGTGGATCAATCCTTTATCCTGCAGCCCCCGAACCTAAAATCAGTGGCTGAGCTTCCTGGTGTAGCCGAAAGAAAAAATTGAAAAGGAAGTCAAGCTGGGCAGGATGGCAGGGCCGTTTGCGGAACCCACTATCCACTGTTTATGAATATCTCCGTTGGGTGTGGTGCAGAAAAATGAATTTGGAAAGTTTAGGCTGATACACCAACTGTCGTACACGAACAGTCAATCAGTAAACGATGGTATCGACAAGGATCTGTTGTCAGTTTCATATGCTTCGTTTGGCTCGGCGACTGAGATTGTTCGGCGGGCTGGCGTCGGCGCTCTGTTGGCTAAGGTAGACTTAGAGTCTGCGTTTCATTTGCTCCCAGTTCACCCGGCAAGTTACTGGCTGTTAGGCTGTCGTTTAGGCAACAGCTACTTTGTGGACCTATGCTTTCCCATGGGCTGTTCGGTGTTGTGCGCCTGATTCGAGACTTTCAGCAGTTTCCAGCAGTGGGTATCGGTTCAGGACTCGGGATATCATAGCATAGTTCATTATTCGGACGACTTCCTGTTCGTGGGACCGGGTGGGCAAGAAGCGTGTGCGCACTTGCTGGCCACATTCTCCAGCGTGGTGTGTTCCTCTGGAGTTCCTTTGGCAGACCAGAAAACAGAGGGTCCCACCACCCGCCGTAGCTTCCACGGCATCATGATAAATTCCCTGACGACGGAGTGTAGTATGCCAGCCGAAAAAGTAGAGGTGCAAGGTGCTAGGAGGGTTTCTCTCCGTTGGCTCCAGTCCATTCCTGGGAAGCTGGCGTTCACGTGTAGGATCATTCCCATGGGAAGGATCTTCTGTCGTTGTATCGGGTTAGCTACGGTCGGTATCAAGCAAGCGCATCATTTCGCCAGGATATTGGCATCCATGAAAGAGGATGTGGCAGTTTGGGTGGAGTTCTTGGAATCCTTCAATGGTAGGGTGTTGATTCATACGCATAGGCAGTCTAACATTGAGCTGGCATTGGAGTATTGGAAGGTGGCAATCGAGCCATTTCAAGTTATACATACATCCGGCTTCAGTCGCTTACTAAGTTTGGCATGCCGTTGCAGACTATCGGAACCAACTCTGGGTGATCGGGCACTCCTACATATACTGGGCGGAGCATTTTGCCATGAACGAAGGATGGTCTGCAGTTGAGTATGCCTAAGGAGCGTGGAGCAGTGCGAGAGGAATGAGGTGGAGGCAAGCTAGTGGGTTGATGGACTTGTACACCCAGCGCTTTTATCAGCTCTTCCATGGGATACATCCCTATCAAAAGGCTGGTGAGGGATATGAAGCGAGACATCAGTGGCTGGAAGGAGAGATTCCCAGGAATAACCATTATATGGTCGGATATGGTAAAAAGGAGGGCATGGAAAAATGTGAATGCCAGGCAGAAAGTGAACAAGCTGATATCGAGCTTCATTAGAAAGATGGGATGGATATTTCTGCGCCATCATGAGCTGGAGGACTCTAATGCTGATGCGTTTTTCTTGAAAGACGGAGAGCATCTGATGGAAATAGGCTTGGATTTGCTTATGTTGAAGTTTAAAGAGGGAGTACAGCGGGCCTTAGCGATGGGGGGGAGCGCCTCTTTAGAGGATTCGTCCAGAGTCGCTGTGGCGGGTGGGGGAGTTGCCCGGGCCAATGGTGAGAAAGGGACGTCCCTACCCCTGGGAAGGTGTGATGACGGCACAGAGGTTGACCTCTTGAGCGTCGGCTCAAGGGATGGGGTTACTGCCAAGCCCCGGGCTCCTCCCCTGTCGTAGCAGATTTACCTTTTGCATATTATGGTAATAAAACTCGCTGCAGCCAGTTGTACCCCCAACAGTTATGTTGTGTCTTTTTTGGGGGGTAAGGGACTTTGGGTCTTACCAGGTCATGATAAATTCAATGGTGTTCGTGCTTTTAAATACTATCTTTTGATTAAAAAAGTATTCCTGTCCTTGTATTGTTTCAGTCTGTGATTTTACAGGACTTTTTCTCTGCCATTTAAGATTATTCTTTAGCATTTTGTCCTGACACTGTAGAGGTCACACAATATATCAAATAATCAGCCGTTACCTGAGGCTGCTCCAGATGCCCACTCTCTATAGGCAGTGCATAGAGGTGATCTGAAAGTCACACAATCCTAGAAATGAAAGAAAATCACTTTAAAAGGTCATTTTTATTAATGACTCCACAAAAATGACTTAAGAATCTCACAAAAAACAGAAAAATACCATCTGATCTTTCCAGATTATTCCAGTGTGTGCTTAGCATGGATATGGCACAGAGAATTGTAATCATATATTATCTTTCTGCAGATTACTGCAAAGCCTGAAATGTTACTGATTTAATTACCTGCCATAGTAAAATGCCAAACAGAACTAGAGACAGTCCGTCCGATGGGCTCATACCAGGAGGAAGAGGGCCTAGAATCTGTAATAAAGGGAACAAAATACCCCTAACTTAAATCCATTTGTAGTGCAATGTACATATATTTATCTCTGTGTTATATCTGCACACATATATATTCATCACTATTTTATATTTGTACACATGTATCTCTGTATATCTGTACATATTTATCTTTGTTATATGTGTACATATTTATCACTATATTATATACATATTTATCTGTATATATGTATCTCTGTGCTACATGAGTACATACCTATCACTGTATTATATACATATTATCTCTGTATTATATCTGTATTATTTATCTCTGTGCTACATGTGTACATATCTATCACTGTATTATATATATATATATATCTGTATTATATCTGTATATTTTTATCTCTGTGCAATATGTGTACATATCTATCACTGTATTATATATATATATATATATGTATTATATCTGTATATATTTATCTCTGTGCAATATGTGTACATATCTATCACTGTATTATATACATATTTATATCTGTATTATATCTGTATATATTTATCTCTGTGCTACATGAGTACATACAGTGGATATAAAAAGTCTACACACCCCAAAATGTCAAGTTTCGGTGCTGTAAAAAAATTAGACAAAGAGAAATCATTTCAGAACTTTTTTCACCTTCAATGTGACCTATAAACTGTACAACTCAATTGAAAAACAAACTGAAATCTTTTAGGTAGAGGGAAGAAAAATATAAAAATAAAATAATATGGTTGCATAAGTCTGCACACCCTCTTATAACTGGGGATGTAGCTGTGTTCAGAATTAAGCAATCACATTCCAAATGGTGTTGAATAGGAGTCAGCATACACCTGCCATCATTTAAAGTGCCTCTGATTAACCCCAAATAAAGTTCAGCTGCTCTAGTTGGTCTTTCCTGAAATTTTCCCACAGCAAAAGCCATGGTCCACAGAAAGCTTCCAAAGCATCAGAGGGATCTCATTGTTAAAAGGTATCAGTCAGGAGAAGGGTACAAAAGAATTTCCAAGGCATTAGATATACCATGGAACACAGTGAAGACAGTCATCATCAAGTGGAGAAAATATGGCACAACAGTGACATTACCAAGAACTGGAGCTTCCTCCAAAATTGATGAAAAGACTAGAAGAAAACTGGTCTAGGAGGCTACCAAGAGGCCCACAGCAACATTAAAGGAGCTGCAGGAATATCTGGCAAGTACTGGCTGTGTGGTACATGTGACAACAATCTCCCGTATTCTTCATATGTCTGGGCTATGGGGTAGAGTGTCAAGACGAAAGCCTTTTCTTATGAAGAAAAATATCCAAGCCAGGCTACATTTTGCAAAAACACATCTGAAGTCTCCCAAAAGCATGTGGGAAAAGGTGTTATGGTCTGATGAAACCAAGATTGAACTTTTTGGCCATAATTCCAAAAGAGATGTTTGGCGCAAAAACAACACTGCACATCACCAAAAGAACACCATACCCACAGTGAAGCATGGTGGTGGCAGTATCATGCTTTGGGGCTGGTTTTCTTCAGCTGAAACTGGGGCCTTGGTTCCAAATACCAGTCAATATTGACACAAAACCTTCAGGCTTCTGCTAGAAAGCTGAACATGAAGAGGAACTTCATCTTTCAGCATGACAACGACCCAAAGCATACATCCAAATCAACAAAGGAATGGCTTCACCAGAAGAAGAATAAAGTTTTGGAATGGCCCAGCCAGAGCCCAGACCTGAATCAGATTGAAAATCTGTGGTGTGATCTGAAGAGGGCTGTGCACAGGAGATGCCCTCTCAATCTGACAGATTGGAAGTGTTTTTGCTAAGAAAAATGGGCAAATCTTGCCAAGTCAAAATGTGCCATGCTGATAGACTCATACCCAAAAAGACTGAGTGCTGTAATAAAATCAAAAGGTGCTTCAACAAAGTATTAGTTTAAGGGTGTGCATACTTATGCAACCATATTATTTTATTTTTATATTTTTACCCTCTACCTAAAAGATTTCAGTTTGTTTTTCATTTGAGTTGTACAGTTTATAGGTCACATTAAAGGTGGAAAAAGTTCTGAAATGATTTATCTTTGTCTCATTTTTTTACAGCACAGAAACCTGACATTTTAACAGGGGTGTGTAGACTTTTTATATCCACTGTACCTATCACTGTATTAGACTGTATTATATACATATTTATCGCTGTAGAATATCTGTATATTTTTATCTCTGTGCTATATGTATAAATATCTATCACTGTATTATATCATGTGCATATCTATCTGTATTATATCTGTACATCTTTATCTCTGAACTATATAGTACAAATTTATCAGTGTGGTATAAATGTACATATTTGTAACTATATTATACCATATACATATTTAGCTCTGTATCATATCATATGTGTATTTAGAACTGTATTATATGTATATTATACATATTTGTCTTTGGGTAATATTGTGTACAAATCTGTCACTGCATTATACCATTATTATTTATTACATTATTATACTATGTACATATTTATCTCTGTTTAATATCATTGTATTATGCCGTGTACATATTTGTTACTGTACCAATAAGTACATCATAGGAGCTGTATAAAAAAAATATACAATACAATAAAACTGTCGATCAAAGTGAAGGCCAGTATTCCTCTTGTGATAAGGAGGAAATACAGACACAATGGGTAAAAATATAGAAAATAAACAATTTGACTCATTGCTGGAATATTACTGAGAGACAGTTTTGCAAATTGAGCGGCTCAGTGGGTAACTGCACTGATTTATAGCCGAGTTGGGTATATTCATGGAACTATGGTTTATATCTAACATATAAATAGCATATATAAGACAGTTTTATTTCCATTGAATAGCATAGGAAATTGTTTTTCACAAGACAAATGGAATGAAGATACCAGGTTTGATGACAACTCATATGACTTTACTCATTTATCTTAGATTATAAACTCTTTGGGGCAGGCCGTATGACTGATTAAGGCAGGGATGTCAGTAGTGGAAGAGAGGATGAGGAGAGAAAGGGGTGAAGAGTGAGGACAAAGAGGCATAAGGAGTAGAGAGAAAGGGATATGTAACTATGTAAGGGATGAAGATTAGAGAGAAAGAGGGGAATACGTGGGGACAGAGGGGTGAGAACTGGAGAGAGGGATGAAGAGTGGAAAGAAAGAGGGGGATGAGTGGGGAGAGAGGGATGAGAAGTGGAGAGAGGGATGAAGAGTGGGGAGAGACATAGGGATAAGGATGGGTGGAAAAGAGGGATGAAGGGTGGGGAGAAAGAGGGATAAGGATTAGAGAGAAATGGATGAGGAGTAGAGAGAAAGAGGGGAATATGTGGGGAGAGATAGATGAGAGGTGGAGAGAGGGGTGAAGAGTGGAAAGAAAGAGGGGGATGAGTGGGGAGAGAGGGGTGAGAAGTGGAGAGAGCGATGAAGAGTGGGGAGAGACATAGGCATATGGATGGGGAAAAAGGGATAAGGAGTAAAGAGAACAAGGTTGAGAAGTGGAGAGAAAGAAGGGAAACTGTAGGGAGAGGAATGAGGGGTGGAGGTACAGGGATGAGAAGTGGAGAGAGAGGGATGAGGAGTGGAGAGATAGAGGGGAATAAGTGGGAAAAGAGGGGGATGAGGAGTGGAGGGAAAGAGAGGAATTATGGGTATAAAGAAAGGAATGGATGAGAGTGCTGAGAATAAGAGGGATAATGAGGTTTGAGGAGTGCAAATAGAGATGAGTGGGGATAAAGTGAGGCATGAGGACTGGGGAGAAAGAGGGCAGATGAGTGTGGAGTGAGGTATGATGAATGGGAAGTAAGAGACACAAGGAGTGGGTAGAAAAGAGGAATGAATAAGGAGGGGGGAGTGATGAAAGAAGAATAAAAGGTAATGAGAACAAGAGCTTGAGTAGTTGAGAGAAAGAGGGATAACAAGGGTAAAGAGAGGGAGTGGAGGGAGAGAGAGAGAGCTGAGCAGAAAGGAGAGAGAGGTGGGTAGAGGGATGAGGAAAGGGGAGAGAGAGAGATGAGCAGAGGGGGAAAGATGAAGAATGGGAGAGAAAAAAGAGAAGGGGAGTACTAGAGATGGATTTACAGAAGGGATGAGTCAAACATTGTGTGTTATCCATTGTAAAATGTACATCTCAATTGTGGCCCACATTAGTTACTGGGGTCTCTAGCCCTCACCAGGATTTCCCATCATACAGTGCAGGGGTTAACTGAGTCCCAGGGTAAGATGTGAGGAAGGAGGTGTTTATCCCTCATGAAGTCACAGTGCAAAGAACGCAGAGTGCGCTGAGTTTATACAGAATTGTCAGAATACATATTGCAGCCACAGACTGGAGCAATTAATAGCCACTCATGGAAAATTCCTTGTGTGTCTGAAAAGCCAGGGGGCTCCCATTCCCCCGGCCTTCCTGGATGTTTCTGGCAGCGAGTGGCACTGACGATGCTTCCTGCGCCTTCACACATCCTCGCTCCGCGCAGTGCTGTCTGTGTGAATTAGGCTAACATTGCACAGGGGAGCAGCCAGGCCTAGCTAGCTGGACAAGCAAAAAGAGCACCACTCACCATGTGCGTGGCTGCAATAGGACTTGAAAGATTAAAACTCTGGCAGCTAATCTACAGTACACACAGAGAAAGTACACGTTCTAATGTCTATAGTATGAGGGGGAGTAGGGGGGCTTATAATAACTTTTCAACTTTTACTGCGACACAATTTTTTTAAAACATTACAGGTTTTTTGTACATGAAAATTTTGAAATCAGAAGTTTGAATGACTTATGATAAAGAGAGCTTGGTAAATACTTGAAATGTTCTAATATGAAAGGACTACTGTAATTCAGGAAAATAAATGCTTATCTGTAAAATATGCAACAACTTAACAACATTAGCTGCTGTTTATGTATAGCAGAATCTATCTTGTCTTTGATTCATCAATTGCTGAGAGTTGGATCATGAGGGGTGTGATTTTATCTATCAGTGGACGGAGCGGTGCGGGAGAAGGTATAGAGGGACAACTGAAGAGGATTTGTTCAAACACTGACCTAATTAAATATGCATTTGGGCTCCTGTGGCTCCTTATAGTAGTGTTTTATGTTAGTGATTAGCAGGATGTGTGTCAGTTGCAGCCAATAGGCTGTGTACTATGCGGTGCAGTGACGCATATGGAGCTGGCTGTGATTGACAGCTGAGTCTGTAGGGAACTCTCAGCATTCACAGTCACTAGTGATGTCACTCGAGGCTCTCCTTGTTGTTGGAAGCAAATTTATGTTGTACTTTATATTGTATGGTATTGTAATGTAATTTCCTCAGGTGTTTGCTGTGGTCCGAGTAAATACAGCAGACAGGAAAGAAACAAGCCTCTATTCTGATTGGCTAATGAGCCATGCCCCTTAACATTAGTATTGAGGAACTGGATGTAAAACTGAAAGAAATGTAAATATGAAATCTTCCAAATAAGGTAACTGTTTACATTTATTTTAATCTAAATGAGATCTAAATGATTCTGAAGGACTATTTACACAAAATGTGTGTCCTTTTTGATTGGACATCAACTCCCTTCCCCCACACATGCTTAGAAGCAGACAGCTTGCATCAATAGAGGCAAACACTTATTTCTAAAAATGTAAATGCCCTTCACACACAGAACCTTCACCAAAGTATAAGGATGTCTCTTAGTCAGACTCAAACATTTCAAAATATCTATCTATCTATCTATCTATCTATCTATCTATCTATCTATCTATCTATATATCTATCTATCTATCTATCTATCTATCTATCTATCTATCTATATTAATTGTTAAACCAAGTTTCTCTTATGTATATTTGACAGTAACCTCTTATTCTGCACAGTTGGAATCATGTGAAGTTAAAACATTGACATGTATTTTCTTTTCTAATTAAATTCTAGCTATAAGACTTTTTCCGGCCAGTTATGCTTATGCTTATATTTCAAACGTCGTTTTCAAAGGTATATATTTTTTATCATTGCCTCATCTTGATAGCTTTATCACCATGGGAGAGTGAAGGAGTTAATCTCATAGCACAGTTTTTGGGGACCTGCTCTGCCTTCACCTTTTGCAATTAGCTGAGAAAACCTATTATGTGTGTGAGCCCGCCTGCCCGCGCTTGGTTGAACCAGATAACTATTACTTGCTTTAATGTTATTGGCATATTGCTCCTTATACATGGGCCTCATCAGACAGGTAACGAAGCAGCCACAACGAGCCCCTTGGAGGAGCTGCACGGCAGATGAATGGCTGAATTGGGTTTAATTCATCTGACCTTACTATGCAAAACCTCTTCTCACTGATCTGCAAGACTGACAGCAACAGCTCACTGACTGATATCCATGGCAATATCCATATCTTAATCATGTAGATTAAGCTAGATTGAATTAAGTTATGAGGTAGGGTACTGAGCTAGGTAGAATTAGGGTAAGGGTTACCTGCAGCCTTTTCAGACCCTTTGCATTCACAATGTGTAATAATATCTATGTTTCTGAGGTAATATTAAAAAAAACAATTCTTAGTGAAAATTATAATCTGAAGAAGCACTATAGGGAGTGAAACACGTAGACACATAGCCCCAGTGATTGCTGTGTCTCCTTGGTAATGCCATTATTAAGTGGATACCAACTAAAGGATTACCTAAGGACTGCAGCAACTCTGCTTTACACATATTCTTATAATTCACATTCAGCCACAGTGTGGAAAAGATGGGAGAAATCTAGCCTAAGCAGCGGAGGGAGCGGTAAGAAGAATAAGAGGGGTAGGGGGCTTAGGGAAATCATTGCACCTTTTAAAATTTGACACCTACCCCTTCCCCTCACATGCTCAGAAACACAAGGATGACTAGAAACCCTGCTCCTGCAGAAATATAAACATGGGAGCGTACACACTTACTGCTACTTCCTAAGTCTGTACAGAGCTGCGCGCATGCACAGGGGAGGGGGGAAGAAGACACATGGGAGAGGGATGGAAGACACAGGGGAGGGGAGAGGGGAAAATACACAGGGGAGGAGAGATGGGGGGAAGAGATACAGGAGACAAGACACAGGGGAAATGGGAGGAAAGCACATGGGTGGGGGGAGGAAGACAAGTTAGACGGGGAGAAAGACACAGGGGAGTGGGGAGGAAGACACAGGAGAGGGGGAAAAGACACAGGAGAAAGAGAAAAGACACAGGGGAGGGGAGAGGGGAAAGAGACACGGGAGGGGGAGCAGGGGAAGAGACACAGGGGAGAGGAGGGAAGAGACACAGGGGAGGGGAGAGGGGAAGAGACACTGGGGAAGAGATGGGGAGGGGAGGGGGAGAAAGAGACACAGGGAGGGGAGATGGAGAAAGAGACACAGGGGAGGGAAGGGGGGGAGAGACACAGGTGGGGGAAGGGGGGAGAGACACAGGTGAAGGAAGGGGGGGGAGAGACACAGGGGAGGGAAGGGGGAGAGATACAGGGAAGGCGGGGAGAGACTGAATGGAGGGTGAGAACATTTTAAAATTATACTGTCATTTTTGATGGGCAATCTACTAGTATATATCAACTATAATAATTCTGGTAAGTGTGTAATGCTCCATGTGCAGCTCACAAGCTGCAGAGGAAGAGACAGGGGAGGGGGGAGGAAGACACAGGGGAGAGGGGGGAGAAAGACATAGGGGAGAGGGGGAGGAAGGCACAGGGGGGGGAAGACAAGGTAGGGGAAAGGGGGAAAAGACACAGGGGAGGGGAGAGTTGTAGAAAGACACACAGTAGTGGAGAGTGGGAAGAGACACAGGGGAGGGGGAGAGACACATCGGGGGGAAGAGACACAAGGGAGGGTGGGGAAAAGACACAGGGGAGTGGGGAAGATACACAGGAGGGAGGGGGGGAAGATGCACAGGGGAGAGGGAGAAAGAGACACAGGGGAGAGGGAGAAAGAGACACAGGGGAGGGAAGGGGGAAGAGACACAGGGGAGGGAAGGGGGGAGATACAGTTGAACGAAGGGGAAAAAGACATGGAGCGGATGAGAGATACAGGGAAGGGGGGGGGAGAGACACACGGGGGGGTTAGAGAAAAATTACTAGTATATATACTAGTCGTGCTCAAAAGTTTGCATAGCCATTTATTTTGAAAATATGACTGATCATGCAAAACATTTATTGAAGCATAGTGGTCATATGAAGCCATTTATTATCACATAGTTGTTTGGCTCCTTTTTAAAAACAAAATAATAACAGAAATCACCCAAATGGCCCTGATCATGATAATAATTCTGGTAAGTGTGTAATGCTCCATGTGCAGCTCACAAGCTGCAGAGGAAGAGACAGGGGAGGGGGGAGGAAGACACAGGGGAGAGGGGGGAGAAAGACATAGGGGAGAGGGGGAGGAAGGCACAGGGGGGGGAAGACAAGGTAGGGGAAAGGGGGAAAAGACACAGGGGAGGGGAGAGTTGTAGAAAGACACACAGTAGTGGAGAGTGGGAAGAGACACAGGGGAGGGGGAGAGACACATCGGGGGGAAGAGACACAAGGGAGGGTGGGGAAAAGACACAGGGGAGTGGGGAAGATACACAGGAGGGAGGGGGGGAAGATGCACAGGGGAGAGGGAGAAAGAGACACAGGGGAGAGGGAGAAAGAGACACAGGGGAGGGAAGGGGGAAGAGACACAGGGGAGGGAAGGGGGGAGATACAGTTGAACGATGGGGAAAAAGACATGGAGCGGATGAGAGATACAGGGAAGGGGGGGGAGAGACACACGGGGGGGTTAGAGAAAAATTACTAGTATATATACTAGTCGTGCTCAAAAGTTTGCATAGCCATTTATTTTGAAAATATGACTGATCATGCAAAACATTTATTGAAGCATAGTGGTCATATGAAGCCATTTATTATCACATAGTTGTTTGGCTCCTTTTTAAAAACAAAATAATAACAGAAATCACCCAAATGGCCCTGATCAAAAGTTTTCAGACCTTTGAATTGTTTGGTCTTTTTACAGACACACAAGGTGACACACACACAGGTTAAATGGCAATTAAAGTTTAATTCCCCACACCTGTGGCTTTTTAAATTGCAATTAGTGTCTGTATATAAATAGTCAATAAGTTTGTTAGCTCTCACATGGATGCACTGGGCTGGCTAGATACTGAGCCATGGGGAGCAGAAAAGAACTGTCAAAAAAACTGTGTAACAAGGTAATGGAACTTCATAAAGATGGAAGAGGATATTAAAAGATATCAAAAGCCTTGAAAATGCCAGTCAGTACTATTCAATCACTTATTAATTCGAGGATCTCTTGATACCAAGCCAAGGTCAGGTAGACCAAGAAAGATTTCAGGCACAACTGCCAGAAGAATTGTTTGGAATATAAAGAAAAACCCACAGGTAACCTCAGGATGAATACAGGCTGCTCTGGAAAAAGATGGTGTGGTTGTTTCAATGATTTGCCAGAAAGAAGCCTTTACTGTTCCAATGCCACAAAAAAGCCTGATTACAACATGCCCGACAACACCTTGACACGCCTCACAGCTTCTGGCACACTGTAATTTGGAGTGACGAGACCAAAATACAGCTTTATGGTCACAACCATAAGTGTTAAGTTTGGAGAGAGGTCAACAAGGCCTATAGTGAAAAGAATACCATCCCCACTGTGAAGCATGGTGGTGGCTCACTGACATTTTGGGGAGGTGTGAGCTCTAAAGGCACTTGGGGGTCTTGTGAAAATTGATGGCAAGATGAATGCAGCATGTTATCAGAAAATACTGGCAGACAATTTGCATTCTTCTGCATGAAGGCTGCTCATGGGACGCTCTTGGACTTTCCAGCATGACAATGACCCTAAGCACAATGCCAAATTGACCCTCCAGTTGTTACAGCAGAAAAGGTGAAGGTTGTGGAGTTGCCATCACAGTCTCCTAACATTAATATCATCGAGCCAATGTGGGGAGATCTCAAACGTGCGGTTCATGCAAGACAACCAAAGACTTTGCATGACCTGGAGGCTTTTTGCCAAGACGAATGGGCAGCTATACCACCTGCAAGAATTAGGGGCCAGTTTCTAAACTACAGATCAATTAGTTTTCATGTAAAAACACAAAGCCTTTATCAAGTACCACTGCAGTCAAAATGTTTTGAAGAACTATACTTAAAAATATGCAACATGTTTTTAGAATGTAAAAAAATACTACAGTTTATTATTTATAATTTTTACATGTCATTGTGCTGCTCTTGAATCTACCATTTTAGTTTCCACTTCATGAAAGGACATTTTGAGCATATAGGAAGTTTGTATCTGTACAATGTGAATCTGGTAGTTATATCGGACAGGGCTTTGAGCAGTACTAAAGGGAGGCTCATTAGTTTACAACAACTTAAGAGCAAAATGTAGTTACACAGACAAAAATCATTGCATATTTATGTTTAGCAAAATATAAAGGTTGTTTTTATTTGTTTTTCCTTGCTTTCCTGAAATATTTGCCTTTTATCATTTAGTTACTCAAAACTAGTTAATTTCTAAAATGCAGATCATTTAGTTTTCATGCAAAAAAACAGTGTTTTAAATTCTTTAAACGTATGTTTGAATATATTTCAGTTCTGTGATCCTTAAAGCCGCAACAACCCGTAACTAACAATGTCCCTGTATATAAACAAAGTACACACACCATATATATAACACAGTTCCCATTACAAGGTCAATACATTCCAGTTCTTTCTGAGAAATATTGACAAGGGATGATGTATTAGTGAGGCTCTGAAAATTGCTACCATTGAGGATTTGGTGAGATGTGTTTTATAATCCAGATCTCATTACAGCTGCTTTTCCTGCACATTAACTAAAACAACATGTGCTGTGCATTGTATGATGCTGGTGTAATGTTCAGAGCTCGGCTTCTGAGGCCCAGCCTTTCAAAGCTAATAAACATGCCCCATACATTAGGCGTCCCAATAAGTCATCATTAGACTTGTTAACACATTACAGAAAAGAACAAACAAATATTAGGAATAGCATGAGGGGTTCACATAACTGAGGATGTGTGGCTCCAATATAATGCTCGAGGGTTCAACCCTCCTAAAAGTAAGGCAGATATGTTACATGTAAGATCTGGCAAGAACGTTTCTGATCTATGTATGATGGTAGATGAGAGCAATATGTGAAGTACGACTCATAAGGATATTCAGTATTGTGTGATTACTCAGCACTGTGTAAAGCTTGCTGTCAGCATTGCGTGAACATTGTATGGTGCTAGTTGTGAATATGTGTATTAAGCATTATATATAGTAAGGTGCTAAAGGCATATTTAAGTTTCATGGATTATGAATGCATCTGATAGAGGAGAATCAGTATTGTATGCAAACATTTTTTTGCATGAAAAAATAACAAAATAAACATTTTCTTACATAGCCTAAAGTTTTCTAAACAGTTTCAGAATTAACACCCCTAGAGATCCCTGCTAAAATTAGCATAACATTCACAATTCGTTTTGGCCAATCACAGGCAGTTAACACATTGTATCAATCAGTGATGGCAGTGTGTGCAGGAAGGCATCATGGGATGTGTAGCTTATTTTTTCCTCTGTTTAAAAAAAAAATAGAAATTTGGGAAACAAACTTTATTTTTCACTTTAGTAACAATGCTGCACTTGTTTAAAAACCTGCAATTGACACCCTTGGTTCAAGAGAGAAACAAAGTTGAAGTAGAGACAGACCTGTGATCCTCACTGGGATGCCTCCTACCTGGAAGGCTCAGCTAACCTGGAGCCCCAAATCTGACTTGTGTCCCTATAAAGATCTTAAAGGAGAAACAGAATATAGAGAGATTCTGATACTAATGCATTGTCATGCCAAAAGCTTGGCATATTGCAGCTATTTTACACAATGTCCCAATATGTTCTCCTAGATGAAGGTGTACTCATTAAAAAAATAAACAATCACAACATTCATTAAAAGCGACTCCTATCTCTATAATGCCATTAATGATGTATTGGTCTCACAGACTCCCATTATATCATTCCCTTTTCCAATCAGATGGGATTTGATATCTATTTTCCTATTTTAGGGTCATTGGACCATACAGTTAACAAGAGCTTAATTCCAGCTAAGTTTCTTTTGGCATTAATAAAAAGACACCAGGGTAGCCTAACTGCTGATTCACAACATATAAGTGATCCAAGTCTATGCTTCAACCATGTAGGCTGAAGAGGCTGGAGTTCTCCAACTCTACAATTCTGTGATGATATTAAACACCTCCTAGATATAACACCAAGAAAATATGTTACTCTCATCATTGAAGATTGGAATGTTAAAGTAGGTAACTAAAAGATATCAAATAAGGCAGGTCAGAGATTAGTAGAGCTCTGTCAAGATAATTTGCAGGTCGTAGTATACACCCTGTCCCAACGGCCTCCAAGACGAATCTACACATGGACATCATCAAATGTACAATGTAGAAATAAGATTGACATGGAAGATAGAATGTCTGAAAAACTTTGGACAGATGTTTGTGATATTTTCCAGAAAAAAGCAGCAAAGAATATCCCCAAAAGAAAGAAAACTAAGATGTCAAACTAGCCATTTGACAAAGCTTTGAAAGTAGCCCAGGAAAGAGGGAAAGTAAAAGGCAGTTAACTAGGAAATGTTGTGAGACAGTCAGCGTGATAAGAGACAAAAATGGTAGGGACTTAACAGAAGTTGATCAGATAGGGAAGAGGTGGCAGAAATAGATAGAAGATCTAGAAGTCACTGTCAGAACCAAACATATTGTAGAACAACCAAATGGTTCGGGATCGGTAAAGAAGTTCATAATTTATATATTGTCACCTTATTTATTTATCAAAAATAATGGGAGAAATATCTAATGGCCAAAAGTGAGGGCTTATTGTTGAGGCTGAAAGAAGAGAGTACAAAATCTGGCCTGCTACTCAACATTAAAAAGACGAAGATCATGGCAATCAGCAATCTCAGTCCCTGGCAAATTGATAGGCAAGAAGTGCAGACAGTGCCAGATTTTATTTTCCAGAGCTCCAAGATCTCTACAGATGGTGACTCTACAGTGAAATAAAAATATGTTTGCGCCTGGTGAGGAAAGCAATGGCAAGTCTGGATAAACTATTAAAAAGTAAACATATAAATGACAAGATTAAATGGAAACTCTGGGATAACTATGCTGCAGGACAAATTTAAAATTGTAATGAGTTTGTTATGGTGATCCTACCCCGAAATTCCCCTTAATGGTTACTACTCGAAAAGTAATTATTAGTAATTATTGTTTGTTTATTTGTGTATTTTTGAGTTATATTACAGAGGGTTTACATTATTTATTTATTATATACCAATCATGGAACAAATGATGTATGGTTAAGTAATACTGTGATATTTATTGAAGAGATGTCAAAGGTCAAGGAACTATTGTATAGGGAAGGTCAATTTAAAGTTGCATACTTTGACCCTCCAGCGCTTTTTAATATACCCTGATATTTTTTTATTAATTGTATTTGATGCATGGTAATTGTATTGTTTGTCTTTCTGTTATGTTCTTTTTATATATATATATATATATATATATATATATATATATATATATATATATATATATATATATAAAAAAAGGTCTGCGTAGTTAGTTAGCGTTGGACCAAAGTAACGCTAAGCACCATAGAATCAATGTCTTTGAATTGTGGTGTTGGAGAAAACTACTTAGAGTCCTTTGGACTGCAAGAAGATCCAATCAATCAATGCTAAAGAAAATCAATCAAAACTGCTTACTGGGACAGGATTTCCTAGAGAAGATTCTGATACTTGGAAAGATTGAAGGCAGAGGAAGGGGACGGCAGAGATGGAGATGGATAGATAGATGAACAAGAGCTTGAGGGAGCTCAGAGGGACAGTGGTTGACAGGTGTGCCTGGTGTGCTGTGATGCAGAGGATACTGGAGAATCAGACACAACCGAACTACTGAATAACAACAAAGTGAGATGTGTGAAACTAGGTGAGTAACATGGTATACCAGAACCCATTGTAAGCACTCCTGATATCTGAATTCTCATCACTGTTCATTAAACCAATTAAACAATTCCCCCTCATGGATTTACTTAACCCCTAATAATATACAACAATAACAGCCACAATGGTAGTTAAATATTAACAAACAGCACTAGAAAAAAAAAAAACATCAACAAAACAGTAAACCATCATAGAAGCCGCATAGAGTGTGAAACAAGTAGATATATTATGTTATTAGAGTCAAATCATAGTCAAATCACATTATTTCCTCTTTTCACCCCAATAGCTCTTTGTATCGTACGCTACTCTGTGCATTGGGCTGATGGGGAGACCTTTTCTTTCACATTTACAGTGCAGCATCACAAAAGCTTATAAAAAAAAAAAAAAAAAAAAAAAGCTTGTAAATATACAACATAAAAAAAAAACATCACTAATTAAAATACTCTGCCTCACTCAGAAAATGGGGAGGGGTATGCCTGTAATAATATTGTTTGAAATAAATAGATATATACAGTGTAAAACCATTTTTTAAATTTATAAAACACAAAAAAATCATGACGGTTCCTCTGTCAACACTGCAGAACTTTATAAAAATAATTTTTGAGGCTGATTAACCTGCCCATCCTTTTTAATTCACTAAAAAAGAATAATGTTCTTCATAGCGGCCCCTTTGACTTAGAACACCCTGTGTGGGCAGAACAGTTAGATCACAAGCTCTGCAGGGATTCAGCAGAAAAACATTGTTATTTGGCTTAATATTAATAAAACTATTAAAAGGAAGCATCTGTCAGCCACCTGTAGCCTGCAATGTGTGTAAATATTTGTTTATAAAAGACAGCATCCCAACAAAACATAAAAATAAGGGGACATAGAAAAGGCCATTATGAAATGTTCATAAGGAGACTCCATTCTTTAGGCTGTGACCCCTCCTACCTTTTTCAAACTGTTGCAAAGCCTTCAGCAGTCTTCCCTGCTGCTGACTCATAACTGTGAAGTGTTAGTGGCAGAGTCCGAGGAAATGTGCTTTACTTATTGCAACAGTTTATAAAAGACAGGAGGGGCTCTACCATAAAGATCAGGGGAAAATAGCAAATTTCAATGTAGTTTTTTTCTTTTTACAGTTAATTGAAATGTTAGTTGAAATGTTAATAAAGCCCCGGGTCCTGATGGAATACATCCAAGGGTACTGAGGGAACTGGGCTATGTAATAGCCAAACCATTATATCTAATCTTTCAAGATTCACTCAATACTGGGTCACTACCAGATGACTGGAGAAAAGCAGAGGTGATACCTATATTTAAGAAGGAAGCAAGAGCAAATCCAGGAAAATATAGACCTGTAATTCTCACTTCTGTAGTGGGAAAGATTTTTGAAGGGTTAATAAGGGATAGTATACAATAAAATGTCTATTCAAACATGATTATAAGTAGGAGCCAACATGGATTTATGAAGGACAGGTCTTGTCAAACAAAACTAATTAGTTTCTATGAGGAGGTTAGTAGGAACTTGGATCAAGGCAACTCACTGGATGTAGTCTTTTTGGATTTTGCAAAGGCTTTTGATACAGTGCCACATGGGAGACTATTGTTCAAACTAAGGGATACATGCATTGCAGTAAATATCTGCTCATGATTTGAGAGCTGGCTAAAAGACAGGAAGCAAAGGGTTGTTGTAACTGGAACATACTCAGATTGCCCTATTGTGGTAAGTGGGGTTCCTCAGGGGTCAGTATTAGGTCCTCTTCTTTTTAACATATTTATTAATGACTGAAGTAGGACTGGAAAATATTGTCTCCATTTTTGCTGATAACGCAAAGCTGTGCAAGTTAATTAAATCAGAAAATTATTGGCGTTTGTCTGGAGCTCCAGCACTAAAAGTAGCAATTGGGCTTATAAACGCCCTGAAAGTCCCATAATTTGCCCCAAAGTGACTGGGGAGGCAGAGGGGACGACCCGGATCCCCTGGAACCTAATTTCGGGTCCATAAAGTGAGGCACAGCGGCTCCACGGCGGAGACAGACGGGGAGAAGCGTCCCCATAGCAGTGAGCCGCCCCCCCCCCCCCCCCCCCATGCTGTGAGGCACTTGAGGAGACTGCTGGGGAGAGGATCGGAGCATCGGAGCTCCTGAGAAGTGTGGTGAGGTCTGACCAGGGGGCCCTTACTAGCTGGTGGCCGGGCAATGACCCAGGGAGACCGGGCGGCGGCCATTTTGATTCTCCACACGGAGAGAGCTGCGGTTTGCAGCCAGGGAGCTGCAGATACCCAAAAAGCCTGGCAGTGCCCCCCTAACAGGGTCCGGTGACGGCTGGTTCCGGCCGGAGGGGTGCTGGGGGGTCTGTACCCAGAATTGGAGCCCACAGGGCGGCAAGACCACACAAAAAAAGCCAGCGAAAACGGGAGGCGGCCATCTTAGGCTGCTGGCCAAGAGGAGAAGCTAAGGCCTTCTTACCACTTCATCTGGGACTCTGTGGTGATTAAAGAGCAACTACAACCAGACCCTAAAACTGTGAGTAAACAGCTGAATTGCAGGCTCAGAGATATCTACATATGCCACATTTACATTTAAACTACTTCTGCCAGTACTACTGACTGCTCTAAACCTACAAGTGGCAGTGTATAAGTAATACCCAGGAAGCAAAGACTGACACAAATGACAAGTGTGATAATTGGCAAGGCAGTTTGGCACTACTTCTCAGGGCTGCAACTTTCAGGCTTCACTTGCAAACCAACAAGATCTCTGATTGCTAAGATCAACTCAACTACTTTACTTGCTTGTTGAACATTGTTTACATGTGGACAGAGAGTAATGCAGGTCTAATATGATCCACGGGGGGAGACCTTGACAGAACATGGCATAGCAGCACAGCACGCCACAACTTGTTAAATCACAAGCCGGAATCCCATTCCAACAAAAACATTTCCCTGAAAGGGGCATACATCTACGCTGCAACTTTAGCACTTCATATTCTGTGGCGGGTCCACTGCAGCCCAAGATGGGAAAGAGCAAAAAATCCCTTCCACTTAAGAGAATTACGGATTACTGCAAACCCCCTGAAACTCCTGGCGAGGTGAGATCTGACCCCTCTGAGGAATCGGAGGGGGAGGACACGCGAAACGCAGCCCAGGCTGATATAAATCTATCCAAGAGTGCAATGGCACAAATTGAAAAACTGTTTCAAGCTTACACGACTAAAACGGTGGATGCAATCAGGAAAGACATCCAGGACCTAGGTCAAAGAACCCACCAACTAGAAGAAACAGTTGACCAACTGGTGGAAGCACAGGATAGAGACAGGAGGGAGACGCATCACCACGCGTCACGCATAGCGGCTCTAGAGAACAAGTATGAAGATCTAGAGAATCGGTCTAGAAGACATAACATACGAATAAGGGGGATTCCTAAAGCGATAATGAATCTGAAAAGATATGTTATGGACTTGCTTATTGTGATCTTACCAGAAGGGGCAGAAGCGGACATTGATATAGAAAGAGCGCATAGGGCGCTAGGAGCTTCTCGTAATATGGATACCCCTAAAGATGTAATTGTCCGATTCTCCCGACAACAGTCAAGGGACTTAATTCTAGCTGCTACCCGAAAGATCTTGGATCTTAGAGGGCCAGATGATGCTCAGCTCATGGTGTTTGCAGACCTTTCTCCTATCACGTTGACCAGGGGAAGAGAAATGAAACCGGCATTGGGAGTACTCATCCAGCATGGTATCCAATACCGATGGGGCTTCCCTTTTGCCCTGATTTTTCAATATAAGGGAAAAACCCACACGGTCCACAACTTGGAAGACTGCCAGTCATTGCTACAAATGCTGCATATAACATCGGATGGTGGCCATAGAGACCCTGAAAGTCAGCGTGTGACCCTGAATCCTCTCCCTAAGAGACAGTGGACCTCGGTCCCGCTCAGGAGTAAAAACAGACTTGGAGAGGCTGACATGATAGAGGCCTTGACTATCCCTCCAGAAAGACATTCCAAGACTCGGGGAGAGGAATTGAGGAGCTGCACAGAGTTGGATGGAACTCAATAATCAATAATTGCACAGACTCTGGAAATACAGGGCAAAAAAACAGAAAAAGACAAAAAAATAACAAGAAAATCAGCTGAGCCCCAAGTTTTTCTTACTGATGCATGGGACTTATTTATCTGGATTTCGGTGTCTGGAGAACCGGTTATTCTTCAATAATGTTGTTTTATTTTTACAGTTGTGATTATTCTTTTTCAGCTAGTTACTAGGCTGCTAGTTCTAATGTTAGTTAAACAATTTGTATTGTCGAGGGTATCCCCCCTCTCCTTAGTTGGAATTTTTTGTACCTTAAAGAATTCTATTACCCCTTCCTAACGGGGCTATATTTGAGAATGGCAGGTCCATTACTCTCTCCCCTAGAAGCCAGGATTTACGACTGGCGTAGGAAGTTATGTGTATTAAAGATAATTTGTATGATAGTACTCCTCGATAACTGCAAAGATATTGATCTTATTGCGAACTGTTCAACTGTTAACTTGTTTTCTTGCTATTTCTTGCATTTCCAGAATTGCGTGCTCGACTCTCATCACTCCAACCGCTTCAAGGAGCCTTCTGTTTTGGCTCAAGCGCCTCTCTGGTCGCCCCATCCAGTCTGGCTACCACTAAATCAAGGTAAGATGTTAAGACCAAACTATCTCGGGAAGCAGGAAAGAAATGGCTAGAGTTTTGAAGGAGAAGTATAGTTTTTTAACACACAATGTCAAGGGCTTTAATTCCCAGTTTAAAAGAAGGAAAGCTTTTCTGTATTATCAAACTAAGAAACCATCTATAATTTTTATGCAAGAAACCCATTTTGCAAAGAATCATATTCCCTCGTACTTAAACAAGGAATATCCCACTTTTCACTCTTTAACCCAAAGGTCCAAAAAAGCGGGAGCCACCATTCTTATTCACCGTCACTTCCCCTTTCAGATAGACTCCAAATTGATAGACAAGGATGGGCATTATGTCATTTTGCGGGGCACAATTCAGGAAGTTAAACTTACGCTGGTATCCTTTTACGCGGACACGGTGGCACCCCATAAAAGTTTACTACACATGCTGAAATAAGTAGAACCCTGGTCAGATGGTCTGGTGGTGATAGGGGGGGACTTCAATCTTGTGTTAGAGCATGGACTAGATCGTTCAAGCTCCCAGGCCACTAATAGATACTCGCGGAAACTACAACAGATTAAAGGGGTGTTAGACAGAATGGGCTTAGTGGATGCCTGGAGAGGACATCATCCTAATAGTCGCGAATACACGTACTATTCACATACGCATGGGACCTACTCACGGATAGACACGATTTTGGTAACCTCTAAGTTTTTTGACCAAACCAGGGGCTCGGAAATTTTGGTATGTCCGTGGTCAGACCACTCGGCAGTTTCCTTGGATATGGATCTTGGAGGAGACTCAAGGACTCCATATTCCTGGAAAATTAATGAACGTATGTTAACGGATACGGCGCTACTGGGCCAGATACAGAAAGAATTGCAACAATATTTTGAGCTAAATAATACCCCGGGATCTAATATAGGATGGGTGTGGATGGCCCACAAGGCCTATATCAGGGGGATGTGTATCAAGATGGCATCTATCATAAAAAAAAATAGTATACGTCAGGAACAGGAACTTACTGCTAAGTTACGAGATTTAGAATTACAGAATCAAACGCTCCCCTCCAATAGTCTTCGCCATAGAATAGATGACACTAGATTAGAACTTGACGCCTTGCTTTCGCACAAGACAGAGAGTGCCCTGAGACAGACGAATCAGCTGTTTTATTCCAAAGCTAATAAACCTGATTCCTTTCTGGCACGGAAGCTTCGGTCTAGAGCAGCATTGTCCAGAATTCTTAGGATTAGAACCAGGGCTGGGAAGATAACAGTGAGTCAGAGCGAAATCAAGCACACATTTAGGGATTTTTATAATTCGATCTATTCGACAAAAATAAACCCGAGCCCGGAAGCTCTTAGATCTTATCTGGACTCCTGTGATCTTCCTAAAGCTTCAGAGCAGCATATAGAGGATTTGAATGCGGATGTGGGGGTAGAGGAGATATTAGAAACCATTAAAAGTCTCAAATCAGGGAAAGCCCCAGGGCCGGATGGCTTTACTAACTCTTATTATAAAGTATGTGGGAACATTCTAGCCCCTTATCTTAGCTGTCTGTTTAATGCCGTACTTAGGGGGGAATCTATGCCCCCGGAACTCAGCACGGCGAACTTAGTAATCTTCCCTAAAGAAGGGAGGGATCCCCTGGAGCCGAAAAATTATCGTCCCATTTCCCTCATGAATGGGGATATTAAATTATTGACTAAAATTATGGCAAATAGGATGGCAAGGTTTCTCCCAACTCTAATACACAAGGACCAGACCGGGTTCATACAACATAGGCAAACGGTAGACAATATCCGTAGGACCATGAATGTTATACACCTGGCCTCCCAAAGAAAAACACCTCTTTGTGTGTTGGCACTGGATATGGAAAAGGCATTTGACACAGTAGAGTGGCCTTACCTTTATGCAGTGTTAGCTAAATTCGGTATTAAAGGAAACTTTATACGCCTAATCAAGACACTATATAAAAGCCCTGAAGCTCATTTGAGAATGCCCGGGACAGGAGAGGCTTTGGTAAACATCCAGCGGGGTACCAGGCAAGGGTGTCTCCTATCTCCACTGCTTTTTGCTCTGGCTATTGAGCCTCTGGCTCAAAAGATAAGAGGAGAAGGGGAGATCAGGGGTCTGCAGATAGGTCACCACCACCTGAAATGCTCTTTATTCGCAGACAATCTTTTATGCACTCTAACGGACCCTGTAAACTCTATTCCTAAATTATTGTCTACTTTAAGGGAGTTCGGGGCCATGTCAGGGCTGCAAATTAATGAGGAAAAAACTGAGGCCTTGGGGGTAGGGGTTCCAGGACCTATAATAGAAACATTGAAGGCGGCATTCAATTTTCAATGGCCTAAAAATTCAATCAAGTACTTGGGAGTTAAGCTTACCAAAAACTTGGCGGGTCTTTATAAAGCTAACTTCCCACCATTATTTAGGCGGCTGACTGAGGACTTGAGGACCTGGTCTAAATATCAAATATCATGGACGGGACGCATAACATCAATAAAAATGACAGTGCTCCCAAAAATTCTCTATCTCTTCCGAACTCTACCAATTAACCTATGTATGAAGGATATTGATCAATTCCAGAATACAATGTTTAGATTTATCTGGCGTAATAAACCACCACGTATAGCGAGGAAAACAATGTACAGGAATAGGCAAAAAGGGGGTCTTTCTTGTCCCAATCTGAGGCTTTATTTACAAGCAGCACGGCTGGCGTGCATCCCGGTAACACACTCTAGTACATTACAGCCGCTGTGGACTTTTATTGAAAATTGGCAGATGAAACCCCACTCATGGGATACGGTGATCTGGGGGATAGAAAAGATAGACATGAGATACAGACATACTAATCCAATAATTTCTACGACCCTTAAGGCCTGGGATAGGCTTAAAAAATCGAGCAACTTGATTCCAACCCTGTCACCACTGATGTCCTTAACGTCCTTCCCCGAGTTTGAGGCCACTATTATCCCAAATTCTAAAACATGGTGGTTGACTAGCCCTTTAAAGAGAATAGGGGAATGGCTTTCCACGGAGGCTCTGTTAGCACATTCTTCTATCATACCCCGGTTCCAAATTCCGGAGAGGGAGCTGTGGAACTATCGGAAGTTTAGACACTGGATCTCCTCGTTAATACATACTTATGGGAATCCTACACATACAGCATGGTCCTCTATCTGCGAAAAGATACCCTCGATGACAGGCACTCTAGGATACATATACTCACACTTAATAGAGTTTCAGAACACACAAAAAACTAAATTTATGGTAAAGTGGGAGCAGGGCCTGGGAAAGGAGTTAGATGCCATGGTCTGGAAAAGAATCTGCACTAATCTGACAAGGGGGTCATATACATATAGTTTACTTGAGACCTCTATTAAGGTATTGCACAGAACCTATTATACTCCCCAACGGATGGCAACATTTAATAAAGATATAAATGGAGAGTGTTTTAGGGGATGCAGAACAGAAGGGAGTTTCCTGCATATCTGGTGGACTTGTCCCGTTGTGCAGAAGCTATGGGGAGAACTCATAGACTTATTTATACAAATTACAAACAGTAGCTTGAGACCCGAAATTGAAACATGTCTTTTGGGAATGAAACTTTATGATTTATCTAGGGAACGGAATGAACTCTGGCAATTTTGGACCTTAGCTGCTAAAAATTGCATTGCCAAAAATTGGAAAACTTCTGTACTGTCAATCAAAGAAGTTGTAAAAAAGATAAATTATATAATGATAAATGAGAGAATAGCGAATTCATTGCAGAATACAATGTCCAGGTTCACTAAAACGTGGACTCCTTGGTTGGTGTCCAAATATAGTATACAGATCTAGATAGAGATTGGACGGAAGAGTTTGGGAAGTTGGAGGATGGTGGCGGCTGGAGAGGAGGGCTAGTTCGCATCTGGATGGAGGCTTTTGGAGTGATGATGAAGGAGCTCGCAGGTACTGATTATTTTATATTTAGTAACACAAGTAAACATAAGTTGAGGAGGTTTAATGATAACTAAATATTTTGTAAGATAGTTAAAAGCAAGCATACTTAAGAATGCAGGTTGATAATCAAAAAGAGAAAAAATGTTAGGACGTCTTGTTACATCATTGAATAGAGGGTCATAAGGATTCCGGATCTCAGGTGGTCCCAATCAATATGGTGGGGAGCTGAGAGCCGGTGTCTCATGTTTATTTTTATATGCTTCATCCACACCACTCTATTGAAAGCTCTGGACATTTATTAGACCATGAAGATTTCATAGACTGAGAAGGATAGAATGCTTAGTTTTTTTGCATATCTCAAATCTGTTCTTCACTTTTTTTTGTTTTTTGTTTTGTGCTTATGTTTTGCTATTTGCATGATTGACTTTTCTATTCTTTGTTATATTATATTGTTGTAAAAAATGGACTCGTCCTAAATAAAAAAATGAATTATTAAAAAAAAAAAAAAATCAGAAAATTATTTACTTTCCCTCCAAAGGGATTTGCATACATTCGAGAAAGGGGCAATTAAATGGCAGATGAGATTTAATTTGAATAAATGTAAGGTTATGCATCTGGGAAGGAAAAATAGCCATGCAATTGATAAACTTAATGAAGCAAATCTAGGGGTATCAGATATTCTCAATCCCAAGCAGCATCTGCAAAGGCAAATAAAATATTAGCATGTATTAAGAAGGTTATAGAAGCCAGGGAATCAAGTATAATTCTGCCTCTATAAAAATCCCTAGTATGCCCTCATCTGGAATAAGGAGTACAGTTTTGGGCACCACTTTATAAAAAGGGGCACCCCGGCTATGTAGCACACGCAAAATATGCGCCGACGTAAGTGCACAGTCGTAAGCGCATCGACAATTGCGCGCTGTATAGAATTGGGCGCTGACAACAGAGCTCAGTGCAACGAGGGGGAAGAAATGCACTGACCAGAGAGGTAAGCAGGGAATGGATGGAAGCAGTGTAGGGCAAGTGGAGGAGGCGGGGAGTGGATGGAGACAGTGTAGGGCAGCAGAGGGCAGGTGGAGGTAGCGGGGAGTGGATGGAGGCAGTGTAGGGCAGCAGACAATAGAGTGAGAGACTATGAGACAGAGAGAAAGGAGGGAGGAGAGAGAGGGAGAGAGAGAGAGATGGAAAGACAGTAAATCAGAAAGTGGAGAGTGCGAGAGACTGCTACAGAGAGAGAAGAGAGTGTAACAGATAGTCGAAGGAGATGGAGGGAGAGTAAATGGGGAGGGAGCAAGAGAGACTTTAACAGAGAGAAAAAAGTGGAGAGATAGAGTGACAGAGGAGAGAGAGGAGAGTAGAAGGGGAGGGAGCAAGAGAGACTTTGACAGAGAGAAGAGGGTGAGAGATAAGGTGACAGAGGAGGGAGGGAGAGAGAGGAGATGAAGAGGAAGTGAGAATGACTGTATGACAGAGACAGGAGGAGAGAGTGTGACAGAGGGAGGGGAGAGAGAGAGACTTCAACAGAGAGAGGAGGTGATGAGGGAGGGACACTGTGTGACAGAGAGAGGAAGGACAGTGATAGAGAGGAGAGAGAAAGAGGATATCAGGGGCACGCTTTATTCCTGCCCGCTTTCCCACTTTGGTGGATATGTTAACGCACATTTGACGGCGCGATTTTGGTGTTTGCCGATATTTTGGGACGCAATAAAAAAAATGTTTTAGATCTGGAAATAATACTGAGGAGTGCAATAAAACTAATAAGGGGAATGGAGGGGCTAAGTTATGAAGAAAGACTAACCAAATTAAGCTTATTTTCTCTAGAAAAAAGGCGTTTAAGAGGAGATATGATTACGTTATATAAATACATCCAGGGTCAGTATAAAGATTTGTCAAGTGAGCTTTTTGTGCCAAGAGGTTTTCAACTGACAAGAGGACATCCCTTTAGGTTAGAAGTAAAAATATTCCACCTTAAAGAAAGAAAAGGGTTCTTTACAGTAAGGGTAATTAATATGTGGAATTATCTACCAGAGGAGGTGGTGACAGCGGATTCAATAGATAACTTTAAAACGGGATTGGATATATTTTTAAATAAAAAGGGCATTCATTGTTATCCTGAATAATGAAATAGTATTGATCCAGGGAGAAGTCCGATCGCCAGTATCTGAGGTCAGGAAGGAATTAATTTGTTTTCCCTTTTTAAACAATTGTCAAAGTTTCATTTTGTTTTTTTTCTGTTTTCCTTCCTCTGGCTCAATTACCAATTAATCCGCATATTGCAGATCAGAGGAGATCTTGGACTAACAGTATTTTTTCAACCTCAATTACTATGTAACTATATGTATATATATTATATATATATATATATATATATATATATATATATATATACATACATATATAATATATATATATATCTATATATATATATATATATATAGCAAGCTCCCTGTTATCCGGCACCCACGGGGACTCCCTATTGCCGGATAAGTGTAGTTGCCGGTTAAACGACCCTTAAACACACCAAAACCCCTCAAAATCCCTTTAAAAGGAATTAGCACCTAGACTGGGCCATTTAAGCCCAGAAAAAAAAAAAACATTGCAGTCTCAAACTCTGAATAGTGCTGGATAGTGCCGGGAATGCCGGTGTAGCTGGAGTTTTTTTTTTTTTAAATGGGGAATTGATGATGGTGCCGGTTGCTTGAGAGTGCCAGTTGGTTAGGTGCCGGATAACCGGGAGTTTACTGTATATATATACCGTCATGTAATAACTGCATTTCTTGGAATCCTGAGCAGCAAACAAGTTTTTTTTAATTTGTTTTAGATGTTCAAATGTGATGTATGGTGGAGGGCTTCTATCACTCTTTTGCCCACCATAAATTAAATGATTGTTGTGGTAAACTACCCCCTCACAAAATCTACTACACAAGCTAGAAACCGGCCCCACACTGATGAGAAGTAACCTTGAAACAGCTGTAGGAAGTCATGTTTAAAATGGTAATGGATTACAAGAGCAAAGACTTTGTAGGCATATTTGCATGTCCCTGCCCAGTGTAATAACTGGAATTGTGGAAACAAGTTTTATAACTTGCTTTAGATGTTCAAATGTGAACACAACTGTACTATTTATTTACTCTACATATATATATATATATATATATATATATATATATATATACAGTATATATATATATATATTCTTAGAAGTCATTAAAGTTAGACGATGGTATTTTAGATAAACATTAATTGATTAATTAACAAAGCCTAGGGTGGTGAAAGGCACAGTCCAGGAAGTGCCCTGAAAGTTATTAATGACTATTTATTTTTTCCCAAGGGATTCACTCTTGTTCAAGTAACTTATTAATTAAGTTTTCTGAACAATTTCTTAGCAACAATTTTGAACATGCCCCCTGCCCTATGGGTGGGTGTGTTTTGAATGTGTACCTTTGTAGACTGGCTGGTCAGCTAATTCTCAAGTATATTGCCCAGAATGCTTGCTGTGTATAATTGTAAGCATCTCACATATATTCACACTTGTTTGATCAATGCCATTAGCAGACATGGCTGTTGCTCTATGCAATATTTATGGGTGTTGTATATAGTGCATGGAGTGAGAAGGTTCTCCTTCACGGTCTGTTGCTTTTAATAAACCTGCTTACTTTTAAACAGTATGGGCCTCATTCATTTGAGGTTTCGGGGGATCCAGTAAGTGAGGTTGCAAGCTAATTTGCTATTCAATTGGCATCTTTTTGCGGGCTCCGATCGACTTCCGAATTACGGCCTTGAGAAAATGGTGATGTTTAAACTCGTAACTTACAGCCTCCAGAAGCCTTTGATCTTTCACTTTCGCAAGGCTAAAATTGCAAATTGCTATTCAATTGCTCAATTTCCCCAAGCCCGCAAATGTTTTCACACCCGTAAATGGCAAATGAAGGAGAAAATCCAATGAGTCCTAGAGAGGACCCGCAAAGGGGTTAAACACCTATTCATAGCACTGTAAATGCAAATGAAAAATCAGTACTGCACTGTAAATAACGGGAAAGCGATGATAGACATTATAATTAGTCTTGAACCCGAAATCTGCAAGATCTTAGATTTTTTAAGGTTTAATCTCAGAGTTAATATCGGGTATCAATGAGTTAATACAAATCAGGCCACCCATATGGACTAGAACAGTATTGGCATTCATTTTAATAATTCTTTATTTTTTGGTTTTGAAAGTCTGATTGCATATCAGACCCCCAAACCTAATTGATTGACATGTAACCTCCATGTTTTACTGCCGTAATAATGACGGTCTCATTTTATATTGGTTGATTCGAAATGGGTGGTTACGGGCTTGCTGAATTGATCATGTTCCCGCCCTGAACTGCTCCGAACCAGTGCATGGTTTACGGTTTTGGCTTCAGGCCCGTAACTAGAGGCGCATTGCAATCAGAGACGAACGGGAGCCCGCAACACATCCGCAGACATTCGGCTGTCTGCGATTGAGTTGCGGGCTTCAAATTGAACTTGGCTCTATATATATTTATATACTTTACTTGCTGTCTATAGTGAAGATGTATTAAATAAAACATATACTTGAATTAATCATTTAATCATACTACTAACTGTCTTGCTGGTCAATAAAGGACAATCAACCGTGCCCAAAATGGCTGTACTCAGGATCAGTCTATTTGCCCCTAGAGCCTCATACAGTTAACAAATGTATCAGGACTCAAGCTCCATATTTATACTATTTCGAATAACTAGACTTGTACTGTTAAAGTTAGAAAATACAAATTTTCATTTATTAAAAAGTATCTGTTATTATTCTGTAACAGGAGCAGCCATTACCTTGCTGGTTTAGCTGGTTTGTTCAGAACTGATTCTGTATTAAAAGCACTGGCACTAAGTAATGCCAAATGCCTCTACCACATCAATCTAAATTATAGCTAAAGGATCATGTTGTTTAATGTAAAACTGCATGTTTGTGAGGTATGTAACAAATTACAATATTAGAGAGAAAAAAGGAGAAAGAGGGAGACAAAATGAGGGGAGAAAGACAGAAAGAGCAAGAGAGAGAAAGAGAGGGGTAGATAGAGAAAGGGGGAGAGACAAAGATGGGAAAATAGACAGAAAGAGGGAAAGGAGAGAGAGAAAGAGGAGGGAGAGAGAGACAGGGAGAGGGAAAGAGGAGCAGAGAGAAAAGGATAGAAAGAGAGGAGAGAGAAAAAAGGGAGAGGGGGAAAGAGATGAGAGAAAGGGAGAGAGGAGATGGGATAAACGAGGGGAGAGAGAGAAAAAGAGGGAGAGACAGGTAGAGGGAGGGAAAGAGATGAGGGAAAGAAAGAAAGAGAAGGGGAGACAAAAAGTGGGAGAAAGAGAAAGGGAGATACAGAAAAGGGGAGAGAGAAAGGGATAGGAAGACAAAAAGAGGGGAGAGGGAGACAAAGAGAGGTGGAGAGAGAGAGGGAGACAAAGAGCGAGACGAGAAACAGAAACGTGGGACTTACTTAGGCTGCAAGCAGTTGAGGAACGTAGGACTTTAAAAAATCCAATCTCGGGGGCAAAAAAACGACCTTGCAAAAATACAACTTTAACGGCCAAACCGAGGAAATTGAAAAACAAAACAAAAAAATAAAATAAAAAAACACTCACACACAGCACGGGGGGGGGGGGGGGGTTGACACCAGGATGCCTGGGAGTGAGGTTGCACGTGAATTTAAACCGAAAATCGACTAAGCAAGAAAAAAAATGGCAGACGAAGAAAATGAAAATGAGGCTAAAGGAGACCAAGGCGCGCAAATCACCGCCAGGCATGTACAAGTTAGTCAGGAGCGTAGGAGATACACAATATACCATTAAAACAGACGTAAAATGCTCGCAAGCCAAGTAACACATAAAAAATATCCGCATTTTACAACACTAACTTGCAAATAATAACATTACGAATCTAAAATGGCGCTTTACCCTCCTAAACAAACGGTTTGGCCTTGCGCACGCAGCCTATTTACACTGCACACTTGCCACATTGTAGACACTTTCTCCTCAGGTGATCAACAGTCCAACTGTACATTTTCAGATGCAGGAAAATCCAAATAGATTGTTAGCTCTTCAGGATATTGATTGCTGCATATTAAATATAAATTGGTAAAGTATATTAATTTATTAATTCATATTAATTTATTAATGCTCTGTACTAAAAACATTTTATATTTTACACTGTACTTATATATGTCTTTGCGATGAGCGACCAAAGGGATCTTTGCAAAGCAGGAAACTTGAAGTACACGAGGGGAGAGGCTCGCAATGAGCGCCAAATGTCCTCAGAGGAGCAAAAGACTTAGGGCCTCATTCTATTAACGGCTGTAGGAGATGCGTGGCCGCAAGGACCGGCAGCAGGCTATTTGCCTATTCTATTCTTTTGCGGCCGAGGGCTCCAGCAGGCTTGCGGCCGGCGCCCTGTTATCCCTTGCGGCTGCACGCGCAGCAGGAAAGCCTTTGATCTTACACGGCCGCAAGAGTTTCGGCCGCAAGAAAGCCCCGGTTGCTATTCAATTGCTATGTAAACCCTCTCGTCAAGGCCGTAATTAGCTAAAACCGAGCCGCAGCTTACTTGCACCAAAAAGGTCCCGCTAGCACCCAATTAAGCACATAATAAAGCCATCCTGCACTTTGATGAGACGATAAAGTGATTGGAGGTGTTAGCATTCATAGCACAACATTCCCCTACACTCAAATCTGAAAATAATATTTAGTTTTATTCATGTCAAATGTCCGTGGACAAAGTCCCAAGGGCTTGGAGCAAGGAATCGCAGCTTTGCAGCCATTTTACGGCCGTTAATAGAATGAGGCCCTTACATTGTGTGGTAAACAGCATTGCCATGGCTTCAAATTTTATTGCTCCGTGATTTTTGACCGGCAAGTCGCTAGTATTTATACAATGTTTTTCGGGGGAGCAGCAATCTCAGTGACAGCCCCAGGCGGCAAAAGCTCTAGCTACTCCACTGAGTTAACGGATATATTTTGTTATTAAGAATACTGTAAATATAAGACTAAATGGTGTTTTAAGACCTGCATCAGTGTGGAATTATCTCTGTCTCCTAACAGAAAGCCAACAACCTTCTTATTCTGTATATAAAGGGTTAAGTAAATGTACAATGTTTTGGAATGAAATAAAACTAAAATACTTAAGATGTTATGGAATCAATACGTTTCAGCTGCACACCATGCCGTGGGCCAAATCACATTATCTCTTCTTCTCCACTCCAAAATCTGATATGCTCCCCATCAGCCCAATGCACAGAGCAGCGTACTATACAAAGAGCAATTAGGGGTGAAAATATAAAAACAAATTTAGCAATTGGCCCACCCATCATGTTTGAAATGCATGTGAAATTGACTGGTTAATAAGTCAGAAGTTAGCCCAGAAAAAAAAAGTCTTCAGTCTAATGGAAACTGGTCCAGATGGGCCCTTTTCTTTCACATTTACAGAGCAGCATCTCAAAAGCTTACGATTCAGCGCGAGCCCAGATTTCATAGCGTATCAAAGCACTCGCAAACAGCCTGGCCCACAGCCAGAACCCCTCTGTGATCATTAACTAACATCCCGATTCCTTTGTTACAAGACTCTGGAACGTTAAGCCTTGGGTGTTCCAAAATAAAGATAAATATACTATATATATAAACATTATATATATATATATATATATATATATATATATATATATATATACCTTGGAACAGCTATATGCAAATTCAGAGAGTAATACACAATTTAAAGCACCAGTGTGGAGATTTAAAAAGAAAAACTACGCTTGGAATTGTATAAACAAAAATAAAAACAACCATTGCATCTTTAAGGGGTTCGGTTACATAATTCATTTTATTATCCTTGATACAATGGTCATATATAGTTTACACTACACTTACATCTAAGAAGCTCCCACATTAAGTATTCCCTCTTTCTTCAAACATACAGCATGACACTGCCTGTTTATTAGCAGCATGATATATTAGTAGTATGAATATTTAAGTTATTGTGAAACACGGCAGCTTTCATAACAGAGAACAGGAAGAAAGGGGCTGGCTCCAGAAGATAAAAATGTGTTACTCTTGGGCTTCTTAGACATAGGTGAAGCATACATTTTACATCTCAGTTATACTGAGGATTGTGATATGAATAAACTAATCAAGTTCAAGCATTTATACAAAACCAAAAAATAATTGCCAAACGGGTCTCTTTTAGCTTTGTTTGTAATTGTTTTCCTGCCGGAGGACACCATTTTCTTTTCTCAAATGATTATGTCTGTTATTTTCTCAAGAGGGTGTATCTTTGTAAAATAATGTCCCATCCATAATTGTTAATAAATGCACTGGTAGTTATAGCTGCAGAAAGAAAATTCCTCCGCATTCAAAGTATCCTAGGTAAACAGAAACCAAAATGGTAGATTCCACAGCAATTAAACAATTAGCGCTTGTATTATGTTTTGTACATTCTAAAAGCAATAGTTGACCACAGTGGCCCTTTAAAGAGAAAATACACATTTTAATTTATATTCTGGAGTTTATTTCTACCTGTATTTTTACACGAATAAGGATAATTTATAATTAGCAGTTTAAAAAAAAATACAGAATACTTAAATCAGATTCGGTCTTTCCAAGTCAGTTGTATATTTGTATCGTTTCAACATAAGCTCGAACACATGGGAATTTACATTGCCGAGTTGTAAAAATAAATGATAACATAAAATTATATATCTGTATGTATCTTTACTTAATGAGAAACATAATCTAGTCAACTATAATAGAAAAGCAACTGTGGCAGCCATCAAAAGGGAGTGTACGTAATTTGTCAGGGTTATTATATGCGTGTAAAAATACATACCTATTCTTAAAATAATATACAGTATATGTTGATTATTCTGAGTACAAAGCCTTAATGTGACAGCTTCTTAAAAGGAAATTATTCCCAGATTTTTGTGAGAACTATATAAAAATGTGTTTTTAAGTAACATCAAAACCAGAGAATATGTTGCCGGCTCATTTTTTTGGGTTGCCGCTGTCAGATAAAAAGGAGGAGTTGATAAATTTGTAAAGATACGGGAAGATTTAAGGGGTTAAACCTTGACTCTAAAAATTCAGGAGTCTGTAGGTCAAAGAGAAAGAGGATATTTAACGAGCTGAAAATGCAGTAAGGTATTAAATAGGAACAGATTATTTGTTTTATTGTGATGTTATAGCCAAACTCGCAATAAAAAAACGTGCTTGGAATCTGTAAAGGACAACATTAAACGCTATAAAACACCCCGTGCTAATAAGTAGAAGGTGTATTAGCAAATGCTTTAATGATATTATTATTATTATTATCGTTTATTTGTAACGCACCAATATATTCTGTAGCACTATACATAAGTTGTGATCAAGGCAAAACAATATTAACATATTACAAAGATGGAGGGCCAAGGATACAAAACAAGTATGAAATCATGTAACTTAAGTTTGAAGTATCACACTACTGCTTGGTACTGGTACTAATTAAGTGTATTTAGTTTTGCTTTAATGGCAGCAGACATTTTGCCTTGGTTCCTAACAGGATTGATAACCTGAGAGAAATGGAAGGAACCTTGGATTCAATTAACATCTCAACTTTTGTTTGAAAGACTGCCACTTGTCTTAGTTGTTTCCATCATGCACTACAAACTGAGGCGTTATTGTACAGCTATGTAGTTATGTTATCAGGAGCCTGTACAAAATAACTGAATATAGATTTGATTCAATGTTTGTCACATTTCTGCCAGGTGTCTAATCCTTGTACAAAATAAGTCATGTGGTCTGTTGACATTGAAGCACAACTGAATACAATGGCTTTTATTCATTTAAAACATTCTAAAGTACTCATTTGATTTCATTTGTTTATTTAGTTACTGTTTAGAGATATACAGCCCCATTAAATTCGGGCTACGTCTTAAAACGAAGCCCGTATTGTAGAAAGTAGGACCTACGGCTATTAAATTAGCCTTGTAAAGCAGGCCACTGCCGATCTGCAGGTTTGCTGCGGTTCAAGTTTACGGGATGAGCAACGTTGAACTTCGCAGCCGCAAATCCCTCATGCTATTAAATTGCAACAAAGTCACTCGCGAGCAAGCCTGTAACACGCAAATGTAGCGCAAAGCCCAATGAGTACTGGGGAGGACTTGCAAGGGGGGTAAAGTCCAATACGTAGCACTTTAACTGTAAATAAAATCACACTACTGTACTAATATTAAAAGGGAAAGTGATGTTAGGTCTTAGAATTAATAGCACAACATTCTCAAGCCCGCAAATCGACCCCAAAAAATACCTAATTTCATGAAAATCTGCCCGGTTGGACTGCCCTGATAGGAGTCTTTGTCTGCTGTTCTGATAACACTCTTTATTTTCCTACTTTACTACTAATGTAGGAATAGTTACATAGTAATTGAGTTTGAAAAAATACTTTTAAGTTAAAATGTTTAGATCTCTTCTGATCCTTGTAATATGGGGATTGATTATTAACACAGAAAAAAAATTTGAAACATTGCCAATTGTCTCATAAGGGGGAATGAAAATACCATGCTGCCTCCAGATACTGGCAATCAGACTCCTCCCTGGATCAACACTCCTTCTCTAGTTATGCCCTTTTTTCAAAAATAAATTCAATCCCTTTTAAAGTTATCTATCGAATCCGCTGTCACCACCTCCTCTGGTAGAGAATTCCACAGATTAACCACCCTTACTGTGAAGAACCCTTTTCTTTCTTTAAGGTGAAATCTTTTAACTTGTAACCTCAAATGATGTCTTCTCGACAGTAAAAAACCTCTGATCACAAAAAGATAACTTGACAAAGCCTTGTATTGACCCTGGATATATTTATATAAGGTAATCATATCCCCTCTTAAACTCCTTTTTTCTAGAGCAAATATGTTTAATTTGGTTAGTCTTTCTTCATAACTTAGCCCCTCCATTCCCCTTATTAGTTTTGTAGTCCTTCTCTGTACTTTTTCCTCAAATGTCCTTTTTATGAAGTGATGCCCAAAATTGTACTCCATATTCCAAATGAGGGCGTACTAGGGATTTGTATAGTGGCAGAATAATATTTGCTTCCCTGGCTTCTATACCCTTCTTAATACATGCTGATATTTATTTGCCTTTGCAGCCGCTGCTTGGCTTTGAGCACTGTTACCTAGGTGGTTGTCCACTAGTACTCCCAAATCCCTTTCAATATCAGATACACCTAGATTTGCTCCATTAAGATTATAGATTGCATGGCTATTTTTCCTTCCCAGATGCATAACTTTACATTTTTTCGTATTAAATCTCATCTGCCACTTAGATGCCCATTCCTCTTATTTATGTGAATCCCTTTGGAGGTGAAGTACATAATGATCTGATTTAATTACCTTGTGCAAATTGTCATCAGCAAAAATGTTGACAATACTTTCCAATCCTACTTCTAAGTCATTTATAAATATGTTAAAAAGGAAAGAACCTAATTCTGAACCCTGAGAAACCCCACTTACCACATTAGTCCAATCGGAGTATGTTCCATTTTCCACAACATTTTGCTTCCTGTCTTTTAGCCAGCTCTCTACCCACGAGCAGATAATTACTGCAACTCCTGTATCCCCTAGTTTGCTCAATAGTCTCCCATGTGTCACTGTATCAAAAGCCTTTGCAAAATCCAAAAAGACTACATCCACTGAGTTGACTCCTACTTATTACCTTGTTCACATTGGTCAGAAAAAGTTAAGACAGCCTCCTGGACAGATCCTCTGTCACCATCTAGATACCTAACAGAGGGGGTGAAAAACATGGATCAATGTCAGTTACAATGCTAAATGTAAGTGTCTGTTTTAAAAGCTATATTGTTTTTTCATTATAGATTGATTTTGTTCTTAATCATTTAATCATAGAGTCACCCTTTATAGTCTCCCTTCACAAACATGACATTTTTTCCAAACTTCAAAGAAATGAAATGCTGAACTAAATCCAACAGCCAACAACATCTGTCTACATAAAGCCATAGAGTATCAATATATGAAAATGAATTAAAGCAATTAAATAAACAAAGGGATTCTGGTGACAGGAACAAAAATGTGGGTTCCACATAGATATAGAATTTTGTATTGTCCATGTTAAAATAAGACGGAGACTGGGTACTTGGAATAATTGTTGTTTTTTTCTTTGTAGAAATACAATACCGTGTAAAAAAGCAAAATGACGCAGGTTTTTGTCCATGAAAATACCAGCAAACTACTCAGCAAATGGCAGGCACGCAGTGTGATAATTAGTGGAAAGGATTTGAATCCAACATCAGTTCAATTAGGAGAGAATGAGGAGTGGGGCGTTCCAAGAAGCAGCAATAAAGCCCATGCCCAGGGTAATATACATACCAAGCACTTATTATATACATATGTACAGAATAGCATGACATTATCATTAGACTGTCAGTAATTATATCATACATGCGCTGGCTGAGAGGAACGGAAACCAGCCAGACCATTTGTGCATCATTAGTTTGGCTGCTGGAGGGTAATTCATGGATTCTCAATAGTAATAACAAACAAAGCAAAGATGAGGGCAGCAATATGCAAATCCAAAGGATCAGTCACAGCGAGTGCATAAAAAAATCTGTATTTTATAAAATGTACTGGCCATAATTCGATCTGGTGTGAGGGTTTTGTGATCAAAGAGATATAAAAAGACAACCACTTTCATATATCTTCCCCATTTTCTGACTTTATTCCTGCATTCTGCCCCCTTTCTTAGTAGCCATCATCCTTTTCCCTTTATCTTTCCTGGTTTAATCCCCTCGTCTCTTACACCCTTTCACCACTACTCTCTCTGCTCATGCTACATCCCTTAAAGGGTCATTGAAAGCATTTTTTTCTTTGTTGCACCTATAATATATAATAATATATCATAATATATCATTGTATTTTTTTTTTCAGATAATGATCTCAAAGCAGAAAAAAACTGATTCAAATGTTTAACTGATCCTGGGTCTTGCCCCTGTCAGCCAATGAGCAGTAATATGACTCATAATTTTCTGCCAATGAAATCTACTGATGTATATTTGTTCTGGACCCTTCCTGTTAATTTCAATGAAGTTGAAACAGGTTTTTCTTAATATTTTCCATGCAAAACACAACTTTGTTAATGTGTAACTGAATGAAAAAGGGAATTGGATTCCATGTCTCCTTAAAGTGACATAGCAGAGTGTTTAAATATGGTATAATTTAAAATGATAGGTAATAATGAGTACTTTATCAGTTGAATATTACTAAAGAATTTGATTTCCCTACAGTCAACCTTTCTGTTTAATTTACATACATTTAATTGGCAGACATGTATGACTCATACATCTGTAAAACTCTTCATTGGTTGACAGTGGCAAGCCACCATATCCGTTAAACATTGAAACTATTATTTTCTGCTTTGATCGCTTTGTTTGTAAAAAGAAAACACACAGTGCTACATTATTGTCCCTTAAAAAAATAAATGCATACTACCCCCCTGAGCTTTTAGTTCGATAGAATGGGACATTTCTATGCATAGTATGAGATTATGGTTACATACAGTACATGTCTGAATATACACGATTAGCCTGAGCAGCAGAATAAATATATAAACTAAAAAATATAAATATATACAGTGTCTCACAAAATTGAGTACACCCCTCGATATTTGTAAATTATTATTATATCTTTTCATGTGACAACACTGAAGAAATGACACTCTGATACAATGTAAAGTACTAAGTGTACAGCCTGTATAACAGTGTAAATTTGCTGTCCCCTCAAAATAACTCAACACACAGCCAGTAATGTCTAAACCGTTGGCAACAAAAGTGAGTATACCCCAAAGTGGAAATGTCCAAATTGTGACTCGTTAGTGTTACAAGGTCTCAGGTGTGAATGGAGAGCAGGTGTGTTAAATTTGGTGTTATCGCTCTCACACAGGTCACTGGAAGTTCAATATGGCACCTCATGGCAAAGAACTCTCTGAGGATCTGAAAAAAAAGAATTGTTGCTCTACATAAAGATGGCTTAGGCTATAAGGAGATTTGTAAGACCCTGAAACTGAGCTGCTGCACGGTGGGCACGACCATACAGTGGTTTCACAGGACAGGTTCCACTCAGAACAGGCCTCGCCATGGTCGACCAAAGAAGTTAAGTGCACGTGCTCAGTGTCATATCCACAGGTTGTCTTTGGGAAATAGACGTATGAGTGCTGCCAGCATTGCTGTAGAGGTTGAAGGAGTGGGGGGTCAGCCTGTCAGCGCTCAGACCATATGCCGCACACTTCATCAAATTGGTCTGCATGGCTGTCGTCCCAGAAGGAAGCCTCTTCTAAAGATGATGCACAAGAAAGCCCGCAAACAGTTTGCTGAAGACAAGCAAACTAAGGACATGGATTACTGGTTTCATGTCCTGTGGTCCGACCAAGATAAACTTATTTGGTTCAGATGGTGTCAAGCGTGTGTGGCGGTACCCAAGTGAGGAGTACAAAGACAAGTGTGTCTTGCCTACAGTCAAGCGTGGGAGTGGGAGTGCCATGGTCTGGGCCTGCATGAGTGCTGCTGACACTGAGGAGCTACAGTTCATTGAGGGAACCATGAATGCCAACATGTACTGTGACATACTGACACGGAGCATGATCCCCTCCCTTCGGAGACTGGGCCGCAGGGCAGTATTCCAACATGATAACGACCCCAAACACACCTCCAAGACAACCACTGCCTTGCTAAAGAAGCTGAAGGCAAAGGTGATGGACTGGCCAAGCATGTCTCCAGGCCTAAACCCTATTGAGCATCTGTGGGGCATCCTCAAACGGATGACAACAGCTCTGTGATGTCATCGTGGAAGAGGACTTCAGTGGCAACATGTGAAGCTCTGGTGAACTCCATGCCCATGAGGGTTAAGGCAGTGCTGGAAAATAATGGTGGCCACACAAAATATTGACACTTTGGGCCCAATTTGGTTAATTTCCACTTAGGGGTGTACTCACTTTTTTGCCAACAGTTTAGACATTAATGGTTGTGTTTTGAGTTATTTTGAGGGGAGAGCAAATTTACACTGTTATACAGACTGTACACTTACTACTTTACATTGTATCAGAGTGTCATTTCTTTACTGTTATCACATGAAAAAGTTTAATAAAATATTTACAAAAATGTGAGGGGTGTACTTATGTGAAATACTGTATACACTGTGTGTATATATATATATATATATATATATATATATATATATATATATATATACACACACAATAGCTTTTCATCTATTGTGCTATGAATTCTTTGCGGCCTACGCAGGTGCCAGTTACAGCACAGCCAAAAAACGTGTGCTCATTAACACCTCTCTGAAAATAATGGCTTATAAGAGATCACAGCCTTGTTACACTCACTTGGTTCAGCTATTTTGCCAACAGTGGGGTTTTTATGATGCAATTCCAACCCTATATGGATCAGCTCCTCTAACCTGAAGTCACACACATCCCCTGAAGGGCTGAAATGCTCACTCACCATAAAACACTGTCATTACTCATTTGTCCCCCTCTCAGATTCCAGTGTGTGGCTGGATCTGTGTAATAAGCAGTTTGAGTTACTGCATATTAACGCTAACAATATGTGGGAAATGGCAGCGTTTTCCCTCCTGTTATGTGTTTTATGAGAGCGTCACTGCCAGGATCTGGGGATTACAAGCGATCACTGCTCCCTCCTGCCAAGAACAGATTTTAAAGGGTTTAAATGTCCTGTGAGTCAGATATTACATGGTAACCCAACTCCCAGTGTGCAAAAATACTGTATAACTGGGAGACAGCATGAGGATATATTCATATCTATCTATCTATCTATCTATCTATTTGTCTCTTCTTCCATTTGTCAACCCATCTATGGTGTGTCCTTATAAACAAATACATTTCCTGATTTAGCTACCACATTCCCATTGTGCAGGTAGAGCTTCCTCTTCATTCAAAGTTTCCTGTCAGGAAACAGAGAGACAGTGAGTCTTGTGGATGTCTGACCTGCAACCTACAGTGTTGTGCTTTGTTTCCATTGATTCCTTGCTTACACTTCATTTTAAATCACTGGTAAGATAAAGGAGAAGCAGACATATATTTTTCTTTGTCTGTTTTTCTTTGGTAGTAATTTTCTATAATTAATTTCATTAATTTCCCTGGGGGTAAAACTGTAAAAGTTGTTGTAATGCATAAAATGTGATCTTTTACTGTGCTGGTCCAGTACTTTGTGTGTCTGTGCATGTGTATGTATTTTATATATATATATATATATATATATATATATATATATATATATATATATACTTACACACATATGTATATATATATATATATATATATATATATATATATATATATATATATATATATATATGCAAAAAACATCATCACTAGACTAACAGAGAAAAGGAGCAATACTATCATTTATTTTATTAACTGCACTGGTATTTTTTTTAACTGCTGCCCATATAAGGCTACATGTATCTCACATTTAAACTATACAGACAGACCAGGCATATGTTATTAACAGGATTTATGCTGTGCCCTCCTCACCTTGTCTGTATGGTTTCTGTCCTATTTTGTTTATTTCACTTCTGCTAAGCAGTTGTAAGACAAACGTCTCTTAACATAAGTACTGTCTAGATTCAGCAATGGCTGAGGGTACAACTCATAATACTGTACTTATATGTATTGTTCTAGTTCTGTTTGTCTTTTCTTACAGAATAGATACAATACATTGTTAGGCCATATACAGATCGAGTGTTTACAATAAAATATAGCTGAGCATTTAGCCTCTTCAAATTTGCTATGTGCCTTAAACATTTACGTAATTACCTGTACAACCTATGCTAAGTGGGAAGAATTTAAAAGAAGGGTGTGTATTAATACTACACCAGAGTATTAGCATGTTATCATCACAGAAAGTATGGAAAATTATATAGCACAAGTTTGAGTCTTTATACATATTATAATGGCAAAATAATATGTAGTGACTCAACAACAGTAGGCCAAGAATGTGGACACACAAGATGTAAAGGACAGCATGTCAATTTTTTATAAAAAAGTTGCTTTGTTGTTTGCACTGGCAGAGATCTGGTTAAGGGACAATCAGTTGCATGTAAGTACCTTGCTGGGTGACTTGAGGGGTCTCTATGTTTCCTTTGGTGCATGCTGCTCTCAGCTGCTCCTCAGATCCAGCCTGAATTTCACTATCAAACATGGAAAATCTCAACTCTGTGACCCACCCTAGAAGACTGAGATTGAGGACTGATATCAGAATTATGTCTATGGGCTTGTGGAGGCTGCAGTTGTTTGCTTTGTATTTTATATCACTGACATTAATGCAATACTATACCTCCATGCTATGTAAAGGAAGTGTCTTGATGAGCAGCACCGCTGAACCAATTAGAGAGGAGCTTTGATTCTCCCATCTCCAAGACACCAACAAATCCCAGATAGTACACTGGGTAAACCATCAAATCTTCTATGTCTGTTTTAACACTTTTTTCTATGCTGATACTATAGGTCTGTTGTAGGCACTAGGCATCTGCCCTTGGGGTTGAATCTGGTTATGGAAGCTGACTGAATATAAGCATGATTAGATATCTTACACATCTCAGTCTGCCTAGAACAACCTGCTGAGGTAACAAGGGTCACCTTCATCCCACCTGGGAGAGCCAACGTATTTATCATAGTTACATATTACCGTATTGGTCCGAATATAAGCCGCAAAGTTCAAGGGGAAAAAATAGAAAAAAGATAGTACTCAAATATAAGCCGCACCCGTAAAATTGGAGAGAAAAAGACTCTCCAAGTGATCAGCCATTGCAAGAAACAGGCTTTCTAATTAGCACTGTAGCTTTTTTTACAGGTTACAGGCTTTACAGGATGTTAGAATCACTAAAACCGTAAATCACTATTCAATACTGCAGTCTAAAGCACGAAAATCGGCACCCTTAACTCGCAATCGTGCAAATCAGCAGTAAGTTTGCATTCGCGAATAGAAGCCGCACACGTTACAAGCAAAGTTCGCAAATCGGCAATGATTTTTTGATGGTCGCGAATATAAGCCGCACACGTAACTCACAAGCTCAAAAATCGGAAAAAAGGTGCGGCTTATATTCGGACCAATACGGTAATTGCAATTACTTACTTAATTGTAATTGAGGTTTACAAAAGACTATTAGCCCATCAAGTTCAGACTTTTTAGATCTCCTCTGCTCTTAATTGTTAATCAATATGATGTGATGCAATGTTCCACTTGCATAGAGTTTCATGTCACAGTTACAATACAGGCTGCTTAAATGTATCCTACTATGTCATAAATACTTTTTTTTAAATGTAATGTTTCATTCTGAAGGGCTTCCTTCCAGGCACCTAGAAAACTGCTTGTCCGGCTCCTGTAAAACTTACTGTATCTGAAGTGTTACATATTTATGTCCCTCCACTAGAAGACATTGATCTGGTAATGAAGTATTTAGATACTGAGAACAAGGCAGGATCTCATCAGCTGACTGACTGCCAAAATTTAGTGAATTCAAAGTTTTGTTTCTTACTATAGTAAAAAAAATTTTTTTTAATAATTTACAATTGCAAAAAAATAGTATATTCACTAGTATTTTACTATCCTACCATAATTTGGACCCTTTAACAAGTCTGAACACTCTACTGGAGCCTTGCACTGCACCCAGTACAGTATATCACACAGCACTCACATTAGCGCAGCTTTGGCTGATTGCAGAGTACGGCTGAGATTCCTTTGCTGGCCCGGTTTCTGCTCACCGCTTGGGCAGAAAGCTCTCTCCTTCTGTTTTTCTCCGGCACTCGAGAGCTCCGGCTTAAAAAGGAACATTCCAATAAACTGTACAATAAAAGCCATGTGAAATCTCAAAGCCCCGTTCCTTTTTATCGCTGCTTTTATATTCTTTTTCCTTTGTGTTATAAAAAGATTTTATGCAGGTGAAAAGTGCCAGACTGAGAGAGCTGGAAACCAAATCCTTAAATATTTTTATAAAGCAAGCCAGCAGCAGCTATGCAGATCTCCTCCCTTCAATCATTTACAAAGCAGGGCTACCATCAAAAACCTCTGGACCCAGGACATATATAATTAGCCACTCTTAATAAAAAAATCAATTCTTGGTAGGTAGAGTTGTTACAATCTGATATAGTGCATCATTGATACAAAACAAGTTGAAATTGATTTAGATAACTTACCTTTTCAGATCAAAATCCATCCTGCCGGGACATTGTCCATTTGTTTATCTATACCTTGAGCATGACCTAAAACCACAAAGCTCCATAACTCAGCTGGTGCAGCGGGAACATGCTGAACACATTCAGGTGGGCTAATAAAACTAAGTTGTCTAGTTAAATGTTAACTTTTTTTTCCACCTACACACAAATGGATCTAATATTAAAGATTTCACTTATAGAAGTTCAAATGAAATATTTTAGCATTTGCTTTTTTATTGCTGCAAGATCTCAGTATGTTAGGTGTTGTGAGCTGCTGTAGAACACACATCATGATTATAACAGTCACAGTTGTGAACTTATATACTGTCTTATTGGGTCTTGGGTTGCCTCTTGAACTTTTGACCAAAGCAGCTCACCATTCTAACTGTAAACTAAACTCCACTTTTCAAAAACATGGAGAGGAACTGGCAAACCATACAAGTTTCAAAACTTTTATATATATATATATATATATATATATATATATATATATAGTTAATCTTCTCCAATAGCATGAAATAAACATCATTTTAGTTGGGGTTTTGATCTTTAAAGGTTTCTTACAAGCTGCTAAAAGACACACCACCAACACACTTGAGAATATGCCACATGTAGAGTGAGCAATAAAAGTCTGTTTTCTATGTACAACAGAGCAATCATACAAATTAGATTTATAGCTTTAATTGCTGTAGCCTCCTAAACCATTGTATGCATGGTATTGAGGGAAAGGGGCTGCTTTGGGGTAATAAGAGAAATTATTGGCTAGGGAAGGAGGTCTTGATGGGAAGGGAGCAGCTTTGAGATGGTGTTGTGAGAGTATTAAGAGGGCTGGGGAATGGGTCTTGGAAAGAAGAGAGCTGCATTGGAAAGGGGCTTGGGGTATTAAGAGTTGCCAGTGGCTGGGGGCTTGAAGTGAAGGGAGCAGCATTCGGAAGGGGTCTTGCTGGGGTAAGGAAATTAAGAGGGCATAGTGGCATAGAGGAAGAGGGTCTTGGTGAGAAAGGAGCTGCTTTGGAAAGGGGTCTTGTGGTATTAAGAATGGCCAGTGGCTGGATAAGAGTGTCTTGAGGTGAAGGGAGCAGCTTTGGTAAGGGGTCTTGCTAGAATAAGACAATTAAGAGGGCCTAGTGGGTAGGTGAGGAGGTCTTGGACCGGAAGGGATAAGCTTTGGGACCAGGTATTTTGCGAGTGGCATCAGGAGTGGGGGAGAAAGTGGTGCTGAGTAAATTGGAAGGGGTCTTGTAGGAGTAAGACAATTTAGAGCGGTTAGTGGATGGTGAAGGGTCTTGGTGAAGATGGGAGCTGCATGGGAAGGGGTCTTGGTGTAATAAGAATGGCCAGGGGCTGGTAAAGGGGACTTGAGGTGAAGGGAGCAGCTTTGGGAAGGGGTATTGCTGGGGTAAGAAAATTAGTGGCTTGGAGGGAAGGGATAAGCTTTAGGACCAAGTATTTTGCGAGTGGCATCAAGGGTGGGGGAGAAGGTGGTGCTGAGTGAATTAGCACCTGGGGAGCCCATCGTTTTTTTTATCTGGGATGTCAAACGGTGGCTATACAAGGATAATCAAATACTATTTACTGAAAACACTGTGGCTATATTTGCGTTGACCAACACGGGAATCTCACATTGCAGAGCTAGCATTGTAATTCTTGATATTCTATGGGGAAAGCAGACCTTGTGAGCACTTACACATACAGACTTACATAGATATGTGTATTATTTGCTCTACCCCCTGGCTGCTGAGGTGTGTGATTAATATGCAGGGTGATCAAAATGTAAACTGCTTGAAAGAAGTTTTTTTTTTCATACCGATTTTTTTTCAGACATAATGCTGAGCCAGCTAATTGTTTAATTCTACCTGACTGATTACTCAGTAAATTGATCCCATTTGATTGATGGCAATTATTATTTTAATGATCCTGTTCACATAGCACCATATATTATGCAAGTCACAGTATATGCGCTTTTAATTGCATCAGCTTTCTTGATCCCTTCCAAACCCCTGCAACCCTTGAATATAGGGAGCTTATTTTTTTTATTTTTTTAAAATACATAATACAGCATCTAATTTATTACCTTGTTTTTGCAATTACAAAGCTGTGGAATCTACCATTTTAGTTTCTGTTTATCAAGGTTGGAAAAACCCTTGAATGCAGAGAAGGCTGCACAAAGGGAATGTGGAAGCTAAAACATGTGCTTTTAGTAGGACTGATGGAAAGTTCATTATTGTATAAAATCTGAGGTTGATAGAGGCCCTATAGCCTGCTGAATACTAACTGCTTCACCTTGTGTTACATAGTTACATAGTATTTAATGTTGAAAAAAGACTTTCAGCCCATCAAGTTCAACCTTTTAAGATCTCCTCTGATCTGCAATATGCGGATTAACTATTAATTAATTAGCTGTAAAAAAAAAAAAAAAATCAGACGAAAAACAAAAGAACCCAAGATATGATACCACCAAGCCTGAACCTCTGCAGCAGGGCAAAAGTGGACCAAACCGAAGAGGACTGTATTTGCCAGTCTGCCAAAAGCGGTACAGAGACTCCCAACATAAAAGCCGTCAATTCCAATACCATAACTAGAGTAGAACCTGTCTGTGCAGAGAACCCGAGAAAACAATTATGTAAACATATAAAACGCTCATCTGCATATCACATTGGTAGCCTATAGCACCTATGCCCTGGTAACCTGACCTGAACAAATGGGATTATGGCCCCATACGCCGAGCAACTCTACAAAGGGCAGTAATGTTGAAAATCTGTAAAGCACGCTGCTAACCGACACTGTACCTGGTCCGTTGAAAGAAGATACACCAAATACACCTTAATAATAACCCATATATACTCCTCCAGTCCACAATTTGTACCCAGGCGCAGCGTTACAGCAAGGCACCACGGACACCGAACCAAGCTGAAAGACAGGCAGACACATAATTTCCCTTGAAGTGAAAACCGTAGACCGAAATGTAGCCCACCAGACTTACGGCTATTCAACCGGTCAAAATTGCAAATATACCAACAATAAACACGCTACTGTAGGGGAGTGGTGTTATGTATTAGAATCAATACTACCACGCTCTCAGGCTTGCCCAACTGCCATATAAAATGGATAAACCTCAGAATTACAGTGATACCCCGATCCCGGCACTAAATGAGTCAATAACCATAATGTAACTCACATGGACAAGCATATAATATGCACGGCTATATGAATACAACATATCACAGAACACAAAACTGATCGTACCCCGCCATTAAAGACCCATAAGGCTTTGACCTATTTAGAGATGAAACACTGATACTCTCCAATACATGGCCCGTCAAAAACCTGTACTACGGAATAGACTAAATAAACACGCACACGGCGGCCAATCCAACATCGCCAGACTAGTTTACGGGCTTGCGTCTCAGAATCCTAACTCCCGCCATAAATAATACACTAGCTCTAAACAAGAACCAATTAGGAGTCCGCCGTTGTGACAGGTCACACGATGCCACTGCGGGCTAAATTTAATGAGGCTAGGGTATCGTACAAAACCGGGCATGTACTTTTTTACCGCTGCCGGTCCCCATGCTTAAAAGGATGTATAATACCTGCCCATGTCTAACTCTACGTAACCCATAGACTTGACCCAATGCCTTATATCATGCTACCATCATGTATAATACTACATGATACTCTACACCATGATAGAACCAGATTATTTTAATTCCAAATATTAGAAAATCTGTCCCTGATGGCCAGATCCATAGGAAGATGGGATTAACCCCACTCCTAGACAGCCTGGGAGTGAGGTGTAAACTCTCCCTGTAGGATGACCTCCCAAAGCCATCCCCAAAGCAGCACCTGCTGCCCTAACGTGACCACACATAGGCTTACGGTCTCCTACAATGGCAACTATACAACAGCCTGGACCCAGGGAGGCTAGATAAAAGGCCTGAAAACCAATAAAGGACCATCTACACTTACCAGAAACCCACCAAAATACCCACATGGGTATGCTTAATAGACCCCTGGCCCCGATGCAATTGTACCAGGGCAATTATAAAGGTACCTAACATGCTTGGGCAATGAGTGGGTATGGGAAACGGTGAGGAAAAGTATTAACTTACCATATTGCAAACATACAGACTACAGGGCTTAACAGTAAATGGATCAAAATCTTTATAATTGGGCTACCCCCTACTCAAACATATGATGTTTACACCTCATCCACTACGCTTGTTAGCGAACACCTACGAATGCCCCACTCCGCCGAATTACAATACCACCCTATGTACTAATGCTACTATATAATTTAACACAAGGTACTCTATATATGGAGGTTTAATTAGAGGGGCATTCTCATCCATATTGTTATACAACTCCCATTGTCCTAACAGTATGCTATCCATGTGGCCTTAAAGGCCAAGAGCTTGTGCAACCAGGGAAGGAGGGTCTAAGGGGTAACTGGTCAGTGAGCTGCAAGGGTGTTAACTGTCACCACCAGTTTGCCGCTGTGAAGTCTCCCTGCAGGCTGCAAGCGCACTCCCCACGCTGTCAGGCATGCCTGCAGTGAAAGATTGTGAATCCCATCATCTCCAGTGCTAACGGCGGCGTCTGACGATGTAGCACCATGTTCTCGAGCCCAGAAGCGTCCACGGGACTAAGGGTAGGAAATCTAGGGGCCAATATGGAACACTGTGCCCGTCTGGGGTGAGCTGCCACCTCTCCCTGTAAACTACCAGTGCCCATCTGTCACTGTCTAGCCCGCCTCACAGGAAAGGATTACAAGCCCCATAATCCCCTGGGCTCACATCGCCGTCTGCTGGTGGCCCATTGTGCTCCAGAACCCAGGGAACCGCCGGTGAACTTCTGCTCCCCCTTGCAGCAGCTCCTCAAGCTGGTGCGCCCACAGCAGCGCCAGCTTTAATGCTACCCAGTCTCCCTGCAGGCAGACAGCGCTGTCTTACGCTGTGCGGCATACCTGCCGATAGAGACTACCTATCCCATGATCCCCCAGGCTCACTGCGCCAGCCTATGGCGTTGCGCTGTAATCTGGAGCCCCTGGGGGACCTCCAAGGGATACCGTCTCTCCTCCTGATGTAGGGCTGCTGAGCCTTTAACCCTAACCTCCAGTGTCAGTGCTGCAGAGTCACCCTTTAGGCATCCAGCACTGTCTCAGCGCTGCGTGGCATGCCTGCGTGAAGGAGACTGCCTATTCTACTATCCCCCGAGCTAACATTGCCACCTGATGGGTCTCTGCCGCTCTGCCATCTCACCTCCTGCCGCCGACGCCCGAGGCTGGCGCCCGGCCAGCAGTGTCCCAGCCAGCTCTGATCGTCTCCACCCTACTGCCCGGATGCAGGCTCGGATCAGGGGCCACCACCTGGTGACGATGCATGAAGGCGAATAAGGGGAGCAGGGGAAGGAGGAAAAAAGGGAAGGGAAAGAAAAGGGGAGGAAAGAAGGGGGAGGAAATAAAGACAAAAGTAAAAGAAAAGTCAGAAAGAAAGGAGAGTGAAACAAAAAGAGAAAGAAAGATAAACAGGAAAAACACAAGCCTATCTACTGACATGGCTAGCTTAAGGCTTAATGGTGAAAAATGGCGCCAAACGACCTATAAATGGCTCCACCTCCCCCAGCTAGCCACCTCCTACCCACCTACACATACCCAGTCCTGCCAGGTCAAGTGGTCCCTCCTTCCAACTCCAGGCAAGCCTGTGGTGGCCTACAGGTCCTTCATTTCTCTTGGGTATATATTTTAGGAGCAGACCCTCCCTTATTTCTTTGGGGTGCATATTTTGGGTGGAAACCCTCCATATTATCTGTGGGGTACATATTCTCCCTGGAGTACATCTTTTGAGTGCACACCCTCCCTCGTTTCTCTTAGGTAGATATTACGGGTGCAGATCCACCCTCATTTCTCTTAGGTACATATTTTGGGTGCAGATTCGCCCTAGTTTTCCTTGGGTGCATATTTTGGATGCAGACCCTCCATCATTCCTCTGGGGTGCATGCTTTTGGTTTAGATCCACCATTAGTTCTCTGTGGGTCATACTTTGGTTGCCGTCACTCCCTTGTTTCTGTTGGGTACATATTTCGGGTACAGACCCTGTCTCATTTCTCTGGAGTGCATAACTTGGATGTAGACACTCCCTCGTTTCTCTTGGATACATATTTTGGGTGCAGATCCTCCCTCATTTCTCTTAGGTACATATTTTGGGTGCAGACCCGCCCTAGTTTTCCTTGGGTTCATAATTTGGATGCAGACACTCGCTCATTCCTCTGGGGTGCATGTTTTTGGTTTAGACCCACCATTAGTTCTCTGGGGTGTATATTTTGGTTGCAGTCACTGCCTCATTTCTATTGGGTACATATTTGGGGTACAGACCCTCTCTCATTTCTGTGGAGTGCATATATTTGATGCAGACACTCCCTCATTTCCCTTGGGTACATATTTTGGTTGCAAAACTTCCCTCTTTTCTCTGCAGACTACCCACCCTCCCCTGGGGTGACATGTTTTTTTTAAGCTTTCCTCAGCCCTAAGTGATTATCTAGTCCAGAATGCAGAGCTTCTGCCAGATCCCTGGGATCCCCCAGCCTGTGACCTGCTCTGACACCCACAACTGTTTTTTTTTGGCAACATTCTCTCTCATTGTAAAAAAAATAACTTCCAGATCACAGCATTAAATCAAGGTAGATACATTAGAGAGAAAAAACTGTCTGTCTGCCCGGCCAGCAGCACTAATCCCTGCAGTAAATCTCCCAAGGGCGAGGGACGGTGGAGGGACACAACCTGAGGAGGAAGGGGGGCCGGGAAGAGGTATCCAGGAAACATGACCGTTGCTTGCTCTAACATTAATATTATACAGGGAGATTAGGGTGAAAAGTAGGGTGACTAAATCAACGCATAAAGAGGATATTTATAAAAATTGTGCAGTATAGGTTGGAGGAATATTTAATTCCTTTATGTGGGTCAGTCTTCCTTCTCTCTCTGCCCTAAATCTCTGTTTCTCTCCTCCCTCTCATTGCCTGTAATCTCTTTCTTTTCAAATAACCCCCCATTAACTTCCTAAATCTCCCTCTTTTGAGGACATTCTCCCTCCCTCATCCCACACCCCTTCCTTGTATATCAGTCTTTTGGGGTCATTTCCCCTTCTTTCTCTCTCTTTGATGCATCTCCCATATGTGTGGTCAGTCTTGATATTTAACATTAATCCTCTCTTCCGGTAAGTACCCAAACTTTTATATTTCCTGTATGTATCATTGTGGGTTAATGTGAAATTACCCCATAAATAACACATAGACTGAGCCTTCACAAATAGGAGAGTGAACCCTGTCTGATATCATCTCCACCTTCCTGTCTACAGTAAGAAGAGAAGGCTGCGTTGTACCAAACATCTCAGTTTTTTTTAACTATGATCAACTCATTGCTTATGAAACACGGGTGTAAATGAATTTAATCTCACAATATATCTTTTTGGGCTAAGTATACCTTTAAACTTACATTAAAGCTTGCAGCTGTCACTCAGCTTTTTTGACCCACCCACTAGGGACAGTCTGAGACATCTTCCCAATGGAGAGATTTTATTTTTCAATCTTTCAAATTTTATTAGAAGAGAATAAATATTTTGAATTCCAACAATTTTTACATTCTTTAAACATAATAGAGAAAACAATAAGTATTTGTAAAAAAAAAAGGATTTCAAGTAATAGTTTCCAAATTCACTTTAACCAGTGTAGATAAAAAAGAAGAATAAAATATATAAAAATTAGGTTAAGAATAACAAAATAAAATCACTCAGCCTAATGAAAAGAGTAATGTCAATAATAAACATATTAACAATAAAAGAAATCTTCTCCATTATAAATTATTTTCTCAGCTTTATCTGAGAGAGACATTACGTTATTACTGTTTGCATCTCCTTATATCTTGGGAGCTGCTACCAAGGGCAAGACCCCAGTCTCCCAACTTCATACACTAATGGAAAGATCTTTGCCAGTAGTTGCTAATTACATACTGGGGCTCTGCCTATATTATATTCAGTATAAAGTCAAAACGATACCTCCCTGGTGCATGCATAGGCATTTCTTTTTTAACATGGCTTTACACTGAACAATTGAGAACCTCATGGGCCTATCAACAATTATTGGTAATAATTTCCCATTAACAATAGAGATTAGTCTAGTCAGTGGATGGATCAGAAAAACTGATTGACAGGTAAACATTTAAATGCAACGCTTTTTTTTAAATATTCACTTATGTGTTATTACCTCTAGGTTTGCTTATACAGTATTTTGCAACATCCCTCTCTTCACTATGATGAATTAAAAAACGTAATTTATTGTCTTGGTATCATTCAGAATTAGTTCCATAGGGACAAATCCACTAAACAGTGTAACTTATTAATGCTCACTGCCCGTCAGAGCCTTGTGAATCTTCCTGTTATCACTTAACACACACCAGTGGAAGATTTTTTGATAAGTTGAAGACACAAATTTGCTTCTCACAGAGATTCTTCCAGGCCTGGCGATAAATCTCCCTCCGGGTTTGGTTATGACTTTGCCATTCTACTTAAAACCTTTAAACTGCATTAAATGTGCAGAACGCTGGCCATAAAGCATCGCTGAGAGGGAGAGCTATAGATCTTCAGGTCCCATTAGCTGGGGGTGGGCCGGGAGGGGGCCAAGCGTGGCTCTCAGCAAAATGACATCCGCTTTGGTTTATTGCCCAGTACAAGCAGAGATTAGTCTGTGTCCATTTAGCTTCTGACGATCAGAGAAGGAGATGTTAGTGTCCGTATGATGCCATGACATAGAATAACAAATTCTCCTTTCTATTATAAAGCAACACCGCGCAATAAAATATATGTTTATTAAGCAAAGTCATACAACTAGTTTTTAATTAAGAAAAATTACATTTTGATGCCTCTATAGGACCCTGGAGAGATCCATGACACATTGGGGGAAGTTGTCTGTGTGAGAGATTTTTTAATGTTTAGTCGTGTCTGACTATTTGTGACCCTATGGACCGTAGCACATCTTAGGGAGAGATTTCCTTTCTACAAAAATAATGATCTGCCCCTCTAATAAATAAAAGTTGTAATTTGCCCCCTCTCCTAAATGCAGAGAGCAGACAGCAGAGGACCCTTATTTTGATGTGGGCACTGGTGCTTTTCACCCGCGTCACCAGCAATACTTTCTTACAGCTTTTAATATAATAAATTGAAAAGTTTTTACTACTTTCTGGACCACTATAAACTGGTCTTGTGCGATCTTCAGAATGAAGGTGAGAACTATTTAATATGGTATAATTTACAACTCTTGTTATCTAATTCTACATTGCAATCATTGGCAATAAATGCTAATTACTCCCTGGGGAAGTATGTGTGTGTTGTTTTCAGTCATTAGGCTACTACTTCTGGTTTGTGCACATGCTAAGATATATTACCACAAGCACATGCATGCAGACCCTGAGGGAGTAATTAGCAATTATTTGCAATCATCACCCTGAAAAATTAGATAACACCATAAACTTAGTGAATGAATCAGAAAAGCTGACGGGTAAACATTACAGCCTTTAATATAAATTTACTGTAAGAAAATGGTATATTTTAATAATATTCAGTTGCTAAAGTACTAGTTATTATTACTAAAATAACAGCCAAATCAATCAAATATTTTCTGCAAATCTTCTATTGACAATCAGCTTAGAAAATCCTAAGACACCCTCTCCCATATACATGCCCCTTCTTTACCAAGTGCCATGCAGTCACCTCCTGCCCCTATCCGCACCCTCCCCATCTCCATATAACTCATTCATCATACATCCTCCATTACCCGCCCATATTCCAGGCCCCTGGACAGATATCGTTGAGAATTTATTTCTGATGGATTCAGATCGTCATTTTACAGGACATAAATTCCAATTAATTAAAGTTACGCTGAAACATAACTCCCGGAGACCATTCTTCATTTTTCTGCCTTGATGGCTGCATCTATGACAAGTTCCTGAGTGCGCTGTGCAGCCAGACTGAGAGGGATTGGGGGCCCCTTCTGACTAAGCCCCCACATATCTAAGAAATGTACCCCTCTGGGATTACTTGATTTTTTTCCCAGCATTCTCTACATTTTTACTAAAATAATTTATATAATAAATATACAACATTTTGGGATCTTTCAACTTTTTAGAATTGAATGCATTTGAATTAAATCTCTTAAAGCGCCTCTGTGATCAATAACTTCTATAAGGAATTTTGAATAACTAAACTTTAAAAAAAAAAAAAATTTTACTTTTATGTGTACAATATTCTTTGCTTTGTGGTTTTATGTTGTTTTCTGTCTGCTTTCCCATTGACAACACTATTGAGTTTTAAAAATAATATAATAAATACACCTAATATTGCAACATTATTTGTCTTACATTAAAACGCAATCTGATTTTTTTAGGCGATATGAAAAAAAAGTATATTGACATAAGAGGATAGAAAAGACCCTTGTATTCGGGACACATCCATACCCAATCTCCTTGAGGAGAATAGACTTTAAAATATAACTTTTATTAGCATTGTTAAAAACAGAGAGTCCAATGTTTTGGTTTTTAACGTTGTTTTTAACAATGCTAATAAAAGTTATATTTTAAAGTCTATTCTCCTCAAGGAGATTGGGTAAAGGTGTGCCCCGAATATAGGGGTCTTTTCTATCCTCTTATGTCAATATACTAGTTAGTTCTACCACAGGGAGCACCCCTTTATTTTGTACATTATAACTGACCACTTACAGCCAACATATTTCTATTTTGTTAGATATGAAAAAAATTATATTTTTTGTGCAAACTAAAGTTACCTCAGGTAATCCTTTGGTCCATCAAACTGGTAGCTGCAACTCTCGGTTACCACTATACATCCAGATGAGATGACTTTGCAACATGATAATGTAAGCATTGGCGTTGCCAACAAAACATATTAGTAGCTATCACTGAGAGAATATCTCTGCACGTTTCATCTATTATAGGGACTTCTTCAGGAATTCTGAAGAAGCGAGGAGTTGTGCAAGTGTACTATTTTATTTTTGCAGTTTTTTTTAATCATGTTTTGTGTTTAGGCTAATAAACCATTCTGTAATTTTATGATACTATACTTGAGTCGGGGGCTAATGCCCTCTCCCTAATGTAACTGATTTCTTGAAAAGGTCTCAGATCCTTCTAAAACCACAACCATAAGTATAGAACAGTGTTTATCGCAGACCCCTCTGATGAGTGATTACAAATGCTTTGAAGATTTAAGGATGGGTCAACTGTCTCATTAATAGATAACAACTGGGATTAAAAACCCTCAACTGTGCAAATAGCCAGGTGTTTATAGGGGATTAGAGAATAGTCACTTTCTTCACAAAGAGATGGACTTTGGGCTATATTCACTAACACATTGAGTAGATATGGTATCTTTTAATGACTAACTGATATGATATTTGTAATCACTCCACAGAATATTGGAGGGGTCTCACATTAGTAAATATAACAATTTCTCTATAGCTTCCCTAGCCTTGTCTCTTTGCCCTTTCACTGACAGTCTCTCTCATATGTTATGCTTATTGTCTCTCTCTCTCATACCTCTCCCAGCAGTCTCCTTGCTCCCTTATTGTGATTGTCTCTCCCTCGCCTTTGTGATGACTGTTTCTTGCCCTAGTTGTCTCTCTCTTTTGTGTTGACTGTCTCTGCTCCCTTGCCCTAGCTTCCTCTCTCTCCTTTGTGTTGTCTGTCTCTCCTCCCATGTCCTAGCTGTCTCTTTCTCCTTTGTGTTGACTGTCTCTGCTCCCTTGTCATAGCTTTCTCTCTCTCTCTCCTTTGTGTTGACTGTTTAACTTCCTTTGTCCTATCTCTCTCTTTCCTTTGTCTTGACTGTCTCTCCTCCATTGTCCTAGCTATCTCTCTTCTTTCTTGCCTCCATCACTGCCTCTCTCCTTCCCTGTCCTGATAATGTCCCTTGCCCTACCTGTCTTTTGGCTTTACTTCTCCTTGATTGTCTCTAACTCACTCTTTTTGACCATTTCTTGTGACTGTCTTTTTCTCCTCCATTTCCTAGCTGTTTCTCCTGGTTGTCTCTTTCTTACACTCCCCAACCCTCCTTATGTTATTGAGGCCATCTCTCTCTTCCATTCACTTGTCTCTTTCATCCTGACGTTCTCCCCTCACTCCAACTCGATCTCTCCATCTCACAATAATATTTTCTTCCATATTTTAGTATTTATGGGACAGATTTATATTGTGTATATAAATAGTGACACAAAAAGAGGCTCCCCATCAGCCTGTCACTACCCATAATCCTCATCTGCAGTGGCTGCCCTATTTTTCCATCCAATCTCTGGCTTTTTAGACATGGAAATGTACTAAAATGTGTCGTTTTATATAAACATTTAAAAGCACTTTTTTGTTTACAATAAAAAATAAATGAATCTGCTGGATTTAGAGGCTTATACAAATTGTCCCCATCGTGTTGGTTTTTATCCAATGGGACATATTCATTATAAATTCTGAAGAATTCACTGGACACTGAAGTCATGTAATTTCCAGCTTGTCATTTTACAAGTTATTTTGAAAGGAAAAAGCACCAGTTTGAATTTGGAAAATGTTAAAGAAATACAGAAAATACGCAGAGAGTTTAATGATACAAAGTTGCAAAGAAAATTGGGGATTTATAATAAAATCAATGTCCTGAGTAATAAAACATGGCTAATTGATTTGAGTCCCACTTCCTAAGTTTGTGAAATCAGTGTTCCTTTAAACATGTCTGCTAAAGGAGAAGAGCCATTGGGAAACAGCCTGCTTGTTTGTGCAATATACAGCAATTCAGGTTAGCAGCTGTGTAATGAGCATAAATCATTAATAGAGCAAATCTTAGCAGGGCCTTTCTGACTTGATATTGATAAGCCTGGAGCTTGAGAAGAATGTAGGTATGCTACTGTAAGTTGCACTTCCATTTAATTGTAATTTTTAAAACTGAAACAAATTATTAAGTGTCACAAAATTATGGCATCATTTCAGTAGAAGAGATGCTGTATTTTTTTCACTTTCTAAAATATTTTGCTTATTATCAAGTCGGATTCTTCAGAAGAACATATTAGAAAACTTTCCAGTGCAGCATGTAACAGACTAAAAATCAGATATATGTAAAGTCATTTCAGAGAAAATCTCATGTTTAACGCTTTCAGCTTGTGTCATTGGTGCTTCCATCGTTGACTCCAGTTAACCTACTGGAGATTACTGTCATGTGGCTATGAAAATATTCAGCATCCAAGGTTCTTCCCATTCCTCCCAGGTTTCTAATCCTAACAGGAACAAAGGCAAAATGTCTGGTGCTTTTGAAGCAAAACTGAATATTATAATTTAAAATTTATTTTAAATTCCGAAAACATTCTATCCATTATGAGTTCTAATTCTCCAAAAGAGCATACCATAAATATGACACTTCAGTGGTCCATTTAAGTGTGAGAGCAGGTGTGGTTCTGCCTGTGGTTTGGCTGCACCCTCGTCAGAGGGGAATCTGCTAACCACTTGGTTAGTAATCCCAATCATTTGTTCTAGCTGGGATCAGGAGAGAGATAAGTAATAACTCATTAACAGCTCTTCAAACAGTGTGTAGATTAACCCCGATTACAAGACTAATTGTAATCAGTTCTCTGTAATGAGCTTATCTCTCATTCCTTCTCTGGCTCTCCTCCCAACAAGAGGTGCAGACATCATAAACCTACAGACCTGCTTCAAATGGCCCTTTGATGATATAATTACCTTTCAGCTTGCATGTACTTTCAGATCACACTGTGGATTATACTGAGCATTCAATCCACAAAGAAGACCTGTTTGCGGGAAAGCAAATCATCATTTACAAAAAAACATAGATTTTATTTTGGTATTTTTTAATCATATGGGTATGTCACGTCACAAATCACTATAATAGTTGTGGACCAAGAATGTTGGTCACGTTTGCGGCTTTGTCACGCTCTGTGGCCCTCGCGTAGCAAGGGTCGCAACTGCGAGGCGAGCCGTTACGGGCCGCAACCCAGGGGCCCGTGGGACTTAGGCTGCAATGAGCGCCAATGGCGCTCATTGCAGGCCTCGCGATGAGCGCCACAGGCGAGGCAAGCCGTTACGGGCTGCAACTGCGAGGCACGCGGGACTTAGGCTCCAATGATCGCCAGAGGAGCTCATTGCAGGCCTCGCGATGAGCGCCACAGGCGCTTATTGCCAGCGGCGCAGGACTTAGGCTGCAATGAGCGCAGAATGACCAACCAGTTTACCGGGATTCTAGGCTCTCATTGCAGGGCTCGCGATGAGTGCCGCAGGTGCTCATCGCCAGGGGCGCACACGGTGCTTACGACCCGTACGACTTAGGACTGAAACCTGTACATGCACTGTGCGCCTCGCAAAAATCCGACTTTTACAGCCGAACCACAGAACTCTAAAAACCTGGAGATTGTATTACATCCTACAGGCTAGTTTTACGTCCTTTGGCCTCGTTTTCGTTGTGTTGCGTTTTTTCGGGAGACATTTTCTTTCTCGCTGAGGCTATTTTTCGATCAGGAAATTTGCAAATATGCCTCAAATTAACTTACACACTCACACACAGCACAGTGGGAGAGGCAGGGAGCCTGTGAGTGGATCACAATGATCTCCAAAGGCCAAAGGCACTCTCTGCGAAACACGCGATGAGCGCCAAAGGTGCTCAGAGAGCCCATAGCCTTGCATTGTGTGGCAAACAGCATTGCCAGGCTTACAATTTTACTCCCGTTATTTTTGACGGGCAATTTCCTAGTAATATTATATTGTAAGTTTCCCAACGTAATTCAGCCTAAAGTGGCAACAAAAAACAGGTATCTCCAAATTGTACTCATGGGACCATCTTTTACTACAAAACACTCCAAACCCACACTTCCAGTTTCTCATATGCTACCAAGTACAGTAAATATATGTTTGTGGAGCAAAATGTAATTTAAATTAAAATGGTGATTGGTAGACATAAAGCTTAAATATAAGATCATTACAAAACATAAGTCAGAAGCTTCAAGGTCCCTAAATTACTGTCAGTTATAACAAACTGCTCCCTGGTGCATGAAATTACTTCCAATGAACTTCACTGGCTCAAAACAGCTCAAAGTGATCCCAAACCACTGTCAGTGACCCAATAGAGCTCTACGGGATCCCATTTTTTCCCAGTGACCAAATACATCTCCACATGGTCTCAGAACTCTTCCAGCAATACAGTACATCTCCACGGAATCCATTTTTTTTGCCAAGCACCCACCAGAGCTCCACATGGTCTGAAACAGATAATGACCCGATAGAGTTACTGGGGTCCAAAACCAATGTCAATAACACAATGTCGCCTCTCATTGTCTCAAACCAATTCCAGTGACACAATACAGCCTCTATGGGTCGTAAACCACTGCTAATGACCCAATACAGCCTCTCAGGATCTCAAAACCAGTTCCAATGACACAACCCAGCCTCTTGGGGCTCTAAACCACTCTTAATGACCCAAGCGACCCTCTCAGGATCCTGCACTTTGACCTAACAGAGATCCATGGAATCCCAAATTACTGCCAATACATCTCTCCAAGATCCCAAACTACTTGTATTCACTTAAAAAACAACCCTGAATCCTTAACTACCTCGAATGATGCCACAACAGCTCCATGGGACCACAGACCTTGGACAATAAAACCAATAGATTTCCTTAGAACACTAGACAACAGTCAATCATACAACACCAGCTTCCCATGACCCTAGATCATTGTCAAGGACGAAATATAGCTCCCTGTGGTTCTTTATGAGTGCCAATGACCAAAACTACTGACAAGACCCAATATTGTTCCCAAGGACCACAACCTACTACCAGCTACGCCCAACCACTCCATATGACTCCAAATCACTGTCTGTCACCCAATAAAGTACCCCAGAGTCCAAAACTAACTCTCTAGAACACAGATTCCCCATCCAAGATATACTACTTTACAGGACTTTCCAAACCTATCTCCCCAGACACTACACCAACCAGTTTACCGGGACTCTAGGCAATTTTCTTTTGGTTTATATTAATGTTATCCTTAACATATTGTCATATAAAATTTACATTTTGTCACTCACCTTTACTTAGAGATGCATATTATTTCAGTGCAGTACTTAAATAGACATGGCAATTATCCATACTACTCTTCATCATAAAATAAAACAATGGAAACCCAATCTAGTACCTTTTTTAATTTAAAATTGATGCATATTTCACTGTTTTATTGGACAAGTTAATTCTCAAACAGTCTTCTCTAACAGCTGTGTGAAATTACCAAAAATCACAAGCACACTCGAATGGCAATACAATTGGTTTAATATTACCAAAATATGTCAGCTCATTACCTTGTTTTTTTTAGACATGTTAATACCAAAAGAGAAAAATGCAAAACATATCATTGCAGTGTAAAGAGTATACAGTGTTTACAAGGAACACAAATTTTACAGTTCACTCAGGACGTGACAGCTTGATCTCAACAAAAAAAAATATATACATTTTCCCATTGATTTTGACTGACCTACATGATAATGCAGAGTAGTTATCATGAGTTCCTTTAAGAGACAACTGCAGCTCATGGGGTCTCTCTTCCCACCTTATTTAATCATATGCTGTCAGTAAGAGGTGATCAATACCACTCCACCCTGTCTATATATGGAGGTTCTTCCCATCTCTCCCTACAATGCTTTGTGTCTGTATTTCATATTAATATGTTCCAGTAAGAAGACATTGATCTATATATTTAATGTTATGCTGTTATGATGTCTTACAGTAAGGTAAACAAACTGGTACAGGAACAATACTTGGTATATTTCTCTGTAATGCATTGATAAGATTGACAATCACTGGACAATGTGTGTTATAATACCATAATATAGACACATGGAGCCAAAGTCAATTGAGCAATTGTAGGTTACTGGAGATGGAAGTGAGGCTGTAAGTTAATTTGCAAGTCAATTGGTGTCTTTTTGCAGGCTCCAAATAGTTTACGGGGTAAGGCCTTGAAATCCTTGCGGTTCTTAAACCCGGAACTTACTGACTCCCGATGCCTTTGATCTTTCTCGGCCACAAGAGTTATGATCGCAAAAATCACAAATCGCTATTCAATTGCTCCAATTCCCCAAGCCCGCAAAAGTTTTCACACCCGTAAATAGCAAATGTAGGAGAAAATCCTACGACTACTAGAGAGGACCCGCAAGGGAGTTTAACCCCTGTCGGTAGCACTGTAAATGCAAATAAGAAATCAATACTGCTCTGTAAATGATGGGGAAAGCGATGAAAGAAATGGGCTTGTTCAATTGAATAGCACCAGAATCGGAGACGAATGGGAGCCCGCAGCAGCACCGCAGACATACGGCCTGGACTCCGCGAGTTGCGGGCTTGTAATCCCTTTCTTCCAGTAGACCACATAAATGGAGCTTATAGACCACTGCTGAACCATGGACCACAGTTTGGGAACATGAACATCTAATGCATACAGCACAGCCAGATGAGTGCATTTTGCGTTTGTTATATCGCATCCTGAGAGCTGGATAATGGGGGTGTTTATTGTTATCAGTGGTGGGATGAGTGGAGGAAATGGGAACAGGTTGAAGTCAAGAGCCTTTGTTTGATAACTGGAAAAAAAATGGAAATTGAAACAACAACCTTTTCCCTCACTGATGTCAAAAACAGGCACCTTACATCATTCAATGCAACTATAGCTCTGCAGAAATGTAAACACCTTATCATAGATCCCTCATGCAGAGACATCAATATTTATTTATTATTTTCTAACTAACTGTATGGCTTTTTTTCCAGCTTAATTATGCACAATTAGGTCAGACTTAGTTAAACATATATATTTCAATGTGCATCGGCCCTTTAAGTGTAGTCTTCCAGAATAGTAAATTATGAAAATATGTCCACTATGGTACATTGCAGAGGAGGTTTGGGAAGATCTGAACTGCAATAACAGATTGTTACAGCTCCCTCACACCATGCCCCCCCTTCCCCACCTCTCTGCCTACCACCCTGGGCACAGCACTGACGTGTTTACAGAGAGCTGGCTAGCGCACCGCCTGGTATTTATGAGCGTTGGCACTGTCTCTGGGGTGAGACAGAGATCAGAGCCACATCTAATTCATCTCTCACATCCTTATACAGGCATTTTCCTCTCAAACACCCTCTGGTGTGGAAGTTCCACTTAATCAAGTGATTTATTTACTGTGTGAAATATTGGGTGAAACATAGATTTATTTGTAAACAGTCATTTATTTTAAGAAATATTAAATACATCAAGAGCTGCACAGTGAAATTTATTTTAGATATCTTTTTAAATAAAAGCATCCATGTGTTTAAAAGGGACTGTGCAGGTGCATGGCCCTTTTAAAGGATAAGTTACATACAGCCTATTTATTGAAAGTTATTTTAGCCCAATTATACAAAGTTACAAATTCATTATATTTTAATTTCTCTCTGATCATCTCTAGAGGGCTGCCATGTTGATCTTTCCTGCCTCGCCTCCTTCAGAGCTTGTCACAGGCACACTGGGAATCTCCACATTGCATATTCTATTGCACAGGATATAGATAGCATCATTCTTTTGATAGATATGGTCATGTGTAGGAGTCAGCTTCACATGACCATGGAAACCAGTAGGAAGTTACTGGTCATCTATGTTTGCATTAGACCATGCAATATGTAATTTCACAGCTTGTTGCCCGCACATCCTAAACATGACATCCTCTGAGGAGACAGAGAGGTGACTGAAGGGAATTAAGAAAATAAAGAATTCATATTTTTTATTTTATTTAGACTACTTTTAAATGACCATGGCATGATTTACCACCACAGTGTTCCTTTAAAAGAATTCCTACATTTGTCATAGGATCCAAATGAAAGTAAGTTTTCCATGCTCCAGATCAACACTTACTGTTCAAAGGTCTCTCTTACAAATACTTGCTAAAAGTAAGGGTGTTTTGTGTATATAGTGTGTAACTTATACAAAACAAGCTAAAATAATTTGAATACCTTCCATTCTATAAGCATCAATCTAGCCAGCCTACATAGCTTACTTGGACATAACCAAAATGTGTCATTATAAAGTTTGTTTTAATTGTTTTTGTTTAACTTTCCGAAAATGTTTACTCATTATCAAGTCCAGTTCTCCAAAACAGAGTAATATAAATATGAGACTTTAAACTGTCACCTTGACTTCCAGACTCAAGATTAGTAGATGACCCCCATGCCTCGGTGGTCCCAGTTGCTTTGTTTGTCAGTCATCTTGTTCCTTATGTTTCTTTATGGTCAATCCCCATGGGAATCTGGGCATAACCTCCTCGTTTGAAAGCTTTAATTAAATTCTGAGTAGCGATTACGCTGCCTGAGCCCTTGTTGTCTTTTAACGAGCGACCCTTCTCATTATCTCACACAGCAGATGAGCTTGTGCCAACCGCCGGAGGAGGCAGCTGCTTGTAGAGTGACTCTATTGGCGACAGGACGTCTCAGTGCCAAGGCATCCTGGCCTCTTATGGCATGACAATGGTTGCATGAAAAATTAAAAGATTGTGGAATTTTCTGTATCTTAAATATCTCCTTTTAAATTCATTTTAGAAAAATGAGGGGAATTTGATAGCTTTTAAAATAGAGGTATGGCTTCCCCCAATTAATGTTAATAAACTGATCCACAGGTTTTGATAATTAGTGAGTCTGTCACCCAGATTTCCTAACTACACAAAGAAATCTGTTATACCAAGATTCAAGGTTGCCAGGATCTCTCTAATTAATTTCTAATTAACCTGCTTCTAATTACTAGTACAAAGTGTATACTGTCTAAAGATGTCTTAGACAGGATACTAAAATCATAGAATTACTATCATGGATTTATATTAGCAGGTTTAAACTAAAGAAACAATAATTAGCCCCCTATTCAATTGCAAGTGTGCTTGAAATTTGCAACAGATACAGAGCAATTCAATTGATCAAGCCTGCAGCTACCTGGCCAAAAGCATAAACCGTAAACCATGGAACCGTAAGTAGCATTTCATAGCATGATCATAATCAATTAAGCAAGACCGTATCTAACGATTTAGAAACTGCCAATAGTAAATGAGACCATCATCATGACGTCAGTAAAACATAGAGGTTAAACGTCAATCAATAAGCATATAGAAGTCCGATATGCGATTGGACTTGCATTTGGCAATGTGCAAAATAATAAAAAATGAATGAAGAAAATGTTCTAGTCCATGTTGGTGGCCTGATATTTATTAACTCATAGATTCCTGAGATTGATATAACATATATGCATTTACAGTGCTACGAACAGGGGTAAACCCCCTTGCGGGTCTTATCTGGTACCCATAGGATTTTCTTCTACATTTGCCTTTTACGGTTGTGAAAACATTTACGGGCTTGAGGAATTGTAGCAATTGAATAGAGATTTGTAACATTAACAGGCTTGAAAGATCAATGGCTTAGATGGATTTGAGTTACGATTTTGACAACCGCAGTAATTTTCAGCCTGTAACCCGCAAATTGTTTGAGGGTATCTAAAAGACGCCAATTGTATAGAAAATTAGTTTAAGGTCTACATTATGGGCTCCAGTAACTAACAATTGCTCAATTGAATAAGGGCCTTAGTGTTTCAAAGGTAAATTAATACTCTGGAAATGCAGCTCTGCAACAAAGACAGAATCTCCATCTGACTAACTCCAAATAGAATGAATTATGGAGCTGTGGGGAGAAATCATTCCATCCTGGATTTTTTGCAAGCTGTTCTTTAATCATATACATTTGCAGCACTCCTTTTTCATGCAAAGAAAACATCATATATTGTGTAAAATGTGTCCATATTTGCCAGCACTGGGAAGCTATAGTTCATTGAGGGAACCATGAATGCCAACATGTACTGTGACATACTGAAGCAGAGCATGATCCCCTCCCTTCGGAGACTGGGCCGCAGGACAGTATTCCAACATGATCACAACCCCAAACACACCTCCAAGACAACTACTGCCTTGCTAAAGAAGCTGAAGGTAAAGGTGATGGACTGGCCAAGCATGTCTCCAGATCTAAACCCTATTGAGCATCTGTGGGGCATCCTCAAACGGAAGGGGGGGGGGGGGGCAAGGTCTCTAACATCCACCAGCTCCATGATGTCATTATTGAGGAGTAGAAGAGGACTCCAGTGGCATCCTGTGAAGCTCTGGTGAACTCCATGCCCATGAGGGTTAAGGCAGTGCTGGAAAATAATGGTGGCCACACAAAATATTGATACTTTGGGCCCACTTTAGACATTTCCACTTAGTGGTGTACTCACTTTTGTTGCCAATGGTTTAGACATTAATGGTTGCGTGTGAGATACTATAACTCTGCGTCAATATATAATCCTAGTACACCCTCATTTGGAATATGGAGTACAATCTTGGGCACCACTTCAAAAAAGGGATTTCTTAGAGCTAAAAGGGTACAGAGGAGGGCAACAAAACTAATAAGAGGAATGGAAGGGCTAAGTTATGAAGAGAGTGTAAACAAATGAAACTTATTTGTATCTAGAAAACAGACATATAAGATAACATCATTCATTTATATAAGTACATCCAGGGTCAATACAAGGCATTGTTGGGTGAACATTTCTTCTGAAGAGGTTTACAACTAACAAGAGGTCACCCCTTCAGGATAAAAGGAAAATAGATTTCACCTTAAAGAAAAAAAAGGGTTCTTCACAGTAAGGTATTCAGAGTGTGGGTGCAGATTCAAAGAGGTTACATAGTTAAACAGTAAGTGAGGTTGAAAAAATATTTTTCAACCACCAATTTCAACCTTTTTAGATCTCCTCTGATCTGCAATATGCAGATTACTTGTTAATTGATCCAGAGGAAGGCAAACAACAAAAACAACAAAAACAAACAGTGAAACATAGCCAATACTCCCTATCTAATTAACCAGTCCCCTTTTAAAGTTATCTATTGAATCCGCTGTCACCACCTCCTCTGGTAGAGAATTCCACAGATTAACCACCCTTTACTGAACGACGCGGAGGCTGCACAGGCTCCCTGGGTCAGCCTGTAGCGTCACGTGACCCAGCGGAGCCTGTGAGGCTATCAGCCAATCAGGAGCGTCGGGGGGCGTGTCGGAAGCCCGTTTCGCGCCATTGAGCAGAGCAGCGCGGTCTCCCGACTGGATGGACGGAGGTCTGAGGTCGTGCAGCTAGGAAAATACAGTAGGAAGGTTTAATTACTGAGATTTCACCCCAGCTTACCAGCATATAAGGGGATATCACTGTTGAGGCTATCCTTGTCTGTTTTTGTGTTCTTTTCCTCCTCCGTTTTGTGTGTGTGTGTGTCCCTGTCTCCCTGTGGTGTGCTGTGCCTGTGTGTGTTCCTGTGTCTGTGTGTGCCTGTTTTCTGCTTGTTGTGCCCCCTGTTTGTTCCCCTGTTAGCTATTACTATGGATCCAGAAGGCTTAGAGGCCTTACTGGCTGAGGTTAGGACCCGTGCCTTAAGCCAAGGGGTCAGGTGGGTGCAGGACAGGCTGGGACCCCCCATGCCTTCTGCGCTTGGAGCTCAGCACATTGTACAGGAACAGCCTGCGGTGGCTGGTGTCCTAGCCAATCCTGATGCCTCCAGGGAAATTTTTTCCCATCCCACCACTGTAGGGCTGCCAGACCCACGTCCATCAGGTAGCAGAGACACCAGAGATGGGGGGGTTACAGGTCAGGGCGGCCGGGACCCCATACCCCCCAGGCAGGCGAGCGCCAGGATCACGGGCGGTGGGGGTGAGGGCCTAGCAATCCGGCCACCACCTGCCAACTTGCCTAAAGGTCCTAGGCCGCGACAAAGGTCGCGAAACACCCCTCTAACACCCCGCAAGGGGGGTGCAGGGGGTAAGAGAAAAGCCGGGAGTCCTAAAAAGGCTCCTACAGGCCCTCACGGTGCCAAGCAGACGGTCCCTGGGGTTTCCCTAATTAACAGTGCTTCTGGTACTTTACAGGGACGCCCAACTGGCAGCGAGAGGAGCATGGCGACGACGAGAGAGAGAAGAGATGGGGTCATCAGAGAGATGAACAGCCAAGACAGCATGGTCATGATTGATGACATGCCTGTGACAGCGGCAGTGGCGAGGCTAGGACGCCCCACTCGAGCTAAGAAGGCTACGAGCAGGTACAGTCCGCTGCTATTTACGCACACACCGCTAAGGCGTAGCAGAGTAGAGACTGAGGGCGATACGGTTAGGCCACAGCGCAAAGGGTCTAAGACTGACCAACAGCTGGATATTCCAACGCCCGAGGAAGTCTCAGGGGGCCCCCTACAGGGGGCGGCGGAGGCAGTGCTAGCCTACTCCAGCCGCGCAAGCTTAGCTGACCAGGACCCTTCCTCAGACGAGGAAAGGGCGGTATGGGCGCAGGCATGCAGGTCGCGGAGAGCTAGTGACTGTTCTTCTTGTACCCACAGATCCAGAAGGAGATCCCGGTCTAGAAGCAGAAGATCTTGTCGGTGCAGCTGTGCTTGCACTGGATCTGAGAGGAGAAGCCCGCGGAGGGCCAGACGGTCAGAGTCCCCGGAGCGTCAGGAGAGACGCGGGGATACTCCGTTGGCCGTATCTACTCCTAAGCTTCCAGAAGCAGGTGAGCGCTCAGAATTGAGCTGCGCAGCAGACAAGGGTGGTTTTATTGGGTCATTAAGGACTCTATTAGCTGCGCATAACATTGCAGTTAGCGAGCGCGAAATGGGAGCGTGGATAGGGGGGCTAGCAAAGGGTGCATGGTCCCAGCCAGCAGCGGTAGTGGCTCCAGCGAGCGCGAGCGAGGCGCTAGCTAGCTTGCGCGCGCCCGAGCCGGTAGGCAGCGCAATAGTAGCAGTTGGGAATAACACTGTGGGGGTTACCGACGCAGCCATGAGGCCCATAGTCCTCTGCTCGTTGGATAATTTGGGTGCACACCTTCCACAGGAAGTAAAGGAAAAGATCTGGAGGAGGGAGTTTATAGAGTTGTTTTCCCTTCTCCCTATGTCTAGGCAAACAGACCTGGCCGAGAGGGGCCCCAGGGAGGGGAAATCCTTTGCTAGGCTACCCAGGACGTTTGATACCTGGCTGCAAGCATTTTCTATTTGGGCTTGCGTACTGTGTGAGCGGCACCCTGAACAGAGTTCGGGATTGTTCGTCTACATAGACGAAATTCGGAATGCTCACAAGGTTTATGGGGGTACAGCCTGGTGGCGGTACGATGAGGAATTCCGGCAATACTTGGCCTCAAGGCCAAGTATGGCGTGGAGCGACAAAGCGGTGGCGTATTGGCTAAACATCATGACACCCATGAGAGTCACGACGCCCTTTCGGAGCGGGGCCGGTGGAGGTAAGGGCCCCACCCACGCCTCAGGAGCAGGTCTTAAGACCTGTTTTTCGTACAACGAGGGGGTCTGCAGATGGGCGCCTAACTGCAGGTTTAAGCATGCATGCTCAAACTGCGGAGGTGAACACCCCCTGTCTAGATGCAGTAGACCCAAAGAGGGAGGCAGGGGCGAGCCTCCTGCAAAGGGGCAAGACGCCCATACGCCTCCCCGCCATGCTGCCGTGGCTAAAGCGCTACGGTAAATTGGCAGGCACCGCCGAAACGGCGCGCCTATTGGAAGACGGGTTCCGAGAAGGATTCCGGATTCCATGTGGGGTCGACATTCAAGGTTTTCTTGTCCCAAACCTGAAGTCGGCTAGGGATTTCCCAGGGGTAGCCAAAGCTAAGGTGCTTAATGAAGTAAAATTGGGGAGGATGGCCGGGCCATTTGCGGCCCCGCCCATCCAGGGTTTAGTTGTGTCTCCTCTTGGGGTGGTCCCCAAGAAGGAGAAGGGTAAATTTAGACTGATCCAGCATCTCTCATACCCCAGAGGCCGTTCGGTAAACGATGGCATATCAAGAGACCAGGCTACTGTGTCTTACGAGTCATTTGACCGGGCGGTCGACCTGGTGAGGAGGAAGGGCCAGGGGGCCCTTATGGCAAAAGTGGACATCGAGGCAGCATTCAGATTGCTCCCCGTGCACCCGACAAGCCATCGGTTGCTGGGGTGCTTCGTAGACGGAAGTTACTTCGTTGACTTATGTTTACCCATGGGATGCTCGATATCCTGTGCTTACTTCGAGGCGTTCAGCAAATTTTTACAGTGGGTTGTGAGCATCGAGGCGGGGTACAAGAGTGTTACCCATTACCTGGATGACTTCCTTTTTGTTGGCCCAGCGAGAAACGACGCTTGCCGTTTTATGCTGGAGGTGTTCACCGAAATCTGTACAGAATTCGGGGTACCATTGGCCCATGACAAGACGGAGGGCCCTACGGAACAATTGACTTTTCTGGGGATTCGGATTGACTCCTGCAAAATGGAGTGCAGTCTTCCCTTAGAGAAGGTGGAGGACATGCAAGCCGAGATTACGGCGCTGCGGGGCGCACGGAGGGTGACCCTGCGGCGGCTGCAATCAATATTGGGGAAGTTGAATTTCGCGTGCAGAATTATCCTCATGGGGCGGATATTCTGTAGACGGATGTCTCTGGCTACGGTAGGGATTGCGAAGCCGCATCATTTCCTAACAGTCTCTAAGGCCATGCGCGACGATGCAGAGGTATGGGCAATGTTCCTTGCAGACTTTAACGGGCGGGTGGTCCTTCAAAAGGAGGGCACCACCAGCGCAGAGCTAGACCTGCACACCGATGGTTCTGGACCGATCGGTTGTGGGGCGTATCTCCAAGGGAGATGGTTCGCTGCGGCGTGGCCGGAGGAGTGGGAAGAGGCGGGTTTACTGCTGAACCCTACATTCCTGGAGCTGTTTCCTATGGTGGTAGCAGTGCACTTATGGGGTCCTTGTTTCAGGGACAGGCGAGTCATTTTCCATTCGGGTAATAAGGGGTTGGTTGAAGCCGTGAACAACATCACGGCGGCATCCGTACCAGTGATTAGATTGCTTAGGCATCTTGTGCTATGTTGCCTTCGCTTGAACATATGGTTTCAAGCAAGACACGTGACAAAGGTGAATAACGGAATTGCTTACGCCCTCTCTCGGTTTCAGGAGGATCGTTTCAGGGCGCTGGCTCCTTGTGCGAACGCTCTGGGGGAGCTCATCCCCGAGGAGCTCTGGGAGATTGGAGCTGTCAGGTAACGAGACTCGTGAGACAGTCTGTTGCCCCAGCGACGTGGAACGCTTATAGACGCGTGTGGGCTAAATGGGATAGCCTAGTGGCACTGGCAGGTGGTGCCACGACGGAGGACAAGAGCGTAGGGATCTTGCTTTGGTACCTGCTGCGGTGCGCCGAGCAAGGCGAATCAAAACCCGTAGTAGGGAGACAGGTCACGGCGCTTGCTTTTATGTTTAAGCTTGCTGGGCAGAGGGACCTTACTAAGGAGTTTCTAGTGCGCAAAGTGGTGCGCGGAATGTTCAGCGGTGCGCAAAGGCCAGATAGTAGGCGGCCAATAACATTTGCGCTGTTGCTGAGATTGGCTCAGGAATTGGTGGTGGTTTGCAGGGATCCCTTTGAATCTCTACTTTTCCGAACGGCTTTTTCCCTGGCGTTCTTCGGAGCGTTTAGGATAGGGGAGTTAGTCGCGAACAGTAGACACGGTTCGGGGGGTCTGCAATTGGTGGATACCTGCCTCAGGGAAGGTACGGTGGTATTGTGGTTGCGGAGGTCAAAGACTGACCAGGTGGGTAAAGGAAGGGAAGTGGTTCTGCATCAGGTTGGCACAGAGTGTTGCCCATATGCATGTGTAGTGGAGTACCTTAAGCAGCGACCGGTGGGACGGTGTTCGCTGCTGGTCCACGCCGATGGAACGGCACTGTCTGTGTATCAGTTTAAAAGAGTTTTAAAAAGCTCACTGCATCGGCTCGGTTTCAAGCAGTCCGACTTTGGGACACACTCCTTTCGGATTGGAGCTGCCACTGAAGCGGCTAGGTTGGGGTTGCCCGACGCGGCAGTAAAGCGCATCGGGAGGTGGGACTCAGACCGTTTTCGTTCCTATGTTCGGCCTAATGCAGTGGTTTAATGGTGTTGCTTTCTACTTTCAGGGGAACAGAAGCAACTATGGATTGTGGGCCATTCCTACGTGTACTGGGCCCATAGGTTAGCCGCAGTTACCGAAGAAAAGGCACAACTGGGCTTTCCTGTTACGGACTTACGCGTAAGGTGGTGTGGTATTCGGGGTCTGCGATGGGCGCAGCTCGACGGCCTCTTGGAAACGTACGCGCAGCGTTACGGGCAGCCCAGTCTTATCATTCTTCATGCCGGCGGGAACGATTTAGGGACAGTTCCCATGAGACGAATGCTAAAGGTGATGAGACGAGACATCGAGAAATGGGTGAAGAAGTTCCCTGGCACGTTCCTTATCTGGTCTGAGATGATCAAGAGAAGATCATGGCGTAACGCGCGCGACCCAGTATGTTTAGATAAGGCTAGACAGAAGATAAACCAGCAGATTGCGAGCTTTGTGAGAAAACAAGGTTTCTCGGCCATCCGGTATAGAGATTTCGAACCGGTCGGCGCAGATGATTTTTTCGCAAAGGATAAGGTTCATCTTACGGAAATAGGGTACGAGTTGATGATGTTGGAGTTTAGGGAAGAGTGTTTTGCGGGCTTTGGCTTTAATGTCCAGCAGGGGGGGATCGCAGCCTCGGGAGGCGTCCCTCGCATGCTCCGTGGCGGGAGGTGAGTTGCCCGGCCCACTGGCCTAAGGGGGCGATGGCCCCACCTCACAGGGCGTGCTTAAAGATAAGCATTGGGGCTTTGGGCAGGGCTCAAAGCGTGAGGTCACTGTTCGTGGCCGGGCTCCTCCCCCGGAAGGAAAGGACTAAATTAGTCATCTGAATAAGTTACGGTTGTTTGTTTACATTGTATTAAAATAAAGCTGTGGCCCGTTGTTTCTCCCAACTCAAGTTGTCGTGTCATTTATTCCATCAACTAGCCTGAATGGATCATGCATGGGTCATGAACGACGCGGAGGCTGCACAGGCTCCCTGGGTCAGCCTGTAGCGTCACGTGACCCAGCGGAGCCTGTGAGGCTATCAGCCAATCAGGAGCGTCGGGGGGCGTGTCGGAAGCCCGTTTCGCGCCATTGAGCAGAGCAGCGCGGTCTCCCGACTGGAATCCCACCCACCCACCCTGTATTTTGTTGTTAACAGATGTTATGGTTTATTCTTTTAAAAAAAAAAAAAAAAAAAGTATATATAATATAAATAAGAAATATTAAAATTAATATATATATTTTTGGTTAAAGAATTCGGAGAAGTGGCTATTGTATGTTGTGTTTTGTTAATTTATGTCTGTGCGGCGGGAGGTGAGTTGCCCGGCCCACTGGCCTAAGGGGGCGATGGCCCCACCTCACAGGGCGTGCTTAAAGATAAGCATTGGGGCTTTGGGCAGGGCTCAAAGCGTGAGGTCACTGTTCGTGGCCGGGCTCCTCCCCCGGAAGGAAAGGACTAAATTAGTCATCTGAATAAGTTACGGTTGTTTGTTTACATTGTATTAAAATAAAGCTGTGGCCCGTTGTTTCTCCCAACTCAAGTTGTCGTGTCAGTTATTCCATCAACTAGCCTGAATGGATCATGCATGGGTCATGTGAAGAACCCTTTTCTTTCTTTGAGGTGGAATCTTTTTACTTCTAACCTCAAGGGATGTCCTCTTGTCAGTTGAAAACCTCTTGGCACAAAAAGCTCCCTCGACAAATCTTTATACCGACCCTGGATGTATTTATATAAGGTAATCATATCTCCTCTTAGACGCCTTTTTTCTAGAGAAAATACATTTAATTTGGTTAGTCTTTCTTCATAACTTAGCCCCTCCATTCCCCTTAGGTTGTGACAGCGGATTCAATATATAACTGTAAAAAGGGGTTGGATATATCTTTCCTCTAATTTGACTACTGGCACTATTTAAATCTTTGTTGTTTTATTTTATGTTGGCTTCCTCAGGATAAATTCACAATTCACATAATACCAGGATCTGAAGAGATCTAAAAAGGCTGAATTTAATAGACCAATAATATTTTTTTTCAACCTCAATTACTATATAACGCTATATTCTTTTTAAATACATGAAGAAGCATTTCCCTGTATGCTGTGTTACATTAATGTGCTTTTTACACTATAGCTCACTCATTTTGCACAGAGAATCTGTATTAATGCATAAAATACACAATTATAACTTCAGGTCCCTCCGATCAGCTCTTCAGTTACAATGTTGAAACCGTTAGACCCGTTATTGCCAACTGTTAAACCAAAAGGATTAAATTGTAACACAAGGAAAAAAACATATTGACTATCACTTCATTCAATAATAACAACTGGGAAATCTCAAAAGATAAAGGGATTAACAGGACTCTACACCTACTAAATACTAATCAATACTCTGAGGCATTGGGCCAGGCTCACTAAGCTTTACAGCTGCCAACATTCGGCTCTGCTGTGCTTCTTATTGTCAGTCGGCTAAAGCATAAAACTAAACTTGATAACTGGCGATAGTCTTAACATTTTTAAGTTATATATTTACCCTACTTTCTCAGGAGAGCATCATTTAAAAAAATATATATTTTATAGATACTCATTTTATGCAGGGTTTCATGCTATTTTCTGACTAGATTCTATTCATTACTTTTTCAGGACGTGTGACCATGTAAACTAATGATCTTTTCACAAGTCCTGTTAAAAACAGGTTGCCATTGTGCAGGTTGAAGTTAATTGTGCATTCAAAATCTCCTCCAACCTCAGGGCGTTAATCAAGAGAAACCAAAATGCTTGTTCCCACAGTAGCATAATTAAGAGGTAATAAATCAACTGTTATGTTTTTTTACATTTCCAAAACATTTTCTCAGTTTTAAGTCTATTTCTTCAGAACTGTAGATTTTAAATATATGGATACAGTGATTTTTAACTATTATTATTTAATCTAGAGAATTGCCCGTCAAAAAATGACGGCAATTAAATTGTAAGGTAGCTAATGCTGTTTGGTGTGTAATAATGAAATATGTAATACATTAATAAATTAATATACTTTACCTATTTTGAAGCAGTGTGTTGAAGAGCTGCAATCTGTTTTGATATTGCTGCAGCATTAGTGGTGTGGAGCTGCTATGTAAGCGTGCTGAATGTGTGCAGTGTAATAGTGTGCGTGCTCGAGACCAAACCGTTAGCGTAGTTGTGTACTTCTGCACTGGCGTAAAATGGCGGGTAATGTGTGGTATATGTCTGTAGCGGAATATCGGTAGCTGTTTTGTGGGGTTTTGCGTGTTTCTTGTGGTGTTTCGCGTGTTTAGAGTGCTGTAGCCTCGTTTTCGTTTTGTTCGGCTGCCCTTTTTTCTCTCGCTTAGAGAATTTTTTAGTGTCTAAACCAGGGGTCCTCAAACTTTTTAAACAGGGGGCCAGTTCACTGCCCCTCAGACACTGTTGGGGGCCGGACTATAGTTTGAAAAAATATGAAAAAGTTCCTATATAGTATATATATATCCCTCCCTTATTTTCGTCCCTTCTCCCTCCTCCCTCTCTCTCCTTCTCCCTATCCGTATCCCCTCCCTTCTCCCTCTTCCTTTTCCCTTCAACCCCTCTTCTATCTCTCCTTCTCCCTTCCTCTCCCTCTTGCTACTTATCTCTCTCCCTTCTTTCTCTCCCGTGTCCCTTTTTCCTCTCTCTCTCTTTCTCCCTCTCTCTGCTTCTCTCGCACCCTTCTCCCTCTTCCCTCTCTCTCATTATCATCTCCCTACTCCCTCTTCCTCTCCCCTTTCCCTCTCTTCTATCTCTCCTTCACCCTTGCTCTCCCTCTTGCTACTTCTGCCTCTCTTTTCATTCTCTCTCCCTTGTCCCTTGTTCCTATCTTTCCTTATCTCTTCTCTCTTTATCCTCTCTCTACTTCTCTCTCTCCCTTCTCCCTCTCTCTACTACTCCCTTTCTCTTTTCCCTCTCCCTGCTCCCTCTTTCAAATTCTTCTCCATCTCCCTTCTTGCTCTCTCTCCTTCTCACTTTCTCCCTCTCCTTCTCCCCCTTTCCTTTTAACTTCTGTCATTCCCTTCTTCCTCTCCTCCCTTCTGTCTCTCTCCATTTCTCCCCCTTCTCCCTCTCCCGTCTCTCTCTCTCCTTTCTCATCCCCCTCTCTCTCCTTTCATTATATCTAAACCTCCCTCTCCTTTCTCTCTCGCTCTCCCTCTTTCTTCTCTCTCTCTCCTCTTCATCTTTATGTCTCCTCTCTCTCCCCCTCCCTATCTCCATTTCTCTCTCCATCCCTATCTCTACTTTCTCTCTGTCTCTGTCCATCTCCCTCCCTCCTCTCTCTCCTTTCTATCTTTTCCTTCCTCTCTCCCCCCATGTCTCTTTCCCTGACTGCCCATGTCTCTCTTCCTCACGCCCCCTTGTCTGTCTTTCTATTCCTCACTCCCTTGTCTCTCTACCTCACTCCCCCTTGTCTGTCTGTCTTTCTATTCCTCACTCCCTTGTCTCTCTCCCTCACTCACTCCCCTTGTCTATCTACCTCACTTCCCCTTGTCTGTCCGTCTGTCTCTCCCTCACCCCCCTTGTTTGTCTGTCTATCTCTCTCTCTCCCTCACTACCCTTGTCTCTCTACCTCACCCCCTTTTGTATGTCTTCCTGTGTCTTTCTATTCCCCACTCCCCTTGTCTCTCTACCTCACCCCCCCTTGTCTGTCTTTCTCTCTCTCTCTCCCTCACTTCCCTTGCCTCTCTACATCATTCCCCTTTGCCTGTCTGTCTCTCTCTCTCCATCACTCCCTTTGTCTATCTACCTCACTCCCCCTTGTCTGTCTGTCTGTCGCTCGATCACTCCCTCTTGTCTGTCTGTCTATCTCTCCCTCACTCCCCTTGTCTCTCTACCTCACTCCCCCTTGTCTGTTTCTCTCCCTCACCGCCTTGCCTTTCTCCCTCACTCCCCCTTGTCTGTCTGTCTTTCTCCCTCACTTCCCTTGTCTCTCTACCTCACTCCCCCTTGTCTGTCTGTCTCTCCTTCCCTCCCCTGCTCTCTTTACCTCACTCCCCCTTGTCTCTCTCTCTCCCTCACTCCCCTTATCTCTCTACCTCACTCCCCCTTGTCTGCCTGTCTCTCTCTCTACCTCACTCCCCCTTGTCTGTCTGTCTTTGTCCCTCACTTCCCTTGTCTCTCTACCTCACTCCCCCTTGTCTGTCTGTCTCTCCTTCCCTCCCCTGCTCTCTTTACCTCACTCCCCCTTGTCTCTCTCTCTCCCTCACTCCCCTTATCTCTCTACCTCACTCCCCCTTGTCTGCCTGTCTCTCTCTCTACCTCACTCCCCCTTGTCTGTCTGTCTTTCTCCCTCACTTCCCTTGTCTCTCTACCTCACTCCCCCTTGTCTGTCTGTCTCTCCTTCCCTCCCCTGCTCTCTTTACCTCACTCCCCCTTGTCTCTCTCTCTCCCTCACTCCCCTTATCTCTCTACCTCACTCCTCCTTGTCTGCCTGTCTCTCTCTCTACCTCACTCGCCCTTGTCTGTCTATATGTCTGTATCTCTCCCTCACAACCCCCTCACCTTACCTTACCTTCAAGCTGCCGGTGTGTGGCTCCTCCCCCTGGTGGCTCCTCCCTGGGTCAGCCCCTGCTCTGCCTAGTCAGATGACTAGGAGGTGTTAGCAGGGGCTGCAGCTGTGGAGACACAAATCGACGTTGGGGCCTGGGGGAAGGGGCAGGTGGGGCCGGGTTCAGGACCCTGGCGGGCCGGGTGTGGCCCGCGGGCCGTAGTTTGAGGACCCCTGGTCTAAACTCTTTTATTTTGAGTTAAAATAAGGTGTAACTTCATTTTTTGAGGTCCTGGAGGCTCCCTCTTGCTGTAGGTAAGCTTTTTTTATGTATTTGTTGTGTGTATTTATTGTGTTTTTCATTTTTTCCTGTCCGCGGGTTGCGGACGATTTTTGCGAGGTCGTAATGTGTGCTAACGTGTCTCGTATGTTGTTTGCGTTATGACGTGAAGTTTGCAAGGGTCGCAGTTGCTGGCAAGGAGCGCAGCAACTGAGGCCCTCGCTATGCAAGGGCCGGGGCTCGCTGAGCGAGCCCGCAAGCGTTAGCAACAACTCGGATGCTCACAACTATATATGTGATTATTATTATTATTGTGTGCACTATGCACTATTTTTTTGTAAGCTGCTTTCTCAGTAGGACTTTAAGATAAATGAATGAGAACTCCATTAATCCTATTAAAATCACTGGCATTTCCAAAGCTTCCTCTGCATACAAAGTCTCCTCCAACCTGCAGAAACAGGTCAGACGAAATAAAAACAGTGTCTCTGAAAGCAGAATAATTGTATGTATAATTGTATGTGCTTTTCATACTATATCAGCCATCTTTGGGATCCAAAAGTATTAGAGGAACAAAATGGCTCCCATACAGCTCAACTCTCCTGTAACCCAACATAGCAACTCAGGGTCCAAAACTTTCCAGACTCCAAGACCTTACAGTCCTAAATAGAACCACACAACTTTAACCTGTTCAACTGTGACCCGTTCACAGTTAACACAAAGACTTAAGATGTGTATAACCTTTCAGAGTAATGGTCTTATGGAACCTCTGGTCATACAAAATGGAACCTAATTGTTCCACAATATTTTTAAACAACTTTATTAAATGTCTACAAAGATCCAGCAGTGATGTACTACTCTGCAAATGGCTAGTACCGTATTGGTCCAAATATAAGCCACACCTTTTTTCCGATTTTTGAGCTTGTGAGTTACGGGTGCGGCTTATATACGCGACCTTAAAAAAATCATTTCCGATTTTCAAACTTTGCTTGTTACGTGTGCGACTTCTATTGGCGAACGCAAAATTCCTGCCGATTTGCGCGATTGCGAGTTAAGGGTGCCGATTTTCGTGCTTTAGACTGCGGTATTGAATAGCGATTTACGGTTTTAGTGATTCTAACATCCTGTAAAGCCTGTAACCTGCAAAAAAAGCTACAGTGCTAATTAGAAAGCCTGTTTCTTGCAATGGCTGATCACTTTGCGGCTTTTATTTGAGTACTATCTTTTTTCTATTTTTTCCCCTTGAACTTTACGGGTGCGGCTTATATGCGGTTGCAGCTTATATTCGGACCAATACGGTATATGTACCAAAAAGCTACATTTACATAATTAACTAAAAATAATGTTTTAAACCTTTCAATATGAATAAAAAGGGTTATCTGAATTTTAGAAAACTGACAATGAAATAACACACAAAAATGACTGTAGGGGGAATGTTTGCTCCTCCCACTTTCCCTGAGAGAAGGTCTTGGGAAACTATTATATATCCAGTTATATTATTTTGTTATCATTCTATTTTACACACTCTTGACAAAGCTTTCTCCCAACTTTATTTAATTTAAACCTCTGTACTGCTCTGCAATACTTCTATCATCCTTTAGACCAGCGGTGTCCAATTTCGGCTCTGGTGGGCGGCACTCAGGCCTGGGTTTGAGAATTTATTTTCTGTGCACTCAATCAGCATGACTGAAGAAGCAATATTATCACCTGGGAGTAGCAGGGATATCCTCAAATCCAGACCTGTGTATGGCCCACCAGGACTGAACTTGGACACTCCTGCTTTAGACTGTAAGTTTATGAGTTTTCAATCTTGTCAGTGCTTTAGGGAAAGCACTAAGGAAGTTTAATTTTAAGCTCAATAACAGGACCCTCCATACTTTTGCAATATGATAAAAAGGTTTTGATTTGAACTTAACCCATGTGTAGAGCTGTGGAATATGTTGGTGTATTCAAATAAAGGATAATAATAATAAATATCTAAAATTTATGAGCCGTGAAACTATTTTAGGAAGCATACAGATTATTTTCTAGTAGGCTGCAAGAAAGTCCTTCTTAGAGATACATTATAATTTGGAAACATATTTAGGAGCCAGCGCTGGCTCCTACGCTCCCAGGGAGTTTCCACCCCTTATGATATGTATGAATAATTCACACAACCAGCGCAGGAGATAACGTTTTCTGATAACTCTGAGGCAAAGTTAAACTGAATTCCGGCCACGGACAGATTTAATAGTCATTTCTAGAAAATACTCTTTCATGTCCATAACATACACAGAGGAATTATGAGTCATAAGTAGATGCTAAACTGTTTTATAATATTAACACCCCATAAAAGAATCAGGGTCTTTGCTGGGACCAGGGGTACGTCTCCTAAATGATGTTCGCTTTGATACAAGGCAGACACCCCAACCCCTCCCTTCCTCTTCCACAACATCTGGACTGATCCCCCTCCAGAAGTGGGCACTTGGCTGACGGAGTGTCCCATAAATCAGGGGGCTGTTATCTCAAGTATGTAGAAGGCTTGAAAACAATTTGTGAACCTGACATGTTGCTGGCATGAGAGAGGAGACAAGCAGAGATCAGACCCCCTCCTCCTCCTCACAGATCTCTCCTTTTATTCTCCTGGCTCCATCTTCTAAAGTGTTCCCCCCCAGCCAAAGTCATAAAACTTCCAGTCATCCCTTTGCTCAGGGAGCATCCACACATCAAAAAATGCCAAACAGGCCTGTAAATACAATTCTGAGATTAGAAAACTGATATGTGTGAGCAGGACAGTGAAAAATGTTACATTGTCTAATTTTTGGGGGGGCTTCCAGACTATTTTTATACATATTACTTTTTATTTATTAAAGAAAAGTAAACATCTGTCTTTGAGTGGTTTGTGCGGCTTTGCACTCTCAATTTATATTGCGCTTTCTAAGCTGTGGTATACAGCGGCTTATTCCTAAAGGGATCCACATTAAAGTGGATGGAAGCAAAAAAAATATATATATATTAGGGATGCTGCATATTTGTTTATAATAGATATCTAACTTTTATGGCGTGATTGGATTAATACACTGCAAGCAAAGGGGATTTGAGATAAAGTGGATCACTTATTTTACATGCAAAGTTTAACATTTATAAAGTTTTTTTTTATTGGTATGATAGAAAGTTAGGTAAACAATAATGAAAGGATTACTGTGGTCATATTGCTTTAAAAAACCCACCTTGATAACAAATTAAGAAACCAAACAAATACGGTAGATAAAAAAATGTATTGTTATTATATTATAAAAAAATATTATCATTACTCTTTGCCCTCCACAATAGTGCACCCTCCTACATCTCTGCTCTCATCCCAAAATACACTCCCACCCGCCCTCTTCGCTCTGCTAATGACCTTCTTCTCTTCTCCTCTCTCATCACCTTCTCTCACTCCCGTCTTCAAGACTTTTCACGTGCTGCCCCTATTCTTTGGAACTCTTTCCCTCGCACCACCAGACTATCTTCCTGCCTCAGATCCTTCAAAATCTCTTTAAAAACACATCTATTCAAAAAATCCTATCATCTTTAGCCTCTTCATTCACTATGCATCTCTCACTCTCCTGTACCTCACCCACACCCTTTGGAATGTAAGTTTGCGAGTTTTAATCTTGTGAGGTGCTTTAGGGAAAGCACAGTGTATATCAGATTGAAAGCTCAATAACAGGGTCTTCCATTATTTTCATTGTGGGGTATTGTTTATACTTGTACCTAACCCCTGTATTGCGCTGCAGAATATGTTGGCGCGTTATAAATAGGATAATAATAATAATAATAATATAAAGAACCAACAATTTCTGTAGCACTACTAATAATGAGCACAATCTTTACAATTTTAACTCTTATATGTAATTATTTTTTACTGCATGGCTTTGTTTTTGTTTCTTAGCTGATTTTGTTGGTTACTTTTTCAGATGGGTGTGTTCTTGTCCACTAATGAGCTTTCCATTACTCCTGTTAAATGCACTGGCTGTTTTAGATGCCACATCACAATTTTATTGGGCAAAAAGAAGCTTCCTCTTCAACTTTTTTTTTCCCAAATTGGAAAATGTTAGATCACATTGTAGCATAGTGACATAGAAAATTTAAAAGGCTGTGTAATTTGACTTTAACACGGTTCCCTGGTGGTCCAGTGGTTAGGATTCGGTGCTTTCACCACAGTGACCTGGGTTTGATTCTAGTCAGGGAAGCAAGAGGTCACACCACCCTGATGCCAAGCAGGGATGAGCCTGGTCAGTACTTGGATGAGAGACCACCTAGGAAACATTTAGTCTATTGTAAGTGTTGTTCTTCAAAAGAGTGCATTTTAGTTAAAGGAACTGCAGTGGTCCTTTTATTGTATATACAGTTGAGTATTTTAGGTACTTACTATCAGGGAGAGGATGCACTGTATTTACATCCCCACTATTAAACTGTATATTCAACCAGTCAGACAGGAGTCCCTGTGCCTGAAGTGCCCTAGGCACCTGCCTAGTTTTATATTAAAAATCTCCCCCTTGCCACTGAAGCTTTACCTCCAGGCCTAGCACTAACATTCACTTCAGCCAGGATGGATGCCCCCTCCTCGCATGCCCTTAATTCCTCAGAAACTTTTTTTCGTTCTTGTTTCCTCAGATGGACGAGTTTTTAGGGCACCTTATGAGATGCTCTCCTCGTTATGCTGTACAGCCATTAAGGGAATTGTTGTGTAATTAATAGAATATATTAGCACTCAGAGCATTCTCTTGATAAGGTAGAATTAGGATTTATCTGGCCCCCCGTGTGTCGCCCTAACTCTTTAAGGCCTCTACGGGATTTACTACACTATGTTAATTCCACAGCTCTTGTTTCTGCATCCAATTAAGAATAATTATGTCTAACCTGGATGTGTAATCTAGGACAGGCCTATCTTCTTTTGCATAAAATCTCCCCAGAGTGTCTGTGTCCTACCCAAACGTTGCTACTATACAGGTTTCCGAGTAATGGTGGCAGGAGGTACATTTGCTAGGCCTCAGGGGGAAAGGTGATTCTTGTGTTTATAAGCTGCCAAAACACAGTGATTAATTCTGATATATTTACAGGCTTTAAACTGTGAGAGAGAAGGATCAGAAGCCAAAGGGATTAATTTATATACAAAGCAACTTTATAAATGTGTCACTGAACTTCAAGATGTGTGTATAAACATACAGAGCAGGGTGTTATAACAACAGGCGAGCGGCCATCTTGTCTGCTCAAGGATCAGCTAATTAACTTTATTGTTTGGAATGTGCAAATGGATATAGAGCAGAGATGGAGAGAGAGACAAAGAAAGGTGGAGACAAAGAGAGAAAGAGAGAGAGAGAGAGAGAAAGAGAGAGAGAGAGAGAAAGAAAGAGAGAGAGAGAGAGAGAAAGAGAGAAAGAAAGAGAGAGAGTGACAGGGAAGGACAGAGAGGCAAGAAAAACAGGAGGAAGAGGGCGATGAGGGGTAAAATACAGGAGATGATGAGAAAGACAGGGAAAGAGAGATACATGGAAAGAGGGAGACAATGAAAGACAGAAAAGGTAGAGAGAGACTGAAAAAGTGAGGAGAGACAAAAACTGACTGAGAAGAGGGAGGAAAGTGAATTTTGGAGGAAAACACAGTGAGAGATAGAGTATAGCGTATAGAGAGAGGGTGAAAAGAAGGACAAAGAACAGTGGAAGAAAAGAAGAGAAAGACTTAAAGAGAGATACAAAGGGAATCAAATAGAGAGGAGAGAGTTTGGACAGAGAGAAAGAACGAAAGAGTTTGAATTAAAGAATGTCTTGGGAGAAAGAGGGGATACAGATAGAGAGAGTGGGAAAGACAAGTGACTGAGAGAAGGAAAGAAGAGGAAAGGAAAGTAACGTGAGTAAGAGCGTGTGACAGAAAAATAGGAATGGAAAGAGGAAAATTGAGTGGTTGGAAAATATGTGAGTGATGGAGAGAGAAAGATGATAGTGAAAAGGTAAGAGAAAGTAGGCGGAGGACAGCTGAGGAAGAGAGAGTGAGATCAGAAATAAAGTAAATAGAGTAGAAGAAGTAGGGAGTGAAGGAAAAGTGTCACAATGGATTGACAGAATGAGGAGAGAAAAGGTGGTGAGAAAAAAAGTGGGAGAAGATATGAGAGAGAAAAAGGAGGATATCGAAAGGATAGAGAGAAAGAGAGAGATAAGTGAGAGATGGATGGATTGAAAAACAGGGAGAGGAAGTAAAGGGTGATAGAGAAAGGGGAAAAAGAGATAGAGACAGAAGGAAGTGATGGAGACATAGATAGACACAAGTGAGATTAAAGAAAGGAAGAGATTGGAAAGTGTAAGGAGGATGGATCAATAGACGGTGAAAGAGGGGAGATGAGAGTGGGCTGAGAGAACACAAGGGAATGTATGTATTTGTGTGATTGAATGCATATGTGACAGTTCAGAGAGAAGTGGGTGAGACAGGTGAGTGGGAGACCGAGATAGGTAAGAACATATAAAAAAAGATGTGTAGAGAAACACTGAGATAAAATAGAAAGGAGAGAGCCTCTCACTATTACTCAATGCATGGCAAGAGTATAGATTGCAAGTTCTTTTGCAAGGTCTCCCCCTCTTTATCTGCACACAAGAAATACTAGTCTGTTCATTTTGTGTTGTGACATAGTATTTTGCTGCACTACAACAGATGTTGGCAGTTTATAAGTTAATTATAATATATAGCATTTGCTGGTTCAATATGTTCTCATTATTTCTTCTTTCTTCAGTGTTTCTCTCCCGCTCCCTGCTCACTGTCCACAATTGCTCCTTTTCAAATTATCAGTACCCCTGATAGCTATAGGTTTCAGAGTCCACTGTGGTCAAATATGTAAAACATTTATAAAATACAAAATTAAATAATACAGCCTGTAATTTATTACTTGTAATTTTGCGGCTGTGAGATCTCCCATTTTGTTTTTTGCTGATCAGCTTCTTGAGGTGGGAGGAAACAGGAAATTCTATCTGCACAAGAAAATGTCATTTCTGTGTTTTTTTTATATATTCAAGAGATCAAATAGAAAATATTTGACCACATTGGTCTTTTAAACACATGGGATATCTGGCAGAGCTTTTCCATGGATGCACACAGCTGCGGCTGTGTAAAAAATGGGGGCCATGAGAATTTGTGATCTTGTACACCCCAGGGCCTGTCCAGCATGGTTGGGGTTAATAGTTCCCTGTGTAGATCTAAAGATGGAAAAACACAGTAATGATATTAAGTGAGACTGAGCCCCCGTGAAAATAAAGACACGGAAATCTCAGAACTGGGCACAGTGGTATTTTAATACAGAACAGGACTGGTTCTGCTTCATTATAACTGAGGCTTGTTATCAGGGACACAATGAGATGATGTTGATCTGTAAGTAACACTGAGACGGGGTACTGTTATTAGTATAATGGCTGGCACATGATGGATAGATGATCCATATGATCCCACCAAACACCCGCTACACACCCGGCACACCCCTCATCCATAGATCATCTCTCTCTCTCTCTATCTCTCATCTCTCATTTAGCTCCCCCATATATATCTCTCAACCTCCCCTCACATTCCTCATCACTCTCTTCCTCCCATCTCTCTCCTCCCTATTCCACATTCCATTTCTCACCTGTCTCTCTTCTGAAGACCTATCTATCTATCTATCTATCTATCTATCTATCTATCTATCTATCTATCTATCTATCTATCTATCTATCTATCTATCTATCTATCTATCTACTGTATCTATCTATCTATCTATCTATCTATCTATCTATCTATCTATCTATCTATCTATCTATCTACTGTATCTATCTATCTATCTATCTATCTATATTTCTATCTATCTTTCTATGAATCCCATTCCTGTGTACAGATGTGCTAAGCCTCTTCCTTTATCATGTTATTGGGTTAAGTAAACACCTTTCATTTCCGTTTCTACTCAACTCAATGCAGATTGTTATCAGTTTGCAATACCACACCATTAATGGGACCCTGATGTGTTCCTTTAATAGATCACCGTAGTTTGGTAAAAAATATCTCATCTCTGCGAACTTTGTATTAACTAGCAACACGAATAACTGTGTAAGCAGAACTTATCAGAATCCACAGTTGCTCCTGTTCCTTTTAGTTGTCTAATCATGCTTGGAATAAAGACAAAGGCCCTCATTCAATTGCAATGTGGCCAATTGAATAGGGCTATAAATAAGCACATTACATATTTTTTTTTTAAAGAAGTTTTTAGTTAGTAAGCATCTATCCAAAAGCAAGGTTTTCACTAACTAAAAACTTATTTAAAAAATATATGCTATGTGCTTATTTAGAGCCCTATTCAATTGGCCAAATCGCAATTGAATGAGGCCCAAAATTTTTGCTACCATTAAAGCAAAGCTGAATGCCACAATTAAAAAATAAAGGGTGCATTTAATTATAATAAGCTTTTAAAAATACCTGAATGGTTTCAAGCCATGTTCTTCATAAATATAACACTACATTAAATGTATTCTTAAAAGGCATGGAAAATGGGCTTTATGTTGTATTATCCAATATTCCTGTGAAATTCAGTATTGTGCATTTTTTGTATTCAGCTCCTGAATACTAATTAATTGCTTTTTTGCTAAATAGAATCACAGTCTGTTTGTCTGCAAGTGGCCAAAATAATGACCCTCAATGTTGTTATTCAGTTAGATTCCCTGCCCTACCTGTATCAGGTACTTGGAGCCTCAAATTAGAATATCCAGCCGCCATTATCTGTAAAAACAATACTGTATATCTCTGCAATGATTTACCGTAGATCAAAAATGTGTAAGTCTAGTAATGTATAGACACTTTTAATGCTAATTCAGGTGAAATTAACTTCCTGTTTTGGTGATAGCATCCCTTTAAATTGAAAAATAAAATATTTCAATGGCTATTTAATCAAAATGGCATGCCATGTAACTGTAAAATGAACATATGGTACATAAAAGAGAAGGGCACAAATAATCCATTATCCATGGAATCTGCCCTTTCTGCCCAAGTGGGAAGAGTGAACGTCCCAAAACACAACCCTACTGTCACGGGAAGACTCCGGTCTGACCCTTGCCAGGGCTGCCACAATATCAGTGGTGTCTGGTGTATTTTTTCTCTGTGCAGTTTAGGGGCTAAAGTGCAAGCGTTTCACGGCTACGCCAGCTTTTAATATTTCTGTTCCAGAGAAGAGGTTAAACTGTACAGAATATCATGTGAGCACAAGGGCCCCTTTATTCTGTGCTCCTGCATCGCCGCGCTGGCAGCCTTCCCTCTAATATTTTACTCTTCCAGACACGACTGTCTTAAAACGAAATCCAAAACAGGGCCTGTAATAAGGTGCTCGTAAATAAACTGCCTCCCCTCTTTGTTCCAGGCTTTGTCACCCAGGCCTCCCCCTCCCCAACATCTCTGCCTCCCCTCTTCAGAGGCACACACCTGCAGAGACCCTGACTGAGGGAGGCAGCTGGGGTATTTAGTCCTGTCTAAAGGGGTAACAACACTGTGGAGTCGCACTCTTACTGTCCTGCTCTCTTTTATTTAATGTATGGCTAAAAAATGTCAGTCCTTGCAAAGTCTGCCTTCCTAGGCTTGCTCTTCTTATGTATAAATACCTATAATAAGCTTTAATTTCTGCAGCTCATCTTCCTGAGGTGGGAGGACATTTTGAATGCAAAAAAAGCTTCTATTTGTACAATGTGGCACCTAAACCAGTGATTTCAATAGGAGCAATGGAAAGCTCATTAGTTTGTTAAAAGTGACCTTTCGATTAATCAGTATAGACTCTTTCATGGCATTATGCCATAAAAAATGCACTCTAGGCAAAACAATGTATTCTAGGGGACCATTCCATTAATCAAATTAAATTGGCTAAGGATGCTTTTGTGTAAACACAAGGACACTTTACATGAAATAAATATGTTATTAGCCACTCTAATATTAAGCATTTACTTTTAGATTTCCTCACACCAGCAGTTTGTATTTTAATGAATCTAGGTTATGTATTGGCGCTGCTATTCTCGGCATCACCTGCAGAGGGAGGTAGCAGCAGTGGGGTCACTACATTTTTCAAGACATTAAAATATTTTTTGTGTGTTTTCTGCATGTGACTCATTAAATGGCTGGAATTATGAGTATTATTCCTGATCTGGTGACTAATGACCCCAAGGCCCTTATTACAAATTAAATACAATAGCATAGTCTGTATAGGTGTCACAGGGGTAATGTGGTCTGTCTGCTGCCCAGATTCCAATGTTGCAGCGGTTTGTTGACTTAAAATGAGTCTGCCATCTCAAAACTGTTTTATTCTGAAGCCAACATAATTTGGGTCTCAATGATCATCTACACAGCTTCAAAAGTGTTGCTGTTTGCCAAGAATCCTGGAACAGGAGCACAGTAGAGACGGTAATGGGGTACCAGTACATACATTTTATGTCCCTGCCCAGAAAACTGTGAAATAACTGTATTTCTTGGAGTTATGAGCATGAAACAAGTTTTTAGTTTGTTTTAGACATTCAAATGTGAACACAAATATACTATTTGTTTACTGTACTACTGTATGGTGGAGGGGCTTCTATCGCTCTTTTGCCCACCACAAATTAAATTATAGTTGTGGTAAACTACCTCCTCGCAAAATCTACTACACAAGCTAGGAACTGGCCCCACGCTGATGAGAGTCAGTAACCTAAAAACAGCTGTCTGAGGGTAGGTTTCCTGGCTTGTGCATAACCCATCCTGGGCTTTGCTTAAAGATGTGCAATGCAGCAGGCATATTGCTTAAAGGAAGACATGTTTAAAATGGTATTGTATTACAAGAGCAAAGCCTTTGTGGGCACATTCGCATGTCCCGGCCCAGTGCAATAACTGTATTTCTTGGAATTCTGAGCATGAAACAAGTTTTCTTTAGCTTGCTTTAGATGTTCAAATATTAATACTATTTATTTACTTTATATATATATTAAGAAAAGGGCAGATTAAACACTATATGCACCAGTTTCTGTCTCCCTGGAACAAAAATATAAATAAAAGAGAATTAAGATGCACTCTAAGTATTTCTGACAAAAGCTGGTAGTATAATAGAGCACAAGATGTCAGAGCTGTCACTGAGCTGGTACTGACAGGATGTAACGTCTGACAATTGTCACCCTGGTACATACACTGTACATGACAATCACAAGAGCAGAGGGGCTGTCACTTACTGTGACATCAGATTCAGTGTGTGTGACACCCCAACACAGCCATCACTGTAACCCTGTGATGTACAGGACAAGCTGCTTCTGCTTAGTGTCACACAGCCACGTCCACTTATTGCAGAAACGAAGACTACACATACATTTAATTGCATTTGTTTTTTTATTAAATTGATTGAGTCAAAGAGTTGATAATTGCACTTAGGTGTTGTAAGCACAAATTACATGAAAAAGTCTTCCTGCTCTCATAATGATTTTATCTCACCTGATTAATTTTCTCTAAGAGTGTGTGTGTGGGTCAATAAACCAGAAGAGCATGCCCAGTTGGTATAGACCAGAAGGCTTTAACCCTCAATTGCCTCTGTTATTATCATTATTTATGCTGATGGGCATGATTTTCTTCTTTATTACAAACATGGAAGCTATGTTCTCATAAACCATCTATTTTGAATAAATAAAATAATAAAAATAAATTCTTTAAAAAGATAAAGTATATTTCTCCCATGGTGAGAGTTAGTTGATGGCCCGTTCTGCTTATCTAGTAGCATTTCTGTAAAGTGGTACTTTGGAACATTACCCCTAAATTGTTCACCCTCCAGCTTCAGATCATGACCTCTTGATCTTGTCTCTTTTTCTGGAAGATCCTTCCCTCCTGAACTTTATTATGTCCAATGAACTTTCTCATATCCCCTCTCCATATTCAGGTCATAGAGTTTTCCTTATAAATTGTGCCTTTTCGACCCTGAACCATTTTTGTCACCTCCTTTGAATTGTCTATAATGTATTACTATGCTTTTTAAGATCCGTCCCCAAAACCGGACACTGCATCTAGGTGAGGTCTGACTAGGGATCTATAGAGGGACATTAGACTATTTTCTGCTGTGAATTCCTAATAATATTAGTGAACCTGGGCCACATAAAGGCCTGAACATAATATTCTGCGTTCTCTGCACAAAGATGATTATTCAAAGTATTCTGGAAATGTTGGGTCACTTGTTTTTTGGCTATAGAGGGGAATTGTAACGAGTGCCTTGTGTTCATTATGACCATATTTCATACCATGCGATGTCCCCCCACTCTTCCTTTCCATTATTTTTTGGAACGTAGAGTCTGGAAGACAAATAAAAAATAATAAGGCTGCATGTAACGGCATTTAGATCCAGAGTGGGGAACAGGCGGTGGCTGTGTCATGCAGTAATGGAAAGCTATAGAGTATAGGAATCCGTCCCATCCACTGGGGAACGCATTAGACCCTCAGCTAGTGCCAAAGAACTGAGGGCTGAAACAGGGACAAAAGCCCCCAGTGCCGGCACTGAAAGATCTGCAAGGCTCGGGGGGCCGGGGATCTGTACTCAGCACATGCTGAAGAGAAGGGCTCCTGTCCAGATCCTGCTGCTAATTCACACTTGGCTGAAGCACTTCCCAGGCTGAGAGCCATAATGTGTTATGTCTTTATACAGTTCCTGCTAAAAGAAGAACTATTATTTCTTATATCACGGACACAACTTAAAGAAAAAAAATGCTCTAGATAATTAAAGGGACATTAAAGCCCACATTTTGCAAGCATTTATATGAGCTTTACACTTATTTTTGAGTGAACTATAGTATAAAAAACAATAATTTTAACATGAGACAGCAGGGAATGGCTGATGCCTGTGTCCAAGTGGGAGGAAGCCTTTGGAAGCTAATATATCCTCACTTCCGTAAAATATTACCATCCTTTTCAATACACAGCTGGCTAAGCAAGCACAACTAATTGATCCTTATAAAGTTCTAATAAAATCGTGCTAAGAAAATGGCATTTTATTTATTATAACACCATTCATAATTGATTTAATGTAATAATTTATACATTACACTATTTGTTACCCTTATTATTGTACAGTAGTGACATCACAACTGTATAATGAAATAGTTGTCTTGTATATCAGATAACATTGTCTTCTTATGTACCTGCTGTAGTATTGCAGTGACTGCAGGTTGCTTTTTCCAGTTTTCACACAACACACATCCTGAAATTTTCACTTTGTTATTCCCTAACATAAACTCACTCAGTTCTTGTCAATTAATATTTTTAATATTGTGCTTCTTTTGTAAGTAAATAGGTTCTATACAAAGCCATATTTATGAGTAGGAGTACTCACACCGAAGTGAAAAACATATAATTATATGATATATCTAAAGTACCTATCTATATTTATCTATATATTTATTTTTTATCACTGTTTATCTATCTGTAAGTACCACTGATACCGGGTACTGTATGTAGTATAATGGCTGGCAGATGATTGATAAATAATCCATATTGTCCCACCAAACACCCTCTACACACCTGGCACCCCCCTCCTCCAAAGCTCATCTCTCTTTATCTCTCTCATCTCTCATTTAGCTTCCCCAAATCTCTCTCTGCCTCCCCTCACATACCTCATCACTCTCTTCCTCCCATCTCTCTCCTCCCTATTCCACATTCCATTTCTCACCTGTCTCTCTTCTGAAGATCTATCTATCTATCTATCTATCTATCTATCTATCTATCTACCCCCAGTACTCCATTATCAGCTCTACTGAGTGCAAGGTACTGAGTACAATGGTATCTATCCATTGACAGTCTTTCAACAGAACAGAATATTAGATATTATCGGATTACAATGATCTTCCCATTACGCCCAGGTTTTTTTTATGCAGTTAAAAGTCAAAAATTAAAGGCTGAGATGAGTTAATTAAATGTTTGTCAAGTCAAGTTTTTCAATAAATATTACACTGCGATAATCAATCTAACAGTGATTGTACGTCAAAAAAATACTGAAGCAGTGAATGGGTTAAAGCCCCCCTAATGTTTGCTTTCTCTTAGGACCAGCCAGCTCTCTTGCTAGATAACATTATCTTATCTCTTATTATGAATTCCCAGGGCAGCTTCTATTACCCCGGCTGATTGCATTTGGGGGCCTCTGAAAGCCACATTGTATCCTGGGCAAAAGCCGGCCATGTAAAGTGCTTCATAACATGTTTAGCTGAAGAACAGGCTCTCTCCATTCACTTTAAATCAATTGCAATGCTCTTTCACCCTCCCCTCATTCTGTGGACCTGTCTGCCTTAATACTGACAATATAAAGAGAGGATTCTTTGCATTTCTGAGCACACCTCATGCCAGTGCTTAAAAGGGCCCAGAAACAGCAAAGTACACATAAAAAAATAATATAATTGCAATTGGTTGTAATTAAACATTCTGATTGCCTTAAAATCAACCAATCAAGATCCACCATGGCTTTATCAACAGCAATTTATTAGATTAGAGGTGTAGGGTAAAAAAAATTGGCATGTCCAGTGGCAGAAGTTTAACAATTAAATGTAATTGTCCCATTGTTAAAAGTATATATTATCTTTTTATATGGTTATATGGGCATGCTTATCTTCTTAATTAATTGCTGTTGACTATTGCCCCTTTTCTTTTCTTTTAAATCAAATGTGCATGTTTGTCCCCCTCCCCTATTTCTCTGGACCTGTTGGCATTAATACTGACAACATAAAAAGAGAATTCCTTGCAATTGTGGCTGCTCTTTCCTCTTGTCAGTGCTTAATCTCCCCCAGAATGGACGGGTCTGGATTTGCTCTTTTTCTGTCATTCAATCGACTCACACTAAGGGGGACTTTTTGATCCTTCTTTGATTCAGGGTGCCAGTTTTGGAGGTGATTGATTGACTCCTGGCTGGATATTAATACGTTTCGCCTTTTTCCACGTTCCTCCCAGCTGGAAGCCCCCCGTACATCTGCGACTAAGGGGGGATTACAAAGAGTGTTGGATTTGTGTGTAGGAGGGGGGTGGGCTGCTGGTATCCGCACGCAGAGTGTTGGATGTGTTTAGTGGTCAGATTGATGGGGTGATACATTGATAAGAGATATCATATAATGTCTTTAGGATACTTTGTACGCTCTCACCACACCGGGCCTGTTAGAGATATACACACCGCATCCCGGCGTCACACGATTAACTCATGTTAGACTGGAGATGATAAAAAGACAAGGCCTAGGGAGACTAGGTATTAAAGTACCACCCTAACAATAATAATAATCAAATTCATATTTCATGATTTACAACAGCAAGTATTCAATTTTAAATGCACTGTGACATATTAGCAATTCCAGTTGAGTAGTTTGTCTCCACCCTGTAAAGGTCATAAAAGGGAAAGTGGAGGTCTTAAGTGTTTTAAGACAAACCAGATAAGAGGCCAAACAATCATTCATAGGCTGCATACCCAGTGATAACTTAGGGAAAATGCTTAAATCCAATAAGTCTCCAGACCCTGGATAGCACTGTGCTGATTTAATTTAATGCCTGAAAGATTTAGCACAGCCTGCTAAACAAAGCTGCCTCCCCAATGACCTTATAGTGAGTGGAGATAAGGAGAAGAAGACTTTAATCTTTGAAAGTAAGTTTAATGTTCAAATTGCTTTTTTAAATAATTGAATATCAATTTAATTAATAGTCAATGTTTAAATAAAACATCTAACTTGTGTTGTTAATTTGCGATAGTAGCTCTTCCATAAGCCACAGCCAAAGAGCGCCTATGTTTGATCTCTCCTGCACCAAATATCCCTCTTTCCCTTTACACATATATCTTCTTTCTCATTTCCCCTATATATGCCCATTTTACAGCTTGTCTTTGTGCCCTCTCACTTTTCTTTGTCAGCCCCTCCTTCAGATCCTCTTTCCCCCTACTTTCTCCTTTCCCTGTCTCTTCTGTTTCCTTTCACTCTTTTCTTAAACACTCTCACTTTCCTCCTTACCATGTTTTTTCACTCTCTGTTAACCTTCACTATTCCATTCTCTCCTCTGTTTTTACTACAATTCTCCTTCATCTCTTCCACTCTATTTCTTTCACCCATTTCCATCTCTTGCCCTTCCTTTTCCTTCCTCCCCTCCCAGCTTTGTTGATTTTCTATTCGTCCAGTGTTTCTTTCTCCCCTCCTCTCTTTCCTCTTCTCTATCTTTTGCTACCTCTTTTCTTTTATGATAATTTTCCTCCCTCACTTTTAATTTCTTCTCCCCCTTCCAATTTTCCTAGCCTACTTCCTACCATTCCTCCTTCTTTCTTTTCTCTTTTCCCCCTCTTTCTTTTTTCTCTCATCGTCCACATTTACTATTTTCCTTTTTTCTCTTCTCTAGAATTCATTTTGTCCTTCAACTTTCCTCTTTTCCCAATTCTTCTCTTTCCTTTGTTCTCCCTTTTACCTCTTTCCTTGCCCCTTTCCTCCTTTCTACTCATGCCTCCTCATTTTCTCTTTCCTGATTTTCCTATTCTTCTATTCTGGATCTCTTCTAGTTATTTATTTTCTCTCTTTCATTATTCCTATACTGGGTTGTGTAACCCTCTTGCCCATGAGACCATCTATATTTTCCCATGAACCATGTGAGACCCTACTTACTTTCTTTGCAGTAGGTTGTGTTACCTTGCTGCCCATAAGATAACCACCATCCTGTCCCCTGGGCTGTATGACCCTATTGCCCATATGAGACCATCCTCCCTTTCCCCTGAACCACATGCACTGCTACCCATATGAAACTCTCCCTCCTGTCCCCTGGGCTGTGTGACCCTGCTGCCCATCTAAGACCTTCCCTCCTGTCCCCTGGGCTATATGACCCTTCTGCCCATATAAAACCAACCCTCCTGTCCCCTGGGCTATATGACCATTCTGCCCATATGAGACCTTCCCTCCTGTCCCCTGGGCTATATAACCCTTCTGCCCATATAAGACCACCCCTCCTTCCTCTCTATTAGGCTGTTTGACTCTGCTGTGTATGTGAGACCCTCCCTCCTATCCCTGGGCTATGCTGTCACCCCTGGCTTCCAGGCTCATTTTACCATACTGCCCCATAGTAGTGATGCAGATTTAATTCTGCAAGTACCATTTCAGCTGAATGTTAAAACTTTATTAAACAGACCTGCGTCCAAGGGGTGGAAAGACGTCTAACTTCCAAACACCTGTTTCTCCTAAAAAAAATTCTGTGATGGAAAAATTCATCTTTCATTTCAGTTTTCCCAGTATATGATATATATCCTCAGTCAGTCCGGCCATGCAGGAGGCTTCCAGCTGTAGAGGGTCTTTCATTAGGCAGAAGGAGACCTGGATAACCCTATCCAGATGGTTTCTGGATCCCGAATGTCAGCTTGGAAATACACATGTAACTCTTTCTATGCCAACATAATATATGTATACATGTAACTTTCTCTGTATAACCTTCCAAGTCCGGAAGCAGAATATTATTATCAGGTTATAGACGTTGCACTTTTGCAGAATGAGAAGTTAAAGGGAAGCCATCTTTGTCTAGTGATGTCATCAGCACCAGTGTAAGATTGTGATTAAATGTTAATAAAGCCCCGGGTCCTGATGGAATACATCTAAGGGTACTGAGGGAGCTGGGTTCTGTAATAGCCAAACCATTATATCTAATCTTTTAAGACTCACTCACTACAGGGTCTCTACCGGATGACTGGAGAAAAGAGAGGTGATACCTATATTTAGGAAGGGATGAAGAGCAAATCCGGGGAATTATAGACCAGTGAGCCTCACATCTGTAGTTGGGAAGCTTTTAGAAGAGTTAATAAGGGACAGAATACAAGAATATGTCTATTTGAACAAGATCATAGGTAGCAGTCTAAACGGATTTATGAAGGATAGGTCGTGTCACACCAATCTAATTAGTTTCTATGAGGAGGCTAGTAGGAACTTGGATCAGGGCAACTCAGTGGATGTAGTCTTTTTAGATTTTGCAAAGGCTTCTGATACAGTGCCACATGGGAGACTATTGTGCAAACTAAGGAATACAGGAATTGCAGTAAATATCTGTTCATGGATCAAGAGCTGGCTTAAAGACAGGAAGCAAAGGGTTGTTGTAAATGGAACATACTCCGATTGGACTAATGTGGTAAGTGGGGTTCCTCAGGGTTCCGTATTAGTTCCTCTCCTTTTTAACATATTTATTAATGACTTAGAAGTAGGATTGGAAAGTAGTGTCTCCATTGTTGCTGATGACACAAAGTTGTGTAAGGTAATTAAATCAGATAATGATGTATTTTCCCTCCAAAGGGATTTACATAAATTAGGGCAATGGGCATCTAAATGGCAGATGAGATTTAATATTTGGATTTGGGAGTGGTTGTGGACAACCACCTAGGTAACAGTGCTCAATGCCAAGCAGCAGCTGCAAAGGCAAGAAAAATATTAGTATGTATTAAGAAGGGTATAGAAGCCAGGGAAGCAAATATAATTCTGCCACTTTACAAATCCCTATTATTATTATTATTATTATTATAATTATTTATATTGCACCAACATATTCCGTATCGCTGTACAGGGGTTGAGTGCATGGCAAAAACAAAATTAACACCTTATAAAGAATGGAGGGCCCTGTTTTTGAGCTTAGATTAAAATTTACATAGAGCTTGTTTCCAAGGTACTGACACAAGATTGAAAACCCTCAAATTTACAATCTAGTACACCCTAATTTGGAATATGGAGTACAACTTTAAGCGCCACTTCATAAAATGGGCATTTAAGAGCTGGAAAAAGTAAAGAGAAGGGCAACAAAACTAATAAGGGGAATGGATGGGCTAAGTTATGAAGAACGACTAACCAAATTTAACGTATTTTCTCTAAGAGGGGATATGATTACATTATATAAATACATCCAGGGTCAGTATAAAGATTTGTCAAGTGAGCTTTTTGTCCCAAGAGGGTTTCAACTGACAAGAGGACATCCTTTGAGATTAGAGGTATAAAGATTCCACCTTAAAGAAAGAAAAGGTTTCTTCACAGTAAGGGTGGTTAATTTGTAGAATTCTCTACCAAAGGAGGTGGTGACAGCGGATTTGATAGATAACTTTAAAAGGGGACTGGATTTATTTCTAATAAAAAGGGAATTCAGGTTTATCCTGGATAATTAGAGAGAGAGTATTGATCCAGGGAGGAATTCGATTGCCAGTATCTGGGGTCAAGAAGGAACATTTTTTTTTCCCTTTTGAGACGCTTGACTAAGTTTCATTTTTTTTTCTGTTTGCCTTCCTCTGGATTAATTAACAACTAATCTGCATATTGCAGCTCAGAGGCGGAACTGGATCTACCTTTTTGGAGACCCTAGGCAGTGAAGTGGAGGAGCCCCCGTGTGTGAGTATTCAAGGTATGCATAGACCCATTTCTGCCTTTTCTGTGTGTGTAAGTTCCTTAAAAGAGAGAACATGTTCAGATACTAGGTAGTAATTGGGCTGATTAGGGCCTGTTCCCAGCCACCCCTCAACACTGAGCAGTCACATGATGGAGCATTCCTATGGAAAGGAGAACTCATTTCCTGTGCAAAGTGTCTTATTCGCCCTAACACTAACAATCTAACACCAAACGTAACAAAAAACAGGTCTGTGGAAAACAGGACAACTGGCAAAATAAAAAAACACAGGGAGGCGTAGAGCCAGGATACCCATTCAAAGACAGCTTCTTCCCCCCAAATGACCTTGTCAGTCTGAGTTTGATTGTTGGCTCTGCATTGTAAGCTGTCAGTAATTTCCAGGCAGTTATACAGTTAGATTATGGTGGATAAATTAACAGAGAGTAAAATTCAGCCGCTATTATATTTTTTTTGGATCAAATCTGTTGCTGAATATAGGAAGATTCACTGAGGACAACATTAGAGTGTAAGCTAAAGGTCCTTTTTATTGAAGAAACAAAAAAGTACAAATTAAAAAAGCCATTAACTTCAATTAGTTGAAATTAAAAATAAATAATGCCTTAAAGGAGATGGAAGATGTATGAATTGTACTGGGAATATAATACACCTATGTATCTATTTACTTTTATGTACATTTATATTATTAAGAAGTGCTTAAATTTGTTTTTTCAAGCTAGGATAGTACAAATAGTTCCTAACTGGTTTCTCCCCTCTGCAGCTCATGAAGACAGTGTACAGGGGTTGCACTGTCTCATAGTAACCAATCAGTGGCAACATTCTGCAACAGGCTAATTTGAAACCCTACACATCACATTCTGTGTATTCATGAGCTGCATGAGCTACAGAGGTCAGAACCAAACAGTTATAAATTGTATGATTTCAGGCACACAAAAAAAGAGCTTTTAAGCACTTCTTCATAAAATAAAATACATAAAAGTAAATAAATAGGGGGGTATATTATATTCCTAGTAATATCCAGAAAATGGCAGTGTCCCTTTAAAGCTGATACAGAAATGTGAGTTTTTTAATTTTTAAATTACCTGAATAATTCAACCTCTGTGTCAATGGCATTATCTACAGCACAACAACTGAACGATTACATTAAACAACTAAATACCATTTGTCGTTATAACTTTTCAGCCCAGCACATTTATATTGTTTACTAGTCACTTGCCCATCAAAAATTATGCTACAATATTGTCTAAAAAATTGTGTCTTCTGTCTGTTTGTGCGCCCTCTCTGCGTGTACCCCCTCTCTCTGTGCCCTCTCTCTGTGCTCACTCTCCCTCCCTTCTTCTCTCTCTCCCTCACTCTACTTCGCTCCCCCTTCGCCGTGCAATGCGAGGCTCGCAATGGGCAGTGTGCAACTCTCAAATCTCTCTCACTCCATCTCTCTCCCTTTGTCCTTCTCTCTCTCTTCCCCTCCTTCTCTATCTCTCCTTCTCTCTCCTTCTTTCTCTCTTCCCCTCTCCTTCTCTCTATCTCTCCTCACTCTCTCTCTCTCCTTCTCACTCACGCTCCCCTCCTTCCTTCCCTCTCCTTCTCTCTCTCTCTCCTCTCTTCTTCCCTCTCCCCTTTGGCGCACCTTGCGAGCCCTGGAATTGCCAACTCGCAATTTGTGAGCTCTACACACAAACTTGCTGTACGACAACTATATTATTGAATATCCCCACTGCTAATCTTAAATAATTGCTGTTGATAAAGGCATTACCCCAGAGGGTGAATCTTTCCATTAAATTACACATCAAACAGCTAACTTCTATATCAATTTTAAAGCAGTGCTTCTTTTATTTTTTTTGCAAACAATAGAAATTATATTTATTTTTAAGTGTACTTTTTATTTATGCAATCATTTTTCTGTTTCACTTTGTAATTGATTATTAGCTTAATGTCTGTTTATATGGCGGGGTTAATAAAACTAAAACCCGGCACATTTGTGCCCCACAGCTGGGGTTTTATGTGATCAGACACTGGATTAAGCGGCACCCCCCTCCTTAGAGCTTTGATGAGAGGAGCCGGCCAGGTTGTGATTTATCATCACATATAATCCTTGTATACAGAGACAAACCATCTGCAGGTGGGGGGAGACCCAAAAGAGTGCACAAGCTGAGGAAAAGAACAATGAACTGCTGGCAGTGTCACACTGCTCACTGGAAGAGACCAATAGACTACCCTGGGGTACACTCTGCCTACTAGAAGATACCATTACACTCCTGTGGGGATCAAACTGCTCACTGGAACAGATCACTACACTTTTCTGGGCTGGGAATTGCCTACATGAAGTGATCATTATAATGGAAAATCATAAAGCAACTTGTTGATGTCTCTGGTGGACCCTGGAAGCATCCATTATATTTTGGTAAGGGTTATGTAAGAGGGGCATATAGTCGTCATTACCTCACCACTTTGCCTCCTCATATTACATCTCTCATGCTCCAGATTTCAAGAAGTGATGAAGTAAAGGCAACATGGAACAGTCATAAACAGTTTTTAAAAATCAGATTTTCTCTAAAATTGTTTTTATGTTCATGACTTACACAGCTGCTAATGTTGTTACATACAAAGGTGGGCAAAGATGTCTACTGAATCTACTCTGCCTGTTTTTTTTTTTTAAATCTGAATAATTAAAAAATCTAAATTTACAGCATTTGTCTGTGCACCAATATGAAAGCAATATGTGTCATCCATGAAAAGATTTACTCAATGTAAAGTACTCAATGTAATATTAAACATCCTTATAAATTGATATCTAGTCAACCAAGAACCATCTACATAAATGAAAAAAGGTCTCAAATGGCAATAAGTACAAACTCTTGCAGAACTGAAGAGACACCACTGTCTGAAGAGACCCGTGTAGCATGAGGAGCACAGGCATCTGAAGAGACATGAGGAGCATGAGGACACATATCTGAAGAGACATGAGGAGCACAGGCATCTGAAGGGACATCACTTATATCTGAAGAGACACATGAGGAGCACAGGCATCTGAAGAGACATGAGGAGCATGAGGACACATATCTGAAGAGACATGAGGAGCACAGACATCTGAAGGGACATCACTTATATCTGAAGAGACACATGAGGAGCACAGACATCTGAAGGGACATCACTTATATCTGAAGAGACATGAGGAGCACAGACATCTGAAGGGACATCACTTATATCTGAAGAGACACATGAGGAGCACAGACATCTGAAGGGACATCACTTATATCTGAAGAGACACACGAGGAGCACAGACATCTGAAGGGACATCACTTATATCTGAAGAGACACACGAGGAGCACAGACATCTGAAGGGACATCACTTATATCTGAAGAGACACATGAGGAGCACAGACATCTGAAGGGACATCACTTATATCTGAAGAGACACATGAGGAGCACAGACATCTGAAGGGACATCACTTATATCTGAAGAGACACACGAGGAGCACAGACATCTGAAGGGACATCACTTATATCTGAAGAGACACACGAGGAGCACAGACATCTGAAGGGACATCACTTATATCTGAAGAGACACATGAGGAGCACAGACATCTGAAGGGACATCACTTATATCTGAAGAGACACATGAGGAGCACAGACATCTGAAGGGACATCACTTATATCTGAAGAGACACATGAGGAGCACAGACATCTGAAGGGACATCACTTATATCTGAAGAGACACATGAGGAGCACAGGCATCTGAAGGGACATCACTTATATCTGAAGAGACACATGAGGAGCACAGACATCTGAAGGGACATCACTTATATCTGAAGAGACACATGAGGAGCACAGAGATCTGAAGAAACATGAGGAGCATGAGGACACATATCTGAAGAGACATGAGGAGCACAGACATCTGAAGGGACATCACTTATATCTGAAGAGACACACGAGGAGCACAGACATCTGAAAAAACATGAGGAGCATGAGGACACATATCTGAAGTTACATGAGGAGCACAGACATCTGAAGAGAGATAACATATATCTGAAGAGACACATGAGGAGCACAGACACCTGAAGAGACACATGAGGAGCACAGACACCTGAAGAGACACATGAGGAGCACAGACACCTGAAGAGACACATGAGGAGCACAGACATCTGAAGAGACACATGAGGAGCACAGACATCTGAAGAGACACGAGCACAGACATCTCAAGCAACACATGATGAGAACAGACATCTGAAGCGACACATGAGGAGCACAGACATCTGAAGAGACACAAGGAGCACAGACATCTGAAGAGACACAAGGAGCACAGACATCTCAAGCAACGCATGAGGAGCACAGACGTCTGAAGAGACACTAGAAGCACAGATATCTGAAGGGACATAAGGAGCACAGACATCTGAAAAGACACATGAGGAGCACAGACATCTCAAGAGACACATGAAGAGCACAGACATTTCAAGCGACATATGAGGAGCACAGACATCTGAAGAGACATGAGGAGCACAGACATCTCAAGCAACAGACGATGAGCACAGACATCTGAAGCGACACATGAGGAGCACAGACATCTGAAGAGACACAAGGAGCACAGACATCTCAAGCAACGCATGAGGAGCACAGACGTCTGAAGAGACACTAGAAGCACAGATATCTGAAGCGACACATGAGGAGCACAGACATCTGAAGCGACACATGAGGAGCACAGACATCTGAAGAGACACAAGGAGCACAGACATCTCAAGCAACGCACGAGGAGCACAGACGTCTGAAGAGACACTAGAAGCACAGATATCTGAAGGGACATAAGGAGCACAGACATCTGAAAAGACACATGAGGAGCACAGACATCTCAAGAGACACATGAAGAGCACAGACATCTGAAGAGATGCAAGGAGCATAGACATCTCGAGCAACACATGAGGAGCACAGACATTTGAAGAGACACGAGGAGCACAGACATCTCAAGCAACACATGAGGAGCACATCCATCTGAAGCGACACATGAGGAGCACAGACAACGGAAGAGACACATGAGGAGCACAGACATCTCAAGCGACACATGAGGAGCACAGACATCTAAAGTGTCATGAGGTGCACAGATATCTGAAGACAGATCACATATATCTGAAGTGACACATGAGAAGCACAGACATCTGAAGAGACACACGAGGAGCACAGACATCTGAAGAGACAAATGAGGAGCACAGACATCTCAAGCAACACATGAGGAGCACAGACATCTCAAGAGACACATGAAGAGCACAGACATTTCAAGCGACATATGAGGAGCACAGACATCTGAAGAGACATGAGGAGCACAGACATCTCATGCAACAGACGATGAGCACAGACATCTGAAGCGACACATGAGGAGCACAGACATCTGAAGAGACACAAGGAGCACAGACATCTCAAGCAACGCATGAGGAGCACAGACGTCTGAAGAGACACTAGAAGCACAGATATCTGAAGCGACACATGAGGAGCACAGACATCTGAAGCGACACATGAGGAGCACAGACATCTGAAGAGACACAAGGAGCACAGACATCTCAAGCAACGCACGAGGAGCACAGACGTCTGAAGAGACACTAGAAGCACAGATATCTGAAGGGACATAAGGAGCACAGACATCTGAAAAGACACATGAGGAGCACAGACATCTCAAGAGACACATGAAGAGCACAGACATCTGAAGAGATGCAAGGAGCATAGACATCTCGAGCAACACATGAGGAGCACAGACATTTGAAGAGACACGAGGAGCACAGACATCTCAAGCAACACATGAGGAGCACATCCATCTGAAGCGACACATGAGGAGCACAGACAACGGAAGAGACACATGAGGAGCACAGACATCTCAAGCGACACATGAGGAGCACAGACAACGGAAGAGACACATGAGGAGCACAGACATCTCAAGCGACACATGAGGAGCACAGACATCTAAAGTGTCATGAGGTGCACAGATATCTGAAGACAGATCACATATATCTGAAGTGACACATGAGAAGCACAGACATCTGAAGAGACACACGAGGAGCACAGACATATGAAGAGACAAATGAGGAGCACAGACATCTCAAGCAACACATGAGGAGCACAGACATCTGAATCGACATGAGGAGCACAGACATCTGACGAGATACAAGGAGCACACACATCTAAAGAGACATGAGGACACATATATCTGAAGAGACCTGAGTATCACAGACATTTGAAGAGACGTGAGGAGCACCTACATCTAATGAAACATGAGGAGCACATACATCTGAAGAGACATGAGGAGCACAGACATCTCAAGCAACACATGAGGAGCACAGACATCTAAAGAGACACAAGGAGCACAGACATCTCAAGCAACGCATGAGGAGCACAGACAACTGCAGAGACATGAGGAGCACAGACATCTGAAGCGACACATGAGGAGCACAGACATCTGAAGAGATGCAAGGAGCATAGACATCTCGAGCAACACATGAGGAGCACAGACATTTGAAGAGACACGAGGAGCACAGACATCTCAAGCAACACATGAGGAGCACATCCATCTGAAGCGACACATGAGGAGCACAGACAACGGAAGAGACACATGAGGAGCACAGACATCTCAAGCGACACATGAGGAGCACAGACATCTAAAGTGTCATGAGGTGCACAGATATCTGAAGACAGATCACATATATCTGAAGCGACACATAAGAAGCACAGACATCTGAAGAGACACACGAGGAGCACAGACATCTGAAGAGACAAATGAGGAGCACAGACATCTCAAGCAACACATGAGGAGCACAGACATCTCAAGAGACACATGAAGAGCACAGACATTTCAAGCGACATATGAGGAGCACAGACATCTGAAGAGACATGAGGAGCACAGACATCTCAAGCAACAGACGATGAGCACAGACATCTGAAGCGACACATGAGGAGCACAGACATCTGAAGAGACACAAGGAGCACAGACATCTCAAGCAACGCATGAGGAGCACAGACGTCTGAAGAGACACTAGAAGCACAGATATCTGAAGCGACACATGAGGAGCACAGACATCTGAAGCGACACATGAGGAGCACAGACATCTGAAGAGACACAAGGAGCACAGACATCTCAAGCAACGCACGAGGAGCACAGACGTCTGAAGAGACACTAGAAGCACAGATATCTGAAGGGACATAAGGAGCACAGACATCTGAAAAGACACATGAGGAGCACAGACATCTCAAGAGACACATGAAGAGCACAGACATCTGAAGAGATGCAAGGAGCATAGACATCTCGAGCAACACATGAGGAGCACAGACATTTGAAGAGACACGAGGAGCACAGACATCTCAAGCAACACATGAGGAGCACATCCATCTGAAGCGACACATGAGGAGCACAGACAACGGAAGAGACACATGAGGAGCACAGACATCTCAAGCGACACATGAGGAGCACAGACATCTAAAGTGTCATGAGGTGCACAGATATCTGAAGACAGATCACATATATCTGAAGTGACACATGAGAAGCACAGACATCTGAAGAGACACACGAGGAGCACAGACATCTGAAGAGACAAATGAGGAGCACAGACATCTCAAGCAACACATGAGGAGCACAGACATCTGAATCGACATGAGGAGCACAGACATCTGACGAGATACAAGGAGCACACACATCTAAAGAGACATGAGGACACATATATCTGAAGAGACCTGAGTATCACAGACATTTGAAGAGACGTGAGGAGCACCTACATCTAATGAAACATGAGGAGCACATACATCTGAAGAGACATGAGGAGCACAGACATCTCAAGCAACACATGAGGAGCACAGACATCTAAAGAGACACAAGGAGCACAGACATCTCAAGCAACGCATGAGGAGCACAGACAACTGCAGAGACATGAGGAGCACAGACATCTGAAGCGACACATGAGGAGCACAGACATCTGAAGAGATGCAAGGAGCATAGACATCTCGAGCAACACATGAGGAGCACAGACATTTGAAGAGACACGAGGAGCACAGACATCTCAAGCAACACATGAGGAGCACATCCATCTGAAGCGACACATGAGGAGCACAGACAACGGAAGAGACACATGAGGAGCACAGACATCTCAAGCGACACATGAGGAGCACAGACATCTAAAGTGTCATGAGGTGCACAGATATCTGAAGACAGATCACATATATCTGAAGCGACACATAAGAAGCACAGACATCTGAAGAGACACACGAGGAGCACAGACATCTGAAGAGACAAATGAGGAGCACAGACATCTCAAGCAACACATGAGGAGCACAGACATCTGAATCGACATGAGGAGCACAGACATCTGACGAGATACAAGGAGCACACACATCTAAAGAGACATGAGGACACATATATCTGAAGAGACCTGAGTATCACAGACATTTGAAGAGACGTGAGGAGCACCTACATCTAATGAAACATGAGGAGCACATACATCTGAAGAGACATGAGGAGCACAGACATCTCAAGCAACACATGAGGAGCACAGACATCTAAAGAGACACAAGGAGCACAGACATCTCAAGCAACACATGAGGAGCACAGACAACTGCAGAGACACGAGGAGCACAGACACCTGAAGAGACACATGAGGAGCACAGACACCTGAAGAGACACATGAGGAGCACAGACATCTCAAGAGACACATGAAGAGCACAGACATCTCAAGCAACATATGAGGAGCACAGACACCTGAAGAGACACATGAGGAGCACAGACATCTCAAGCGACACATGAGGAGCACAGACGTCTGAAGAGACACTAGAAGCACAGATATCTGAAGGGACATAAGGAGCACAGACATCTGAAAAGACACATGAGGAGCACAGACATCTCAAGAGACACATGAAGAGCACAGACATCTCAAGCAACATATGAGGAGCACAGACATCTGAAGAGACATGAGGAGCACAGACATCTCAAGCAACAGACGATGAGCACAGACATCTGAAGCGACACATGAGGAGCACAGACATCTGAAGAGACACAAGGAGCACAGACATCTCAAGCAACGCATGAGGAGCACAGACGTCTGAAGAGAAACTAGAAGCACAGACATCTGAAGCGACACATGAGGAGCACAGACATCTGAAGAGACACAAGGAGCACAGACATCTCAAGCAACGCATGAGGAGCACAGACGTCTGAAGCGACACATGAGGAGCACAAACATCTGAAGCGACACATGAGAAGCACAGACATCTGAAGAGACACAAGGAGCACAGACATCTCAAGCAACGCACGAGGAGCACAGACGTCTGAAGAGACACTAGAAGCACAGACATCTCAAGCAACGCACAAGGAGCACAGACGTCTGAAGAGACACTAGAAGCACAGATATCTGAAGGGACATAAGGAGCACAGACATCTGAAAAGACACATGAGGAGCACAGACATCTCAAGAGACACATGAAGAGCACAGACATCTCAAGAGACGCAAGGAGCACAGACATCTTGAGCAACACATGAGGAGCACAGACATTTGAAGAGACACGAGGAGCACAGACATCTCAAGCAACACATGAGGAGCACATACAACTGAAGCGACACATGAGGAGCACAGACAACGGAAGAGACACATGAGGAGCACAGACATCTCAAGCGACACATGAGGAGCACAGACATCTAAAGTGTCATGAGGTGCACAGATATCTGAAGACAGATCACATATATCTGAAGCGACACATGAGAAGCACAGACATCTGAAGAGACACACGAGGAGCACAGACATCTGAAGAGACAAATGAGGAGCACAGACATCTCAAGCAATACATGAGGAGCACAGACATCTGAATCGACATGAGGAGCACAGACATCTGACGAGATACAAGGAGCACACACATCTAAAGAGACATGAGGACACATATATCTGAAGAGACCTGAGTAGCACAGACATTTGAAGAGACGTGAGGAGCACCTACATCTAATGAAACATGAGGAGCACCTACATCTGAAGAGACATGAGGAGCACAGACATCTCAAGCAACACATGAGGAGCACAGACATCTAAAGAGACACAAGGAGCACAGACATCTCAAGCAACACATGAGGAGCACAGACAACTGCAGAGAAACGAGGAGCACAGACACCTGAAGAGACACATGAGGAGCACAGACATCTGAAGAGACACATGAGGAGCACAGACATCTCAAGCGACACATGAGGAGCACAGACAACTGAAGAGACACATGAGGAGCACAGACATCTGAAGAGACACATGAGGAGCACAGACACCTGAAGAGACACGAGCACAGACATCTCAAGCAACACACGATGAGAACAGACATCTGAAGTGACACATGAGGAGCACAGACATCTGAAGAGACACAAGGAGCACAGACATCTCAAGCAACGCATGAGGAGCACAGACGTCTGAAGAGACACTAGAAGCACAGATATCTGAAGGGACATAAGGAGCACAGACATCTGAAGCGACACATGAGGAGCACAGACATCTCAAGAGACACATGAAGAGCACAGACATCTCAAGCGACACATGAGGAGCACAGACATCTGAAGAGACATGAGGAGCACAGATATCTCAAGCAACAGACGATGAGCACATTCATCTGAAGCGACACATGAGGAGCACAGACATCTGAAGAGACACAAGGAGCACAGACATCTCAAGCAACGCATGAGGAGCACAGACGTCTGAAGAGACACTAGAAGCACAGACATCTGAAGCGACACATGAGGAGCACAGACATCTGAAGAGACACAAGGAGCACAGACATCTCAAGCAACGCACGAGGAGCACAGACGTTTGAAGAGACACTAGAAGCACAGATATCTGAATGGACATAAGGAGCACAGACATCTGAAAAGACACATGAGGAGCACAGACATCTCAAGAGACACATGAAGAGCACAGACATCTGAAGAGACGCAAGGAGCACAGACATCTTGAGCAACACATGAGGAGCACAGACATTTGAAGAGACAAGAGGAGCATAGACATCTCAAGCAACACATGAGGAGCACAAACATCTGAAGAGACACGAGGAGCACAGACAACGGAAGAGACACATGAGGAGCACAGACATCTCAAGCGACACATGAGGAGCACAGACATCTAAAGTGTCATGAGGTGCACAGATATCTGAAGACAGATCACATATATCTGAAGCGACACATGAGAAGCACAGACATCTGAAGAGACACACGAGGAGCACAGACATCTGAAGAGACAAATGAGGAGCACAGACATCTCAAGCAACACATGAGGAGCACAGACATCTGAATCGACATGAGGAGCAAAGACATCTGACGAGATACAAGGAGCACAGACATCTAAAGAGACATGAGGACACATATATCTGAAGAGACCTGAGTAGCACAGACCTTTGAAGAGACGTGAGGAGCACCTACATCTAATGAAACATGAGGAGCACATACATCTGAAGAGACATGAGGAGCACAGACATCCCAAGCAACACATGAGGAGCACAGACATCTAAAGAGACACAAGGAGCACAGACATCTCAAGCGACACATGAGGAGCGCAGAGCACGAGAGCACTGTACTTGTGGAAAATCCCATACATAACAGAGCATAATGCCAGGCAGCAGCTTTAAAGGCAAGTAAACTATTAGCATGTATTAAGAGGGGAGTAAAGGTAACTGAAGCAAAAATAATTCTGCTGCTATATATATTTCTGATACAACCTGGAGTACAATTGTGGACATTGCGAAGCTAAATAAATATACAGAGTAGGGCAACAAAATGAATTAGGGGAATGGATGAACTTAGCTATGAAGAGAGAATAGCCAAATTAAACATATTTTCTCTAGGAAAAAGGCATCTAAGAGGGGATAGGATTACCTTATCTAAATATATCCAGGGTCAATACATGTCTTTGTCAAATGAACTTTTTGTGCCAAGAGGTTTGCATTTGACAGTAGGTCATCCCTTGATATTTCACTGTAATCAGACAATGGATTTCACCACCAAATGAGGTATGACGGCAAATTCGGTAGATAAGTTTAAAGAGTGAATTGGAAATATTTCTGATCACAAGGCTATGCCAGTTAACTAGAATTTTGATCCAGGGTTCAACCGACTGCCAGTATTTGGGATCAGAAAGGAGTTATTTTTCCCGCTACAAGACTACTAGCAATGTCTCAATGGGTTTTTTATTTTGCCTTCATCTGTATCACTTTATAATTCATATAATAAAATGATTAGAGGATATAGAACAAAGTTAAACTTCACGCACTAAAAGTCTTTTTTTTAGCCTCATTTCCTATAATATTATCAAACTATCTAAAGGGGCATCGGGTGCACCCACAATTAAAGGGACATTGGGTCCGCATTTAGGGCCAATTATCTCACGTATTATTTATACATTCATTATAAGATGCCCAGGCAGATTCTAGGAACAGTATATTTCAGATTGGATGCCATGAGGATCTGCTTCATAGCCCAGAGAGTGAGTTACTGGCAGATGTTAAAAGGCTGATGTGAGTCTTCAATATTTAATGATTGAAAAACAGAAGCATTAACATGTCAGATGGGAGCTAAATGGGAAACTGCTTTACAAAGCAACACAAAGGCAGATATTAAAGCAGTATACCCACAGAAGCAGCTGCTACATACAGGAGGAATGAGTAGGACCTCGCACATACATTAATTTGGGATATTAACATAAACAATTCTTAAACATGTATAAAATCCTTGCCGCATGGTCTGTGCACTCTCCATATTTGCTGAAGATTATATTAGAGTACGTGTGAAATCAGCAAGGCTTGGGGTTAGACATGACTATAGGCAGTGCCAGTGCCGCAGGATAGGCTGTAAATGAGGAATCTTAATTTAATAAGGGAGTATGGCAGATAATTACTTAATAGAAAGGTAATGTGATCACCATATGGGGTGATCTGATCATTTACATATATTTTTGCAATTTTATTAACCCCAAGGAGTGGATAGAGAAGTTGCAAGTGGGCCCCCAAATTATTTTGCACCGGGGCCCTCCATTCACTAGCTCCTCCGCTAATTAAAGGGGAAGTTTAATCTAAACACAAATTGCTCTTATAGCAAGGTTTTATCACTTGCTATTTATGGCTATATAACCTTGGTATGTTAGGTGATGTGAGCTGCTGAAGAACATAAAACACAAATACAACTGCCAAAGCTTTTACCTCAGCAGCTCAGTCTGATTTTGCTCTTGAACTTTTCCAATCGTCTCAGCAGTCATAGTGTCAGTGACTATGGCAGCTTCACAAATATGGAGGAGTGACTGGCAAGCTACTTTTGGTAGCACTTCCATTTAATTGTGATAATCTTTCAATACAGCTGATTGAAGAACTCTGATCAATGGTGACAAAAAAGCAAACTATCCACTCCCACTCCAGCCTGGCAGGGTAGAGGTTAACATAACATATTATCAAACAGGCGAATTGTGGGCCCTGAAGCAGATTTTAGGAAATAGAAGTGAAAAAATGTCTCAGACTGTTAGTATTTCAGACTGTGTCTGAGTCTGTCATATGAATTTAATTTTCAATATCCCCCAACCCGTGCTTTTACACTGGAGAGGTCAGAGAGACACTGCTGACATTGTGTGTTCATGGTATGGCAGTGTTCTGTTTATCTGCATTTGCTTATTGTCTAGTCACTGAGACTTAGATGGTAAGCTCTTCTGTCCCGCTATAATAAAATGCTGTGGAAAACGGCTTCATGGGAACGGCTTGATATCGTTTGCAGCAGCAACCACAGAAACAAAGTGAAAACACCAGGATATCCTGTAGTGTGAGTGTTACAACATAAAATACTGTACAATCTGCAGTGCGGATCCTTACAGTGCTGTGATTCTTCCCAGCCCACAATCAATTACACAGAACAGATGATTTGGCTATCCCGGGAATCCTTGAATTCGGGTAGAAGTTCCTACCACCTCAGATGGAAGGCTGCTCTGCTTATCTGTTTTCCTTTCTGTAAATAATACTTTTTCACATTAGCCCTAATCTTCTAGCATCAAATCATGACCTCTAGTTCTTGTTCCTTTTTTCTGTAAGATCCTTCTCTCCTGAACTGTATTAAATCATTTGATATATTTGCAGTTCTCTGTCATATTCCCCTCTCCCTTCTGTCCTCTAAGCCAGTGGTTCTCAACCTTTATGGAGCCAGGAACCTGCTGTCAACCAACAGAAATTACCAAGGACCAAACCATTACTATCAGATCAATAATCTATTTACTGTTCTATCTACCATCAAGACTGAAGCAGTCACTTCTGCAGCAGGCTCTGCTAATACCACTGGGCCTCATCCCTTTCACTCAACAGAATCTCACTCTCCAACTGCCATTTTGCCAGTTTCATTTACTTTGTTATCTTTTCCTCTAGACCAGTGGTTCTCAACCTGTGGGTTGTGACCCTGTGGGGGTCAAATTACGATTTGCCGGGGGTCGCCTGGAGCCATTGGGGATGTGTTTTTTGTCTATTCTGGTCTGTAATTTTGCTGTTGGGGGTCGCCACAGCTTGGGGGGTTTTGTCGGGGTGTTGCGGCATTGGAAGGGTTGAGAGCCGCTGCTCTAGACACTCACATGCCACCACTCTTCTGCCTCTGATCTCATATAACTTGCCCTCCCACTTACTCTGTCCACACCCACCCACCTATGATTTGTGTTAATTTCATAGCACAGGTTTAGTACTATCAACTTTATTTTACACAGCTGCTACACCCACAACCCAAATCACTAATTAACCCCCTACTCTCTATACAATTTGTAATAATAGTAATAATACTGCTGTGTCAGTGACATATTTAATGTCCCAATTTCTCCTCAATATCAGTCTATTGCATCCAATTCACTCCTGTTCCTCAACCAACCCACATTCCCTCTTCTCTTTGAGGACCAGCAGATAAATACCAAGGACTGGTTGTTGCCAAACACTGCTCTATATCTGATGTATATCTACTCAGGTCAGGATAGCTATATATTATACAATGCCTGATCCTCTTAATTCCTCCTGGTTATCACTTAAGAACCAGTTACATGTACAGGGCCAGTTTCCTAAATTAATTGCTCTGTCCCTTTTCCTAATGTTCTCCAGACCATCTCAGAGCTACATTTAGCAAGTTATTAAACTTTTATTGAAGGACACATGGACCTAACAAGATGTCACATTACTTTTTTACAGCCAGAAATATTGTTTTGCATCATCTTTGAGCTTTTTAAATCAAATAACATTGTTTAGCTTCTTCAATTAAAGTGACAATACTAAGGACCAGTGATTCAAACAGGGCTCAACATAAAAACAAACAAACAAAATAAACTTGTCACAGACCCCTTTTCAGGTCCTGAATTTTGGCCCAGTGAGCCACCATAGAGAACAGACTACCCAATTGGAAAATGGGTAGGGGAATTACATTGCCACATGGGCAATATGGGCAGGTGGATGTGGGGTGAGTAGCCATAAGACATAGGGTCATAGTGTACCACCATGCTTCCAATGGTCTTATGGCATATGCCCCTGCCTTATCCTGTGTTCTGTTAAAATAATTAGTTTGTATATATAGTAAGTACGGTCATGAGTGTAATGTGTGAGTATAGTTATATCATGGATGGAATGTGTGCATATAGTTACTGTCATGGCATCTTGCTTATATAATATAAAGTTAATACAGTCACATATGGGACAAAGGGTTAAGTTCTACAGGAATTGAATTGAAATGGATTTACAACTACTGAGAGTGGCTAGGAGTGCATCCTCTCTGGCTCAGATGTAAAGGAGGTTGGTAGACCTAGTTACAAGGTTGGGTTTTAGCTATACAAGGGTTACAAGGTGATGGTGTTATTTTTTTTATATATATTCTATGTAAATAAACAAATAAAGGGTTGTTGACTTCTGAGACATATAGAAATGGTATGATCTCTTATTTTGCGCCTGGTGGCTGCCATACTGATCCTATCTCCACCCTGCAAGTAACTTTTCCTGGTCACTACCACAGGATGGTTACAGAGACTAATGGAAGTGCTGATTCCTGATGGAGAGACTCAACCTCATTTGGTAGGGAGTTCCACAATATGACTGAACTTACTGTGAAGAACCATTTCCTTTCTTTGATGTGACAAAGCCCTAAACTGACTGTGACCATCCGAGGGTAGGAGGGTAGGGGCTATACCAGCCCAGGGCTATACAACTACAGGTTCACTACCCACAATGACCATGGGGTTCTTTGAAATCTCGGAACCAGCACCCTGATATCTGGCTTCTGTGTCAGTAAGGATCCTTGCAACAGGAATCAGCACTTCCAGACTACCAAGAGGCTCCAGATCTGCTTCTTCTTAGGGGGCTTGATAAGACTTGTTACAGTCAAACCTACCCCAGCGGGATCATACAGAGTCTCTCAGTACCTCCGTGCAGCCATCCAGGAGAACAGGAGCAGAATAAGAGACACACAATTTTTATATGTCTCTAGAAGTGAACTGTTTTATTTAAGAAAAGTCAGCAATATTTATAGCAGTTAGATACAGAGGTGGTGTACACAATTTAACAATGAGAGGGTGTGGCAGACAATTACAGGAGATCAACCCGCATGGGGTCTAGCAGTACCTTTATAGCTGGCACCTGAGAACAACAAGGCTACCTTCTAATACACATCCTGCTGTCTCTGTATCTGACTGGTCCCATGGCAGATGGGATTAACTTAATTTGCTAACAATGGGCCAGAACAGATAACAGTACAATATAGGTGTCTGCTCACTATAGACTTGGCATACCCAGTTTAGCTCATAGAAGATGTATTTAGATTATCTGCCAACAATGAGAAAAAGCAGATTACAATACAATGAAGTGGCTGGTGCCAAGCTGTCTGTCTTTTAATGGGCTAAGGTCCAGGAACTGGAAAAAGGGGTCATTGACACTGACCCTGGATGTAGTTGTGTAACGTAATCATATCCCCACTTGGGAACCTTTTTTTCTAGTGAAAATAAGTTTAATTTGGTTAGTCTTTCTTCATAATTTAGTCTCTCGATCTCCTTATTGCCCCTTCTCTGAATCTTTTCTAGCAGTACAATGTCCTTTTTAATTGGTTCCAAAACCTCCACTATTTTCATGGTGAGGTCTAAATGAAAGTATACAGTGATTAAAAAAAATGGGACTTTGTGTGCATTTAAACTTTTCAGAAAACTGTTAAATTATTGCCCCTGTTTAAGTTTTACCCTAGAAAATAACTGGCTGCAAAACTCTGGTTCTGCATCACGATTGATTTAGTAGTATAGATCAGTGGCTCACTTTGATTTCTTGTGCTCGCAACGGTAATATCCTAAAAATTTTCCTAAACTACTGGCATTATAAACTGTCCTCCAGCAGGCAAAGCATGTCACTCAGGCCATGATTATCCTGACATACAGACGGCTGCTGATGTCCAGTGACAGTTCCGTTGTTAGCCTTTCATTCTTATAACATGTTTAGACTGAGTCTTGGATCAATGTGTCAGTCAACACAGCCGCGTCCTGCAGGCAAATATAGAGTTAAATCAGCATGGGAAGCGGGGGCAGCCACAATACACAGAGCTGGGAGAGGGTGCAGCCACGATACACAGAGCTGGGATAGGGTGCAGCCACGATATACAGAGCCTGGAAGAGGGTGCAGCCACAATACACAGAGCTGGGAGAGGGTGCAGCCACGATACACAGAGCTGGGATAGGGTGCAGCCACGATATACAGAGCCTGGAAGAGGGTGCAGCCACAATACACAGAGCTGGGAGAGGGTGCAGCCACGATACACAGAGCTGGGATAGGGTGCAGCCACGATATACAGAGCCTGGAAGAGGGTGCAGCCACAATACACAGAGCTGGGAGAGGGTGCAGCCACGATATACAGAGCCTGGAAGAGGGGGCAGCCACAATACACAGAGCTGGGAGAGGGTGCAGCCACGATACACAGAGCTGGGATAGGGGGCGGCCACGATATACAGAGCTGGAAGAGGGGGCAGCCACAATACACAGAGCTGGGAGAGGGGGCAGCCACAATTTAAAGAGCTGGGAGAGAGTCAGACATGATATACTGAAATGGTAGAGGGGAAAACATCAATATAAAGAGCTGGGAGAGGGTCAGCCATGATATACCGAGCTGGGAGAGGGGGCAACCACAATATACAGAGATGGTAAAGGGGGCAACCACAATATACAGACCTGGGAGAGAGGGCAGCCACGATATACAGAGCTGGCAGAGGAGCCAGCCACTATATGTGCTCTGAGTTAGGAGAGGGGGCATCCACGATATATACAGAGCTGGGAGAGGGGGCAGCCACAATATACAGGGCTGGGAGAGGGGGCAGCTACAATATATAGAGCTGGGAGAGACTGAGAAGCCAACATATATAGAGCTGGTAGAGGGGGCTGCGACAATATGCCGAGTTGGGAGAGGGGGCGACCACAATATAAATTTGATCATATGTATTATTATTATATTATTATCTTTATTTATATCGCGCCAACATATTCCGTAACGCTGTACAGGGGTTTAGTACATGGCAAAAAACAAACTTAACACCTTATAAAGAATGGAGGGCCCTGTTTTTGAGCATATAATCAAATGTACATAGTGCTGGTTTCCAAGACACGGACACACGATTGAAAACTTACAAACTTACAATCTAAGGGATAGAGCTGGAACAGGAGGCAGCTGGTAGAGGGGTCACAATACACTGAGTATTGAGTATAAGAGGAGCAGACACAATACACAAACCTGTGAGATATGTCACAATATGTAGAGCTCTGAGGGGGGCCACAAGAGTAGAGAGAGACTCTAGCACAATACACAACACTGTGAAGGGTGTCACAACGTTCAGAGCAGTGTGAGGGACTGTTCCTCTCCCCTCTCTCATCTCTCCCTTACATCATTCTTTGCCCCCATCTTGGATGTGATTCCTTTTATAGATCTGATAGTTTTGATATGAGACTTGCATGTCACAATGGTCTCCTAAACTGATAGTTCTATGTCCAGTCTCACACATCATTCTTTACATTCATATATATTTCCCCTGTGCTGGATCCCATATGGTCCATGTCCTCTTTAATGTCCGCCTTCTGCTGGTTCCCATCTTAGGCTGTCACATTTTTCCACCCTATTGATACGATATACAGTGACAGGCCAAAACCCTGCAGCCTCCGTTGGGCCCTGCTCTGTTTGATGGTGTCATGGCAGGGGGGCTGGAGCATGCTGGAATGTGGGATGTCAACATGCCCTGATCAAAGGCTGGGTGAGGAGGTGATGAAGACGCAGCCTGGGCTGCAGGTGATTGATGCGCTCCGGCCCAGCCCGACCTGTACATCTGTGCAATGGGCAGGCACATCTGTATTCGGGCATGCTGCTTTACAGCTTGTAATGTGCACATATTACACAAAATGCTTCCAGCAGGACCTGGGGAGACAGGAGCCTGTGGGGTACCAGGAAAAGAGCTATTCCTGTAACTACCACTTCCACTGAAAGGGTACTTCCCATACCCACTACTCTATATATCAAAGTATACCACTGCAAATTAAAGCTGAATTTCAAAGTGCTTCCTTCCTTTTCATTCTTTATACCCCTCTCAACCCTATTTCCTCTTCTCTACACCCATACATACATAACTAAAATGATTTTAGTAGGCAAATAATCAACATAACCTTTACATATTTAAGATTACATACCATTATTTGTATTTCTTTACTTCCATTTCCTTTTCTCAGTCTATTATTTTCTAAGTAAACTAATGGAATTTCCATTAGACCTGATAGTTTCCGTTGTGCATGTAGTAGCTTCCTCTTCCACCTCAGTAGAAAAATGTTTGATTTCAATGCAGCATTATTGCATATAATTGGCAATATGGTAGTGGCTGTATTATTTATACATTCTAAAAAAATGAAATATATATATTTAAATTTAAGACAAGACATACTACATAAACATGTGAAGTTTCTCCAAAGCTTCTGTGGTCATTTAACCCTATTCAGTCCCTTGTTATATCTGAATCTTATCATGATGTCACCTTCTCTCGTCTGTCACAAGTTCCACAAACTGGAGAGCACATTCTTGGGCGCACACAATGATATCAGACCCGGCGTGTAACCTTTCTTTTGCCCTCTTTGAATCACTCAAATCTCTACATTAACTCAAGACCTTTCTTTCATTCTTCTGCAGACAAGTTTAATTATTTTAAATGTCAAATTGATTTGAACGAAATGGAAAGATTATACAATTTGAAGTCTATTTTGGTCTGAAGGTTCGTCTACTGGAAGCCACCACACTCCATGCTATTCCCGTCCTGATCAGTAACCCCTCCTATTTTGAAGGTGAACTGATGCCCCTCATATATGCACTTAGAAAGAGGCAAACAATCTTACAAATCAGCCATTGACCAGTTATTCTAAACTTCTTCATACAAGAACAAAAACTTGGGCTACATTTACTAAACTGTGAGGTTCTTTCAAGATGACTGAGCATTTTATAAAGACAAGCAATGTTTATTAAAGCACCACTGTAGTTCAAGAAACACTCCAATTGTTTGTGAAGTATGTCAGAAACTAACAACAAAAGCAAATGTTTCGGTTATGAATATACAAAACATTTTTAGAGAAAATCTGAATATTTGAAGACTCTGAGTATAGAGTATTCCATCTTTTACTATCCCAGTTCTTGATAGCTGGAGCATGAGGGTTTCTTATTTATTAAATTATCTAAAAAATCCTGCTCATCTCTCCAGTCCCCTAGCCGTCATACATGACTAAAGGCAGATAGTTTGCATTCATAACGGCAAGCTCTGTTATATGAAAATGTAAACACCCCTTTCACAAACCCCTAAAAAGAATCATGGATGCCTCCACAGAACAGGAGAAGCGTCAAGCATTATATAAATATATATGTATTTATTTATATTTAGCTTTATGACTCTTTCCTACTTAATTATGCTCAACTCACTATTTCATATTTGTTTTTAAATTGTGCAATGTTTCTGTCGGGCGCAGAGGCAGCCCCAGGCACTAGGTCTGACGCAGCGCAGCGTGACCCAGCGGAGACTGGGGCGCTCCTGATTGGCCGGGAGAGTGGAGGAGCGACTTCCGCCCGTTTCGCGGGCTTCCTCCTTCACTCTGCACCGGCCATTGCAGGGATTGGATGCCAGCGTGGTCTGCTCCTCATATGTGCCTGCAAGTAACTGTGCCAATAACCCTGTCATTTATAAGGCAGTGGGGGTCCCTCTGTGTGTGTGTGTGCTGTGCGAGCTGCGTGAGTTGGGTGAGTTGTGTGAGCTGTGAGTGGGTGCTGTGTGGGCAGTGGGTGCTGGGGGTGCTGTGTGGGCAGTGGGTGCTGTGGGTCTGGGGTGTGCTGTAGGTTGTGTGGGCTGCGCGGTTTGTGTGGGTTGCGGGCTGAGCGGGCTGCGCTGTGCAGTCTGTGCGCTGTGTGGGTGGGGGCTGCGTGGCTGATGTGTTGAGTGTGCGGTGTCTGTGCGCTGTCTGTGTGGGGGTGCGTGTGGTTTGCCTGCGTTCGTAGGGGCGGGTGTTAGCTTGGTCATGGATCCTGGGGAGTTAGAGGCCCTTTTGGCAATGGTTAGGTCCAAAGCTTTGTGTCATGGGGTTAGGTGGGTCCAGGGTAGATTGGTTTTGGAGCATCTGGGGAGTCAGGGCCTTTCCACGGAGGCGCTGGTGCAGTCTGAAGTGGCTGATATCCTGAGGCTCGTGGGGGAGGTCACTAGCCCAGACAGGCACCATAGGCTGACGGAGCCACGCAACATCAGCAGTTCTGGCAATAGGGCCAACCAGAGGGCAGGGGCCTTGGATGAGGTCCCAGAGAGCCAGGAGCTCATGCCACCCACTGCCAAGAGGTCAGAGCCACAGAGAGGCGCGGGTGAGGGCCTAGCCATCCAGTCACTGCCTAGCGTCTTGCCCCACGGCCTACACCGGACCCCAGAGTCCGCTAACACCCCAGGGGGTAAGAGTAAAAAGCCAGGGAGTCCTAAAAAGACTGCTACAGTTCGTCACTGTTCGGCCCCAGCGGTCCCCACTGCTGCACCCACTAAAGCTGTCATAGGTGTTTTGCAGGGACGACGCTCCCCCAGTGGCGCGACTGGCAAGGACAAAAAGACATCAGGTACTCGAGGAGATGGCTAGCGATGGCAGTCAAGTGGTGATAGACGATGTTCCAGTCACAGCCAGGGCGGCACGGCAAACGCGCCCTGCCAGGGCTGGCAAAGCAACAAGCAGGTACAGTCCTTTGGCTTTTACTTCCACCCCAGCAAGGAGACAGAAGTCCCCGGACGAAATAGTTAGGCCACAGCTTAGGTTGACCGGTCACGACAATACCCTAGCTAAGGGGACGCCAAGGGATACAGACACGCAAGACGGGTTTAGTTACGGCATTGGCCCAGCCCTTAGGCTGTTGGGGTCAGTTGAGTCTCTAAGCCCTGCCGTTGCCCTAGATTTGGTTTCCGAGCACTCCTCAGGGTGCGAGCAGACTGCCGGGATACAGGCATAGGAGAGCTAGTAATTGTTCTTCCTGCCTTCCCAGATCCAGAGGCAGGTCCAGGTCTCGAGTGAGAGGTCAGGTGGTGGCAGCTACCCCTGCACGACGGGAGTCAGGTGAGCATACAAGGTTTTTGGGGGTGGAGCGATACGAAGGGGGGGCCCCTCCTTCCATGGCACCCCAGTTGCTTGCATCCCTAAAATCTCTTATGTGTGCCCACGATCTCCCAATCAGCGACGAAATAGCCGGGGCGTGGGTGGGTAGCCTATCTGGGAACACCCGGGCGCACCGTGGTCACTCCTCCGGGTTAACCCCCCTCCCCGGTACGACAATCAACATTTCTACCCTTCCGGCAAGCCCCCAAGGGACGCCATCCCCCTCCATTCAGAACAGTCCCCTAGTCTGGATGGGCGGGTCGGCGGAGTCGGCCGGGAGGCCCACCATTGCGTGCGCTCAAGACAACCTCGGGCCGCATTTGCGTCTGGATATCAAAGAAAAGATCTGGTGCAGGGAATTCATCTAACTGTTCTCACTATTGCCCATATCCCGGTTAGCAGATCCCTCGGAGTGTTTTCCTAGAGAAGGCGATGAGGGTAAGAACTCCTTTAGGCGACTTCCGTGTACATTCGACAACTAGCTCCAGGCCTTCTCAATCATGGCCTGCGTACTCAGTGAACGGCACCCAGAGCAATGCTCTGGACTGTTCGCATACCTGGAAGAGATCAGGAATGCGTATCGGACCTACGGGGGGGATGGCGTGGTGGTGGTACGACGAGGAGTTTCGGCTGTACATGGCGTCAAGGCCAACCATGGCATGGAGCGACAAGGCAGTAGCCTAGGGGCTGAACATAATGACCCCGATGCAGGCCATGCTGTCCTTTCGCGGGAACGCAAGCGGGGCAAGGAGCCACGCCACGTCGGGCGCCTCCGGGAGCGGGGGTTGCCGCTCCTTCAACGAAGGCAGCTGCAAATGGGCCCCAAACTGTCGGTTTAAGCACTCCTGCTCGGGCAGGACCAAGGAAGGTGCAAAAGCAGGGGAGTCCTCTCCAAAGAGGCAGGACCCCTATCCAGTTGGCCACAATGCTACTGTGGGTAGAACTCTACGGTAGACTGCCGGGAAAGGCAAAAGCAGCTTAGTTGCTGAGGGAGGGCTTTCGGGATGGTTTTGAGGTCCCGTTTTCCCTCCTTCCATTCGCTTTGCGTCCGAAGAATTTGAAGTCAGTAAGTGAGTTTCCCGGGGTGGCTGCTGAAAAGATCCATCGGCTTCTGGGGTGTTTCCTGGAGGGATAGTACTACGTGGACCTTTGTTTGCCCATGGGTTGTTCCGTCTCGTGGGCGTATTTCGAGACATTTAGCACTTTTCTTAAATAGGTGGCCCGAACAGCGGCGGGTTACTCCAGCATCACCCACTATCTCGATGATTTTCTCTTTGTGGGGCCGGCGGGCCGTGATACGTGTGGTTTTATTCTCAAGACGTTTACGGGTGTATGCCAGACCTTCGGGGTTCCATTGGTGCACAAGAAGACGGTGGGTCCCACAACGGAGTTAGCATTCCTAGTCATACGGATTGACTCCGTAAGAATTGAGTGCAGCTTGCCCGTCGAGAAGGTTGCTGACCGTACAGAGGACCTCTCGGCCCTTGCGGGCGCGGGGAGGGTAACCTTGAGGCGCCTTCAATCGATTCTGGGGAAGCTTAACTTTGCGTGCAGAATCATCCCAATGGGCAGGGTGTTCAGCAGACGATTGTCTCTGGCTACAGAGAGGTGATGCAGCTGCATCACTTTGTAAAAGTGTCAGGAGCAATGAGAGCGGACGCAAAAGTCTGTATTGCGTTCCTTCAGTCATTTAATTGGGCCGCGCTAATACACCCGGAAAGTGTGGCGAGTGCCCAACTCGGGCTGTATACAACGGCAGGATTAGAAGGGTTTGGTGCTTACCAAAAAAGATCATGGTTAGCCGCGGCATGGCCTGAGTCGTGGGTCTCTGGTGGCCTTACAGCGAATTTAGACTTTCGGGAGTTATTCCCTATGGTAGCGGCGGTTCAAGCATCGGGCACGGAGTTCAAGGATCAGCAGGTTTGCGTTGGGTCGCCCTGTGAGGCAACAGTTTGAGCAATCAATAACCTCTTATCATCATCATTGCCGGTACTACACCTTATACGGCGGTTGGTGATCGAGGTTGAACATATGGCTACGGGCATTCCTGTGTTATGTCCGGAGAACGGCATTGCTGATGCCCTTTCTCGGTTGCAGGAAGCGCGTTTCAGAACACTGGTTCCAGGGGCGAAAACCCAAGCGAGGACATCCCCCCAGAACTTTGGGAGCTTGGAGCGGTCGGATAGCCAAGTATGTCAGACAGTCGCTGGCACCGCGGACGTGGGCGGCCTATAAGATGGTATGGAACAAATGGAACGATTTGGTGGAGGTTATCGGTGGTACCTCTTCGGAAGAAGAATCATTATGTTGTTACTATGGTTCCTGTTGCGGTGCGCAGAAAACAGACTCTAAGGCATCGATTAGTCGGCAGGTCACAGTCCTGGCCTTCATGTTCAAGGTGGCTGGTACAAGGGACCTGACAAAGGAATTTTTGGTTCGTTGAGTGGTGAAAGGCATGTTCATGGGCGATCAGAGGCAGGACAAAAGGCGTCCGATTACCTTCTCATTGTTGGTGCGCATGGCGCAGGAGTTGGAAGTACTCTGCAGGGACCCCTTCGATTCCCTGCTTTTCCGGACGTCTTTCTCCGTAGCATTTTTCGGAGCCTTCAGAATCGGGGAGCTAGTCTCGGCGAACAGGCACGGTTCGGGGGGGCTGCAGGCGGTGGATGTCTGTAAGGTGACAGAGTGGTGTTATGGTGGAGAAGGTCCAAGACCGATCAGGAGGGGAAAGGAAGAGAGGTGACATTGCACAGAATTGGCTCTGGATGCTGCCCCCATGCAAATGTGAAGGAGTATTTACAATGGCGGCCACGGGCACCTGGCCCGCTGCCTTATACATGCCGACGGGCAGACATTGTCTCAGTTTCAGTTCACAGCAATCTTAAAGGCGGCGCTTCAGTGCTTGGATTTGGTTGCGGTGGAGTTTGGGACCCATTCCTTTCGCAAAGGAGCCACTACCGAGGCGGTGAGATTAGGCTTGCTAACGGAGGTGGTCAAGAGGATCGGGAGATGTGAAACGCAGCGGTACAGGTCTTATGTGCGACCCGGAAGGGTTATCTAAATGAGATTTTCTGTGTATTACAGGTGGACAGAGACAGCTTTGGATTATCGGCCATTCCTACGTGTACTGGGCCCACAGGTTAGCCGCAGTCACCAGGAGTAACCCTCAGCTGGGCATACCTGAAACGGACCTACAGGTAAGATTGTTTGGTTTCCGAGGCTTCAGATGGGCACAGCTGCGAGGCTTGCTGGACAATTATGCACATCACTACGGTGATCCTGATCTGGGGCTCATCCACGCTGGGGGCAATGATTTAGGGGTCGTTCCCATGCGCAAAATGTTGAAGGACATGAAGAGGGATATTTCCCTCTGGGTGCGCCAGTTCCCAGGTCTTTTTATCTCGTCCGAGATTATAAAAAGGCGGAATGCCAGAGACCTAGTTTTAGTTGATAGGGCCTGCCAAAAAATCAATAAGCAGATGGCCAGTTTTGTGTGAAATTTAGGTTTCATTTCCATCAGGTACCGGGAATTCGAAGGCGTAGATGCCGATGAGTTCTTTCGTCTGGATAAGGTGCACTTAACCGAGATTGGATTGGAATTGCTGACATTAAAATTCAAGGGTCCTCCATTTTTTTAATTTTGTTAATGCTGTATTTTCCCTTGTTTTTATCTCCTGTATTGCGCTACGGAATATGTCGGCGCGTTACAAATAAAAGTTAATAAAAAATAATAATAATAAAGGAAGGGGTAACTCTGGCACTAGCTTTATTGAGCGAAAGGGGGGGATCGCAGCCTCAGGAGGTGTCCCTTAGACCCTCCGTGTCGGGAGGTGAGTTGCCCGGCCCACTGGCTTAAGTGGGCGTTGCCCTGCCTCATGGGCATGCTTGGAAAAGCACTGGGTGGCCCTGGGCGCGGGTGCAGGGCGTGAGGTTACTGTCCTGGCCGGGCACCTCCTCCATTATGTTAATTAAGGAATGTATGATAATTATGGTGATTATGTTTAAGTTATGGATTATGTTAATCCATTGGTTAATAAAGCTGTGGCCTGTGTTACTCCCAAATCGGTGTCAGTCGTTATTTCACAAGCTAATGGATCTTGCTGTGGTCATGTCCGGAGCTTAGGCAGCCCCAGGCACTGGGTCTGACGCAGCGCAGCGTGACCCAGCGGAGCCTGGGGTGCTCCTGATTGGCCGGGAGAGTGGAGGAGGGACTTCTGCCCGTTTCGCGGGCTTCCTCCTTCACTCTGCGCTGGCCATTGCAGGGTTTTTTCCTCCCTCCCCACCCCAAGTTAGTTAAAGTTGGGTTGGCCTATCCAAAAAAAAAAAATATATATATATATATGTATATATAGTTATATTTTACTTGTGTTATAGGAGTAGAATTGAGTAGGAAGTGTGTAATGTGGCACCTACATTATGGTGATTATGTTTAAGTTATGGATTATGTTAATCCATTGGTTAATAAAGCTGTGGCCCATGTTACTCCCAAATTGGTGTCAGTCGTTATTTCACAAGCTAATGGATCTTGCTGGGATCAAGCATTCAAAGTGTTTATTTACATTGAATGATCAGTTTACCCCAATACGGTCCTGCCATAAGTTACAAGTTGCCTCTAAATGTTTGTTTTCTACATTGCAATCCTAAATTTTACCAATTAGTTAATTCATCTACATAAATTAATATTCAGGAGCCACTCATTCACATAATAATGCTGAATAAGCTATGCTGAGTATCTACTTTATAATATATTTAAAAAAAATTGCATATAATTTATAGGCTTAAAAAACAACTTGGTTTGGAGTTGACAAATTTCCTATCATGCATACACTTTTTTTACGCAAAGAAAGTTCTACCTTTCCAGTAAACCACAGTAATTTAATATGCAAACCTGTTTGCCAGGTGACTCTCTTTTTGCATACAAACAGTCCAACAAAATGATCATGTTTATTGCTCAATCCACTAATAGAAAGTTTATTAGCTTACAGTATACAAATAGCATACAGTTTAGAAAAGAAAATGAAATCCCCCAGTAAAGAATAAGTACATAAAAATGTTTTCCCAAAATTTTCTTTAGTCATTTAAAAGATTAGGTTTTATACAAATTGCCCCCATGGAAAATAAATTATATTAATTGAAGAAAATGAACACTAATACCATAGACAGATAAAAACAATGTGTTAGATCAATGTTTGTCTTACCAGTGAGTTAAGATGACTTGTGAACATTGATTGTCAACTATGTTTTGTTATCAGATTTATATTTAAACCATTAGGAACAAAAGCACAATATGTTGCAGTTCTTACAACCGTAAGACTCACTGTTCCTTGTTTTTGCAATAGAGAAGGACCACACAATCCCACACTGTCTATAATTAATGTAACTTTTTTACACTATAGTCAATTATTTATCAAATAAAATGTTTAATATGTAACCTACTAAATGCATGCTAGAACATTTTTGACTGCAGTGAGCCTTTAATCTTTTCTGTGACCATGTAGAAAATAAATAAGCTCTATCCGCAGAGGTCACACGCGTTCTTATCATTAAACACGTCTTGTTCTCGTGTTGTGTATAACATCTCATCTCTCTGTGTTTTGAATACTCCAGTGATTTGTTTTTTCCTTTGTAAAACAGCGCGTGACCTTGTAAGGATCAGATGAAAGACACATCACACAGGATTAGCCCTCCTTGAGGTTAGTTGTTTGAGATGTCAAAACTTACTACATATGCACTAGGATAGCATAGTGATGTTCATTGTTTAGTGTTTCTGGACCAATTTTCTCAATGGCCTTATGAAGTGTCATATTTTTAGCGTGCTTTTATGATGAATTGACTTAATAATGAGCAAGACATGTTTATGAGGTTTAAAAAAATATATAACCTTTCATTTTTAACTATTATATTCAGTGCTGTGAAGAGACTGCACTTGGTGGGAAGTGTGTGTAGTTAGTCATGGGTATAGGAGCACAACAAAATCTGGGGGGGATAATTCAACTTTACTCCCAGGACAGGAAGCACTAGCAGATCGTAAAAATGATGGGCCAAAGCTTTCATGGTAAAGACATACTGCTCCATAGCCCTCTAGTTGTCAAATCTATTAAGGCATGATTATGTTTAATTTTGCTATTTTTGTGTCCCCTATTCATTTAATCTGGGGGGCATCCCCCCAGTTCTTACACCCCTGCTTAGTGTACAGTGACTTCATTTGATGTGAAGTGACTATACTTGTTGTGAAGTCACTGTACTTGGTGTTATGAGTCTGTACTTAGAGTACAGTGACTGTATTTGATGTGAATTGTTTGTTATCAGTGTGAAGGGAATGTACTTGGTTTGAAATCAATGCACTCAGTATGAAATGACTATACTTGGTGTGACATATCTGTATTTGGTATGATATATCTCTACTTGGTGTAACATATCTGTACTTGGTGTGACATATCTGTAATTGGTGTGAAGTGACTGTTCAGTCGGAAGTGACTGTATTCTATGTTAAGTGGTTTATTTGGTGTCAAGTGCCTGTTGTTAAGAACTTCAGTCATGTCTGACTCTCAGTGACCATGTGGACACAGTATGCCAGGCACATCTGTAGGTATCTGGTTGTGCTTATCCATATGGTTTTCTTGGCAAAATCCTGGAGTGGGTTTCCAGTTCCTTCTCCAATGGACTATGATATTGTCTGACCTCTCTTCTATGACCTGCCCATCTTGGGTGACCCTACATGGCATAACGCACATTGAGGTTCACAAGCTCCTTCACCAAGGCAAGGTAGCGATCCAGAAGGAGCAAGTGCCTGTACTTGGTGTTAAAGCACCTGTAGTTGATGAGAAGTGACTGTACATAGCGTGAAATGACTGTACTTGGTGTGAAATTCACTACATTTGGTATGAAGTCACTGAACTTGATGTGAAGGAACTGTACTTGGTGACACATCTGTGCTTCATGTGAAGTGACTGTACTTGGTTTGCAGTGACTGTACTCAGTGGGAAGTGACTGTACTTATTGTTAAGTGATTTATTCAATGTCAAGTGCCTGTACTCAGTGTGAAGTGATTGTACTTGTTGCAATGAGACTATAATGAATGCGACCATACTTGGTCTCAGTGGGAAGTGACTGTACTTGGTGTGAAATGTCTGTACTTGGTGTCAAGTGTCTGTACTTAGTGTGAAGCAACTGTATTTAGTGTGAAGTGACTGTACTTTGTCTAAAGTGGCTGCATTCAATGGGAAGTGACTGTACTTAGTGTGAAGCAACTGTATTTAGTGTGAAGTGACAGTACTTTGTGAAAAGTGGCTGCATTCAATGGGAAGTTACTGTACTTAGTATTAAGTGATTTACTCAGTGTTAAGTGTCTGTACTTGGTGTAAACTGTATTTTGTGTGAAGTGCCTGAACTTAGTGTGAAGTGACTGTACTGGGTGTGAAATGACTGTGCTTGCTGTGAAGTAACTGCACTTGAGTTCATGTGACTGCACTTGGCATGGAACGACTATATTTGGTGTGAAGTAGCCGCACTTAGTGTAAAATGACTGTACTAGGTGTGAAGTGCCTGTATTACCTACAAAGTATCTGCACTTAGCGTGAAGTGTCTATACTTGGTTTGAAGTGCCTGCACTCGGTGTAAAATCACTGTACTTGGTGTGCATTGTCTGTACTTGGTGTGAAGTGTCTTTACTTGGTGTGTAGTACCTATACTTGAGTTCATGTGAGTGTACTTGGTGTGAAATGACTGTAGCTTGTATGAAGTAACTACACTTAGCGTAAAATGATTGTGTTGGGGTGCAGTTTCTGTACTTAATGTGAAGTGTCTGTACTTGAAATGATTGTGTTCTGTGTGAAGTGTCTGAACTTAATTTGAAGTAACTGTATTTGCTGTAAAGTGTCTGCACATTCAGTGAAGTGACTGAACATGGGTTCATGTGACTACTGTAGATACTCGAGTATACCACTAGTATTTTATGTTCCAATTTTAACCAATAATCGGAGGATCGCGATATATTCAAGATACAGCTGTTTTACTTTCTGGTAAACTAGTTCCCTGCAGTTCTTATTGTTGAATGAAATTTATAGTCTTCCCACCAATGGAGGAACAAACTGCTCTTCGCTGTCATGTCTTCATTAGAGTGCATCCTGCTGCTGCAGCCAGCGCATTGAGTTCTGCATTTACCACCGGCTGCAGCCATTGTGTTGTAAGTCCTACAGGGGCTGGAGAAGGTTAGAATGGGAGTGGAGGTCCCAAGCACACAGTACATATTATATACTAGTGACTTGCCCGTCAAAAATGACGGCAATAAAATTTGAAGCCTGGCAATGCTGTTTACCACACAATGCAAGGCTCTCCCACCCTCTATGAGCGCCAAAGGTTTGTCTGTTTCGCCACACTCTCTCCCCAGTGTCTCTTTCCCCCTCTCCCTCCCGTGTCTCTTTGCCCCCCTCTCCCTGCCCTGTGTTTTTTCCCTTATCTCTCTCCCCTGTGTCTCTTTCCACCCCCTCTCCCTCCTCTTTGTCTCTTCTCCCTCTCTCCCTGCCCTGTCCCCCCCCCCCCCCCCCCCCCCCGTCTCTCTTTAGCCTCCTCTCACAGGTTTGAAAAGCTTTGCAGGCTTGGTGACGGTTAAACCTGTAACTTTTTTTCAAGCCCGCAAGGCTTGAATCATAAGTCACTGTTGCTCCAAGCTTTGCGGCAGCCATTGAGAGGCTGCCAAAAGATGCCAATTGAATAGCAAATTAGTTTTCAATCTCACCTTACTCAGGAGGAGGCAGGGAGCCCAGAAGTGAGGTTGGTAGCTAATTTTTCAATTGGCGTCTTTTGGAGGCCTCCCAGCGGCTTCCGAGATACATGTTTGTTTTTTTTTTTGTTCAAGCCCGTAACTCGGAAGCTGTTCTTCGGCGCTCTCCCCCCTCTAATTCGTAGGCCTTTGGAGATCATTGCAAGTCTTTTCCCCCCTCTAATTTATGGGCCTTTTGAGCTCATTGCAGACCTCAGCAAACCCGCAACTTTCGGGCCTTCGGCGCTCATTGCGCATGTGCAATCAGTAACTTTTAACATTGCGTTACAGACAAACTTGCAATTACGACAACTATTATATGTGACTAGTCACTTGCATGTCACAAATGACTGGATAATATTTTATTTTTTCCCCTCCTTTCATCTCTTTCCCCCTCTCCTGTGTCTCTCCACCCTCTCCCTTCCCTGCCACCCCCTCTCCCTCCCCTGTGTGTCCTTTACCCCATCTCCCTTCCCTGTGTCTCTTACCCCCTACCTCCCCTGTGTCTCTTCCCCCTCCCTCTCCTGTGTCTCCTTTCCCCCCATCCTTCTCCACTGTGTCTCCTTCCCCATCTCCCTCCACTGTGCCTCCTTCCCCCCTCTTCCTCTCCTGTGTCTCTCCCTCCCCTGTGTCTCCTTTCCCCCTCTCTCCCTTCCCTGTGTTTCTCCCCCCCCTCTCCCTCCCCTGTGTCTCTCCCCCCCTCTTCCTACCCGGTGCCCTTTCCCCCCCTCTCCCTCCCCTTTGTCTCTTCCCCCCTCTCTCCCCTGTGTCTCTTTCCCATCTACTTTCCCTGTGTTTCCTTCTCCCATCTCCCTCCCCTGTGTTTCTTCCCCCTCTCCCTTCCCTGTGTCTCCTTCCCACCCATCTACCTCCCCTGTGTCTCTTCCCCCTCTTCCCTTTCCAGTGTCTCTTTCCCACCTATCCCTCCCTTGTATCTCTTCCCCCATCTCCCTTCCCTGTGTCTCCTTCCCCCATCTCCCTACCCTGTGACTCCTTTCCCCCTCTCTCACTTCCCTATGTCTCTTTCCCCCCTCTCCCCTGTCTCTCTCCCCCTCTCATGTGTCTCTTTACCCCTCCCTCCCACTGTCTCTCTCCCACCCCCTCCCCTGTCTCTCTCCTCACCCTCTTGCCGCTCATTGCGCATGCGAGGCTCTCTTTGCGCTTTGCGCATGTGCGGCTATAGCTACTCAATGCACATGCACGGCTCTCTTTGAGCAATGCGCATGCACGGCTTTCGTCGCACATAGCGCATGCGCAACTCGCTACTTCCGGATTTAATTGCGAGGGTTACACACAAACTTGCAAGTACAGCAACTATATATGTGATGGATATGAATGTGACATTAACCATAATATTCTGTTGCATTGACTTATTTTGAATATTAAAGCATGTATGCACCATTCGGGGTACTTTAGGAACAGGATTCAGCGCATATTAACCCTTGCGTTATATTTGCATCTTGCACTTTTTACCCATTCACCTACCGAATTTGTAACCCTTGCGTTATAGTCGGGTGGCGCAATATTCGAGTATCCATGTTACTTGGTTTAAAATGATTGAACTTGGTGTGAAGTGACTGTACATGATGTGAAGTAACTGTACTTGGGTCCATGTGACTGTACTTGGGTCCATGTGACTGTACTTGGTGTGAAGTGTCTGTACTTGGTGTGCAGTGACTGTACTTGGTGTCCAGTGCCTGTACTTGGTGTGCAGTGACTGTTCTTGGTGTGAAGTGTCTGTTCTTGGTGTGCAGTGCCTGTACTTGGTGTACAGTGACTGTACTTGGTGTGAAGTGTCTGTACTTGGTGTGCAGTGACTGTACTTGGTGTGAAGTGTCTATACTTGGTGTGCAATGAATAAATTGACCCAGGCATGATCAATTTAGTCTTTTAGTAAAATAATAGACACCACGACTAATTATTATTACTACTTTTATTCATAAATAACCATTTTAACATAAACATACAAACCTGTATATAATTTACATAATACCTTCTAATGCTTATAATAAACCCGCCCTGTGAGGTAGGGCCACACCAACTTAGGCAAGTGGGCCGGGCAACTCACCTCCCGCCACAGAGCGAGCGAGGGACCCCTCCTGAGACAGCGATCCCCCCCTGCTGTCAATTAAAGCCAAGGCCCGTGCAACACTCTCCCTGAATTCCAGCATGAGTAACTCTAGCCCGATTTCGGTCAAATGCACTTTATCCTCTCCAAAGAACTCGTCGGCCCTGACCGGCTCGAATTCCTTGTATTGGATGGCGACGAAACCCAGCTTTCTGAGGAAACTTGACAACTGTTGGTTGATCTTTTGACGCAATCTGTCCAACCCGCGAGCGTCTCTTTATCTTCATCTCGGACCATATCAGGAACACCCCGGAAATTTCTTCAGCCAACTTTCCACGTCTCGCTTCATCACCTTCAACATCCTCCGCATGGGGACCATACCCATGTCGTTACCGCCGGCATGCAATAATATTACGCTTGGCTGACCATGCCGCTGGGCATACGTGTCCAGAAGCCCATCCACCTGCGCCCACCGCAGGCCTCGAATCCCGAACCACTGCACGTGCAAGTCCGTAACAGGGAAACCCAGTTGTGTCTTGCCTTCAGTAACTGCGGCTAACCTGTGGGCCCAGTACAAGTATGAATGGCCGACAATCCACAGTTGCTTCTGTCCTCCTGAAAGCAGAAAGCATCAACTATTAGACTACTGCCATAGGCCGCACGTAGGACTGAAAATGTTCCGACTCCCATCTCCTGATACGCTTCACCGCTGCGTCAGGCAAGCCTAAACTAGCTGCTTCCATAGCAGCTCCAATTCGGAAAGAGTTCGTCCCAAACTCTGACTGCTCTAAACCCAGACGTTGTAGTGCGCCCTTTAGCATCCTCTCAAATTGATAACAGAATAACGCCGTCCCATCGGCATGAACCAACAGCGAACACCGTCCCGCCGTCTACACACCCATAGGGGCAGCACTCCATGCCAACACTACCGTGCCTTCCCTTAGACAGGTATCCACCAACTGCACTCCCCCGGAACCGTGTCTACTGTTCGAGACTAACTCCCCTATCCGGAACGCTCCGAAGAACGATAGGGAAAAAGCTGTACGGAAAAGCAAAGATTCAAAGGAGTGCCTGCACATTACCAGCAAAACCTGTGCAATTCGCAGCAACAGAGAAAAGGTAATCGGCCGCCTTGTATCTGGCCTGCAATCCCTGTTAAACATGTCGCGCACCACCTTGCGCACGATAACCTCCTTTGTAAGGTGCCTCTGCCCTGCCAGCTTAAACATGAAAACCAGAGCCGTGACCTGTCTCCCGACTACAGCTTTTGTCTCGCCTTCTTCGGCACACCGCAGCAGAAACCAAAGCAGTATCCCTAGGGTCTTATCCTCCAATGTAGACCCACCGGCCATCTTAACTAGGTTGTTCCATTTTGCCCACACGCGTCTGTACCAGGTCCATGTCGCTGGGACAACAGACTGTCTGAGTCTCGTTACCTGGCAACTCCAAGCTCCCAGATCTCTGCGGGAATGGCCTCCCCCAGCACATTCGCCCGGGGGGCCAATACCCTGAACTGCTCTTCCTGAAACCGAGAAAGGGCATCAGCAATGCCATTTTCCAACCCCGGCAAGTGCCTCGCCTGAAACCATATGTTCAGGCGAAGGCAGCACCAAGTGACAAAGTAATCGTACTACCAGTATGGAAGTTGTCGTGAGATTATACACCGCTTGCGCAACCCCCATGTTATCTGTGTAGAATAACACACGCCGATCCTGAAACTCTGAGCCCCATATGTGCATCGCCGCCACTATGGGAAATAGTTCAAGAAATGCCAGGTTCTTTGTAAGACCTGCCACAACCCATTCTGTCGGCCATGCCGTAGCGCACCATCTTCCTTGAATATATTCACAGCAACCAACTGACCCTGATGCGCCAGTAAAAAATTCTAAATCGGCGCTGGTGGCCTTCTATGAATAAGCGCAGTCCCATTGAACATGGCCCTTGAGACTTTGATAAAATGATATGGCCTCAAGATGCCTGTGGTAGCGAGCAACATTCTCCTACAAAACATCCTCCCCATGGAGATAATTCTGGAGGCGAAGTTCAACTTCCCCATGATGGATTGAAACCGTCGCAGTGACACCCTATGCGCTCCTTCCAGCGTGCTGAGCTCCTCTCTCATTTCCGCTACTTTTTCCCGGGGAAGACTGCATTCCATTGGCATTCCATTGTCATGGAATCGATCTGAATCCCCAGGAAAGTCAACCTCGTTGTGGGGCCCTCGGTTTTGTTATGGGCCAACAGTACGCCAAAATCCAAGATGAAACGGCAAGTATCTTGCCCTGCTGGACCGACGAACAGTAAGTCATCCAGATAGTGCGTAATGCTCTTGTACCCTGCTTCCGTGCGCGCAACCCATTGTAAGAATGAACTGAACGCCTCAAAGTAGGCACATGATATCGAGATATCGAGCACCCCATAGGTAAGCATAGGTTGATGAAATAGCGGCCATCGACGAAACACCCCAGGAGCCGGTGGCTCGACAGAAGAACTGGTAACAACCTGAACGCCGCTTCGATGTCCACTTTTGTCAGGAGCGCCCCAGCGCCGGCAAACCTAACCATCTCGACGGCCTGGTCAAAAGATTTATAGGGTACAGTTGACTGATCCTTTGTTATTCCTTCGTTGACCGACCACCCCCTGGGGTGGGAGAGGTGCTGGATCAACCTAAAGTTTCCTTTCTCTTTTTTGGAAACGACGCCGAGAGGGGAAACGACCAGATCCTGAATAGGAGGGGAAACAAATGGACCCGCCATCCTACCCAGCTGCACCTCGGTCTGCACTTTCTATTCCGCTATGCCTGGGAATTCCCTTACCGACCGCAAGTTCGGTGCCTTGGATCCCCATAGCTCTGCTTCGCATGGTATGCGGAATCCCTCTTGTCCTTTTGCAGGGGGCTTTGATCTGCCCCCTTCCTTGGGCCTGGTACATCTAGCGACTTCTCGCTGCCGCAGGTGGAACACACATGCTTGAACCTGTAATTAGGGGCCCATCTACATACACCTTCATTGTAGGCAAAACAGGTCTTTCGACCCGTAGCCACGGCGGTGGTGGAGCCCTTGACCCCACCGGATCCGGTACGAAAGGGCGGCATGAGGCGCATAGGTATCATAATATTCAGCCAATATGCCACCGCTTTGTCACTCCACCGCTGGCCTGGATGCCAGGTACTGGCGGAATTCCTCGTCGTACCGCCACCACTTGCTCGGGATGTCCTTCACATAGCACACAGGCCATAATGGAAAAAGCCTGTAGTCAGGTGTCGAAGGTCATCACAAAGCCCCCTCTCGCCCACGTCCATTTGTCTGGACATGGGAAGAAGAGAGAACAATTCAACAAATTCCCTCCTCCAGATTTTTTCTTTAACATCCTGGGGAAGATGCGCCCCCAAGTTGTCCAATGAGCACAGGACAATTGGTCTCATGGCTCCATAGGAAACTGCTGCATTGGTACTGCCTGCTTGCGGGCCCGGGACAGCCACTGCCTCGGAGGGCCCCGTTGCCGCCATTACCACGGCCTGTGCTACTTGCCCCACTGCCTTACTGGTTGATTGATCGGCCCAGGCGCCCCTCGCTAAGCCCCCTATCCATGCACCCATTTCCTGCTCGCTTACTGCAATGTTGTGTGTGGCTACGAAGGGTCTTAAGAGACCCAAGAAACCCCGCCTTAGCGTGAAGCAGTTCACATTTTTCTGCATCTTCTACTCGACCCACCATCGTGAGCTCACCTGCTTCTGGAAGCCTCGGAGTGGAAGTCGCCAATGGGGTGTTGCTATGTCTCTCAGATGCCTTGTGGTCTCTGACCGTCTGGCCCTCCGCGGTCTCCATCCTCTCTCTTATCCAGTGCAGGCGCAAGTGCATCGGCAAGATCTCCTGCTCCTTGATCTTGATCTTCTTCTGGACCTGTGGGTGCAAGAGGAACAGTCACTAGCTCTCCGTGACCTGCATGCCCGTGCCCATAACGACTGCTCCTCCCCTGAGGACTGGTCATGGTCACCTAAGCTTGCACGGCTGGAGTAAGCTAGCTCCGCAGACTCTACTGCCCTCTGTACGAGTTCCCCTGAGACTTCTTGTGGCGTTATAAGGTCTACCTGTGGGTCAGGATTACTTCACCTTTTGCTGTGGCCTAACCATAACGCCCTCAGTCTCAGCTCTCTGTCGTCTTAAAGGGGTGTGGGTGAATAGCAGTGGACTGTACATGCTTGTGGTCTTTCTAGCTCTAGTGGGGCACGCTTGCCTCGCCACTGCCGCTGTCACAGGCACTTCGTCGATCACCACCATGCTATCTTGGCTGCTCATCTCTCTGACCACTCTGTTCCTTCTTTCTCGCGTCGTTGCCATACTCAGTTCCCCGCCGCGGCCCTGTAACGCACCAGAAGCAATGTTAGTATGAGAAACAGAAGGGACCGCATGGTCGGCACAATGAGGATCTGTAGGAGCTTTTTTAGGGCTGCCTGCATTTTTATTACCCCCTGCGCCCCCTTTTCTGGTCGGCAGAGGGGTGTTCTTTGTCCTTTGTCGCGGCCGAGACCCTTTGGGCAAAGTGACCGGTGGTGTCTGGAGTTCTAGGCCCTCACCCTCACCACCCGTGGGCCCGGCTCTCTCCTGCCTGAGGGGTATGGGGTCCTGGCTGCCTTGACCCGTAACCCCTTTTGCTGTCTTGGCCTTGCCCTCTGCTGGACGGGGGTCTGTTGGCTCTACACTGGTGGGATGGGGAGATAGCCCGCTGGCACCTCTATTATTGCCCATGCCACCAGCCACTACAGGCTAAGCTTGTGCAATGTAATGAGGGCCTACCACAAAAGGCATGAGTGGTCCCAGCCTGTTCTGCACCCACCTGCCCCCATGGCTTAAGGCCCGGGTCCTAACCTCGGCCAGTAAGGCATCTATGTCCTCAGCATCCATGCAACCAAACTAACACCAAAAAGACAGGAAAAAACGTACACCACAACAAGGAAAGAACACACAAAAAACACACACCCAGTTCACTTGCACGCTGCCCCTTATGTGCTGTTCAGCTGGGGACCAATTCTCAGTATTTAACCTCCTACTTTAACAACTTTTGTGCAGGACCACAGACCTCAGTACGTTTCAGGCTGGAGACCAGGCTGCTCTGCCCGACACTTGAACACGGGCGGAAGCTCTTCTGGGTCACGTGACGCTACGTGCTGACCCATGGAGCCTGTACAGCCTCCGCGTCCAACAATACTTGGTGTGAAGTGTCTGTACTTGGTGTGCAGTGACTGTACTTGGTGTGAAGTGACTGTACTTGGTGTGAAGTGTCTATACTTGGTGTGCAGTGACTGTACTTGGTGTGAAGTGTCTGTACTTGGTGTGCAGTGACTTTACTTGGTGTAAAGTGTCAGTATTAGCTATTAAGGGACTGCACTTAGTGTAAAGTGGCTGGAGATCACGCTGCTCTGCCTGACACGCGAACACGGGCGGAAGTCCCGCCCCGACGCTCCCGATTGGCTGTTAGCCTTACAGGCTCCGCTGGGTCACGTGATGCTACGTGCTGACCCAGGGAGCCTGTGCAGCCTCCGCGTCCATCAGTACTTGGTGTGAAGTGCCTGTACTTTGTGTGCAGTGACTGTACTTTGTGTGAAGTGTCTGTACTTGGTGTGCAATGACTGTACTTGGCGTGAAGTGTCTGTACTTGGTGTGCAGTGACTGTACTTGGTGTGAAGTGTCTATACTTGGTGTGCAGTGACTGTACTTGGTGTGAAGTGTCTATACTTGGTGTGCAGTGACTGTACTTGGTGTGAAGTGTCTGTACTTGGTGTGAAGTGACTGTACTTGGTGTGAAGTGTCTGTACTTGGTGTGAAGTGTCTATACTTGGTGTGCAGTGACTGTACTTGGTGTGAAGTGACTGTACTTGGAGTGAAGTGTCTGTACTTGGTGTGAAGTGTCTGTACTTGGTGTGAAGTGTCTATACTTGGTGTGCAGTGACTGTACTTGGTGTGAAGTGACTGCACTTGGAGTGAAGTGTCTGTACTTGGTGTGAAGTGACTGTACTTGGTGTGCAGTGACTGTACTTGGTGTGAAGTGTCTATACTTGGCGTGCAGTGACTGTACTTGGTGTGCAGTGACTGTACTTGGTGTGCAGTGACTGTACTTGGTGTGAAGTGACTGTACTTAGAGTGAAGTGTCTGTACTTGGCGTGAAGTGTCTGTACTTGGCGTGAAGTGTCTGTACTTGGTGTGAAGTGACTGTACTTGGTGTGAAGTGTCTATACTTGGTGTGCAGTGACTGTACTTGGTGTGAAGTGTCTATACTTGGTGTGCAGTGCTGTATTAGCTATGAAGGGTCTGCACTTAGTGTAAAGTAAATGAACTTGCTGTGAAGTGACTGTACTTGGTGTGAAGTGTCTGTACTTGGTGTGAAGTGTCTGTACTTGGTGTGAAGTGTCTATACTTGGTGTGAAGTGTCTATACTTGGTGTGCAGTGACTGTACTTGGTGTGAAGTGACTGTACTTGGTGTGAAGTGTCTATACTTGGTGTGCAGTGACTGTACTTGGTGTGAAGTGTCTATACTTGGTGTGCAGTGACTGTACTTGGTGTGAAGTGTCTGTACTTGGTGTGAAGTGACTGTACTTGGTGTGAAGTGTCTGTACTTGGTGTGAAGTGTCTATACCTGGTGTGCAGTGACTGTACTTGGTGTGAAGTGACTGTACTTGGAGTGAAGTGTCTGTACTTGGTGTGAAGTGTCTGTACTTGGTGTGAAGTGTCTATACTTGGTGTGCAGTGACTGTACTTGGTGTGAAGTGACTGTACTTGGAGTGAAGTGTCTGTACTTGGTGTGAAGTGACTGTACTTGGTGTGCAGTGACTGTACTTGGTGTGAAGTGTCTATACTTGCTGTGAAGTGACTGTACTTGGAGTGAAGTGTCTGTACTTGGTGTGAAGTGTCTATACTTGGCGTGCAGTGACTGTACTTGGTGTGAAGTGACTGTACTTGGAGTGAAGTGTCTGCACTTGGTGTGAAGTGTCTGTACTTGGTGTGAAGTGACTGTACTTGGTGTGAAGTGTCTTTACTTGGTGTGCAGTGACTGTACTTGGTGTGAAGTGTCTATACTTGGTGTGCAGTGACTGTACTTGGTGTGAAGTGTCTATACTTGGTGTGCAGTGACTGTACTTGGTGTGAAGTGACTGTACTTGGAGTGAAGTGTCTGTACTTGGTGTGAAGTGTCTGTACTTGGTGTGAAGTGTCTGTACTTGGTGTGAAGTGACTGTACTTGGTGTGAAGTGTCTATACTTGGTGTGCAGTGACTGTACTTGGTGTGAAGTGTCTATACTTGGTGTGCAGTGACTGTACTTGGTGTGAAGTGTCTATACTTGGTGTGCAGTGACTGTACTTGGTGTGAAGTGTCAGTATTAGCTATGAAGGGTCTGCACTTAGTGTACAGTAAATGAACTTGCTGTGAAGTGACTGTACTTGATGCAAAGTGACTGTATTTGCTGTGAAGTGTCTGCACTTAGTGTAAAGATACAATGTTTCCATACTTAATTGTGCTGTATATACAATTTAAACACCACCAGTTCTCTCTCAGTTAGAGTGTCAGCTCTTCAGGGAATGTGGTGTGTGTATGCGTGCACTTAAGAGCACACTGGCTGTGTCACACAGGACCAGCCCTCTATATTTTCAGAAGAAATAAAAAAGCAGTATCCAGAGATGGAGTCAAATGGTCTGGAACACAGACTACTGAAGCCAAAGAGAGGAAATCACCAACAGCTCATTTAGGGTTTGGGGATTTAGTGAAAGAGAAATGGCTGGAGGAATGTCAGGGGAACGCGCCTGTAATATGGGATTAGGCCTATGTGAGAGGCTCCTCCAGGACTGACAGGGTTAATCACACTGGAAGTGAGATGGAAACGTGAGTAAAGGCTCCTTCTGAGGTGTTTGGGGATCTGTGTATAAAACTTGCAGAGAATGAATAATGTATGGCTGCCAGGACTAGATTACTGTCTCATCTGTTACAGAGAGGGGTTCAGTGACTGCTGGGAGTGTAAAATGGCTCCTCTCACATCTCTTGCTGAGAAGAGTTAAAATAAACATCTACTTTATTTTATTTTAAGAACCCTGAAGATGCTTTATATAGTATTATATAAAATAGAGTATCGGGAGCTGCTGGAAATGGAAGGTTTCTAGATGCTACTAAGTATGTAATATAACTATATATATATATTTATTTATCTGTATATACTCTGTTTTATTAAGAAGCAATTAAAAGCTCTGTTTTTTCTGGCTAAAATCATACAAATAGTCCATGTATGGGTCTGCCCACTGCAGCAAATGCAGACACAGACTCTATAGGGATGAATATGCACTGTAGTATCCTAACCTATCAGCGACCACGTCTCAGCAGCATGTTGCATCCTATTTTCTAAGACATGGTCTCTTATAGGCTAGGACACTACACAGCATATCTAGCAGTACAGAGCCTGCGTTTACATACGCTGCAGTGGGCAGACCCACACAGGAACCAATTGTTTCATTTTAGGCAGTGAAAGCTGAATTTTAATTGCTTTGTAATAAAACAAAGCATATAAAAGTAAATAACTGCATAGGCATATTACATAGCTAGGAAAATCCAGAAACCGTCCATATCCCTTTAAACTTTGTTCAACATACTGGTAAGTACCAATAGGTCAGGTTCCCCGGTGGTCCAGTGGTTATGATTTGGTGCTTCTACTGCTGCTACCAGTCAGGGAACCAAGAGATCAAACCACCCTGAAGCCATGCAGGCTTTGGCCTGGTCAGTACTTGGATGGGAGACCCCCTAGGAATACAGGAGCTGTATGCTGTGGTCCACTGGAAAAGGAACTGGCAACCAACTCCAGTATCTATGCCATGAAAACCAAGTGGATCAGCATGGTGTGTAATGGTCCATGAGGTCACGGAGAGTCGGACACGACTGAAGGACACTAATAGGCAGCTGGAAATATATCCTAATGAATTAAAAGCATACTTTACAACATGTAGCAAGCAAGGTGGGACAAGCTTATTGTTCCAACTATTCTAGTCAACAGTTGCAAAGACAGATGAAGTCACTGACCAAGCAAGTTTCCCTTCTTGATAAAAAGGACCATCTTAATGTGCATCCAAGAGGAGCTAGTTTTTTGAATTATGGATTGACTATGAATTAAATTCCTATTTAATGCATTGTAAGGGCAATGTTCAATATTAAATTCACTTTCAAACATTAGTGTTTCAGCCTCCAGTTGAGCTGTTTGTCTCTACCCTGAGAAGGTGGGGGTTGGCTGACAGGTCTAAAGGGTTTTAAGAACAATCACATTAGATAAGAAACCAAACAATAATTTACAGGCTGCTCCCAGAGCAAATATTTGCTGCCAAGGGAAACATTTTTAATACAGAAACTCCCCAGACAATGGAGAGCATTATGTTGATATAGATTTGTGCCTTAATATTTTGCATTCCGATAGACAAAGCAGCCTCTAGGTTTATTAATGAATATTGTTTATTGAATATTCATTTTATTAATGATAAATGTCTAATTAAATTAAATCAACTGCAACAGCTATTGTTATGGAATGGATCTTTTACAGTCCCCTTGGCATCTTGATATTGTATCGTGCTATATGTACCCTGTCAAGACATTGGTATCAAACTGGGTAGTGTGAAAAATTCTTGGTGATGTCACATTTTAGTACATATGCCCCATAGTAGTTAAGAGGTCCTCAACACTTCTACCCACCAAGGTTTTATTTCCAATAAACAAATGCCTAATAACATGTGCTGTGGTCAGAAAACATGTTTAATAACTGAATAATTAGCAATTAACACCCAACAATTCCACCAACCACTTGAAAGTTGGAAGCAATCAATGATTGCAACCTGCTGCTGAAATGACAGTATTTAGCGTGTATTTGCATTAATGTAATCTTGAGTGTGTCATTTGTCTAGACGTGTGTTTATTATTAATACTGTTCTACATATTTGACATTCTGAAAAGGTTGATGTAGTGGGACCGTGCGCTGCGTACACATTCCTGTCAGTGATCGCCATTTCCTTGCATTTAACTTGACTTTGCGATGGAATTCAATGTTCCTTCCAATTAATGGCTTTGTTGGGTAATGGACAATGTATTGGTTGTCCTCAAGGGAGGAGAAAAGGCTCAGTATTCATAGTCTATTATAAGGTTCTTTAAAGGGATATGGAAGGTTTCTGGATTTTACTATGAACATAATATAATATTCCTATATATCTATTCACTTTTTTATCTTTATTTAAGTACGGATCTATCCTGTTATGTTGTTGGGACAGGTCCGCCACTAGATGGCGCTGCCAATATTCGCAGCACTGCCGATATGTGAGAAAAGTTCTAAGCTTATAATGTTAGCCTAACCCTTGAACTAACCCTAACCCCAACCCCAACCCTAACCCCAACCCTCACCTAACTGCAACCCTAACCCTCACATTAACCCCAACCCTAAACCCAACCCTCACCCTAACCCCAACTCTAACCCTCATCCCAACCCTCACCCTAACCCCAGGTCATGAATACACAGACTGTGAAGTGAAGTGTATATTATATTCAATCAATCTTCTATGTCCCCTTAAATAAAGACTGGTAAATTTACACTATGTGGCTTTAATTAGAAACTAGGGTTCCCTGGTGGTCCAGCGGTTAGGATTTGGTGTTTTCACTGCTGCAACCTGGGTTTGATTCCAGTCAGGAAACCAAGAGGTCGCACCACCATGAAGCCAAGCAGGTTTGGGCCTGGTCAGTACTTGGATGGGAGACTACCTAGGAATACCAGGAGCTGTATGCTGTGGCCCACTGGAGAATAAACTGGCAAACCACTCCAATATCTCTGCCATGAATACCAAGTGGATCAGCATAACCATGGACATAAAGATGTGCCTGGTGTGTTACAGCCCATGAGGTCACTGAGAGTCGGCAACAACTGAGCAAATCAAACAAAAGTACATAAAGTAAAGAGATATACAGATATATTATATACCTCGCAGAATCCAGAAATCTTCTATGCCCCTTTAAAGAAAGACTGGTAAATCCACACTGTGTGGCTTTAATTAAAAACTAGATTCACGCCACTGTATATCCAGGAAAAAGCAGCACTGCTAGAGCAAGCAACACAAAAGTTCAAATGTAAAACAAAACTACATTGATTTTCTTTTCTCAAAAATGTATGTTATTGCTAATCAGTTACTAAAAACATTATTGTATGAGCGCTACCGTGGATCTCTAAAGGAGCATTGCATAAATGTATTTATAATATACTCTCTTCCAGAACTACACTTGAAACCAGGCAACATGTTTTAGCAATACAGACTTTCATTTATTACCATCTATGCACATATGAGGTAGTGGGAGCTGTCATACTGGTTTCTGCTGGTAGGAGATTTTGAATGATGGAGGAAGCTTCTATCTGCCCAATGGGAAGGTGGCAGCAAATTTGTCAGTGCTTACACCCTCCTTAACAGTAGAAGAAATAAGTAGGTGGGAAAAGACAACATGTATACATTTATTTATATATATTTATTTAAATTTTGCTGTCTAAAAGATTTTGACTATTATCAAAGGTAGTCACCACCTTGATATTTACACAGTGTCTTCCCACAGCAGGGCCCATTTGCCTTTTGAAATTGAAGATATCATCACTTTGGCTTCAAAATGAAGTTATATAATGCCAATGTTTTTAATCAAATAAACATAAATATAGCTGTGGCTGCGCTCTGGTGAGTGCTGGATATTTGGAGTGTGTCCGCATGATCTTAACCCCTTCAGTACTGCAAGTTGCTCGGTCTGCCCACTGCACATGTGAAGACGTTAAACGCAGCACATCTGCTCCCCAGATGTGGATGATGGAAATCACATTAGTGACATAATCCAGCGCTCTGATCTGTAATGGTGACAAAAACCTTCTGGAACCAACAGAGGAGGGGGCCAAGTGCCCTATAAAGGCTTTGTGTGTGTGTGTGTTTGGTATGTATACATGTATATCTGTATATCTATCTATCTATACCGGTATATATATATATATATATATATATATATATATATATATATACATCCAGCTCTTCGTGACCCTATGTACCACAGCACGCCAGGCACATCTTCTGTCTGGTTGGGCCAATGCATAGGGTTTTCATGGCAAAGATATTGGAGTGGGTTGCCAGTTCCTTTTTCTGACCCCTCTGCTATGACCTGCCCATCTTAGGTGACCCTACATGGTATAGCTCACAGCTTCACTGAGATACACAAGACCCTTCATCACGACATGGTAGAGATCCAGAAGGGTATATATATATATATATATATATATATATATATATATATATATATATATATATATATATATATATATATATATATTATGTGTATGTGTGTATATCTACATACTTAAATATCATCTTTTGAAGAATTAGTCTTTATAAGAAGCCAAATGTTTCTAGAAAGTAAACAAAAAATATGCAGACTTTAAAGCATCAACTCTGTACTTCAAGAAAAAAGTTCACTTGTTTGTGAAGTATGTAAAAGTTAAAACTTTAGTAACTGTAGTAACTACTTTAGTTTCAAAATGTCTTTTTTTTCTGTAGCTTGAGGGGGTGTATTTTTTAAATCTATTGATGGAGTAGAAGAGAAGACGGAGTTGAGAGGATTTTGTTAGATAATTGGATAGTTTTAATTTTGACACCTGCTCCTTTCCTCCATACATGCTCACAATCAGGCAGCTTGCAACAATAGATACAAGCCTAGCCTATATGTAAATACTCACCTCACACACAAGCTTCACCAAAAGTGTTATGAATCTCCCAAGGCCCTGCAGGGGCATCAGATTTTTTTTTCTAATTAAAAACTAGCTTTTTTGATCTTTTGAAACACATACATTTTTATTATAAATATCACTGTATTCCCATATTACTCTATGCTCCTTGGAAGAATTATTATTGAAAAGTAAAATTAAAAATGTATTAAGTATTTAATGTATTACCTATTATATACAATTTTTATTAACAGTGGGTAGCAGTTAACCTGCTTCTTAAGCTGCTTCCTGAACATGAGTTGTGTAAATGGATGACATTGTCATTAATCAGATAGAGCTACTAATTAATACAAGGAGCCACAAAACACCACAACCGAGTCACAATGCTGAATATCTCAGGATTGATTTACCATAGAGAAAAACAGCTAGTACAATGTAGAGACAATTTCCAATACTATTTGACATAAAGCCAACTTGTTGCTCAGTATCCATTTAAAACCCCTTTTTCTTATTTATTTGTTTAGGTTTATACTTAATAATAATTTAAAATGAGCTAAAGTTAGTAAGTAACAATGATAACAAATTGTATTACAATTGTAATAAGTAAATGGTACGTTACTAAATATAAATAATGTAACTATTAGAAATTCACTCCAAGTGTAAAATAATGCGGAGAACTGGAGTGAAGTTCCGGTCAGTTGGCAATCACGCTCATTAGTTTACACATTGCTCATTACCTTGAGATTTTTTTTAATCATCCTTTTTGTACAATAAAAACTTTGATAAATTATTAATTGTTTCTCATTTGGAAGAGTAATAATAATAAAAGGTTTTTAATTTTGATAAAATATTTAATATATTTAATTATACAACATTCTTTATCTTTTGAAGTTACAGGATCTCTGTGAGCCTTAACATTTTAACTTTTATATGCAGTAATCCTTTACTGTTTGCTTCCAATTTATGTTATTGACTGCTACTGTCTGTTATTTTCTCAGATGGAGGTGTCCTTATAAAGCAAATGATCTTCCCTTTAGTACTTCAGAGAACATTGGCAGTTGCATCTGCCACATCCCCACTGTGCAGACAGACCTTTCCCTTGCATTCAAAATCTCCTCCTACCTCAGGAAGTTTATCTGATGAAGTGAAGCTTTAAGAAAAATTATAATGTAGTAAACTACAGCTTTTATTATATTTTTGCATTTAAAAAATATAAGTGGTCCTTTAAGAAGCCATTAAACAATATTTACATTGTAGCTGAGGGTTCTGGGTAGTTACATGCAAATGAGGCTCCTTAGCTACAGTGGAATCTGAGAAGTTTTGTTGGAAAGAAACAGGTCTTTTGACTTGTAATGGTCTTTTATTGGAGAGTTTTTCATAGTTTCATAATATATTGAATATATGCTGTCTGTGGGTAGGTTTCCTGGCTTGTGCATAATCCATCCCAGGCTTTGCTTACAGCTGTGTAATACAACAGGCATATGGTTAAAAGGAGCCTTGTTTGAAATAGTATTTGTAATACTATGTGTGGGCACATTTGCATGTCTCTGCCCAGGTTCCCAGAATGCAGTGTAATAACTGTATTTCTCAGAATTCTGAGCAGGTAATAAATACAGTTTAACTTGTTTTAGATGTTCAATTGTGAACACAAATGTACTATTTATTTACTATATAAAGTAGACCCTTAGTTAACAAGAATTCTCAAGCAAACAGAAAAAAAAATAATACTGTACTTTAAATACCACCCTCCAGCTGAACGTACCTATGTGTAAGTGAGGAGTGAAAGCTGCTGCTGCTAGAAAGGCCCTCACTGACAAATATACTTAGCAGAGCATCCTATGTGCAGCTAATCTAGGCCTATTTCAATAGTGACTCTCAAGCAACTAGAAACTACATTTATCCGGCATCTACCAATCCCTTGGGTGCCAGATAACTGAGAGTCTACTGTATATATACAGTATATATATATATATATATATATATATATATATATATATATATATATATACACACACACATATATACTTATTTATTGTACATTTTTCCAACCAAAATTAGTTGAAGTTTGTGGATCTAACAATTCCTGTAAGTTACACTTAATAACCTCCTCTAAATGTATGTCATGCACATTGGTATCCCTTGAATGGTTAGTCCTCTTCTTAATACATATGAGGCAGTGCTAGGAGGGCGCATGTTTCCTTATTGATACCAGTAACCCTGTGCTGTGTCTGCCGTGCGCTTCACATCAGGATGCAGAGGGAGATGTGGGTTTTATAGAGTCTTTTCTCTTAATAAGCGCACGTTGAGCGTCAATCTCTGGCATCTGCCTCCAATCTGCATCCTGTATCAGAGCGAGCTGATAAAAGCCAACATGTGCCTGTACTAAGGTGTCCCTGACAAGGAGCAGACCCCACAGCTAATCGGGGAGCAGCTGCTGGCCCAGGGCGGAGGGCAGGGGCATTTCTGATAGTTTGGGTGGCGGATAGAAGAAGCACAAATATTAAGAACATGGTAAATGTATCCTCTCTTTGCCACATAAAAAATATCCAAATAAATATTGCACAGTTTCAAGATATCTGAGCAACAGATGGTGTGTTCAGAACTACTAATAAAAATAGATTAATAATGCGGAGAAGTGAGTCAGTATACGTTAACCCACTCTCCTGTGAGTATAACATGGCACTGGGCAAGTTAAATGATCACTGTAATAGAAGCTCTTTTCAAATTGAATATAGATTAAATAAATGATAATAAAAATGAAAGCCACATTTGTCCGTCAATTTTTTTCCAAAATATTTATGTACTTTTGTAATGTTTTTTGCTTGTCTATGTGTATACCATTTTTAGCGTCTTTGCCTGTTTCCTTTTCCTCCCTGCTAGTGTATATGTTGATCTGTTGTACTTTTTCCTTGTGGGCAGCTCTGCTTTGATTAATCAGAATGCAAATAGTAGATATGTGCTCACTCCAGTGCTGCCATTGTTGTTGTTTAGTTGTTCAGTCGATTCACACTCTCCGTAACCCTATGGACCGCATCATGCCAGGCATATCTTGTTACCAGTTATGCCAATCCATAAGTGTTTCATGGCAAATATACTGAAGGGGTGGCTAGTTCCTTCTCCAGTGGACTGCGACTTGTCTGCTATGACCTGCCCAGTTTGGGTGACCATACATGGTATAGCTCACAGTTTCATTGACATACTCAAGCCCCTTCACCACAACAAAGTAGCGATCCAGAAGGGGACTTTTAACATACCTGACAGTGCATACAAGTAGAAATAGGAATGAAACAGGCAGAGACTTAAACATTGAATATCCCTAGAGTTGAGGAAAACAACAACAGAAAAGGTGGTAGTGGATGTGACTTGAATTATTTTTACTATTAATATTGTATTTTATCTTCTGGTTGCAAAGAGCTTCAGTTTTTGTGAAGATCCATGTGTAGTGACCATGACAAGTTACTTGCAGGGTGGAGATAGGATCAGTATCATAGCTACCAGGTGCAAATAAGAGAACATACCATTTATATATGTCTCAGCAGTGGCAGCCAAACACAGGAGATTGACTCCACATGGTGTCGAATAGTCTGGCATCCTGTCTAGCACCTGTGAACAATAGGCCAATATCCAAATACACCTAATGTTGTCTCCATGTCTAGAGGTCCAGACCTCACATAGATTACATTATCTTTATTTGGCAAAACAGATTACAGTACAATGTAGGTGTTTATGTACCTAGTCCAGTGGCTGGAGACAAGCAGTCTGTCATTTATGGTGGCTCAATGGGCTAAGATCTAATTCCTGGAAATAGGGTCTGTTACAATTATAGTGCCCAAATAATAAAAATATACAGTAGACTCTCAGTTCTCTAGCACCCACGGGGATTGGTAGATGCCGGATAAATTTAGTTTTTGCTTGCTTGAGAGTCACTACTAAAATAGGCCTGGATTAGCTGCACATAGGATGCTTTGCTAAGTATATTTGTCAGTGAGGGCTTTTCTAACAGCAGCAGCTTTCACTCCTCACTTACACACAGTTACATTCAGCTGGAGGGTGAGGTGCTAAACCCAGGGAATGTAACTCCAGCAGTGCACTGGCTCAGTCACTCATGCCTGTCTGCTTCCATGTAAAACTGAACTGCAGAGATGTATAGTGGATGAAATTTAGGTGCCTGTAAGCATTTTGTGGCATGACAACCTGGCTCCTGGCATTTGTTGAGCCCTGTAAAATTTAATATTTATTTAAAGTACAGTATTCATTTATTTATTTTCTGGTTGCTTGAGAGTTCTGATTGCTTGAGTTCCGGTTAACTGAGAGTCTACTGTATTGGTCTAAAATAGCTATGAAAAACATACTATAAATATAGATGTTTAGGAACTTCAAGCTACACCCTTTATACTCAACACTTCAAAAATATAATTGGTTGAGAGCATGTCTGCTAAAGTCATTAATCAAACTAATGTGGTTATTGATTTTTCTTTTTAGCTTTTGACATTTTTTATCCACATATTTCTTACAAAATAACAAACAGACAAGGAAAGCTATATAAAAGCTTAAATACAATCAATGTCAGTCAAATTATAACTTTATCTTCATACAAATGCTCCTGCCCCCCACCACTCACACACACAGCCCTCTGTAGTACCTCACTGAGCAATCTATGGGTTATGGAGTTAATACCAACACAGGCAAATAAATCACAAGCTTAAACACATTCAAAGTTCCCCTCTAAACTAGTTAACTCACTTATCCTCTCTGGATTCATGTACACTGCTGGATAATCCCATCAGGCATTATCAACACACACAGTCCATTATTCAAATGTCCTGTGATGGAATTAGATGGGACTGCAATGGTGATCAGTTGGGGGGGTATAGATGACATAGCTCTTCAGTAGATGTTAACTTATCCTTAAAAAGCATACCTTTATTTACATGCTGAATACATAGGCTGGGACAAACCTTGTTTATTTGTGTCCAATACATATTAAATACAAGTTTGTAATGTGTTGGTATTATTATTTAGATGTCAAAAATATACTTTCCGTTGACCTTTGGTCTACATATAACCCATGGTCTAGTGATGAATAAAAATTGGTTTATTTATTTTGTAATAACAGTTAAGTAATCTGAAGTCTGAAAAACTACTTTCCATTTCAGTGTTATAAAAGACAATGAACGTCCTCCATCTAATAGTCTCCTAACATTTTACATACTTAAAGCCTTGTTTGTTCAATGATATATAATTCTGTCTTATTAGTATTTTTTATATACTTTTTAAATTTCCTTTTGCTCGCCTCTAGTCATTATCTACTGGCCTATTTAGTATAAATATGGCTTCTCTGTCTCCCTCTAATTTATCAGACATTGATCAGTGGTGAGCAGTAGGTGGCCAGTGGCATATGCATGCTCATTAGTCTCATACAAGTGTGAAGGCTAGCAGGTCCCAAACCACATACAATATATATATAATGTCAAAAAATAATCAAAACCAAAAATACCAACATTAAAAGACCCTTAAAGACAGTAGGGATAGGGGGATGATCCTATGATCCCACACAGGGATACCTCTTTTCTACCAGGCTTAATTCCCCCAAGCTAATTTATCTACACAATAGATTTTATATTTATAAATACATAATGGGGGAGATTGCAGTGGACTGTGCCATGCCGTCAACAGTGGGAAGGATAATATTGAATTACCTCCGAAAAAATCGTAGAGAGGTAAATAATCCATAAACTGGCTCTTAACCCAATCTGTATGAGAATATTGTGCTGTTTTTCTGCTGACATATTAAGAAAAAAGTTCTCAAAATAAATATAATGACATATGGACAAAGAAATACAGGCTAAAGTGCATACCCTAGTACACAGCTGGGATTTGTACTATATTGTCACAGTACAGGGTTTGTATACATAAACTAATAATGAAATTCAAGTTAATACATTACATGCTGCTAAACAGAAAAACTATTACCAAAGACATACATATCAGATAACAAACCACAAAAGCCAGCTGATCTGTGTCACAACCTACAATGATGATGGAGTATAGAGGATCCTAGTCTTCTTATCTCCTGTAGATTTTAGACCTAAGATTTGGGTGACTCAGACCAATGGACCTTCTTTGCGGATGCAAGAGCATAAGTCCCAGCTTTTGGTAGTGTGCCTGGGAAAACCTGGCATGGAGTCAGAAACGATCTCCTATTCCAGCATATGCCCTTGGGTCAATAATACACCTGCACACAAAGTCTTGATGAAAATTATGAACAACTTCTTTATTTTTACACAAGTATTTAAACAACTCACAAAAACAGTACAGGGAGTGGCTACCCCTTTGTCCAACCCTTATCTTCCTCTTGGCCAATGGGGTAATCTCCAGAGTAACTTGATTACCTCTAGCCAATGGACTAGAGGTAAGCTCTGGGAACTTCCAGACCCCTCCCCTGGGCCGCCCACTAGGTGTGGCTAACAGAGTCATTTGGGCGCTGGCAGTCAAGAGAGACACATCTCTTTGCTATGGCCCAGGCCCCTGGATCTGGGCTAGGGAGACCCCAGAGGCCCCCTGGATAGATGGTGCCCCTATGTCTGTTGGGAGCCTATTGTTCCTGACTTAAGTATGTGTACTTAAAGGATTAACCTTGGTGGCCAGCTGGGGTCCTTCTCCTGTTGCAAGATGTATGTGGCAATGTATCCAGCATGACTACCCCATACTATCATATACATATGTGTACATATTCCACACACTGTCAGTCTATTTAAGTACAAGCGTAAAAGCGCACCCCACATAAAACCACCTAATGTCCTCATAGTATATGGGATTGGGGCAGGGTTTCCACATCAATCCATCTCATGCATTATGATGACTTTTATTGATGGTGATGGGAACCCTGCTCATTTCCTTAGACAATAATCATAATAATATAACAGTATAACCGTATAACAGTATAACAGGGTGTCTGGGAGCCCCAAACCTTTTGTTCCTCCCCATGGCAACAGCATGTGGAAGACCACCCAGCCCAAAATGGCCACCGCTGCCAGTCACAAAATGGCCCCAGCATAGTTCACACCAAATCCAATATGGCCACTGGCTGATTCATGACAATCTGTGTATATTTTTGGTAGGTTCATCACTATCCTATTTTTTTTATGAAAAATGTTAAATGGTAGCTTGGGCATTATTTGCCAGTCTCATATAGATAATAATTCCCTTTGTTGTCTCTGATACCAGGTGAACAAGTAAATATAAGTGGTTATTGCCATGATCCCCTGTTCTCCCCCATGCTTTGCCCACATGAACTGCAACAGCCATTATGTTTGAGACAAACTTACTGGAGCATGTCTATACCTGGGGAAACCCTGTAGCTCCCCTACAAGTCATAAACTTGAATAATGCACCAATCAGGTGTTTTAGGGCCTGATTGATGAACCTGGAGGCAAAGAAGCCATTCAGAATAGCATCTGCCATACTCCATTTCTGACTAGCTCCCCCATTGACAGGGAGGGAACTACAAAATTCTCAAGGGATTTTTTTTCTTGTTAAACATTTCGAAATTATTAGTAGTATAGGATATGGCTCCAGGGAATACAGTTTATGCTCTTTTTGGAGCACATATACATATACATACACAGCATCTAGCCATTCATAGTGAGGGGAAATCTAACCGGATTGTAGACCTGGTAGTAGGATTGGTACAACTGGTGAATCAAAAAGACGCCAATTGAATAGTAAAGTAAGTTATGGTCTCTATTTCCGAAACCCAGATCTCCCTATGACTCAATTGAATGAGGCTCATTGTCTTTACCCTGAATCAGATATTGAATACATGCTTTAACATCCAGTCTATCCATGATCAGGGTTGCCGAGTACCTATGCAGAAACAGACGGACTCAATTTGTGAACGAACAACACGTAAGTAGGTTTGTCCTATAGGTCTGGTTACCTACTCAGAGAGCAGCCTCTTTTAGCTCACTTGTCCCCTTCATAGGGAGAAATATCCTGTAGTATATCAGTCTGGTCCCACTCAAATGAGTGATCAAGCCTGAGTATCTATATCAAGTCACACAAGATAGGTTACACTCTGAAATAGATTTGAGGCAATTGGTTGCCCTACAATACCATCTCTTTTTTTTTTTTTTTTAAATAAAAGCTTACACACAGGTACAACACTGGGTATGGCTCTCTGAGAATAAAAGATGTCTAATCAAGCTACGGTATTTACATGAGTGATAGTGGATGGCAGGAAACACCTGCTTCCAACTGAATGCAAAACTGTATTTAATCAGTGGTAACAAATGAGAAATATTCTGATTTTATTAGTCCTTTTTTAGCTTTAGACATAATAATATCTGTTAAAACTCTGTAAAAAATAAGTTCTTACAAGATGCCAATAAGCATTTGATCATCAAATGTATATCCTTTGAAATACAATATTTGCTGCTTGCCCATCTCCTGCCATATGTTATACATTTGACATGTGGAGTGAGCATTAAAGCACATGTTTTATTGCTCAGTCTGTGTGCACAAACTGTAATTAATACCAGCTTCCAACACCAGTCATTAGCTGTACATGTCCATGCATTAAAGTGGGTGTTGTGTGCCCTGCCGCCATGCTTGGGTCACTAATGTTATCCTAGCTGATGAAATTCATACTGTCCCTGGCACTGGTTTGGGGGTAGATTTCCTTTTTAATTGTAAAGTGGAAGGAATAAAAGAGATCATGGATTTGGCTTCCTTTGAGCAGTAAAGTCATTGTTCTTTGTACAAGTGGAAGGGTTGGCAGGGATGTGTGATAGGAGGGAGAGGCTGGCACTGCTGCTGTCTGCAGTGTATCAGTTCTGTGTATAATGGGGTGAATGGCGGTGAGCGGAGGGGTATCTGGTGCTATCACTATGCACTGTTTATTTATTCATGTATTTAAGTGGAGGGTTCATAAAAGCAGTGTGAGGAGAGAATGGCACTTCTACTGTCCGGTAGTGTATCAGTTTTGTATATATTAAGTGGATTGGCACAGAGAGGAGGAGGAAATTGTGCAGTTTATCTATTCTTTATATACTGTAAATGCAAAACAGTTGTGAGAGGAGACTAGCACTGCTGCTGCCTCTAGTGTGTATATATATATATATATACACTATATCAATGGAGGGACTGGCAGGGCAGAGTGGAAGAAGGATGACTGGCACTGTTGCAGTTTGCTGTATTTTAATGTACGGTAGGTATTTAAATGGTGGAATCTGTCTCCAGTTTATTTCTGCTGTATATAAATAGAGGGCTTTCAGTAAGAGTGTGTCAGACGATGGCACTGCCATTGCTGCCAGCTTATTTCTGACTATATAAGTGGAGGGTTTTTAATATCAGTATGCAGGGGAGCCTGGCATCAACACTGCTAGTAGTTTTTTTTCTGGCCATATAGATGAAGGGGTTGTAATATTATTATGATCCTATAACTGAAACTGCCTGCTGTTTATCTTTGCTGCATATAAATAGAAGGACTGCAATGTCAGTATGGCAGTGGGTAAGGCTGGCACTGACTACACAGTAGATAATAATCACTATGCATGCAGTGCTGCTGCTGGCCAGTGTAGAGAGCAGGCTGGCACTACTGTTGGTTGGATTGGCACATTGCTGAGACTACTGTTGCCCACATTATATGCCAGCTGTGTAGCACAGAGTGAGTGATTTGCAGAGTTGTCTGTGGAATAAACCCAATTCCTTGGGCATGTGCAATTTGTACCACTGATGCACAAAGTACAAAAAAGAATGGCACATATGTCTACATTCCTCTTTTTTGCACATAAGAGCCAATATCCACTTCAACATTTTTGTTTTGAACATTCTTTAATATTAATTATTATTTTCATATTATATTAACATGTGTAGTATTCAACTCTACTCATTCCCAAAGTGCTTTAAACTTGCGGGGAGAGCCACTACTTACACAAAGCTTGATGTGGACATTAAAATATCTGTTTTATTGCTCAGATTTTAAGCACAAACTCAACACACACAAAGTTGTTTCCATTTTTATGATCAAGAAGGGAGCCTACTTAAATCTCTATATGGTGACAGAGGGATGCCCCTAATATTTTCAAACTATCTATCTTTGCTCAAGAAAATAAATGTGAGGTTTTCAGGCCATTTTTACTGGTGGGGTTTGAGGAGTTTTAGTCACACTCTTTTAATTAGATATGTGACAGCTACTGCCAATATCTGTAATCAGAGGTGACACCATGTCATGTCCTGGATAATCACTACACTTTATTGATGAGAATTAGCAATTCCTAAGGCTATGAATGTGCCGTACAAAAAGCTATAGTTAACCCAATATATTAGCAACAAATATAGTGCAAGTATCCTTAAAAAAACATATTTTATTGGTACAACCACATTTACATCTTTATGCAAGAGTAACAAAATAAGTTTGTGTCATTATGGGGACTTGGGTGAAAATCAGGGTGCCTCTTCTACAGCTCAGCAACTTATTGATCTCAGGAATCGGAGCACGCTGGCCATGGACATGTAGGGCTTCTCCCTTCCCACCTATCCAGACTCAACCTATTTCTGAGGCCTCACAAGTCTTTGTTCCACCACTAGTTTCCAATAACCACTCTGGAGATGGTGTGGTGCTAGCCTGACATCTGAAGATGATTGTTGAGCACCCATAATAGGTAGGAGTTGTTAGTTCACCCCCCCTCAGTGTCTTGGTCCATATACACCACTTTTCTTCTCATAAAATTAATTAAGTAAATATGTACAAGCTCTTGCCCATCAAACCTCTTGCCACCTCTTATTAACATGGCCAATGGACCAAAATGGCTTTATTGTTGCACCAGGTTACTCAGGTTGGGCCAAAGGATGTGGTCTGTATCCAAAACTCCTTATAACCACAACTAACACTGCTCACCATGTAAAGTGAGGATCACCCAGTAGATTTCTACGCGATTAAGGGACAAGTGGCAAAAATGTGACCCAGGGCATAACTCTGACTGTATTATCTGGTTAATTTATAAATTGGGTCATCTAATAGGTCCATGGAGCCTTTGGATAATAGAACATTTAAAACCTCAGAGACCTCTTGGTATACACACTGCTGCATACAAATATCAATTAACCCCTCTCTGTCAGTACAACTGAAACAAAATAACATAAGCTAGCAGAAGATCTCCAAGACATGTCTGATGCAAATGTAGAAACCGTTGACAGATCTTTACCCTTCTCAGCTGTTCCTTCGAGGTTTAGAGACCATAACTGATCCTGGGATTTCTTTTGTACGCACGATACACAAATATTTATACTAATCGTTCGTCTCCCTGCCCTACTGGGAACCTGTTCTAGGAATGCACTACCCTCTCTGTGAAAAATTACCTCCCCCTCCTCTAGTATATCACAAGGCTTGTTAAGTCAGAGCAGATAAAATAATCAAGTACAGTAAGGATGTAGCTACTGCAATATCTAATTGCATACTTCACATATTTATAGGCTAAAACATAATTGGTTAATCTGTAGTCCATATTAGCTAAATACTAAATTTCAAGTTATTGAATAACTAGACTGAAAATCAAAAAGGTAGCTTTTTAATTAGAAACAAAAAAAATGTTTATACCTCTGATGGCCTTTTGAGACATCCATGACACAAATTCGATTAAGGTTGTGTGTGTGATAGGGGAGCTTACATTTCTGGAGTGAGTAATTTGTATTTATTGTTGCAAGCTGCATGCTTCTGAGCATGTATGGGAGAAAAGGATATGTTGTTAGTGTGTTTTATAATTCATAACCATGTACAATTTTTATTGAACTACAATGGTTCTTTAAGCACATATTCACTATAGTCTATCCTTAAAAACTTTTTTCTGTGTGCTTTAGTTTAAATATATCTATCTAAAATCTGCTATCTAAAATTGGTGCTCCAATTGTGACAATGTGGAATGCCTATTTTGGATGGATATTTGGCTCTGGGCATGTAGAAATGAGGTAATTGTAGTATTGCCAAGTAATATTTCCCCCTAAATCTCTCCATCTTCCTCCTCACACCTGGCAGTACTTCTCCTTGCACATTTGTCAGTTCCATGGCTGAGGCCTCCACGTGTCCTGTGGCATGCAGATACAATGCCCTACTGAGCTTCTTTAGCCAATTCTTTGTTTTCAGGTTTCCAGGACAGCTTGTATGCAGCTTGTGTCTCAGCGAGCTCCATTAAAGAGCCGCTAAAGTGTCAAATTTATAGTATGCTCTTTTGAAAAACTTGATAATATCCAAAATGTGTTTCATATAAATACAGCCTTTAATGTTTAACTCTTGTATTGAAATTGGCAGGATACAAGTTGTCTTTGTTCCTAACATGATTAGAACCTGGGAAGAATGGAGGAACTGTGGAGTCGGATAAGCTCTTCATTCAATCAATTTTGTTGAAAAACAGTGATTATGAGTTGCCATGTGACGATAAAACTCAATTGAAGAGTAAGTCACAGTAAGATAACCATCCCCTTATGCTACAGGTAGAATAGCAGTCCAAGATGGAATCCCCCACGACTGTTAAATATACTTTTTACATTTTCTTAAATGCTTTCATGCTTATATAGCTGCTAATGTTATCTGCTTGTTTTTTTTTTTTCAAGCTACAGTTTTGACATTTCAAAATGATTTGACTTTATATTTGAGCTAAAGTGTTTTTGAATATAGATCATAAGCTCCTCAATTAAATGATGTGTTGATTTGGGCATAAAATACTTCTTGGATTCATAGACCATCCTCATTTTAGGAGGTTGGATAGGTTCAGTTTAACATTTCCAAAATCGCAGGTCCCCAGGTGGTGGGAAATGCAGATTTATGTCCAAAGCCATATCAGCTTCACAATGAAGCCAAGTATGTACTAGGTGCCAGCCTTCGTTTCACTATGTAGTTTTCAGTTGTCCTGCAAACTGAATGACCAACAAGAACTGAAGCTTGAATCAAATTTGCACACCATGGCAAAATTAGCTCAAGAAAAAAGGTACAAAAATGGTTAAAACCAAAGTGTGACTCTTCTGATAATACAGGGGCAGCACATCTGGCCTTTTAAGTGGAACTGGATGCCAGTCATTTCTCTAGAAGCTGCCACGTTGTAAAAATGCACAATTTACTGAGGTGATTTTCCTGTCCCTACTGCCTGGAAGTTGGCACCATCCCACAGGCCTCCTGGCTCACTCGTCTTGCATCCTTTCTACACCTCCATGTCCCTCAGAATAATACCAAAGTATTTGGCAGTGTTTCTGTTCATAAACTAGTGAAAAAATAGCAATATACTCGAAGCTACGTTACAATGAACGTGACCGATGCTAAAGTAACGTTTTGGGCCTACCCAGCAATCTCACAAGTAAGGCCAACAAGTGACATCTAAAACAGTTTGGGTGCCAATTTCTTGGTCAAACTAAATTGATACAACCATAAATACAACTTATATTTAAGACCGTTTCCATAACAGCGCCTGTTTCCATAGCAACAAGACTCTAGGTTACATCCGGGTGTGTTTCTCCACGACAACCAATGTAAACACCCGGTGCAGGCCTCAGAAGAAGGCCTCAGCTTATATAAACAAACACTGACAATTTGCAAAAGTATGTGAAAGAATTTGTCCTATGAAGTCTAACAGAGAAAAGTGTTCAATATTAAAATAAGTAAACATCCTACAGTTGGACCAGTACTAAAGGAATGTAAATGAATGAGATTTACGTAGTGCATTTTGAACTCTGCATCATATGTTAACATTTAAAAAATAAACAATAAACCAATATGTAGGTTTAAACACGGAACTGTACAAACACTGTAACACAATCAAAAATACGTCATACTTTGCATAGCTTTCATAGCAGCTGAGAAACAAAGACATAAATCCATCAACCTTTGTATGTTTCCCCTTTGGTTCATGTTTTATGTGTACGGCTCAAAAAATAAGGAAACCTTTTTCAATTTAGTCCCATATGGGAGGGAATGGTAATGTAGGTATTGTTCTTGGTTCAGAAGACCACCAACTAACTGCACAACTGCAAAAAGTACAAATGTCCCATAGCAGACATAACCCAGTGAGAGTGGGGAATCAGATCTATGGAAACATGCTAATTTGGAGATGACACTCACACTAATGTAGTCTTTCAAATAGTGGATCCCAACCAATAAATGACATATGCCTGTACATTTTTCAAAAATTATATATTTTCTCTGAAATCTCTAAAGGCCAGTTCTTGTTTATATGAATGCTTGTTTCTTCAAGGTATTAATTTGTTCACCACTCCATCTGTAACTATTTGATATGATTAAAATGTGCAGGAATTGTATTCTCCATCAGTGGTTCAACTTTAAGTGATATCCACCATGATGTTCTTTCTTCTATGTTATAAAACAGTTGATGAGAGCATTTTGTCTTTTCAAACCTCACAGCACAAGAACTGCCCTTGTTGAGCATTAGATGGAAACCAATAAAGTCGAATGATTCCTCTGCTCCAAGTGATGGCGGTAATGTGATGCTGTGGCATTTTTCTTCTATGTTGCCTTTCACTTGAATCTTCCATTGATCATCTCGACCCTCCAGACCCAATGTTCAAAGTAAATCTGGGGCTTTGGAGATAGGTCACAGCCTCCAAGTTACAGTTCAAAAAGTATACCAAAAAAGTTAATTAAAATAAATTTAAAAAATGTAAATACAAGCTAAGCAAGTTACACATTTTGCACAAAATTACTTAGTAATAAAAATTCAATTTCTTCGAAATCATCTTCAATTATCCTTGCTGCCTAGTCCACATGCATTAAATGGTTATCAGAGAGCAGAATTAGGCCGAATAGGCAGGGCTATTTTAATGCATAGCGTAAAAAAAAAAATTCTAGCTGATTGCCATGCTCCTATAACTTTGCCTCATTAGTCTTGAACATTTTTAAGTAACCCTCTGTTTTACATGTATTAGCCCCTATCGTCTTGTTCGTGGTCTAAGTCCATCAACTTTTTCCAACCAGTTTAATAAAAGGAATATTATAATGAAATCACACAATTGATGTCTCCTAAAATTTTAATATCTGCACATCCATAGCTGTTTGATAAAAAATAAAAAAAAGTAGCATTAGGCAGGTCTCTCCTGATGGTTGCATGTTTTGGAGCATTTTTAAACTTGCATAGATGAGTCTAAAAAAATATTTGAAGTCTGTATTTTCAGTGTCATTGGATATATTTTTTACATTAGTTGGCATTTTTGAGGTTGTGTCCAAAACTGTACTTTATATTTTAAATGAGTGCACATCAGGGATCTATAAAGTGGTAGAATATTGCTTCCCTTGCCTCTATTCTCCTTTTAATACAATGTCATATTTTTACTTACCTTTGCAGTTGTGGTGTGGTGTATGCAGTTTTACACAAGCACTGCTAAATACTTTTGAAGCTCTTATACTCCTAGATTTCTTCCATTTAGATAATAAATTGAATGTTTATTTTATCTTCTCAAATGCAAGCAAAACTTTACATAAATATGTGTCAAGTCTCATCTACCATTTAATCGCTCATTCTTCTATTTTATACAGGTCCCTTTGCAGTGAAAATACATCATTTTCTGATTGAAATACCTTGCCCAAATTAATGTTGTCAGCAAATATGGAGATATTACTCTCCAGTCCTACTTCTAAATCATTAATATGTTAATTATGTTAAAAATAACAGGATCTAGTACTGAATCCTGGGGAATCGTACACACCACAGATGCTCAATATGAGGATTTTCCATTTACAACAACCCCTTGTTACTATTTCCAGATTTATTTTGACTTCAAGGGGTGTCATGTCTTAATGAATTGTTGATGTTTCCTCCAATCTCAACAGGTTTGATGGCATCATTCACTACAGAGTTGTTAATCACCAGCAGGCCATTAGAATATTCTGAGACTGTAATATTAGTATGAAAACTAGTACACATTGCTACATTGTTGATTTTTCTTGATCTGTAAAAAACAAACCACACTCCCTGAAAAATTGAGAAATTAAGGAAGTAAATTGGTCTATTTCCATGAGTCAATGTGAATATGATTAAGGTTGTCTTTCATCTCTGACATGAAGATGTCATCAATATGGCGTCACCAAATAACAGCATTGGGGTGAATCTAAAACTTTGTCAAGCTTGCACAATACTCAACCCTCATGAAAAAAATGTATGAAACAGAAAATGTTGTGTCTAAAATACCAAAAGCAGATGGGTCTAATAAATGTCTATGTCCTATGTTATCAAAGTGGTTGAAAACGTATGAAACATTGTTTTGGTGCTGCTCTACCTAGGGTTGAAAAAAGTTAATGTTTGAAATTACATCACACTAAAAATATGTGGAGAATACAATGCATGTAATTTGGAAGCCTATTACTTTTCTCAGCCCACTTCTCCATTACCTGGAATAACCAGTTATAATTCCACAAGTCTTTTTGTTAATTACTATAGGCCTTTACTGTACTATAAGCCTTTGTTTACACCTACACATGTACTGACTCTTGCATTGTCATTTCCTATTTCTCATGATGACACCCTTTCTCTTTCACTAAAGTAACTAAAGAAAAGACTTAATCTTGGGCCAATTGACAATATTTTCCTGTCTTCTCCTTAAATAATCACTTGAAAGCTCCGGTAATTTTATACTGTGTTGAGCTCAGTCACATATTTTTTTTCCAATGGGGTTACATGAGCAGAGACATCCCTTCCCTTACTACTACTCCATTTCCCTCTTGTTATATTGCAGTCTGGGCCTTGTTGACTTAGAAACAAATACATCACTATAAATGGAAAAGAAATTTGATTGCGCTTCAGATAAATTACATTAATTATCCGCCTAATTGACTAAACATCAAATAGAGCAGGTTTATTTTCTGCCAAAGTCAATTTAATAAGGATTATAGCTGTGTTGGTTGTTGTAGCTGACACATTTTAGACCAAATCACACCGTTACATATGTGGTTCGTGGCACTAGAAATAATTTTTTAAATTTTCATATATTTATAGAAGTGTAATAAAAAAAAACTAGAAGGTACTTATGAGAGTAAGTAATGTATTAAATAATCATATGATGGCTCTCTCTCTATCCCTCTCTCCATCACTCTCTCTCCCTCTCTCTCTCTCTCTCCCTCCCTGTTCTATTGGTCCCTTATACCATATTTTATTGTTTTCTTTTAGCCCCAAATTTTACCTGCATCTGGTTTCAGAAGGCCTCACTGGTTACTCTGAATTCTGGGAGTTCTATGCACACCATCAGGTATGGAGGAATCCTTGAAAGCTGCATCTACCCAGGAGCCAATATCTTTTATTAATATTTCTACTATATGCTTGTTATTATATTTGCTGACATAGAATTATTTCTAAAATTAGTTCAAACTTTTTCATTTGTTTACTGTATCTTGCCTGGCTTTACTCCCCCTTCCCCCTTTTATGGCCTGTATAATTTGCCTAGATCTCCTCCTTTCCACATGTCTTTGCATTTCCTCTCTGCTAACTGCTCTCTCTCTATCCCTCTCTCTATCACTCTCTCTCTCTCTCTCCCTCTCTCTCCCTCTGTTCTATTGGTCCCTTATACCATATTTTATTGTTTTCTTTTAGCCCCAAATTTTACCTGCATCTGGTTTCAGAAGGCCTCACTGGTTACTCTGAATTCTTGAAGTTCTGCCCCCCCCCCTCCCTGCCCCTCACCCTCCCACCCCAATTCTGATTAAATATATAGTGAAATGGGAATCACCTGACTTTCCTACTTGCATATATTATCTCACCACTAGGGGCAGACAACATTTTAAATGCTAGAGCCCTCACCTCTGTTCCTTCTCTCTCTCTCTAAATGAAAAACTGTTCTAACTTTCACTTCTCTTCTGACCCTTTTTATTCCTTATCTGTTTAATCTTTCCCTGACTTCTGCCCCTTCCATTCCCTTTAGATTGTAAGTGGCGAGTTTTCAGTCTTCTAGGATGCTTTGGGAAAAAGCACTTTCTGCAAAGATTCTAAGCTCAAAACAGGGTCCTCCATTTTTTGAATTTTGTTAATGCTGTATTTCCCTTGTTTTTATCCCCTGTATTGCGCTACGGAATATGTTGGCGCGTTACAAATAAAAGTTAATTAAAAAATTAAATTAATATGATACTAAACACACCCACATCTCTAAAATTAAACACAAGAAAACTGTTTGGTAATGTTAAAATGCTGGTGTAGCTCGGTTGTTAATGTAACTGACTTTCCACAAGACCATTTACCACAGCTTTTATTTTTTGGGAAAACCTTTAATGGGTTCTGAAGAGCAGTTGTGATGTCATGAGGAACTTTTAAGGGTCAGTTAGTAGTTTTGGACAATAGATTGCAATATTTTGGAATGGGGAGGGGATTTGGGTTTCTACTACAGTTACTTTTCTGTCCTTGGGTTCTGCCAATACTTATGGAGACCAATAAGAGGCCAATAAGCTATTTGTACATACAATACTCTGCTTTCCAAACCACAGCAAACTTCTTTTATGGCTGTTAGATCTTATCTATTGTGTTTTGGGGGTGTTTGTTGGTACATTTGTACTATATATATATATATATATATATATATATATATATATATATATACACAAGTATATTATATTATCATCAAAGATCAGCATTATTAGAACTGTGGTATTCCAAGTAGTAACATACAGATGTGAGAGCTGGACCATAAACAAGTCTGAGCATTATAGCACTGGTGCCTTTGAATGTTGGTGCTGGGGAAGATCCAATTAATAAAAAATACAGTAAATCAAGTCTTAGTGTTCACTGGAAAATTTGATCATGAGCCTGAAGCTCAAATATTTTTGGCCATATCATGAGATGACAGGGTTCCCTAGAGAACACTCTGATGCTGGGAGAGATTCAATGCACATGAAGAAGAGGACAGCAGAGGCGGAAATGGATACATGAAGTAATTGAAGCAATGAACATGAACTTGATGGAGCTCAGAGGGGCAGTAGCTGACAGATGTGCCTAGCGTGCTCCGGTCCATTAAGTCACTGAGAGACAGACACTACTGAAGGTCTAAACAACAACAGTATGCACAAGTAATAAATAAAGATTTACATTTTTACTGATTTGTAATGTACTTTCACTACTTATGTAAAAATATTCTGTTTCTGTTTTTTTCCTGTGCAAAAGTATCAGAAGCACAAACTATAGATAAAAATGATAGTATCACATGAAGATACAAAGGCTCGGCTTGGAAAGCATAAATAAGTGGCAAATACCATAGGTTATCTTTTAATAAATATATTTTCGACTATTTTGTAAATATATTAGTATCCCACCATTCCTCGTCTATGTTATTATGATACCAATATAGTATTCCTTGTCAATAGTGGGTTAAATATCTTCCCACAGTCCCCTCTCCCTCCCCTCCCAAAATCCCCTTGTATTTTTCAATCATTTTCTGCCCTCCTGAGCCGGGCCTTTGTCTGAGTAATTATTAGCTTTGCTTTCTGTTCAGATCTAAACGCTTTGTGTTCTTTGCTTGTGAGTTCTACCCCAATTATCTCCCTCCCAATTAAGCAGCCTCAAATAATCGTGTTCTGTTTTCTCGAGGGTTCTTTGTGCTTCCCCCTCCCTCTACTCTACAACCCCCCAAGGGGGAGCTTGGGAAGCTTTTAACCTATACATTGCTGGAGATCCACTTCCAACTGCCATGTGGCCGTATCCTGCTTGATTATTGTTTTACCAAAAAAAGGTATCAATTTCTTACAGCAATACTCTGATCATTCATCTTCAGTACTGGATATTTATTGCTACACCTCTAATTATTTATGTATGTATATATATATATATATATATATATATATATATATATATATATATCGTGCCACAGATGTCAGTCTGGTCCAATCCAAAAAGGCCAGTCCCACCTCAAAGTGCTTTACGAAGAGCAGCTAAGCCTAAAAATGCTCTTTCTTCCCTCATTAATAATACAGCCTTGTATGTAAACTGCTGAAATATGACCATATACTAATTGTAGGATTATCCTTTAAAAGGACAACATTTAAAATACATTATTTTAAATAACTCTAATAAAAACAGCGTTTGAATGTAATCTCTACTTTATATATGCACCTATAGGCACATATGGTCCTAGGCTTTTCCATTTCAACTGCATCAACTTCTAATACTTATTCCTGCTTGAGGGACAGATAAAGAAACGGAGTTGTCTCTGTTATCAAAATACAAAGATATGTTAATTGTGCTGCAATGAGAGAGTCTCATTAAATCCACCTGTCTGATAAGGCAAGTGAGCTCACACATAAGAAGTCTTAACGTACAACAATCTGGATAACCAGGACTTATAATTGCATATAGGTAATAAATTATGTTTTTTTTTTATATTTATTTTTAATTTTCTTAAACAAAACTCTTGTCATACATTCTAGAAATTCAAAATAGCAAATAAATATATCAAGAGAAATCCCCATAACTTACAACATGCAAGATGCCAATTCTTGAAAACAGATGAGAGCAGATTTCCAATGTGTTTCTTCACAGCGAGTGGAGCCAGGTGAGGCCCTTCCTACCAAATCAATATGCAACGTTGTTCTGTAATATTTTAGTGGAAATGCCCTTTAATGTTATGGCAATTAACATAGCAGAGTTAGGGAGCTTATCAAGGGCATTTTTGTCATAATTTATTTTACAAAATGGAAAAATATTTTATTTAGGTTTTAATTGGCAAACATGGATCAGAACTTTCCAACTGTAGGCAAACTTACACTAGTCATTAAAACTGTAGGACAGCCTCCTAGGCACATCCCACCCATCTCATACCCACCTAATATGAGGTGAGAGAAGCAACTCTATTAGTCCCTCACTAAAGCTGAGGGTACATTTAAAAGCTAAAATTGATTTTTTAAATACTGTTTTTGTTGCTTACTAGTTGTTAAATAAACACAATGTTACTGTGTTGCTGGTCCATCTACCATTTTGCTATTGAGTTTTAATATTACAGTCAATAAAATAAGCAGTGTATTTACACATCTCTAACATCACAACAAGTAATATTTTGATTTAAAAAAAAAAATCACATTGAGAGTTGTAGGAGCTTAGAAAGTGGGTGTGAATTATACATGAGCTGTGTATTTTGAATGTGTTTCAAGGTCACACACTCAGACAACTCTTCTAATATTATAATGGCATAGCTTGCGAGGTGATGCAAGATCCACAGTCACCTGGTACTACACTGTTTAGTTCATTTAAATTTGAGATCTGCAACCTTTTAGAGTAAAAAAAAATGTAAAGGACTGCAGCACAACAATAAAGATATTGAGCCTTATTCAATAGAGGCATCAGGATATCCGTGCTTCGGAAATAGAGGCTATTCAATTGGGGTCTTTTTGCAGGCGCCGATTGGGTTAGGGGCTCCGGCTTCCGATTCATGGTTACCATCTCAAGTTAATGCCCCTCCAAACCTTTGATCTTTCACAGCTGCAAGAGTTCCGAATGCTAAAATCGCAATTGCTCCAATTCCCCCTCGCTAAGCAAGCCTCAAATGGCAAAAGTGGAACCACAAGTTACGTGTTGCAAGGAGGACTCGCAAAAGCACATATACACACACTACTGTACTTTTATTAAAAGGGAAAGTGATGTTAGGTCTTAGAATAGTTTTTTATTGACGTAATGATGATGATCTCTGTTTCCATTGGTTGTTTCTAATCGGGAGTTATGGCCTTGCTTAATTGATCATGGTTAAGCTTGCCAATGCTACATATGATGGCATGGTTTACGAATTTCCCTATTAGCCCATAACTTGCAGTCTTCCCGAATTGAATGGCACTGTAACTCGAGCATGCTGCGGGCTCACAGCAGGCCTGCAGACATATGGCCTACATCCCAGAAGTTACGGCCTCCAAATTGAATGAGGCTCATTATATGCAAGTATTTTATCTTACCAAGTGCTTTGGGACATATTTGATTTTAAGCTCAAAGACCTAGCTGTTATGAACAGAAGGGCCCACTGGACTGTTTGGGGTTCATCAGTTATTTTACGTGTGGTCAGAAGGTACTAACAACTTGCTTAACCGTCATATCTGGGATAATCAAAGGGAATAATAATTCAAAAGAATTTATATGGCCCTGCGATCGGCCACGTGTGACGGCTCTGGCTTTAGTCATGAAGGGGGGAGCTAGTTTTATGGTTCTGTAAGAGGAGAAAACATGTGTAATGAGAAGAAGAAAGCCATGTGGGTGAGGGGGTAGCAAGCTATTTGCCTAGGAGGATGGGCTAGAACTGGGGGGAAGTCTTTGGTGTACTGTGTCATCTTTCTGTTTTTTTTATATATCTCTGTAACAATAAAGAAGTGGCAGTCTGATTTTGGACACACTAAACAAAGGTGGTGTCGGAGTCTGCTTGTACTAATCAAAGGTACATGGTGTGTGATACTTAGATCCTAAGAAACGGGATCTGATGGTGCCTGTCTCTTCAGAAATTATGCTGTGATCTAAAGTGTCTGCTGGTGTCGAGATCTGAACAAAAAGTTGCGACCCATAGAGAGAGAGAGAATTGGGGTGAGCATAGTACCCCTGAAACTTGGCGGGTGTAACAGCTGGTGGCAGCAGTGGGAGATCTCAAGCATTTTTACCAACAGCCAGGATGGCTACTTATAAAGATAGAAAGAAAGAGAGCCAAGTGACAGAGGCAAAGGACTGCAGAGGAATGGCCCTTCTAAAGCAATGGATGGCGTTCATGGAATTGTGGCAGGGCCATGAGCTGTCAGGCTGGCCTAAGAAACTGATATGGAAAGAGGTTGCCTTGGAGAAACAGTATCATGCCAGGATAGGGCCTGTTGGTGCAGTTGGAGAGGATCTCTATGTTTGATTGGAGCTAATAGATGGGCTCTGGTAGATCGTATATGGTGATCCTGAATGTGTCATTGGGACTGTAAGGAGGTAGAATAACTTATTTCTTAAATGCTGTCAAGGTCTGGGACTAGAACCTTTGGGAACTTTCACCTGGACTGGGTACCACCCTGGGACCCTTTGGACTGGGTGAACTAATTGGCCCAAGGACTGTTTAAGATGTAGCTGCCAAGGAAATTGTTTTCCCCAGTGGATGGGGAGGGATGGGGGATGTGCTAAGGCCTGGGAAGGGTGGTTGGAAATTGAGCCATGGAGGCTATGCCCAAAATTGCGTGTCCATTGGAGTTGGAAGAAATGTGGACCGTGAGGCAATAACAACTCTATCACTCGCACAACTGAGATCGGTGTGGCTAGCAATTTGTCCGGCAGGACGAATTTCTATTCCACACTAGGATGGGTAAAACTAGCTGTTATGAACAGAAGGGCCCACTGGACTGTTTGGGGTTCATCAGTTATTATACATGTGGTCAGAAGGTACTAACAGCGTGCTTAACAGTCATATCTGGGATATTCAAAGGGTTAAATAATTCGAAATAATGTATATGGCCCTGCGATCGGCTATGTGTGAAGGCTCTGGCTTTAGTCATGAAGGGGGGAGCTAATTTTATGGCTCTGTAAGAGGAGAAAAAAATTGTGAACAAGAAAGCCGAGGAGGATGGGCTAGAACTGGTGGGAAATCTTTGGTGTTTTGTATCATCTTTCTGTTTTTTTATATATCTCTGTAACAATAAAGAAGTGGCAGTCTGATTTTGGACACACTAAACAAAGGTGGTGTCGGAGTCTGCTTGTACTAATCAAAGGTACATGGTGTGTGATACTTAGATCCTAAGAAACGGGATCTGAAGGTGCCTGTCTCTTCAAAAATTATGCTGTGATCTGAAGTGTCTGCTGGTGTCGAGATCTGAACAATAAGTTGCAACCCAAAGAGAGAGAGAGAATTGGGCTGAGCGTATTACCCCCAAAACTTGGTGGGCGTAACACTGTCCCTCTATTATTTTCCATTGTGGTAATATTGACTTGAACTTACCTTGTATAGTGCTATGGAATATGTTGTCAAGTTTCAAATAAAGGAAGAATGATAATATGTTTGAAAACTTGAGCCTAGCTAACAGCATAATTAATAAGAAAAATTTTATAAAATTATTTTTTACTAGAAAAAAAAAACATTGATGCTTCTTCTGGACCATGGAGGTATGCATGATACCACTGATAACTATAAACATACCAACATCCAGCTCTTAGGATGTGATATAAACCACACAATATATTCCTTTAGTCATAAACAGAGCCTTCAAACTATTGGCAATAATATTTAGAGTTGTAAAGTTACATATTGCAACTAGATGGAAAAATGTAGATGACTCGTGGTGCATCATGTCCGACTCTCTGTGACCTCATGGACCACATGGAGTGGATTGTCAGTGGGCCACAGCATACAGCTCCTGGTATTCCTAGGTGGTCTCCCATCCAATACTGACCAGGCCCAACCCTACATGGCTTCAGGGTTGTGTGACCTCTTGGTTTCCTGATTGGAATTAAACCCAAGGTGCAGGGGTGAAAGCACCAAATACTAACCACTGGACCCCTGATGCATTACCACAGAGAAAATAGATGAAGCATCTTTTTTGGAAAGACTAACATACTTATTAAAACAGGTAATTATATTATGACAAGAAACTGGCCTATTGGATCAATAGTTATGCAATGACAAAAATAAGTGCTTTTGATAAATGCAGTATTTTAGTATATAAGTTGCAAATTACATTTTATTTTATGTGTAGTTGGTAAAATAAAAATAAAAAAGAAAGTGAAGCATTTAGAAGTTAAGATTATATAAGTATATCTTGAATTATATATGTTTGTATAATGTATGTCTAATTTTATATGAGTTATTTGAATGTATTGGGGAGAATTACAAATATGCATTCATTTATTTAGCATATATATACACATATTATACTTTTATAACCTAAAACTGTATTTTGCATACTTATAAATTCATTGTTTTTATTTTATAAGTGTAAACAAGTCCCTATTTCTAATAATAAATTATTCTCAAGAGGCAGTAAACAACTATTTAGTCTAAACAAATATGTATTTCTGTAAGTCTACAAATCCAATACTTGCCCTATGAGCAGAGATAATAAATAAAAGTGTTTTTGGACATCTAGTGTGATGTACCAAGACATGCTTGATAAGTGCTGATCACATGTGTTATATTTTATTGGATCACCTAATGTAAATAATTGTTTATTGGCTGTTGGTGAGTTATACCATGTTTCTAAAAGGTGAGAATGGATTATCGCATTGTCTTTATGTAAACATTATAAAAACTGTGTTTGTTTATTTTTGTGCCCGGTGGTCCAGTGAGCCAGAACTGTTTTTCTTTTACTAATTCATTTTTTTCCAAATAAACCAAACAAAATCAGAGGCCTCTGTGTTTTGGGTATTATGACTGGGTTTCAGAGTAAAAAGTGGTTTGTGGGTATGTTTTTTTCTCCAACAGTTTGTTTAATGTTATGTTCCCAATAAAAATATAGTTATTACCAAAAATTCAGATTTTTCCCCCAAAAAAATTATGCCATGACACAGCTGGTAATATTGTTACTTTACTCGACAAGCAAGTGTCTTTTTTTCATGAACTGCAGTTGTTCTTCCACTATGTTAAAATTCACAGCAGCTGACAATATATAAGAATACATATTAAACAGGAAGTATACAATTTAACATTATAGCTGATTGACAAGTTATTTGTTAATAGCATAACTTACATTTTGATAACGCTAAGAGATATAAATATATACTAGCGACTTGCCCGGCAAAAATGACGGCAAAAAAATGTGAAGCCTGGCAATGCTGTTGGCCATACAATGTGAGTCTTTTGGTCCTCTGAGCACCTTCGGCGCTTATCGCGAGCCCCACGCTGAGCGCCTACTGTACTGGCCACTCATTGCAGGGTTCATTAACCTGCAAGTTTTGTGCTTGGGAATACCATGTGTCTTTTTCCACCATTTATCCTCCTGTCCCTTTCCTGTGTATTTCTCCTTTGTGTGTCTGCTGAATCTTTCCTTTGGTTTTATTTTCAAAGTCCTGCGTGCCTGGCGTTGTTCCTGCAAGTGTCATTGCTGTTGTGTATTTTTCAGTGTTCTGTATTTTGTGTGCTTAGCCTCGTTTTCATTCTGTTTTCAAATCTTTTTTACGTTTTCGTTCGACATTTTTTTTCTCGCTAAGCCGATTTTCGAGTGACGAAACTCTGCAAATTCGACTTAAATTTGCTTGCATCCTCACTCCCAGGCGTCCTGGCTGTCGCCCTGTGCTGTGTGTGAGTGTGTTTTTTTTTTTTTTTATTATTTTTCTTGTTTTTCGTGTTTTTAGATGTCCGCGGTTCGGCCATTAAAATCGTATATTTTTCCGAGGTCAGATTTTTTTTTGCCCCCTAGATTCGGAGATCACAGTTTTTTTTCTAAGTCCCGCGTTCCTCAACTGCTTGCAGACTAAGTAAGTCCCACGTTTCTTAACTGCTTGCAGCCTAAGTCACGTGTGCTTCAATGTCTCAACTGCTCGTCTCGCTTTGCGAGGCTCGCAGGAGCGCCTTTGGCGATCATTTTGACTAAGTCCCGCATGTTTCAATGCCTCAACTGCTCGCTTTCTGAGGCGAGCAGGGCAATGAGCGCCTTTGGCGCTTATCATCTAAGTGCTCCGAGCTCGGAAGGCTTCTATGCCTCAATAGCTCGCCTCACTTCGCGAGGCTTGCAGTTGGGGCCCTCTGGGGCAGTTTGACAATTAGAATATGTGATATATGTATATATATATATATATATATATATATATATTTATATAAAAATCCTCCTCCCTATGCTCCACGCCTCCCTATCCCCCTCACCTCCGTCACCCTCTCCCTATCCTTATCCTCCTCAGCTCCTGTGCCTTTGGCAATCGGGTCTCACGAGATCCTGCGTGGTGCCTATAATTGGTAATTGGGGAGCCTCAAGTCTGGGGGGATTTGTCCCCCCCATCCCCACCATTTCCTTTGCCTGTGAAAGAGTTATTTGAATACAAACCTGGGTCTGGAATGTGGAAGACAAAGGAGTATCCAGATATAAGCAAATAGGGCTGGCAGCAAGCAAGAGAGTATACAGGGACACAGATGGCCACTGTTGGTGGCAGGCAACAAAGAGCAGGGGTCAAATTTAAAAAATACAACAAGGTAGTAGGTCTTTCCTCAGTCATGATATAGCTGGGATTGACACCATAGTATAGTATTTATCCCTATCAGAATTGGAACATCAGTTGTGGGCACCCTATTTTTCAACGCCCTAGGATGATAAGTCATTGCCTGCAGCACGACCACTCCACGTGGTATCCCACCAAGGATGACATGGATAGATTAACCTTTACAAAGGCCATATACTGGTCTGCACCACGTCACTTTTGGTCCTAGATTCATGGCCCAAAGTATGTCAATAATCCATGAAGAATTACACAAATTTCAGGATCTCATCATAGAATTTCAAAGTCAGATATTTTAAGAATAAAATGTCAACATATTCTGTAGCATTAAATAAAAATTAGGAAGATGCTGACTATTACAGTAGCCAGCCGAGTTCTGAAAAAGTGAATGGTTTACACTGTTCCTCTCGTCTACAGCCTGAGCAAATTGAAGGGCAGCATGGAGCTAATTACAGGGAACCCATACAGAGCAACGGGCGGCATTGCCAGTGCATGGCGCAGAACAAACCTCATAAATATTAGCCAGTGAACAAGGCTCTTTGTCACCAGTGGCCTCTCTTCCATCCATCCAAAGTCAACATTTCCTCTCATGATCCCCATGCCTGGAGAACCAACACCCCTTCATCCTAAATTGGCAATTTACATTCTTCACAGCTGCTTCCAAATATGTGTTAATCTCTCAATCCCTGCTGTATGCCAGGGAAGTGGGTTACCTAATGCAGGAGTCTCTCAGCAGGCTGTCACAGCTACATGCAGAGGCTAAATATACAGCTCACACAGCATAAATACATCTCGCAGAGCCATAAAATAAAGTACAACATTAAATGACTGGATCTCCTGTGATGCACCATTTAGACACACAGGCCCCTGTTCTGCTTCCCAATAGACATGGTTGTGCTGATTTAATCACCTGCAGGAAAGAGAGTGACATGCTAACATTGTAGGACTGACTGAGTGACTGTAACACTGACTGATTATACTGTAATACTGGCAGAATAACTGAAACACTGACTAGGATACTGTAACACTGACTGATTATACTGTAATACTGGCAGAATAACTGAAACACTGACTAGGATACTGTAACACTGACTGATTATACTGTAATACTGACTGATTATACTGTAACACTGGCTGAATAACGGAAACTCTGACTAGGAAACTGTAACACTGACTGATTATACTGTAATACTGACTGATTATACTGTAACACTGGCAGAATAACTGAAACACTGACTAGGAAACTGTAACACTGACTGATTATACTGTAACATTGGCTGAATAACTGAAACTCTGACTAGGGTACTGTAACACTGACTGATTATACTGTAATACTGACTGATTATACTGTAACACTGGCTGAATAACTGAAACTCTGACTAGGATACTGTAACACTGACTGATTATACTGTAATACTGACTGATTATACTGTAACACTGGCTGAATAACTGAAACTCTGACTAGGATACTGTAACACTGACTGATTATACTGTAATACTGACTGATTATACTGTAACACTGGCTGAATAACTGAAACTCTGACTAGGATACTGTAACACTGACTGATTATACTGTAATACTGGCTGATTATACTGTAATACTGTCAGAATAACTGAAACACTGTCTAGGATACTGTAACACTGACTGATTATACTGTAATACTGGCAGAATAACTGAAACACTGACTAGGGTACTGTAACACTGACTAATTATACTGTAATACTGGCAGAATAACTGAAACACTGACTGATTATACTGTAATACTGTCAGAATAACTGAAACCCTGACTAGGGTACTGTAACACTAACTGATTATACTGTAATACTGGCAGAATAACTGAAACCCTGACTAGGGTACTGTAACACTAACTGATTATAATGTAATACTGGCAGAATAACTGAAACATTGAGTAGTGTACTGTAACACTGACTGATTATACTGTAATACTGTAAGAATAAATGAAACACTGACTGGGGTACTGTAACACTGACTGATTATACTGTAATACTGGCAGAATAACTGAAACACTGACTAGGGTACTGTAACACTGACTGATTATACTGTAATACTGGCAGAATAACTGAAACACTGACTAGGGTACTGTAACACTGACTGATTATACTGTAATACTGTCAGAATAACTGAAACACTGACTAGGGTACTGTAACACTGACTGATTATACTGTAATATTGTCAGAATAACTGAAATTCTGACTAGGGTACTGTAACACTGACTAATTATAATGTAATACTGTCAGAATAACTGAAACCCTGACTAGGGTACTGTAACACTGACTGATTATACTGTAATACTGGCTGATTATACTGTAATACTGTCAGAATAACTGAAACTCTGACTAAGGTACTGTAACACTGACTGATTATAATGTAACACTGACTGATTATACTGTAATACTGTAAGATTAACTGAAACTCTGACTATGGTACTGTAACACTGACTGATTATAATTTAACACTGACTGATTATACTGTAATACTGTAAGATTAACTGAAACTCTGACTATGGTACTGTAACACTGACTGATTATACTTTAATACTGTCAGAATAACTGAAACTCTGACTAAGGTACTGTAACACTGACTGATTATACTGTAACACTGACTGATTATACTGTAATACTGGCAGAATAACTGAAACACTGACCAACTGTAGCCTGGACTTATTATACTGTAACACTGCTTGTATATAATGTATCATAATAAATATATCTTCTACACCTGACCAATTAGCAGTTTCTGCTACCTATTCCTGTTAACACTTTACACAATGTTTCCGCTTGCCTGCTTCTTCCTCATACCCCCGTCTCAGACTCTTCTTAACTTCTCCACCTTTTGTCTCCAACACAACCATCTCACCTCTCATGCCCTCCTCTCCTCTTTTACTCTCCCATGAACTCCTTCTACTTGGTTAAACTATGTGTCTACTTGCATTTCCATCTGCAGGTCACATTATCTGCCCACTAGGGACAGATACCATATTACACAATAGTGTCACTTTATATCACATATTTTCCCTCTCTAACTAATGGATAACCTAACTTCTTTATTTTCACAACTTCCTTCCTATGTACCTCTCACTTCCTTCCTAACCTTGCTATTCTTTATCTACTCTTCCCAAGTCTCGGTCTCTTCCATTACCTTTTGATTGTAAGTGGCGAGTGTCTAATCTTGTGGGGTGCTTTGGGAAAAAAGCACTTTTTACAAGATTTGAAGCTCAAATGTTCTGCTTGTTGTCATTATTGTATATTTCCTTGTTCTTCTCCCCTGTACAGCGCTACGGAATATGTTGGCTCGATACAAATAAAAGATAATAATAATAATATTGATAACATGTATCACTGACTAATTGTACTGTAACACTGATGGTATTGTAACACTGACTGTGCATTGCATCACTGACCGGTTATACTGTTTCTGTCCAACTGAGTATATACCATGAATTATTGGGGTATACTGTAACACTGACTGTATATTGCACACTTACTGACTTGTATACATGGGTTAGTCATAGTGTCTCACTGACTGGTCACATTATCCCAAGCTCTGGCTACCCCGGCCTATCACACTAATGCCAATACAAAGAGCACAGTCTCATAGTATGAGCTTGTCACAGATACAGAGGGCCAGTTAATATAAAAGTCAGCACTTGTGATAATGTGATCATGTTTTCTTGTTCTGACATGGACTAAAGGTTAGATTTCACATTACATTGAGCATCAAAGTGAGAATGCCTGAGACAATGACTGTATCAGCAATAAAACTCATCAGACTGTACACTACTGATAACATCATGTTTACACATTATACAGACTTACTGATACAGTCTGACAGCAGATAAGTACATAGTGACCAAGTTACACTGATTCAAAGCAACGGACTAAATATGACCCTGGATAGGCTGGTACATTCATTATAGTTCTATATCATGCACTTCTTAAGAGACCACTGCACAATTATATATATATATACTGTATATACTCGAGTATAAGCTGATCCGAGTATAGGCTGAGGCACCTATTTTACCACAAAATACTGGGAAAACTTAGTGACTCAAGTATAAGCCGAGGGTGGGAAATGTGCTGCCCCCTGTGTTCCTCTTGTGCCCTCTGTGTCCCCCTCTTGTGTGCCCTCTGGGCCCCTTTCTTGTGTCCCCCCTCTCTCTGTCCCTGTGTCTCTTCCCCCCTCTCCCCCCCTGTGTCTCTCCCCCCCCTCTCCCTCCCCTGTGTCTCTCACCCCTCTCCCTCCCCTGTGTCTCTCCCCCCTCTCCCTCCCCTGTGTCTCTTACCCACTCTTCCTTCCCTGTGTCTCTTTCCCTCCCCCTCCCTTCCCTGTGTCTCTGTACCTCCCCCTCCCTTATCTCCCTCCTCAACCTCCCTCCTCAACCCCCCTTCTCATCCTCAACCTCCCTCCTCAATCCCCCTCCTCAACCTACCTCCTCAACCTCCATCCTCAACCCTCCATCCTCAACCCTCCATCCTCATCCTCACCCCCATCCTCAACCCCCCTCCTCATTCTAAACCCCCCTCAACCTCCCTCCTCAACCCCTCCATCCATAACCCCCTCCTCATCCTCAACCTCCCTCCTCAACCTCTCTCCTCAACCCCCCTCCTCCACCTCAACCCCCCATCCTCATCCTCAACCCCCATCTTCAACCCCCATCCTCATCCTCAACCCCCTCCATCCTCCACCCCCCTCCTCATCCTAAATCCCCCTCCTCACCCTAAACCCCCATCCTCATCCTAAACACCCCTCCTCATCCTAAACACCCCTCCTCACTTTACCCCTCTAATTACCTCCCCGTCTCCCTTTCCCCTCACTTACCTTCCATCTGCAGCTGCTCTTCCGCTCCTCCGCGCTCCTTCCGGCTGCGTTTTGACCCGGCCAATGCTAATAAAGTGACGCGCATGTGACGTCACGTCATTAGCATATGCCGGGTCCCAACACAGACGGAAGGAGCGTGAAGGGGTAAAGTGAGGAGGGGGGTTTAGGATGAGGAGGGGGTTTAGGGTGAGGGGGGGGTTTAGGATGAGGAGGGGGGTTTAGGATGATGAGGGGGGTTTAGGATGATGAGGGGGTTGAGGATGGGGTTGAGGATGAGGATGGGGGGGTTGAGGATGAGGATGGGGGGTTGAGGATGATAAGGGATGGGGAGGGAAAGAGCCACGGGGGGGGGGAGAGAGACACATGGGGGGAAAGAGAAACAGGGGGGAAAGAGAAACACGGGGGAAAGAGAGACACTGGGGGGGGAAGAGACACAGGGGAAAAAGAGAAGGTGACTCGAGGATAAAAAAGGGCTAAAAAACTTGGCTTATACTCAAGTATATACGGTGTGTGTGTATATATATATATATATATATATATATATATATATATACATATAAACAAATAATACATTTGTAAACCCATCTCCAAGTCTAAAAATACGTTTAATGTATTAACTGCTCTGGATTCCCAGAAATACAGATATTGTACTGCATTCTGAGCCACAGGGCGGGTACATGCAAATGAGCAGACAATGCATTCTTGCTCTTAAATTCAAAATGCTACTTTATACGTTTCAAGCTTAATGGCTATCATCAGTGCAAGGTATATATATATCGCATAGAATAGTTGTCAAACTGCGATCACGCTTGCAAGCCTCGGAAGTGAGGCGAGCTGTTAACGCATAGAAGCCTTCCAAGCTTGGAGCACTTAGGCTCGGCGCTCATCGTCCTGCAAGCCTCTGTGAGCAGCTGAGGCATTGAAGCACGCGGGACTTAGGCTGCAAGCAGTTGAGAAACGCAGGACTTAGGCTGCAAGCAGTTGAGAAACGAGGGGACTTAGGCTGCAAGCAGTTGAGAAACGCGGGGACTTAGGCTGCAAGCAGTTGAGAAACGCGGGACTTAGGCTGCAAGCAGTTGAGAAACGAGGGGACTTAGGCTGCAAGCAGTTGAGAAACGCGGGACTTAGGCTGCAAGCAGTTGAGAAACAAGGGGACTTAGGCTGCAAGCAGTTGAGAAACGCGGGACTTAGGCTGCAAGCAGTTGAGGAACACAAAAATCGAAAAACATTAAAACAAGAAAAAACGCCAGGACGCCTGGGAGTGAGGTTGCATGCAAATTTAAGTCGAATTTGCAGAGTTTTGGCACTCAAAAATTGGCTAAGCGAGAGAAAAAATAGCGGCTGAATAAAATGAAAACGAGGCTAAAGGAGACCAAAGTGCGCAAATCAACGCCAGGCACGTTCGAGTTAGCCAGGAACAACCTCAGAATCTCGGGGGCTAAAAACCGACCTTGCAAAAATACTAATTTAATGGGCAAACAGCAGAAATCAAAAAACATGAAAAACAAGAGAAAAATAAAAATAAAAACACACACAGCACGGGGAGAACGCCAGGGCGCCTGGGAGTGAGGTTGCACACGAATTTGAACTGAATTTGCAGAGTTCGGAAATAGAAAATCGGCTAAGCAAGAAAAGAAATGGTGGCAGATACAAACGAAAAAGAGGCTAAAGGAAACCGAGGTGCACAATATACCATTACAACGGACGGAAAATGCTCACGAGCCAATTAACACATAGAAAAAATATGCCATTTTACAACACTAACTTGCAAATAATAGCATTACGATTTCCCGCCTACACAAACGGACGCAGCCTATTTACACTGCACACTTGCCACGTTGCTGACACTTTCTCCTCAGGTGACCAACACTTCAACTGTACATATTCTGATGCAGGAAAATCCAAAGAGATTGTTAGCTCTTCAGGATATTGATTGCTGCATATTACATATAAATAGGTAAAGTATGCTAATTTATTAATTCATATAAATTTATCAATTCACTGTACTAAATTTCTTATATATTTTAAACTGTACTTATATATCTGTCTTTGCGATGACCACCGAAGTTGATGCAAAGCAGGAAACTTGAAGTACTCGAGGGGAGAGGCTCACAATGAGCACTGAAGGTCCTCAGAGGAGCAAAAGCCTTACATTGTGTGGCAAACAGAATTACCATGGCTTCAAATTTTATTGCTGTCATTTTTGACGGGCAAGTCACTAGTATATATATATATATTTGAAAAGCTTAAGACCGAAAGAGTATAATTGACCAGAGTTATTGAAAGACTTATACAGCTACTTTTTAAGTTAAAATACAATACATCTTGATTCCTCTGCAGGACCCTGGAGGGAACCATGATACATTGGTTGAAGAGTGTCAGAGAAAACATTTCATTTTTGCAATGTTGTGTTTGCATCCTTTGATGCCTACGGACAGTGAGGGGGAAGGGGTGTGGTGCCAATTCCAACCTTATCTGGTCATTAAACAGAGGTTATGCCTGTTCCCTTTACCCCATCTGTCCCTCCACTGTTACTAAAATGCAAATCCCTATCATCCAGCTCTCAGGATGTGACATAAACACAAAATGGATTCCAGCACTTGTGAATAATCTTCAAAAATGAAGATTCCCCCCAAAATATTTTGTGTCCGTGGCATACACAGCTGTTAATATTGTTAGTTAGTATACTTGAAGTGCAGTTGTCGTTTAAAGGGAATTCTTTAGCGTATACATCCATTTCTTGCCTTTATTCTAGACTGATCATTCTGCCCCTGCATACAGTTCTAAAATTTGGATCTTCTGCAGAAACAAAGTTATTTAAGCAGAGGATTGATGGCCAGGAGCAAGTAGCGCATTACTGCATGGCAGATATGTTGTGTCCAATCTACTGATTAACGCCATTAATTATTTTTATGGCTCAGAGCAGACATTAACTGCTGTTCAGATCCAAACATATTGATTTAAATACAATGCCATATTAACCCAAGCCTAAGTGCTGGTCACAGTGTGGGATTATTATATTCAGTATAGTTCTGATCTACAGCAACCCTTTGCTCTCACTGGCCCATATTCACTAAACTGCATGGATCTAGTTTTTCTCACCATATCCATGTTAAAGTGACACAATTGAAGGGGTTAATCAGCAATGATTGGCAATGATCCTCATTAGTAAGAGATATCAAGCTGTCCTAAGCAAATGGACAAATTGACAAGTAGAAATTTCCAATTTTAAAATAAGTTTACTGTCCAAATAGTATATATATATATATTTGAATAACAACTTATTGATGAAGTATTGCTTTTAATATATAGTTTTACATCACACAATATTTGGAACCCCTGCTGTGTCACATAAAGTGGGGTTATTGTAACAGCTGCGTTGGGGAGGACTTGTGAATTATCAAATTACAGCAAGTAAATCCCCCCTCCCCATCTCACCCTGTTATCGTTCCCTGATAATTTAGCCAAATGTATCCTATTAACTTGGTGCCACTGAGGATCTGGTCAAGTGTTATTCCCTCTGTTCTTGAGCAAATAATATGGAGAGATAGCACATAGAGTCATCAAGAGGACCTGTACAGACTGATACAGCATATATAAGCCCACATTGCATGCACGGTTATGCTACTGGGTGATATTTTTTAAGAGCAGGGAATTGCAAAACATTTGAATGTGTTATTCTTAGGAAGGGGAAATGAGTAAGTAGAAATGAGTAGTAAGAGTAGTAGTCTGGCTCCATGTTCATGTCTTGTTGCCTGGCACCTCTCTGACTATCCTGGAATCTGTTTGACAATCCTGCTTATTTGCTTTACTACCCTGATTCATCATTTTGGTTCCAGAGGCCCCATTTGCTTGTGACACCTATCCACAGCACCCCGACCTTGGCGCGCTGCAGAACAGCGTGGCGTCATCAGGGCGCCCTGATGACGCTCTGTGCTCCAGCCTGCATCCCATCTGTTTAAGAGGCCCCATCTCATATTTACTGGGCCTCCTTGGCACGGTAAGGGTCTGACAGTGTGTCATATGGGCCAGGCATTGTTTCATGTGCCACTAGGAGTATGTTGCATTGCATGTTTATCACACATGCAAATAATGACAATGACATGTAGTGATAAACATGCAATGCAACTTGCTCCTAGTGACACATGCACAGAATGACAGTGATATTACATACAATATGCTGCTAGTGACACATGCCAGTCCCACATGGCACACTGTCAGCCCCTTACCTTGGCAGCCTCCAGCAAGCAGGTCCAGTAAATATGAGAAGGGGGCGCGCGCATGAGAAGCCTCTGTGGCTGATGGGATGCAGGTTGGAGCACAGAGCGTCATCAGAACGCAGTTCTCGGCGCCATGATGACGGAGCGCTGTTCTTCAGCGCGCAAAGGATGTGCCACCCCTATCCACTGTTGCCAGATAATACCACCACGCTGACACCTATCCCAAGGCCTTATTATACTGTTGCTAAGCGTTGCCTGTTTGTGACACCTGGCTACTGTTACGAGCTACTGACACCACTCTAACACCTTTCATGAGACTAGGGTATCTTACTTATGAAGTTCTGACTGTGACATCTGTTTCACTGTGCCTGACCATAACTAATCTGTACCCATGTATCTTTGGTTATGGTTACTTGCTCATGATACTTCTGATTTCCAAGAGGTTCCATGTCAAGCCTCTATCTATTTCTGACTACTATCAGGATTTAGTATCCCCAAGTCCTCGACTGGCATCTTGGATTTGCGCTAGAGGTATTTATCAACAAAGTCTTATCTGCTACTTGCCCACTGCAGAACTTGAGGGGACCCCATAACCCAAGACCTTCCAACATGCCATAACTTACTGGAAACCTAATCTGTGCAAGCACCACCGCCACAAGTGCTCTCTGCCAAAACCTACCAAAGCTATGGCTTCATCTTTTAAAAAATAACTCCTAGTCTCAGGCCCTTCCAAATCTAGGGAGCTTGAGAAATACCACCCAGTCTATGCACAAAACTTGCCATAGTCTTATTGATCTTTCTTTCTGGAATTATGTTAAACTTTAATGTCAAAAAGTGGCTGCCATTGCTGACAGGGAACTATCTCAGACCAAATAACAAAAATTAGCGTAAAGTGCTTAACTAAAAGATTGAAATCTCTTTTCATAAATGTAATTAGGTCTTTTACCAGGATGGTTCCCAGATCGTTCCCACTTGGGTGAATCAAAACTAAATCTGGGGGGATAGAACAAATGGGTATAGTTAACTATATCCAGGGACACCTGCTCCCACCTCAACCCCCAGACCCCAAGTCACCACGATGAAACCTTCTGAAAAGAGATTTCCAACTGCAGTCCGTCATCTTGAACCACAGCTGTTCTTCCCCAAAATGTGTAGGAGTGCCCTATGATCAAAAGCAGCCAGTGAAACAATACAATGAAAATAAATCAAAACTTAAACATCCCTTAAATATTGGCGAATATACATTTTAAATCTACCAGAATCCCACCTACCAATTTGTTTAACACAGTTATCAACCAATCCCAAATCTAGCTGCTTCTGAAGCTGCCCCAGTTCTAAATGAATGAGTACCACAATCAATAGCTTTAAAGCCCAATGTGTTTAAACATAAAATTAGCAGTAAATTGATATTAAGACAATGGGGTGACATTAGAGTGTAATAACAAAGAACCCCCTTTAAAATGTCTAATAGACATATATCTTGAAGCATTTTTATAGGGACAGCAATCATTGTTAAATGGATATAAGAAAACTGAAACCCCTTTTGATCCGTCTTTGACTTTCTAACCCTTATAGACAAAGAAGACCCTGAGACTTCAATAGCCACATGCTGGATTATATTTCCATAATAGTTTTACTAATCCCAATATTCCAAATGTCACAAAGAATGCCAATGAAAAAGCTACTGCAAATAGATAAACTTCAGCTATGGAAGAACAGAGCTGCGAAAAGAGATTTATTAACATTTTTTACAATTCAAAAGACAGAGGTCATCTGGAATCCTTCCTGACCCATACTTTTTAAAGTCATTTTATAGCTTGCCTAATCACAAATTATTTAGTAATATACCTATTACCTTGTCATTTAAATAAAAAGACCAATGCCGCCAAATGTAGCTCCACCACAGAAGGAAAAGTACCCTGTTTTTCACAATATAAAACAAAGTAAACTAATGCCTCAAAGTCAGACACTTCGAGAACCTCTAAATCCTGCAAGACTCCTGAAATCTTCCCAATCTCTCCACACCTTGGTGTATGCTGACCATGTGGATTGTGTAATGAAGATTTTATAAAATGAGTTGAGCTATTCCTCCTAACTCCCGAAGGTGATCCGGACAAGGAGTCCCTGCGGGTCATGTTCCAGGAAACGTTGACACTGAAATAGAGATAAATCATCAGCAATTACGTTCGGACAACCAGACACATGTACCAAAATATTTTTCTGCAAACAACACAGTACCAACTGTCCCAACATACTCACCACTGGCAATGAGGATGCAGTCAATTTTAACTAACCATGAGGACCTTCAAGAGGAAAGCCAACAATCCACTCACCACTGCCCCTTAAAGCAGGCACAAAACCACAGCTTCCCGCCGCATCCATACAAAGATCCAATTCCACATTAGTGATTTTACTCGTCCTGAATTAAAGATTTCCAATTGAGATGTTCCAAAAGTGACTGCCACACCACCAAGTCCTGCCTTAGTGGGTTAGTAAGGATGAAATGATGGGGCTTCCTAACCTCCACTGTTGCCAGTGACAACCATCTCAAGACAAACCTGCCCATGGTAATCACTCTACAAGCAAAACTAAGTTTTCCCAATAAAGATAGTATTTCCTTAAGGGTGATCTTTTTACTCAAAGTCATGGTAGATATACTGTTCTGCAAATCCAACAAATTATCATAAGGAAGACACAATTGGGATCAATGGTTATACTCAGAAAACTGAGTGCACTAGTTGGACCTTCTGATTTTTCTTCTGCTAATGGGATCCCCAGCTGGTTGGAAACTTTCCTAAAGACTTTCATCAATCCCAAACATTCTCCCGAATTTGGTGTCCTCACAAATAAGAAATCATCTAAATAGTGTACCAAGGATTGAGATCCAGATCTACATTCAACCACTCACTGGACGAATGAACTAAAGGCTTCAAAAAATGCCCAATAAGATAGAGCACCCCATGGGAAGACAAAGTCTATAAAAAACTGCCCTAAACTTTTTCTTTAATTTTCAGTGAAACATGCATTCATATGGATACCATCTCACATAATGGCGGCTTTGTCCATGCCGTATCAGCTACTAACAATAAGTCTGTCCTCTGAGACTTAACAGTAGAATCAGACTTATAACTTAGTGTAGGATACAATTGCGGAAACAATAGGGGATACTAGCACTGATGTTGTCTGAGTTGGTGACACCAAAACTGCTATAGTTAGAGGGAAGCTATAGTATTAGGCCCAGTATTAGATCCAGCAACCCATGGCTGTACTATACTACCACCCTGCACCTGGGTACCCTCCAACTGAGCTACCATAGACTGTACTGAAAATGAGATATTAAAAGTATTGCTAATGACAGTAGAAGTATGAGTGTAACTCTTGGTCAAAGACTCACCTGAGGACCCCAGAAGAAGCAGCTGGAAGGGCAGTCTCTAGCCTGCTGTTGCTGCTGATAACTAGGAGCACCCTTTCCCGTTGCCTGGAGGTTCTCAGATGATGAGATGACAAAGAATGTTCAGTTTTTCTGGAAATATAAATAGAACAACTCCCTCCTGGTGTTACTCCTACTCTTGGAGCTCCTGTCACTAACTGGACACCTGCTCCTAACCTTAGCATAATTACCATGCCCTTGTAATGGCCATTTGCTGCTACTGCTGTGCTGGTCATAACACCTGTCATGATCCCTTGACCTGGATCTGTACTTCCAAGACCTAGATCTCCTTCTACTAGACCTAGATCTAAACTCAACTCTCATGTGCCCCATCTCTTATTGAAGAAGTGGACTAGCCCTATAGTTGCGCCCATAATGTTTCTGCCTCCGCTGAGTTTGGGCTGCTTCTTTTTTTGGCTATGATGAATAAAATTAATTGTTGCATGCTCTTCTTGATGTAGTCTCATGTCCATATGAATCTGGTCATGCCTACTCCTGGCTATTATGTTCATCTGCTGATATCTACGTCATATCTCTCCCATTGCCAGAATTTCCTGCAGAGGTACCTTCGCCTCCATCTCTCTCTGACTAACATCCACAGTACCTGCTGTATAATCCTACTGACTTTCAACAATTCTTAGAGACAGCAGACAGCATGAAGGAAGAGGCAGTGATCCTGCAAACATGAGAGAATGCATTTCCACATATTATTATCTATTTGAGGTGTGAGCTCCTGGTAACTCCTATTCAGGCTAACTTTCCTTCCATTTTCATTGCCCTTCCTTTACTCTCAGACTAAATATCCTTCTGAATCTACAGAACAGACATTACTGATGGTCTCACTGACAATGAGAATGCCTTTACCACAGGCCATATACATAAGACTGGGCCTCTGTGAAACTTCTTCCTTCCTGGCAACCTTGATTGATCGAGGTCTCCTTGAAAAACCCTGGACCTTGTGTGCAGCAACGGCCCTTACAGGCCTTATGTGAACCATTGCCTACCTGGGCCTTCTGAGTTTCACTGCCATTTGCATGCTCCTCTTGTGAATTGCCTTTATCACAGGCCTCATTAGTTCTTGTCACTTTAACCCTTTGTGGAGTGCCTTTATCCCAGGCCCCAACACCCTTATCATACAGTCCCCTTGTATAGGGCCTTCACTCCAAGCTTCATTAAAGTCAGATCAGGACCCCTTGATTGAGTGACATCTTTCCTCCTCCTGATTCCATCCATTCTTCCCCTTCTATTGTGGCTGTCACTCTCCCTTTTCCCCATGCATTGCTAATGTTGCAGTGATATCGACATCATGGGCAACCCACGACTCACCTGTGGCCTGGACCGGCCTAATCATGTCATCAGTATGAGCTGTGCCCTATAATAGAAGCTGTCAAGCTGATTATAAAGTAGAGCATTGTTAGTAACCAAATTAAAGATATATTTGCTCGTCAAAACAGTTTAAAATATTTTTACTCACTCTTTATTTTTCCTTTGTTCACCTCTATGGGTAATCCATTTCTCTTCCTGCTTCATCCTTCTGCCATCGTATCATAATCTGCTGCGCTATTTACTTGTCTGGCATAGTATAAAATGTGTTATATGTTAGAGCAGTGGTGCCTAACCTATGATCCAAGCACAAAAATAATATTATTAAAATAAAACACTTTTCATTTTAAACATTTGGGTCATTTTATATAAATTCCCAAATGTTAAGTTATTTCATAAAAAAAAATATTAATTTATATATTTAGGTATATATATTTTTAAAGTTATTATTTGAAACCCAGTCCTCCAGGTCACTAATCAAAATAAATCCAACTCACTGGCCAATACATAAATGGCTGCCCACACTAAAGAATGAGAGACAACATTGTTCTAGAGCAAATGAGTGACACATGCTCCCACAAGTAAATAATGAGCAAATATGACTTCATTTATTTTTACCATTACTCTAATTTACATGCAAATTGAAAAAAAAAAACTTGTATAACAGTGTCCCTTTAATATGTCATGGGGTTAAGTTTCATTCAGTTGCTTTAACATATATATCTTTTTTTAAATAACATTAATAATTTTTCCTTCAGAAAAAATCCTTAATTGCTTGTTTTAGACAATTCCTTTATATGATACAACTTTTCATTTAAAGTTGCATCTAGGCTTAAAGGAATGTCTTACATTTCAATGTCACATTTTTTTGAAAATTGGAGCAAAGTGTTGGTTGATTAATTGCTGGATTAGGGTATAGTGGTGATAAAATAATTACTGAACTGGAAGCCTAAATTGGACTAGGAAGTCGCAGATAATGTTCATATGACAAACATGACATAAACACTGTAGTTTGATAAAGACTTCACATGCTTTTGAAGCATATAATTAAATAACAACAGTATCTGTGTAAGACAGGATCATAAAAAGCAGAAAAAATCTCATATTTAGCTGCCACTGAATGTGTCATGGGAAATGGTTTTCCTATGGGTTGTTATTTAAGTTCTTATTCTTTAGACTTTTAAAAAGAATAACTAATGTATTATTCCTTGTTTGTACTACTGTACTCAGTATGGTGGAGGGCTTCTATGAATCTTCAGCCCACCATATGTGAAACGATTGCTGTAGTGAACTATTCTCTCCAAAAATCCAACACACAAACCAGGCACTCACCCCACACTGATGATCGGCAGGAACCATGAAACAGTTCTGTATGTGGGTAAGTGACCTGGGGCTCCATTCAATTCGAGCCTCGCAACTCGATCGCAAAAAGCCAAATGTCGGCGAGTGAGTTGCGGGCTCCCGTTTGTCTCCGATTGCAATGCTATTCAATTGCTCAAGGTCGCAACGTTACGGGCCCCAAGCCAAAACAGTAAACCATGCACTGGTTCGGAGCAGTTCTGGGCGGGAACATGATCAATTCAGCAAGCCCGTGACCCCCCATTTCAAATCAGCCGATAGAACATGAGAATGTCATTCTTACGGCAGTAAAATATGTCAATCAGTTAGGTTCTGGGGTCCGATATGCGATCAGACTCGCAAAGTCTTCAAAATAAAGAATTTTTAAAATAAATGTCTATACTGTTCTAGTCCATATGGGTGTCCTGATATGTATTAACTCATTGATACCCGAGATCAATTGAACCCTGAAATGACCGATGGAAATTCATTTTATTTCCTGCCGATTTGCGAGCTTGAGACTGTTGTGCAATTCATTCTAATGTCTACCATCGCTTTCCCGTTATTTACAGTGCTATATTGATTTTTAATTTAACTTACAGTGCTACAAATAGGTGTTTAACCACCTTGCGGGTCCTCTCTAGTACTCATTGGATTTTCTCCTTGATTTGCCCTTTATGGGTGTGAATACATTTGTGGGCTTAAGGAAATTGAGCAATTGAATAGCGATTTAAAATTTTAGCCTTGAGAAAGTGACAGATCAAAGGCTTTAAGGAGGCTGTAAGTTGCAAGGTTAACATCGCCATTTTTTCAAGCTTGTAACTCGGAAGCCGTTCGGAGCCCGCAAAAAGACGCCAATTGAAAAGTGAAGTAGCTTGCGACCTCACTTACGGGCTACCGGATCTCAATTCGCTCAATGGAATGGGGCTCCTAGTTTGTAAATAATCCCCCCGTTTCTATGGCAAAAACGGTGAAATACAGTAAGGATAAGCTTAAAAGGATCCATGTATATAGTGGTTATGGGTTAACAGAGTGAGGGTGCATTGTGGTCTCATTTGCATTTCCTCGCCCATTTTTCCCAGAGTGCAGTGTAACAACTGTATTTCTGAGAAATTTGAGCAGGAAATAAGTTTAACTTATTTTTTAGACATTCAAATAGAATCACTAATGTACTATTCATTGTTTGTACTACTATATATTTATAAGTCTAATTTAGTTACTCTCTTCATCGCTTAATCTCCCCATTTCCTTCATTAATTTCTTTGCAATATCTGTTATAGAAGAGGTAAAACTGTGCTCTGTATGCTAATGATGTTTCACCAGGAATTTATTTGGTGGCAGAAACATATTTGCTTTCTTTGCTTCTATATCCCGCTAATATTTTATTTGCCTTTGCAGCTGCTGTCTGGCATTGAGCACTGTTATGTAGGTGGTTGTCCACAAGCACTCTTAAATCCCCTTCTATCTCTGATATCCCTAGCTTTGTTGCATTTAGATTATAAATTGCATGCGTATTTTTCTTTCAAAATGTACAATATTCAATTTTTGCTGTCATAAATCTCATATACCATCTAGCTGCCCATTCTTCTAGTTTATACAAGTCTCTTTTCAGGGAAAGCACATCCTGGTCTGATTTATTTACCTTGCACAATTTATTTTCATTACCAAATATGGAGACGTTACTTTCCAGTCCTACTTCTAAGTCATTAATAAATATGTTGAAAAGGAGAGGACCTAATAATGAACCCCACTTACCACATTAGTCCAATCTGAGTATGTTCCATTTACAACAACTCTTTGCTTTCTGTCTTTTAGCCAGTTTTCGATCCATGAGCAGATATTTACTGCAATTCCTGTATCCCTTTCGTTTTCACAATAGTCTTCCATGTGGCACTGTATCAAAAGCCTTTGCGAAATCCAAAAAGACTACATCCAAAGAGTTGCTGACTTTGATATTGACATGTTAAAAATAAAAAAATAAATACTTGCATAGAAACTTAGCAGTAAAAATAAAATATTACCAATGAATACAAGTTTTTTAAAGCTATTTTTCATTTATAGTATAGTTATAGTGAGTGGCAGCGTTTGAGCAGGCCAACCAATCAGGAACTGTACTTTTGTATCCAGCCAATAAGAACTCTAGAAGCCTGTGTGGCGGTCGCAGTGACTAAACTGCAGGATTTACAAGAGCCAATAACTCGTTCGCTGAGCCTGCCTGTGTAAACAGCCTGACATCTTTACTGCAGCCTCTGTCTCTCAGACGTTTTAAAGCCCTTTATTTATTTCTGCTTTTTTTGCGCTGGGTTTGGCAGAGCAGAAGGTTCTGAGGAGGAAACATAAAACTTGTGAGCTCTCAGCGGCTGACACTCTGTGAAATGCAGGGAATCTCCTCATAATGTCACTAGGCGCTCAGCCATTACACACCTGCTACAATGTGTATTAACCTGCCAAGTTCAGTGTGGCCTGAATATTTTATTTTCTAAAAGTATATATGAATTCTGAATATCAAATATATTCAAATACGAACAGGGACTGAGGTATATGCGTGTATATGAAATCTGAATATATTTAAGACTCTGTTTATGAGAACAGGAATCCATTTTGTGTTTGTTACATCATATCCTGAGAGCTGGATAATGGGTGTGTGTGTAGTTATTGGTGGGGCAGGAGGGAACAGGAGGATGTGCAGAATATTTATTCAATAAAAAGATAAGATTGACATTTACACCACACCCCTTACATCACGCTGGCCCAGAAACAGGAAAGTACATAAAAGGGTGCAATCATATCTCCAGGAATGTAAGTTCTCCTGTCACACACAGAACTTCCACCAATTTATAATGGATCTATCCCAGATCCTGCTAATTTTTTTTTGGTTCTAAATAACAACTAACTTTGTTACTTTTTTCATGATTAATTATGTTCTGACCCAAATCAAACATAGACATTTTTTCCTTCTGCAGTGGTCCTTTAAATATGTGATGTTAATTAGGCCATTACTTCAGAAGATGGATCTTTCTTTTAATTTATAATAACATTCTCTAACTTCTATCAATTTTAACGCATTTCCACTAAGATGTTTTAATTAAAACCAACTGCAGTTATATTTATCTGTAGGTGTATGTTTAATTTCTGCAAAAATGGGGACCTTTTGTTTGACACCTTTGAAGGAATACAATTTGAACGTGACTTAGACTCTTTGGCATGGGGTCTCAGGAGGAGGTGGAGGAATTAAAGTTATTTCTTGTTGGTCATAGCCCTGTTAAACCTAACCCTAACTCCATCTCTAACCATAATACTAATACTAATGCTTAATGCAAATGTCAGCTAAAATCCTATATACTACTCCATCCCTATCTCCATCTGTAGGAGATTCCCAATAGTAACAGTAACTATCTCTCCATCCCAAACCCATATCCAAGGCTAATCAAAGCTCCAACATTGATCTCATTTGAACCCTAGGTCCAGTCCTAACTATAACCTTAACACCTATCCCAACACTATCCCTAATCAAACCTTAACCATAACTCTAACACCTAACTCAAGTCTACATCCAATAATAACCACAATGACATCCTAATACTAACCCTCACCTAATATTACCTCCCAAACCTACCTAACCTTGCATACAACCCAATGCCTCACCATAACCCAGCCGCCATTTTGTGATATGAGTTGGCACCAGTAAATAGAGTGCCTGTTTTCCATAATATGAGCTCCTCGTGTCCATTTGAGTTATGTAGAGTAGATGTTCCAGGCAGTACTTGAGTACTACACATTCTTATTATCATTACAGCTATTTGTTACCGAACCACTAGTGATAATAATAGTAAACTCAGCAATATATCGCTACACTATGTCATAATGAAAACCTGGAATGAATATAGGTGGAATGGATCCTGCTACTACATAAATACCTGGTAGGAGCTGATTTGGAATATGGGTACCATTATTGGCACCACTTCATTTAAGGACATTGTAAAGCCAGAACATGTTCGGAGAAGGGTAGCATATTAATAATGGGATAGAGGAATTAAGCTGAAGAAAGACTAACCAAACTAAAGTTATTTTCTCTCGAAAAAAAGGTGCCTACAATGTATTATGATTCCTTATATAAATACATCCATGGTAAGTATAAAGCTTTTCCAGGGGTGCTTTTATGGTCAAGAAGTTTACAGTTTACAAGAGATTAAAGGGATTTGGGAGTACCAGTGGACAACCACCTATGTAACAGTGCTCAATGCCAAGCAGTAGCTGCAAAGGGCAAATACAATATTAGCATGTATTAAGAAGGGTATAGAAGCAAGGGAAGCAAATATAATTCTGCCACTATACAAAGCCCTAGTACGCCCTCATTTGGAATATGGAGTACAATTTTGGGCACCACTTCATAAAAAAGGACATTTTAGAGCTGGAAAAAGTACAGAGAAGGGCAACAAAACTAATAAGGGGAATGGAGGGGCTAAGTTATGAAGAAAGACTAACCAAATTAAACTTATTTTTGCTAGAAAAAAGGCATCTACGAGGGGATATGATTACGTTATATAAATACATCCAGCGTCAGTATAAAGATTTGTCAAGTTAACTTTTTGTAGCAAGAGATTTTCAACTGACAAGAGGACATCCTTTGAGGTTAGAGGAAAAAAGATTTCACCTTAAAGAAAGAATAGGGTTCTTCACAGTTAGGGTGGTTAAACTGTGGAATTCTCTACCAAAGGAGGTGGTAACAGCGAATTCGATAGACATCTTCAAAAAGGGGTTATATATATTTTTGAATAAAGAGGGAATTCAAGGCTATCCTAGATAACTAGCGAAGGAATATTGATCCAGGGAGAAATTTGATCGCCAGTTTCTGGGGTCAGGAAGGAATTTTGCTTTTTTTCCCCCTTATGAGTCAATTGGCAACGTTTCAATGTTTTTTTTTTTTTCTGTTTGCCTTCCTCTGTATCAATTAACAATTAATAATAAATAGTCCACATATTAAAAAAATCAAGAAATATCTAAAAAGGTTGAACTTGATGGACTAACTCTTTATTCGTCCTCAAATACTATACTATTAATAATTAATTAACAACTAATTAATGAATAACTAATCTGCATATTGCAGATCAGAGGAGATCTTAAAAGGTTGAACTGACAAAGTCTTGTTTCAACCTCAATTACTATGTAACTATGTAAGAGATTGAAGGAAAAAAGATTTCAGTTTAATGATAGGAAAGGGTTCTTTACTAAAGGGCAGCCAGTCTGTGGAACTCACTACCAAAGTCACATTCAATAGATAACTTAAAAGGGGTTGACTGTATTTATGAATAAAATAAGTATGGATGCTGATGTTTGAATGCTAGAACAGTTTGGGTATTTATCCAGGGTAAAATCCAAATGCTATTTTTTTAATCAGGATGGAATTTCTTTCCATCTAATGAGACAATTCGTAGTTTTTCAATGGATTAAACAGTTCATATAACAGAAGGATGAGAGAAGATCTAAAAAGCAGAACTTGATTTAATAAAGTCTTTCTTCATCAATTTAACAATCTATATTAATGTGTTACCTTTATGTTTGACATTAGATTGTAAGCTTTTTCACCAAGTGCCTACTTGAGATGGCGGACCATAATATAAATATCACAATTTAATCCCTTGCTGCCAGTGGTGATAGCAGAAATCAATGATTTTTTTTGCAGGAAAGTAGTTAAAGGCACAGTATAAAGACCAAGGCGTGGCACCCCTTCCCTCCCCCAAATTCGGAGAAATTAACGGACTTCCCCTGTGATTGGCGTCTTACTGAACGTCAGGCTGTAATTATGGGCTGAGCTCACATGTTCTGCTGCATTCTCTATCAGACGCTATTCACCACTGCACAAAGGACAATTAATTACCCTGCTGTTCCCGCATGGAAAAGCTGTTTTAAGGCTTTTTCCCCCTCTTTAACCCACTCAAAGCCAGATAAATTGAGTATTGACGGACTTTAATCCTAGCATCCTGCTTCTCTTCAGTTTTAAAGTGACTGCAAGCTCTTTGGCCAGAGAATTCATTCAGAATTGTATACTGAATCTTGTTTTATTGTCAATCCGTTTGAGCAGGGGATTCAATATTAAAAAATCACTGAAGTCGCATATATAAAATATATTATTTTGAAGAACTACCCTACAAAAATAATACAGCATTCAATTTATTGTGTTTTATACTTAATTTTTCTGCAGAGGAAACTTACACTGATTAATTTGCTGGGGTGGAAGCAAACTGGATGCACATTAAGCTTCTAAATGGTAATGTGGCATTTAAACTGCCAGTGAAAAATGAAACAACAGAGCTCCCTTAATTGTCTCATTCATTTAATTCCTTGCATAAAATGTTAGCTTGTTTTAATGAAAAGTTTATAATTAAAAGATAATAGTAATAATAATAATGCCATGTGAGCAGTGCAACTTCCAAATTAGTGAAATTCTAATGAATTCCAAGCATAACGATTAGAGCAATAATCTGTAGGTGTAACTGTAACACTGTTAATATGGAGGTAGATTCTGACAGCCTCCCATAAATGTCTTGTTACCCCTCCTCACCGTCCCCTGGGAAGCACCAAGGATAGAGAACCACACAATTATATCTCCCCTGTGACCTGATTTGTTTGAAAGTAATTGCACTGAATCTTGTTTAGACTGGCTTGCATTGAAGTCGTCAGGGTGAAGACCTAACAAAAAAAATAACACCAGATAATAAAATTGGCAATAATTGTACGTTTCCGCAATCCGTAGGGGCATGCGGTCTTGGTAGCCGCGAATTTGGTATCAAAGGGCAAATCACTTTGGTGTATTGATTCACCTCAATTTGCCTCAATACGATACCAGCGTTAAGCAAATTTATCAAATGTTGTAAGTAAATTCATCAGTAGGGAACATATTCATATGTGTGTTGCCTTTTGTAATGGATGGTGAATGTGATATGTTTGGGGTACATAGAATCATGGGCATAGGAGCCCAAAAAACCTGGGGGGGGGGGGGTAATTTATCTTTACTTCCAGAACATTAGACAGGGGCCCTGATCTGGGGGGCCCTATTGCTAAAAAAATATATAAAAATCATATATATATGCAGAAGTACATAAAATGAATTGTACATTTGAAATTATATTTAAATCTTTAAAAAATAAATGAATAAACGTATTTCCTGCTCAAGTCTCTCAGAAATACAGTTGATGCACTGCACTCTGGGAAACTGAGCAAGGACATGCAAATGAGGCCACAAATATTTTTAACGTTTAACGTTGACAACCTGTAGAAATTGCCGGGCCCTGTTTTGAGCTTAGAATCTTTGTAGAAAGTGCTATTTTCCAAAGCACCCTACAAGACTGGATACTTGCTACGTACACAATGCACTCTCGTTCTATTAATCCCAAAAATACTTTATACATGTCTCCGGTGCATGGCTTCTATCACACTTCAGCCCACCATAAGTTTAATGATTGATATATATATAATAGAGAATTGCCCATCAAAAAATGACGGCAATGAAATTGTAAGGTAGCTAATGGTGTTTTGTGTGTACTACTGAAATATATAATCCATTAATAAATGAATATACTTTACCTATTTTGAAGCATTGTGTTGAAGAGCTGCAATGTGTTTTGATGTTGCTGCAGCATTAGTGGTGTGGAGCTGCTGTGTAAGCGTGATGAACGTGTGCAGTGTAATAGTGTGCGTGCGCAAGACCAAACCGTTACCGTAGCTGTGTACTTCTGCATTAAAATGGCGGCAAATGTGTGGTATGCGTCTGTAGCGGAATATCCGTAGGTGTTTTGTGGTGTTTTGCGTGTTTCCTGTGGTGTTTTGCGTGTTTAGAGTGGTGTAGCCTCGTTTTCGTTTTGTTCGTTTTTCTCTCGCTTAGAGAATTTTCGACTGTCTAAACTCTTTTATTTTGAGTTAAATTAAGGTGTAACTTCATTTTTTGAGGTCCTGGAGGCTTCCTCTTGCTGTAGGTAAGCTTTTTATGTATGTGTTGTGTGTATTTATTGTGTTTTTAATTTTTTGCTGTCCGCGGGTTGCGTCCGATTTTTGCGAGGTCGTAATGAGTGGTAACGTGTCTCGTATGTTGTTTGCATTGCGACGTAAAGTTTGCGAGGGTCGCAGTTGCTGTGTCGTGTTGTTTGCGTTACAACGTAAAGTTTGTGAGGGTCGCAGTTGCTGGTAATGCCAGCAACTGCGGCCCTCGATCTACGAGCCCGCAAGCGTTAGCAACAACTCGTACGCTCACAACTATATATGTGATGTGTGGAGAACTTCTATTGCTTTTTTGCCCACCATATATTAAATGATTGAACTACCTATTGAAAAAAAACACTACACATGCTGAGATCCTGCCCCACTCTGATAATAGGCAGTAACCTTGAAACGGCTGTCCGTTGGTAGGATTCCCAGCTTGTGTATCATCCAACCTTGGCTTTGTATAAAAGGTGTGTAATGCAGCGGGCATAAGCTTAAAGGAAGCCATGTTTTAAATGATCTATGGATTGAAGAGCTAGGCATGTGTGGGCACATTTGCATGTCCCAGCTCAGCTTCCCAGAATGTAATAACTGTATTTCTCTGAATTCTGAGCAGGAAGCAGGTTTTTTTACTTGTTTTAGGCATTCAAAATACATGTACAATTTATATATATATATATATATATATATACAGTATATATATATATATATATATATATATTTATATACAGTATATATATATATATATATATATATATATATATATTATATACATTATATACATTATATACATATATATTTAAATTATATATATATATATATATATATATATAGATAGATATATATGTTTATATGCCAACTTATTATGTATATATATATATATATCACATATATAGTGTTGTAAGCAGGCGAGCCAGCCAGAGCCATTGCTCATGCTTGCGGGCTCGCATAGCGAGCTCGCGGCCCTCGCGAAGCGAGGAGGGCCGCGGGCGAGGGCCTCAGTTGCTGGCATGGAGCACTGAAGGCGCTCCTTGCCAGCAACTGCGACCCTCGCAAACTTTATGTCGCAATGCAAACAACACGCCACACCAACTACAACCCTCGCAAACTTTACCTCGAACGCAAACAACATACGAGACACGTTACCTTAACTAAAAATAAAAGAGTTTGAACACTAAAAAATTCACTAAGCGAGAGAGAAAATGGCCGCCGAACAAAAGGAAAACGAGGCTACAGCACTCTAAACACGCAAAACACCACAAACGACCTACGGATATTCCGTTAAGACGCATACCAAACATTACATTCAATCTTTCCCAGCATCAGAGTCTTTTCTAGGGAATCCTGCCATTTGATGGTATGGCCAATATATTTGAGGTTCAGCCTCAGGATCCTACCTTGTAGTGAAGTTTGTCTTGATTTCCTGAAGTATTGATTTATTGGATCTTCTTGCAGTCTTCATGCAGTCCGGGGGAAAAAGTAGTTTTCGCCAACACCACAATTGAAAAGCGTAAATTCTACGGCGCTCAGACTTCTTTATGGTACAGCTTTCACATCCGTATGTTACTACTGGGAATACGAAAGTACTTACTATACAGGTCATGTTGATAGTTTAATATCTTTTATATTACTTTTTACTAGCTTGTCCAAGCTCGCCATAGCTTTCCTCCCCAGAAGCAAATATCTTTTCATGACTACAGTCACCATTTGCAAAGATCTTGGATGCCGAGAAAATAAAATCTGTCACTGCCTCCACGTCTTCCTTGTCTATTTGCCAGGAATTGAGATTGCCGTTTGCCATGATCTTTGTCTTTTCAACGTTGAGCAGCAGGACAACTCTTGCACTCTTTTCTTTTACCCTCAAAAATAGGTCCTTTAGTTCCTCCTCACTTTCAGCCATCAAAGTAGTATCATTGGCGTATCTGAGGTTGTTGATATTCCTGCCAGCAATATTGATTCTGGCTTTAGATTCATCCAGTCCAGCCTTAGGCATGATGTACTTTGCATATGTTTATTAAATAAGGTGACAATATACAACCTTGTCACACTCCATGAACTTGAACCAATCTGTTGTCCCATTTTCGGTTCTGACCGTGGCTTCTTGGTCCACATATAGATTCTTTAGAAGTATGATAAGATGATCTGGTACTCCCATCTCTTTAAGAACATACCACATTTTGTTGTGATCCACCCAGTTAAAGGCTATAGAATAGTCTATGAAGCAGAAGTAAATGCTTTTCTGGAACTTTCCTGCTTTCTCTATTATCCAGAGGACATTGGCAATTTGATCTCTTGTGCCTCTTCCTCTACAGAACCCGCCATGTAAACATCTATATATGAAGACTGAAGGCAATTAACATAAATTAACTTAAATACGTGAAATTGCATAGACTTTGCTCCGTCAAAAAAGAAATCCATAAATCTGACTCGCACCTTTGGGATTTTTCCTGGAGCTCTCTCTCTCTCTAAAGTGTGCTTTCAGCCTGCTCACAGGAGACTCCTCAGTCTCTGCAGTCTCCATTAAACACTACTCACAATGTGAGCACAGTATACAGTTATCCTGCCACAGGATTCCAGCCTTAATATGCGCTACCCGTATGAGCCTGGGTATCCCCCAGGATTCCCCCAACTAATCATATTCCAGCCAATCAGAATTGAGTGTTTTTAATTATTCCCGACACATTTCTGATTGGTTAAAAGTTTAACCAATCAAAATGCACAATTTTCAGTTCCAGCATTCTGACTGGTTAGATTTTAAATCAATCAGAAATGGGGCGGGAATAATTCAGATACTCAATTCTGATTGCAGCCACAAAAATAATGGATTGAATAGGTGTAGCGGGTATTAAGGTGAATTCCCAGGGTATAACAAGCATTATCCCACCCCATTTCTGATTGGAAAAAAAGTCTAACCAATTTATGGATTAAAATCTGTGCATTCTGATTGGTTAGACTTTTAACCAATCAGAGATAGGGCTGAAGTAATTCAAATACTCGATTCTGATTATCCAAATATGATTAACACACATTTTAGTCAATTGGAATCTGCAGAAATAGTATATAAGGTGAAGGAGCAGTCAAACAAAATGTCAGAGGAGGAGCTCCATTACATTTATCTTTTCATTTTATAGAGCAATTTCTTTTTTTTAGACAGAGGTCTATTTCCACAGGCCGAAGATGAGGACCAAGGGCTTCAGTCAAAAAAGAGGAGACAGATTCTTCAATCAACATGAAATTGCCCGTTTATCCAGGGCTGAAGAGTGAGGAACAGGGCATCATTGATTGTCGCTGGAGGGCATTAAAATGATAGATAATGTATATTCTCCCTCTTACAGGTGTAATTTTTGTTTTAATTTTATGTAGTGTTTTTTTATGTATTTAATGTTAGGGACTATGGTGATCCTTATGGGCCCCATCAAGGCTTAGAGTCTATTGGTGACCAATATGGATCCCTGTGGTGGTAGGGAGATTACCATGAGATCCTTGTGGACCCCTATGGTAATGGGTTAATTTTAGTTGCCATGTTATAGTTGGGGGAATCCCAGGGGATACCTGGCCTCATAGGGTGTAGCAGGTTTTGAGGGGTTCCCTGGTGATTCACTGGCTCCTAGGAAATAGCTGTATTATCCCCTTATTTGTGTTGGATTTGAGCAGTGAAGCCTCAATGTATTTGTGCCTTTATTTGAGGTTCAAAGTACCTTTAGGTTTTCTTAAAATTTTCAGCAGACTTAAAGACTTCTAAGTCAACTTCAGCATGCTTGGATATTGTTATATTAGGGACATTTCAAGTACTTGGATGGCATTTCTGTGAGGTAAATTTTATGTGTATGATATGATAACTCGGTGATTTATGGGTGAACTTCACTCGGCCCTTTTCTTATGTAAGTCATGAAATGGGGGCCTATGTATGCCATTTATAATATAGTGTAAATGTGTTCAAGAATAGCACTGCTGGTTTATTAAGAGGCCTTTTTTAGAGGTTTCCACCCTGCTGAATTGGATGCAGGAGTTTTTCATTGTATTGAATTGTGTATCGGCATGTTCATGACTTAATTATTATTATTATCCTTTATTTGTAATGTGCCAACATTTTCCATAGTGCTATACAGGGGTTATGGAGGGTCTTGCTATTGAACTTTCAATCAAAACGTACATAGTGCTTTCCCTAAAGCACCTAACAAGGTTAAAAACTCTCAAACTTACATTCTGAAGGGTATGGTTGAGGTACAGGAGAATGATAGATGTTGTGCTTATTAAGGCTTAAGGTAATAAGCGTCAGATGCATTTTTAATGACGTTTTAAAGGATTTGAGGCATGAAGATTTTCTAGTGGAGCGACGCAAGGAGCTCCAAAGAATTGGGGCAGCATGAGAAAACTCCTGAAGGTGGGAGTGAGAGAAGGTGATAAGAGAGCATAGAAGATGGTCATTAGCAGAGTAAAGAGGCTGGATGGGATAGTATTTTGAGATGAGAGCTGAGATATAAGAGGGTGCATTATCGTTGAGGGTTTTATACATTAGGGTCATGATTTTAATGTGTCTGTATGTGTCTTTCCACCAGATAAGTACCTGTATTTACGCGAATCTAGTTCACCATCGAATTTAATGCGCACTCCGAATTTGGAACCCATGAATCAAAAAAATGTTTTTGCTGGCGAATGTAATGCGCATTTGTCATTTGTACATGAAGTACCGAACAGTGTGCTACTGTGCCGGGGCTCTTTGGGTGCCAGGCTCTGCGTGCCAGTGTGCTGGGGCACTCTGGGTGCCAGTGTGCTTGGGACTCTCTGTGTGCTGGGCTCTGCGTGACAGTGTGCAGGGGGCTCTCTGTGTGCTGGGCTCTGGGTGCCAGTGTGCAGGGGGCTCTCTGTGTGCTGGGCTCTGCGTGACAGTGTGCATAGGGCTCTCTGTGTGCTGGGCTCTGGGTGCCAGTGTGCAGGGGGCTCTCTGTGTGCTGGGCTCTGCGTGACAGTGTGCATAGGGCTCTCTGTGTGCTGGGCTCTGGGTGCCAGTGTGCAGGAGGCTCTCTGTGTGCTGGGCTCTGCGTGACAGTGTGCATAGGGCTCTCTGTGTGCTGGGCTCTGGGTGCCAGTGTGCAGGAGGCTCTCTGTGTGCTGGGCTCTGCGTGACAGTGTGCATAGGGCTCTCTGTGTGCTGGGCTCTGGGTGCCAGTGTGCAGGAGGCTCTCTGTGTGCTGGGCTCTGCGTGACAGTGTGCGGAAGGCTCAGTCTCTGCAGGAATGCACTGCATTCTTAATGCCAGTCTTTGAGGAGCCACTTCCTCCGGCGGTGATGATGAGGCTCCCCGTCGCCTTCTGCCCATCTGGGAATCTCAGTCACCCTCTCTCGGGATCCGGGAAGCGAGAGATGGTGGTGTTGCTTATACCGGTATGTCCTGGTGTGTGCTTTCCTTTTTGCTATTACCGATAATGCAATGTTATCGATGGTGCACTAGATTCAATGTTATAACACCAAAAAATGGGGTTAAAACATTGAATCTAGTGTGCCATTGATTCTAATGCGTACTCCAAATTTGGGACTTAATTTTTCACGAAAAAGGTGCACATTAGATTTGTGTAAATACGGTAGTTTCTTAGCTCTGAAACGAACAAGATGTGCTTTAACTGCAGACTTTCAGCTTTAATTTGAGGGTATTTACATCCAAATCAGATGAACGGTGTAGGAATTACAACAGTAAGGGACCAAAAGTAATGGGACAGATTAACAGTCATAAAACAAACTTTCACTTTTTAATATTTTGTTGCAAATCCTTTGCAGTCAATTACAGCCTGAAGTCTGGAACGCATAGACATCACCAGACACTGGGTTTCATCCCTGGTGATGCTCTGCCAGACCTCTATTGCAACTGTCTTCAGTTCCTGCTTGTTCTTGGGGCATTTTCCCTTCAGTTTTGTCTTCAGCAAGTGAAATGCATGCTCAATCGGATTCAGATCAGGTGATTGACTTGGCCATTGCATAACATTCCACTTCTTTCCCTTAAAAAACTCTTTGGTTGCTTTTGCAGTATGCTTCGGGTCATTGTCCATCTGCGCTGTGAAGCGCCGTCCAATGAGTTCTGAAGCATTTGGCTGAATATGAGCAGATAATATTGCCCGAAACACTTCAGAATTCATCCTGCTGCTTTTGTCAGCAGTCACATCATCAATAAATACAAGAGAACCAGTTCCATTGGCAGCCATACATGCCCACGCCATGACACTACCACCACCATGCTTCACTGATGAGGTGGTATGCTTTGGATCATGAGCAGTTCCTTTCCTTCTCCATACTCTTCTCTTCCCATCACTCTCGTACAAGTTGATCTTAGTCTCATCTGTCCATAGGATGTTCTTACAGAACTGTGAAGGCTTTTTTAGGTGTTGTTTGGAAAACTCTAATCTGGCCTTCCTGTTTTTGAGGCTCACCAATGGTTTACATCTTGTGGTGAACCCTCTGTATTTACTCTGGTGAAGTCTTCTCTTGATTGTTGACTTTGACACACATACGCCTACCTCCTGGAGAGTGTTCTTGATCTGGCCAACTGTTGTGAAGGGTGTTTTCTTCACCAGGGAAATAATTCTTCGGTCATCCACCACAGTTGTTTTCCGTGGTCTTCCGGGTCTTTTGGTGTTGTTGAGCTCACCGGTCCGTTCTTTCTTTTTAAGTATGTTCCAAACTGTTGATTTGGTCACACCTAATGTTTTTGCTATCTCTCTGATGGGTTTGTTTTGTTTTTTCAGCCTAATGATGGCTTGCTTCACTGATAGTGACAGCTCTTTGGATCTCATATTGAGAGTTAACAGCAACAAATGCAAATAGCACACTTGAAATGAACACTGGAGCTTGTATCTGCTCTTTTTAAATGGGATAATGAGGGAATAACACACACCTGGCCATGGAACAGCTGAGCAGCCAATTGTCCCATTACTTTTGGTCCCTTAAAAAGTGGGAGGCACATATACAAACTGTTGTAATTCCTACACCGTTCACCTGATTTGGATGTCAATACCCTCAAATTAAAGCTGAAAGTCTGCAGTTAAAGCACATCTTGTTCATTTCATTTCAAATCCATTGTGGTGGTGTATAGAGCCAAAAAGATTAGAATTGTGTCCATGTCCCAATATTTATGGACCTGACTGTACATAAACACAACCATATTCCAGTTCCAATTTCTCATAATCCTTACTGAAGTCATTATTATCACTTCTTCTAAAAGGTCAGGGTATGTATCTACCAATTCTTCCTTTACCTTTGAGATTTGACCTGGAATTCTAACAGCTCTTGTTTTACTAACTAGCTCTCTTGTTTTAGTGGCACTGTCCACACTCTGCCAAAGTTTGAAAAAGATGGTGAGAAAACCAACTTGCATTTTTTGAAACTCTGTTCACAAGTACAGGAATCCATTTTGTGTTTGTTACATCAAATCCTGACAGCTGGATGATGTGGTGTATATTTGCAGTTATCAGTGGAGGGAGGGGTGAGGGAGTTGTTAACTAAATAAAATTGTAATTGACACCTCACCCCTTTCCCCACACTGGCCCAGATGTAAGTTGCATCAATCGATAGAAGCACAACTTTCCAAAAATGAAAGTCTCACACACAGCTTCCATCAATATATCACAAACTCCTCCAGTCTCTTTCAGAGGCATCACAATTATTTACATTTCCAATTAAAAACTTGCATTATTATGCTCTAAGTCAGGCTGAAAATGTTTTCCTTGTACAGTGGTCATTAGAGTTTCCTTCAAAATACACACAATTAGGGGCTAAGAGGGACAGGTGGATTTCTTGTGCAATGGAAGACTGTTCCAAGTACCAACTCTGTACTTTTTTTGCAATCTCCTACCCTTCAATATGAATTCCCAGCGTAACGCTCCGGCATTTAGCTGAATTACTGAGCAGTCCTCCAGTGGCCTCTCTAGAACACGACTAAAACTGCTCTGAGCCAGCAGGAAGAATACAAAAGAAATACAAATACAAAAAGGTCACATCAACAAGCGAATGTGAAATTCCAAAGTGAGGTTTGGGATCCGTTCTCTGTTAAATCCCCTGTATCCTGGTCAGATCCAGATGTTTATTTCTCTGAATCTGTATGAAGATATCTTTTGTGCTGTGGATACACTGTAGGTGTAAGCTGTAGGGTTACCAGCTGGGCCAATAATAAAGGGATAGCTCTCTCTCTTTTGGATAAGAGATTTCATACACAGCCAAATATTAAAGCACTGCAACAACATGTATAAAATAGGATGCTAAAATTAAAGACAATATGTTGTAAAGAATGTAGGAGTTGTTACTGCTCAATAAATAAGGCAACGCTTATCGTATACTTATATGAAGAACAAGACTTGATAATGTTTAACATGGCTTTATAAGTTTTTTAGTAAATAAATAGTACATTTGTCCACATTTTAATTCTGAAAAACACAGTTAATGCACTGCAGTTTGGGAACCTGCAAATGTGCCCACAAAAGCTTTGCTCTTTAATCCAAATACTGTTTTAAATATGGCTCCTTTTAAGCATATGCCTGCTGTATTACACAGCTTTAAGCAAAGCCCAGGATGGATTAAGTACAAGCCAGGAAACCTACCCACAAACAGCGCTGTTTTGAGGTTACTGCCGCTCCTCAGTGTGGGGTCGGTTACTAGCTTGTGTAGTGGATTTTTGTGGGGAGGTAGTTTACCACAACAATCATTTAATTTATGGTTGGCAAAAAAGCGATAGAAGCCCTCCACCATACAGTAGTACAGCCAATAAATAATACATCTGTGTTCACATTTTAATGTCTAAAACTTATTTCCTGCTCAGAATTTCCAGACATACTAGTGGATTCAGATTACATCTTTATATAGATCTGTTATCAGAGAATCTCTTTACATAGGCACTTGTCAGTAGAACTAGATAGAAGAGTAAGCCCCAATATGATGACAATTACAAGACAACGAGCAGTCATGTTGGAATATCCCTTGAAGAAGCATAGTTCTCTAAATATAAGGGGCAAGGAACATAGCTTTGATGGCACTTATATCTAAAAGATTTGCTCAAAGCATCACTGCTGTCATATATTTACTAAACTAAACATAGTTTTTAGAAAGTAACAAATTACAGTGTCTAATTGATTGCCGTTTACATGCAAATTTGCTGATCTAAGACTCTGAATGCAAAGGAACCTTCTATCTACTACAATTAAAATGTGTCATCTAAAAATATGCCAGAGCTTTCAATAGAAATAATGGAAATCTCATTAGTTCACAAGGATTAGTTTACATGGATTTTATTAGAGATCTAATTAAAACACCTAGCCTTTGTGATAACAGCATTACAGTGATACTTTCATTAATTCCCATACTATCATGTGGAATCACATGCATGTTGCATTAAAGGACTACTCATGTGTCATGTTTATAAATTACTCTATAGGAAAAATATACTTGAGAATGTACAAAATGTTCTAACAAACTTTAAAATTCATAATTACAGATTTTAATTTGTAATATTTGTATTCAGTTTTACTTTAATGGCAGCCGACATTTTGTATTTATTTCTAATGGCAACCCGAATTGAGAGCGCATGAGACGTGCGCTGCCATGTTTTGCACCAAGGAATGCGAGCACCAACACCAGCGTGCTCCAAAATGGGAATGGGCACAGGGCATGGGGATAGTCCTCCAGCAGAGGTGAGACACCTGTGTGTAAGGAAGCTCTGCGCCAAATCTTACTAATTTGTAATATAAAATGTGAGACAGAATCAGGAACCGTGCCATTTACCTCATCCACATCACTATGCCTTGTAGGAGGACTGGCAAGGCAAAGTGATGTGGATAAGGTAAATGGCACCCCGATTATGGGCGAAAAGGGGAAATAGAGGAAGAGAGAGAGTGGAATGGGGAGAGTGGGGATAGAGAGAGATGGGAAGGAAAATAGAGAGAAAGGGGGAGGAGCAAGAGGATAATGTAGAGAAGATAGAGATGACAACTGCGGTTTCATCCAGGCGCATTGGTGCACGCATTTGTCAGGCATTCTGCGCGCGCACGTCTCGTGCACCCAGAAGTTGTGCCACTGTTTCTAACAGAAGTAAAAATCCATGAGGAACTGCAGACACAGATAAGATATCTACTGAGTCTGGTTTAAAACTTCCTCTCCAAATAGACCCAGAACTGGATGGAACACTAAGGCCTCACAGGTTAACTCTTCCACTCAAGCTAGAGACAAACTGACAGTCTACAATGGAATCCCCCATAATGCAAGCACAGACATATAAACATAATATTTTCTATAAATTATTTCAAGTTCATTGCAGAGCTGCTAAAGTTGTCAGTTTGTTACATACTTCACACGCATTTGAAGTTTTTAACAAACTGTAGTGGCCCTTTAAGAAAAATAAGGGATGAGAGAGAAGATATCGTGGAACAATGATTTCCTCAGCCCTAGGCCAGGCCTTGTTGCTCTTTTTTTGGATATCCAGTCTAGGTCACAACATCTGGATCTAGTAAACAGCCAGACGGACAACAATAGCTCCCCCCCAGCGCAGAAGGTGGAGAACTTCCTGCCTGTCCTATAGTGAACTCCAGAAACATGGTCACTGCGCTGCCCGGCCCAGCTAATCACGAGCTCCAGGAAGCTTCTGCCAGGCACGACTCGCAAACCGAGACCCAAAGTATTCCCGCAGACACATGCATCCGATTACCATGTGAAACCCAGCCAGCCAAGTCTATCTGATCTCCCCAAGCCACAGGCAGCCAACGGCTATCCATGTACATGGCCAAACCCCTGCCACTGCAGAGAGGCCCGGAATGTCTTAATGGAGCAAAACACTATTATGGGATTGCAGGACAGAGCAAAAGTCCCACTTATTGTATGAGCACTAATGAGTCTCATCAGTGTGATGAACAACTGTGAAATGAAGCTGGAGAGAGTCCTCCGACCAGATACTAGGTTTGTTAGATAGGTGATTGATATACCCTCCATTGTATAAACAGTATGGGTAGCAAAAACATCTACAAATTCCAAGCAAGCCAGGAGAACTGCTTTCACACAGAAGTACTCTGTTAACAATGCAACTTCTGCTAAGGATTCTGGGTAGTTATATGCAAATAGAAAATAGAGCCAGGATTACATGCCTTCTTGGATATGTGTTCTCAGAGTGACCTCCTGTTACCCATTGCAGGCGACCTCTACTGGCCCAGCCCTGTGATGCTTGCCTTGTGGTTAGAGATTTGGTCTTTGTTCAAGAAGTCGTGGCTATGATGTATATATAAAATCTGTCACACAAGCAAATTACATAGTGCAAATAAAGAACCTTGGACAGACGCCTTCATATCTTAATCTTGTTCCTCTGATTGTTATATTTACTACACCACATTTGCAGCTCAAGATGAATGAGTGGTACTAGAGGCAGGTTTGGAAATTAACTGAACCTATCTGGTAGCTTGAGGGGGAGGAATAAATGGATTTTGAGGACGAGAGGAACAACAAAAAAGATAGCAATTTAGAATGAGACTGACCACTACAGAGGGAAATTCAAGGGAGAGTGAGAGAGAGCATTCTGACCCCAAAAGTCGGAGATTCAGGGAGAGAGAGGGAAAAGGATGGTAAGCGTGAAAGAGGAAGATTCAGGGAGAGAGTATAAAGGAGGGAGATACAAAAAAGTGAGATTGTAAGTTTGTGAGTTTTCAATCTTGTGTCCATACCTTGGAAACAATCTCTATGTACATTTGATTGTAAAAAGGTGTTAAGTTTGTTTTTTGCCATGTACTCAACCCCTGTACAGCGCTACGAATAATAATAAAAATAATAATAATAATACAGGAAAATGAGGATAGACACTGATTTAAAAAGAGGAGATTCAGGGGAAGTGTGTGAGATAGGAGACTGGCCTCCAAAAAGTGAAATACAGGAGAATGAGGAGAGAGACTGACCCAAAAAATAAATTCAGGGAGAGGTGGAGAAGGGAGACTGACCCCAAAAGAGGGAGATTCAAGGGAAGTGAGAGAGAAGGGAGATGTCCCTAAAAGAGAAGTGAGAGGAGGAGGAGGGAGTTAACCTAAAAAATGTGAGACACAGGAGAGTGAGGATAGAGACAGACACAAGAAGAGGAGATTCAGGGAGAGAGGCGGAGAAGGGAGACTGACTCCAAAAGAGGAAGATTCAGTTAGAGAGTGGGGCCGAGGGAGCCTGACCCCAAAAGAGGACGATCCAGGGAGGGAGTGGGGATGAGGGAGCCTGACCTAAAAAGAGAACGTTTCAGGGAGGGAGTGGGGATGAGAGAGACTGATTCCCAAAAAAGGAAGATTCAGAGAGAGAGAGGGAGAAAAGAGAAACCCCAAAAGAGGAAGATTCAGGGAGAGAGGTAGAGAGGGGAGACTGACCCAAAAAGAGGGAGATTCAGGGAGAGAGGTAGAGAGGGGAGACTGACCCCAAAAGAGGGAGATTCAGGGAGAGAGGTAGAGAGGGGAGACTGACCCCAAAAGAGGGAGATTCAGGGAGAGAGGTAGAGAGGGGAGACTGACCCCAAAAGAGGGAGATTCAGGGAGAGAGGTAGAGAGGGGAGACTGACCCCAAAAGAGGGAGATTCAGGGAGAGAGGTAGAGAGGGGAGACTGACCCCAAAAGAGGGAGATTCAGGTAGAGAGGGGAGACTGACTGCAAAAGAAGAAAATTCAGGGAGAGAGGTGGAGAAGGGAGACTGACCCCAAAAGAGGGAGATTCAGGGAGAGAGGTAGAGAGGGGAGACTGAACCCAAAAGAGGGAGATTCAGGGAGAGAGGTAGAGAGGGGAGACTGACCCCAAAAGAAGAAAATTCAGGGAGAGAGGTGGAGAAGGGAGACTGACCCCAAAAGAGGGAGATTCAGGGAGAGAGGTAGAAAGGGGAGACTGACCCCAAAAGAGGGAGATTCAGGGAGAGAGGTAGAGAGGGGAGACTGACCCCAAAAGAGGGAGATTCAGGGTGAGAGGTAGAGAAGGGAGACTGACCCCAAAAGAGGAAGATTCAGAGAGAGAGGTGGAGAAGGGAGACTGACCCCAAAAGAGGAAGATTCAGAGAGAGAGGTAGAGAGGGGAGACTGACCACAAAAGAAGAAAATTCAGGGAGAGAGGTGGAGAAGGGAGACTGACCCCAGAAGAGGGAGATTCAGGGAGAGAGGTAGAGAGGTGAGGCTGACCCCAAAAGAGGAAGATTCAGGGAGAGAGGTAGAGAGGGGAGACTGACCCCAAAAGAGGGAGATTCAGGGAGAGAGGTAGAAAGGGGAGACTGACCCCAAAAGAGGAAGATTCAGGGAGAGAGGTAGAGAGGGGAGACTGACCCCAAAAGAGGGAGATTCAGGGAGAGAGGTAGAGAGGGGAGACTGACCCAAAAAGAGGGAGATTCAGGGAGAAAGGTGGCGAAGGGAAACTGACGCCAAAAGAGGAAGATTCAGGGAGAGAGGTAGAGAGGGGAGACTGACCCCAAAAGAGGGAGATTCAGGGAGAGAGGTAGAGAGGGGAGACTGACCCAAAAAGAGGGAGATTCAGGGAGAAAGGTGGCGAAGGGAAACTGACGCCAAAAGAGGAAGATTCAGGGAGAGCGGTAGAGAGCGGAGACTGACCCCAAAAGAGGGAGATTCAGGGAGAGAGGTAGAGAGGGGAGACTGACCCAAAAAGAGGGAGATTCAGGGAGAGAGGTAGAGAGGGGAGACTGACCCCAAAAGAGGGAGATTCAGGGAGAGAGGTAGAGAGGGGAGACTGACCCCAAAAGAGGGAGATTCAGGGAGAAAGGTGGCGAAGGGAAACTGACCCCAAAAGAGGAAGATTCAGGGAGAGAGGTAGAGAGGGGAGACTGACCCCAAAAGAGGAAGATTCAGGGAGAAAGGTGGAGAAGGGAAACTGACCCCAAAAGAGGAAGATTCAGGGAGAGCGGTAGAGAGGTGAGGCTGACCCCAAAAGAGGGAGATTCAGGGAGAGAGGTGGAGAAGGGAGACTGACCCCAAAAGAGGAAGATTCAGGGAGAGAGAGGTAGAGAGGGGAGACTGACCCCAAAAGAGGGAGATTCAGGGAGAAAGGTGGCGAAGGGAAACTGACGCCAAAAGAGGAAGATTCAGGGAGAAAGGTGGCAAAGGGAAACTGACCCCAAAAGAGGAAGATTCAGGGAGAGAGGTAGAGAGGGGAGACTGACCCCAAAAGAGGGAGATTCAGGGAGAAAGGTGGCAAAGGGAAACTGACCCCAAAAGAAGGAAATTCAGGGAGAGAGGTGGAGAAGGGAGACTGACCCCAAAAGAGGGAGATTCAGGGAGAGAGGTAGAGAGGGGAGTCTGACCCCAAAAGAGGGAGATTCAGGGAGAGAGGTAGAGAGGGGAGACTGACCTCAAAAGAAGAAAATTCAGGGAGAGAGGTGGAGAAGGGAGACTGACCCCAAAATAGGGAGATTCAGGGAGAGAGGTAGAAAGGGGAGACTGACCCCAAAAGAGGGAGATTCAGGGAGAGAGGTAGAGAGGGGAGACTGACCCCAAAAGAGGGAGATTCAGGGTGAGAGGTAGAGAAGGGAGACTGACCCCAAAAGAGGAAGATTCAGAGAGAGAGGTGGAGAAGGGAGACTGACCCCAAAAGAGGAAGATTCAGAGAGAGAGGTAGAGAGGGGAGACTGACCACAAAAGAAGAAAATTCAGGGAGAGAGGTGGAGAAGGGAGACTGACCCCAAAAGAGGGAGATTCAGGGAGAGAGGTAGAAAGGGGAGACTGACCCCAAAAGAGGGAGATTCAGGGAGAGAGGTAGAGAGGGGAGACTGACCCCAAAAGAGGGAGATTCAGGGTGAGAGGTAGAGAAGGGAGACTGACCCCAAAAGAGGAAGATTCAGAGAGAGAGGTGGAGAAGGGAGACTGACCCCAAAAGAGGAAGATTCAGAGAGAGAGGTAGAGAGGGGAGACTGACCACAAAAGAAGAAAATTCAGGGAGAGAGGTGGAGAAGGGAGACTGACCCCAAAAGAGGGAGATTCAGGGAGAGAGGTAGAAAGGGGAGACTGACCCCAAAAGAGGAAGATTCAGGGAGAGAGGTAGAGAGGGGAGACTGACCCCAAAAGAGGGAGATTCAGGGAGAGAGGTAGAGAGGGGAGACTGACCCAAAAAGAGGGAGATTCAGGGAGAAAGGTGGCGAAGGGAAACTGACGCCAAAAGAGGAAGATTCAGGGAGAGAGGTAGAGAGCGGAGACTGACCCCAAAAGAGGGAGATTCAGGGAGAGAGGTAGAGAGGGGAGACTGACCCAAAAAGAGGGAGATTCAGGGAGAGAGGTAGAGAGGGGAGACTGACCCCAAAAGAGGGAGATTCAGGGAGAGAGGTAGAGAGGGGAGACTGACCCCAAAAGAGGGAGATTCAGGGAGAAAGGTGGCGAAGGGAAACTGACCCCAAAAGAGGAAGATTCAGGGAGAGAGGTAGAGAGGGGAGACTGACCCCAAAAGAGGAAGATTCAGGGAGAAAGGTGGAGAAGGGAAACTGACCCCAAAAGAGGAAGATTCAGGGAGAGCGGTAGAGAGGTGAGGCTGACCCCAAAAGAGGGAGATTCAGGGAGAGAGGTAGAGAGTGGAGACTGACCCAAAAAGAGGGAGATTCAGGGAGAGAGGTAGAGAGGGGAGACTGACCCCAAAAGAGGGAGATTCAGGGAGAAAGGTGGCGAAGGGAAACTGACCCCAAAAGAGGAAGATTCAGGGAGAGAGGTAGAGAGGGGAGACTGACCCCAAAAGAGGAAGATTCAGGGAGAAAGGTGGAGAAGGGAAACTGACCCCAAAAGAGGAAGATTCAGGGAGAGCGGTAGAGAGGTGAGGCTGACCCCAAAAGAGGGAGATTCAGGGAGAGAGGTGGAGAAGGGAGACTGACCCCAAAAGAGGAAGATTCAGGGAGAGAGAGGTAGAGAGGGGAGACTGACCCCAAAAGAGGGAGATTCAGGGAGAAAGGTGGCGAAGGGAAACTGACGCCAAAAGAGGAAGATTCAGGGAGAAAGGTGGCAAAGGGAAACTGACCCCAAAAGAGGAAGATTCAGGGAGAGAGGTAGAGAGGGGAGACTGACCCCAAAAGAGGGAGATTCAGGGAGAGAGGTTGAGAAGGGAAACTGACGCCAAAAGAGGAAGATTCAGGGAGAGAGGTAGAGAGGGGAGACTGACCCCAAAAGAGGGAGTTTCAGGAAGAGAGGTGGAGAAGGAAGACTAATCCCAAAAGAGGAAGATTCATGGAGAGAGGTAGAGAGAGGAGACTGACCCCAAAAGAGGGAGATTCAGGAAGAGAGGTGGAGAAGGGAGACTGACCCCAAAAGAGGGAGACTCAGGTAGAGAGGGGAGACTGACCCCAAAAGAAGGAAATTCAGGGAGAGAGGTGGAGAAGGGAGACTGACCCCAAAAGAGGGAGATTCAGGGAGAGAGGTAGAGAGGGGAGACTGACCCCAAAAGAGGGAGATTCAGGGAGAGAGGTAGAGAGGGGAGACTGACCCCAAAAGAAGAAAATTCAGGGAGAGAGGTGGAGAAGGGAGACTGACCCCAAAAGAGGGAGATTCAGGGAGAGAGGTAGAAAGGGGAGACTGACCCCAAAAGAGGGAGATTCAGGGAGAGAGGTAGAGAGGGGAGACTGACCCCAAAAGAGGGAGATTCAGGGTGAGAGGTAGAGAAGGGAGACTGACCCCAAAAGAGGAAGATTCAGAGAGAGAGGTGGAGAAGGGAGACTGACCCCAAAAGAGGAAGATTCAGAGAGAGAGGTAGAGAGGGGAGACTGACCACAAAAGAAGAAAATTCAGGGAGAGAGGTGGAGAAGGGAGACTGACCCCAAAAGAGGGAGATTCAGGGAGAGAGGTAGAAAGGGGAGACTGACCCCAAAAGAGGAAGATTCAGGGAGAGAGGTAGAGAGGGGAGACTGACCCCAAAAGAGGAAGATTCAGGGAGAGAGGTAGAGAGGGGAGACTGACCCCAAAAGAGGGAGATTCAGGGAGAGAGGTAGAGAGTGGAGACTGACCCAAAAAGAGGGAGATTCAGGGAGAGAGGTAGAGAGGGGAGACTGACCCCAAAAGAGGGAGATTCAGGGAGAGAGGTGGAGAAGGGAGACTGACCCCAGAAGAGGGAGATTCAGGGAGAGAGGTAGAAAGGGGAGACTGACCCCAAAAGAGGAAGATTCAGGGAGAGAGGTAGAGAGGGGAGACTGACCCCAAAAGAGAGAGATTCAGGGAGAGAGGTAGAGAGGGGAGACTGACCCCAAAAGAGGGAGATTCAGGGAGAGAGGTAGAGAGTGGAGACTGACCCCAAAAGAGGGAGATTCAGGGAGAGAGGTAGAGAGGGGAGACTGACCCCAAAAGAGGGAGATTCAGGGAGAGAGGTAGAGAGGGGAGACTGACCCCAAAAGAGGGAGATTCAGGGAGAAAGGTGGCGAAGGGAAACTGACCCCAAAAGAGGAAGATTCAGGGAGAGAGGTAGAGAGGGGAGACTGACCCCAAAAGAGTAAGATTCAGGGAGAAAGGTGGAGAAGGGAAACTGACCCCAAAAGAGGAAGATTCAGGGAGAGCGGTAGAGAGGTGAGGCTGACCCCAAAAGAGGGAGATTCAGGGAGAGAGGTGGAGAAGGGAGACTGACCCCAAAAGAGGAAGATTCAGGGAGAGAGAGGTAGAGAGGGGAGACTGACCCCAAAAGAGGGAGATTCAGGGAGAAAGGTGGCGAAGGGAAACTGACGCCAAAAGAGGAAGATTCAGGGAGAAAGGTGGCGAAGGGAAACTGACCCCAAAAGAGGAAGATTCAGGGAGAGAGGTAGAGAGGGGAGACTGACCCCAAAAGAGGGAGATTCAGGGAGAAAGGTGGCGAAGGGAAACTGACGCCAAAAGAGGAAGATTCAGGGAGAAAGGTGGCGAAGGGAAACTGACCCCAAAAGAGGAAGATTCAGGGAGAGAGGTAGAGAGTGGAGACTGACCCCAAAAGAGGGAGATTCAGGGAGAGAGGTTGAGAAGGGAGACTGACCCCAAAAGAGGAAGATTCAGGGAGAGAGGTAGAGAGGGGAGACTGACCCCAAAAGAGGGAGTTTCAGGAAGAGAGGTGGAGAAGGAAGACTAATCCCAAAAGAGGAAGATTCATGGAGAGAGGTAGAGAGAGGAGACTGACCCCAAAAGAGGGAGATTCAGGAAGAGAGGTGGAGAAGGGAGACTGACCCCAAAAGAGTTAGATTCATGGAGAGAGTGGGAACGAGGGAGACTGACCCCAAAAGAGGGAGATTCAGGGAGAGAGGTAGAGAGGGGAGACTGACTCCAAAAGAGGGAGATTCAGGGAGAGAGGTAGAAAGGGGAGACTGACCCCAAAAGAGGGAGATTCAGGGAGAGAGGTAGAGAGGGGAGACTGACCCCAAAAGAGGGAGATTCAGGGTGAGAGGTAGAGAAGGGAGACTGACCCCAAAAGAGGAAGATTCAGAGAGAGAGGTGGAGAAGGGAGACTGACCCCAAAAGAGGAAGATTCAGAGAGAGAGGTAGAGAGGGGAGACTGACCACAAAAGAAGAAAATTCAGGGAGAGAGGTGGAGAAGGGAGACTGACCCCAGAAGAGGGAGATTCAGGGAGAGAGGTAGAAAGGGGAGACTGACCCCAAAAGAGGAAGATTCAGGGAGAGAGGTAGAGAGGGGAGACTGACCCCAAAAGAGAGAGATTCAGGGAGAGAGGTAGAGAGGGGAGACTGACCCCAAAAGAGGGAGATTCAGGGAGAGAGGTAGAGAGTGGAGACTGACCCAAAAAGAGGGAGATTCAGGGAGAGAGGTAGAGAGGGGAGACTGACCCCAAAAGAGGGAGATTCAGGGAGAGAGGTAGAGAGGGGAGACTGACCCCAAAAGAGGGAGATTCAGGGAGAAAGGTGGCGAAGGGAAACTGACCCCAAAAGAGGAAGATTCAGGGAGAGAGGTAGAGAGGGGAGACTGACCCCAAAAGAGTAAGATTCAGGGAGAAAGGTGGAGAAGGGAAACTGACCCCAAAAGAGGAAGATTCAGGGAGAGCGGTAGAGAGGTGAGGCTGACCCCAAAAGAGGGAGATTCAGGGAGAGAGGTGGAGAAGGGAGACTGACCCCAAAAGAGGAAGATTCAGGGAGAGAGAGGTAGAGAGGGGAGACTGACCCCAAAAGAGGGAGATTCAGGGAGAAAGGTGGCGAAGGGAAACTGACGCCAAAAGAGGAAGATTCAGGGAGAAAGGTGGCGAAGGGAAACTGACCCCAAAAGAGGAAGATTCAGGGAGAGAGGTAGAGAGGGGAGACTGACCCCAAAAGAGGGAGATTCAGGGAGAAAGGTGGCGAAGGGAAACTGACGCCAAAAGAGGAAGATTCAGGGAGAAAGGTGGCGAAGGGAAACTGACCCCAAAAGAGGAAGATTCAGGGAGAGAGGTAGAGAGGGGAGACTGACCCCAAAAGAGGGAGATTCAGGGAGAGAGGTTGAGAAGGGAGACTGACCCCAAAAGAGGAAGATTCAGGGAGAGAGGTAGAGAGGGGAGACTGACCCCAAAAGAGGGAGATTCAGGAAGAGAGGTGGAGAAGGAAGACTAATCCCAAAAGAGGAAGATTCATGGAGAGAGGTAGAGAGAGGAGACTGACCCCAAAAGAGGGAGATTCAGGAAGAGAGGTGGAGAAGGGAGACTGACCCCAAAAGAGTTAGATTCATGGAGAGAGTGGGAACGAGGGAGACTGACCCCAAAAGAGGGAGATTCAGGGAGAGAGGTAGAGAGGGGAGACTGACTCCAAAAGAGGGAGATCAGATGAGTGAGAGGGGGAGGCTGGAGATTAACCCCCAAAAAAGTGAGATAAAAGAGACTGAGGATAGAGACAGACCCAAGAAGAGGAGATTCGGCGAGAGAGGTGGAAAAGGTAAAGAGGGAAATTCAGGGGATATGAGAGAGAAGGGAGTCTGACCCTAAAATAGAGAGATTCAGTGAGAAAAAGGAGGGAGATCAGTGTTGGCCTATATTGAGTGCACACGTACAATCTACAATCAGCAGACCCCATGTGCACCTTCCCATGAACCAAACTCTCAGCAGTCTTAGTTTTGCTCAGGGGATATAGATGACCAATGTGCTGTCACATTTCACCCCAGACGTGGCCGTCACACTCCTTCTCTCAGCTCTCTTCCCACGCTCCACGCTTCTCACCATTCCTGCCCACTGGCTATTAAATCATTTCCTAATCCCTCCCTTATTATTGAGCCCATTAATTAAGCCACTTGTGCTGAAAACAAAGGTCCAGAAGCTGCTTCCCCTATTATTATCCACAAGGAGCACAGAAGGAACAAATTACCCTGTCACTGTCCCACAGACCCTATTTATTATAGGGGATGTTTTTCCCACCCTACAAACTCCAAATTAAGAGAAAAAACAACTAGGGGTCTCCAGGGTGAAGAGAGGGCAAGCAGGAATAATTTGCTCTGATGTATACATTTTTATATATGTCTCTGAAGAATACTCTTTGCTGGCAGTGAGTGATACCTTGGAGTGTTTTGTGGGGTGAGTTTTTTTTCTATATTGTCTTAATAATGAGCAATTTATTTTTAGAAACAAAATAAATAATTTAAATAAATAATATTAGAAGCGTTTATATGCAATTATTCTTTACTGGAAGATGTATTTTTTTTCTGAACTGATTTTGGCGGCTACTTTCTCAGGAGGCTGTGTGCTTGTAAACTAATGAGTAAACTGGCAGTTTTAGGTGTCACTTTCTCATTGTGCAGACAGAAGCTTCCTCTGCAATCCAAGTCTCGACTATCTCAAGAAGTTTATTAGCAGAAAACAAAATAATACATTTAACAGCAGCATGATTACATATATAAGATAATAAACTGGAGGTTGTATTATTTTTTTACATTCTAGAAACATTTTCCCTGTTATAACAACATTAGCAGATGTTGTAAGCCATGGGCATAAAAACACTAGCACATTTTCACAGACTCTTTAGGAATATAGAATCCATTTTTTGTTTGTTATATCACTTCCTCAGAGCTGGATCATGGTGGTGTGTTTATGCATCTTTCAGTGGTAACAGGGGTTGGGTTTGAAGGAATAGGGAGTTGTCCAGATACTTTATTAGACAATGAATGACAGACATTGACACCACACTCCTTCTCCCTCGAAGGTCTAGAAGCTCTCAAAAGATTTAAACGTCCCCTCACCCACGCACAATTTCCCCTACGTATCATGGATCCAGCAGAGGCATCAAACTTTTTTTTTCTCTAATTATAAGCTAACTGCATTGACTTTCCTTCTTAATTTTGCTCTTAGACTGAAAATCTGCATATATATATATATATAGTAAATAAAAAGTACATCTGTGTTCACATTTGAATGTCTAAAGCAAGTTAAAAAAACCTGCGTCCAGCTCAGAGTTCCGAGAAAAACAGTTATTACACTGCATTCTGGGAAATAGAGCTGGGACACACAAATATGCCCACAAATATGCCCACAAATGCCTCGCTCTTCAATCCATAGCCATTATCAAACATGGCTTCCTTAAGCTTACGCCTGCTGTATTACACAGCTTTATAGATAGATAGATGTGTATGTATATATATATATATATATATATACATATCACATATGATAATTGTCTAACTACTATTCGTCGTCACGCTGCGTTGCGTAGTGCGTACGAATTAGCGATGAGCGCCGCAGGCGCTCATCGCCCGGCGAGCTTCGCGCAGCGAGGCGAGACATTAAACCGTAGCACTTAGAAAAAAAATACGAGGTGAAAAAAATTACGAGATAAGCGGCGGAACAAAAACGGTAAAAAAAACACTAAATACACACTAAAGAATAAAACAAAGGTCACTTACAGCATTGGGAACCAGGCAGGTTGTCTGGAAGTGAGTTGGAACTGCAATTTAGATCGATTTAGCCGAGTTACAAAGATCGAAAATCGGCTAAGCGAGAAAAAAATGGCCGCCGAAAAAATGAAAACGAGGCTATACTACTACGAACTGCGTAAAACACAGCCACAGACGTATGTCTTTGAAAAACAACGAGATAAAGGATGCGGATTAACCGCGCAATGAGTAAAAAGACAGTAGCGAGTACATTTTACGAAACACAATTACAGATTCACGCATTAACACAGATTTAACGACTTTGTCTCGCGCAACATCGGATTTCCTGCCTAAACCAACGCATTTGATGTGAAATATGTTGCAAGTTACAAAAATAAAAAATGTTTAAATTTTTTTTTTTATTTATTTTAAGAAAAAAAAAAGGAACAAATGTAGCGTCATGTTGTGTGGCAAACAAATTTCACTACATTTAATTTTTAGTGACCGTCATTTGACCGTTTGACCATATTTACTGTTAAAACATAGTACTTTGGCAATGAGCGCCGCAGAAAAAATGCCGCCCGAACAAAACTAAAACCAGGCGACAGCACTATAACCACGGAAAACAACAATAATCCGCTAAGACGCATACCACACATTATCCGCCATTTTAGGATAATGTGGAAGTACACAGCTACGTTAACGGTTTCGGATCGCGCACGCACACTATTACACTGCACACGTTCATCACGCTTACACAGCACCTCCACAACACTAATGCTGCTGCAACATCAACACAGATTGCCAGCTCTTCAACACAATGCATAAAAATACGTAAATTCATTTATTAATTTGATTTCTATATTTCAGTAGTACACACAAAACAACATTAGCTACCTTACAATTCCATATGTATAGTAATAACTAAACAACTTTTAAAACATACACATCTGATTGCCGTAATTTTTTGACGGGCAATACGCTAGTATATATATATATATATATATATATATATATATATATACAGGATAGATAGATAGATAGATAGATAGATAGATAGATAGATAGATAGATAGATAGATAGATAGATAGATAGATGTGTATAGATAGATAGATAGATGTGTATAGATAGATAGATAGATAGATGTGTATAGATAGATAGATAGATGTGTATAGATAGATAGATAGATGTGTATAGATAGATAGATAGATAGATAGGTAGATAGATAGATAGATAGATAGATAGATAGATAGATAGATAGATAGATAGATAGATAGATGTGTATAGATAGATAGATAGATAGATAGATGTGTATAGATAGATAGATAGATAGATGTGTATAGATAGATAGATAGATGTGTATAGATAGATAGATAGATGTGTATAGATAGATAGATAGATAGGTAGATAGATAGATAGATAGATAGATAGATAGATAGATAGATAGATAGATGTGTATAGATAGATAGATAGATAGATTACAATTGTCCTTTTAGTTGCAACTATTGCAAAGACATGAACATTTAAATCCTAGACTCCTATGACTTCAAAATGAAGTTACATTGTTTTGAAGTCCCCCCTCTCTCACATGCAAATGACAACTCACTTGAAAGACTATTTTTGCATGAACAAATGGCTGTAATACAAAGGCTGGTGTAATTAGGCAGGGTTGAAACCACACAAAATTAGTGCACCACAAACGTTCCTTAATTAACCCCCTAATTACAAACAATAAACAGGGCTCTTGTTAATTTATTTCCTAATGTCAAGGCATCATTAGCAGTGAGATGTGGTATGTGAGCTGGCAGGCAGAAGGTTAAATTCTGTATAAATTAGCCATAGTGAATCAAATTTAATAAATTGCTGCCATCTATTTAACATTCTATCAGAGAAGTTTGCATACTCTTCAAGTAAGAAACAATCTCTTTGTGATCCAGTCATATATATATATATATATATATATATATATATATATATATTGTTATTTTTTTTTTAAATATATATATTGCATTTGTTGTGGCTGTGGTTAATAACTTCCAAGAAAATATATCAGCTTGGACCCAAACCCTCACCTGATGAGATCCATTTTAAATTTAAACAGCAGTCTGTGGGTAGGTTTCCTAAATTATACATAATTTACCAAATCCCAAGGTTGATGACTCTTCTCTAACTGGAGAATCTGAGCCTCAGACTTGATCATTAGATTTCACCAATGAAAACCCACTGGAGGCCCGGAACATTGCATTCTTTTCCACAAACTGTGTTGAAGGAGCTGCCCCTGGTATTGTCATATACATCGGTGACCGCACTGTGATGGGATGTGTTGCTACACTGGCATCTGGTCTGGAGGGCGGACGTACAGTGGATATAAAAAGTCTACACACCCCTGTTAAAATGTCAGGTTTCTGTGCTGTAAAATAATTAGACAAATAAAAATCATTTCAAAACTTTTTCCACCTTTAATGTGACCTATAAACTGTACAACTCAATTGAAAAACAAACTGAAATCTTTTAGGCGGAGGGAAGAAAAAAAAAAGAAAAGTAATATGGTTGCATAAGTCTGCACACCCTCTTATAAATGGGGATGTAGCCGTGTTCAGAATTAAGCAATCACATTCCAAATCGTGTTAAATAGGAGTCAACATACACCTGCAATAATTTAAAGTGCCTCTGATTAACCCCAAATAAAGTTCAGCTGCTCTAGTTGGTCTTTCCTGAAATGTTCTTAGTTGCATCCCACAGCAAAAGCCATAGTCCACAGAGAGCTTCCAAAGCATCAGAGGGATCTCATTGTAAATCTTGCCAAGTCAAAATGTGCCATGCTGATAGACTCACACCCAAAAAGAGTGCTGTAATAAAATCAAAAGGTGCTTCAACAAAGTATTAGTTTAAGGGTGTGCATACTTATGCAACCATATTATTTTATTTTTATATTTTTTCTTCCCTCTACCTAAAAGATTTCAATTGAGTTGTTAACACATTGCAATGAATGGAGGGCTCTGAGCTTGCAATCTGGTGTCCATAGCGCTTTCCCCAAAGCACCATGCAAGATTGAAACTCACAGACTTACAGTCTAAAAAAGAACCACATATAAAGTGGTATTTGATAAAAGAGAGAAAAAGCATTGTGGACTCATGTGCATGTCCCCACCCAGTTTCCCAGAATGCAGTGCAATAACTGTATTTCTTGGAATTCTGAGCAGGAAATGCATTTTTAACATGTTTTTATAGGAATGTAGTATATATTTTGTATATAATATATATCAGAGAGCTATAAATCTACAGAGCATAAAGGGACGTGGAACACATGTTACAATGCATTTCAAATAGCAAGTTTTAAATATTAGGTAAAGCCTATTAAATGTCCTTGAAACTAACATGCACAGAACATACTATAGTAGGTATCTCTCTGGCCGACAAACATGACATTAAATCTATATTACTGCTCACTGCCTTACAGGGGACATGTTCCTAGACCCGGAAAAAAAAATACAGACGCATTAACAAATACCCTCTAATGCAACAGAGATAATGGGTTTGTCTAATTCCTATCTGGGTAAAGTTACAATCTAATAATTGCCTAAAGAGCTTACCATTTAATTTCTGCTCCAAAGAATGTACTATCTAATATTTGCCCCAATGTATTTTATTTTTTCTGTTTAAAAGAGACTATTTGATAGAACAAAAGTTTAATTTATTACCTGAACCATCTACTCCTTTATCCAATAATTTTATATCTAATTTCTGTCCTGTAGCATTTACAACCTAATAACTGTTCCAAAGAGCTTATGTTTCATTTCCTGTCACAAATATCTAACTATCAAGTGTCTGCTCTGGAGACCATACCGTTTATTCTCTACTACAGAATTATTATTATTAACTTTTATTTGTTTCGAATACAATCTAGTCACCTACCACCCAGTTTATCATCCACTAACTTTATCCAAGAAATGATTGTTTAAACTCTTTAATGGAACATCTAGTCTAATAACTGTTTCAACAAGTTTACAATCTAATCTAATCTTTCTTAAAGAGCCACTGTGGGTACCCTACCCCGAAGAACTTACAATCATATAACTTCCATAAAGAGGTTACATTCTAGTGCCTGCATTAAATGATTTACATATTATTCTCTGTTTCATAAAATGTATAATCTTGTCCAAAAGATCCTGAAATCTAATTTTCAAAAATTTACAATCAAGTGCCAAAGAGCTTATAATGTAATTTATAATCATAGTCCATAAAATAGATTCCCGAAAAGAAATACTAATCGAAAGAGTGCTTTTGTAAACACATGCAAAACACTTTAACATAAATTAGTATAAATTATATTGTATTAGTTTAATTTAGTAGGAATAGCCTACCTGGTTATTTTCGAATACGTTCATTAAATTGACATCCAATCACAAGTAACTGCTAGGTCTTGGTTGCATCAGCTGTGATTTGCTTTTATATGGAGAGATTTAACACTGAACTGTAGGATTTTGCAGCTGTTTTCTACACTTTTTACCTAAAATTAAAGTTCATTCCCCATGTGATCTTTGTCTTTCTATTATTTAAAGTTTATGCCAACCCCTAAGCTATTGCAGGGCTACAAATGGACAATTTTCCAATAGGAAAAAGTGCATATCAAAACACTGTAAAGAACATCAGAGATGTACTATTTACTGAATTTATCATATAATATCTACCACCAAATCTTTGAGGCAAGTCTTTGTCTAGATCCACTGATTGATTTAGAGGTGTGGGCCTTGTCTCACAATATTTAAATATTCCCTAGATTATTGAGATCAAATGCAACAAGACTTCCATCTCATTTAAAGGACCATTGTAGTACCACATCTGCAATGAGCTCTTTTGAGGAGCTACACTTAATAATGGACATCCTCTACAGGGTTTTGAATGGGCTGTTGCGAATGAGGTTTGGTGGCCCATACACTGCAGAAATATATATATATATATATATATATATATATATATATAAATTTAGATATTAGCCAACTTCAATACCTAGTCCCTCCCAACATCCAACCACACGCAGCACCCAACATAGTCTACATAGCACTCAGTCCTTGTCAGAAGCCATCCCCTCTACGCATACATTCCCACATAGCACCAAACCTCTTTCAGCACCAATCCCTATCTGCTTTGCTCCCCGCTCACAGAATGCATCCACCTTGTACTTTGCTGTCACCCAACCCTTGCTCTCTCACCTCTTCCCTGATACACATCACCTTCAGGCTGAACTGCTCCACACTGTCACCTCTTGTAGCTTCAGTAGAAATGCCCTATTTCCGATCAAGGGAACGTGTGCATCCAAGGAAGTCCAGGGGGGGGGGGGGGGGCATGGCAGGTTTGGTTGGGGTGGGGGGATTACACTAGATAAAAACAATTAAATGCAAAAAAAAAAAATATATATATATATATATATATATATTACACAGCGCGGCCCCCCCCAGAGGAGGACCCTGATGCATTGCACTACCTGCACCACTGATAGATCCGCCCCTGCATTCCACTTATTTTCTACCCTTTCTTAAAAGTTGTACCTGTTTTTCTGGAAGATACTTCACTCATGACCTTAACTATATTCTTTCATATATTTTAAAGTTTTTATGTTAACCCTTTGCTTTCTGTTTTCTAACCCAGTGGTTCTCAAAACACGATACTTGAGATCTTATCTACTGGTCCTCAGGGAAAAGAGGGATAAGAAGAGTCTAATAAACATACCACTACCACTAATCAGTTATAGATAACAGATTTAAACTTAAAATGCACTCTATTAAAATCTGTGTAAAACTAGGTGAATATGTAGTGTGTCACAGTGTGTTGCATTGGAAGTCAACGTGCTGGTCCCCACATCAAATAGGTATAGAGCCATTGCTCCATGCTATATATATGTTAAATGACCTCTGCATCAACCTGAGTTATATATTTTAATTAGATGTTAAACATTTTTATATTTCAGATTCAATTAAATAAAAAAGCAATATTTAGTTTGTCAAAAATAAGACTAAGCTGCTGATGGTACCCACTCACTATAAGGTCAATGGGGAAGGTGGCTTTGTTTAGCAAGCAGCTGCTAAATTTTTAGGCACAACAAATTGGTCTGTAAAAATAATTTCCCTTGGTGACAATCTTTTGCTGTGGGATTAGCCACTTATCTCTCTTATCTAATGACATAGAACCTCATTCAATTCAAGACATATAACCTGCAAAATTAACAATTTTGAACCGTGAGTACTTTTTTCTTTAATGTTATACATGTATTCAATTCCCCATACCAGTAGTATCTCGTAAACCTAAGCCTTGTCAGTAAAGTAACAAGGTTTAGGATTATGAGAAATGGTGTGCTAAGTAATATTAGTTGGTTAGACCCCACTGCCACCAATGACAATCCCTGGGGACCCCATTGCACCTAAATGTTAACCCACATCACAGGCTCCCTATTGACCCCTGTGGCATACAAAATTAACCCCAATGCCACGGAGGTCCTGGAAGGACCTCCATGGCATGAAACATTAACCTCTTATCCATGGGGGTCCTATAACCATAGAACCTAATCTAAATCTGATGACACAGAGGTCGTCCAATTAACCCCTAAATGCCATGGGCCATAAAGACCCCATGGTATTACTATTAACTCATTAAGTACCATCGGGGTCCTTAAAGGCCCAACATGGTATCTAAATTAATCCTAATATACCATAGAGGTTAATATAAAACCCTGAGATATATAAATTAACCATTACCAGTCATGGGGGTCTATATAGACCCACATAATACACCAATATTAACCCCTGATGTGAGGACCTCCATGACACTCTAAGTTACACAAGTGCTACACTAATAAAAACAAAAATAAAAATAAACATAAAATAAACTCAAAATTACATAAAATAGAAAAACATATACACTACAAAACCAATAAATAAAAAAATCTACATTACAAAAAAAAAAAAGAATTACATCAAAATAAATCATTTTTTTTAGCACCTAACCATGTCAAGCTATTTAATATGATCCTAGAAGGCCACCAAACACCCCCTGAGTTTAATTACGCAGAATTGGTATTTTTCCCCAAAGAAGGCAGGAACCATCTGGAAGCCAAAAACTATCGACCCATTTCACTTCTAAACAACGACATCAAACTTTCTCCTGACCCATTTGGCCCATAAAGACCAAGTGGGGTTTGTCCCACACAGGCAAGCAGGCGATAACATTAGAAGAGTCTTAAACCTAATACATCTCTCTAAGGTAACCTCCACTCCTATGTGCCTTATTGTGCTTGACGTTGAGAAGGCCTTTGATACAGTGGAACAGCCATATCTCTTTGCAGTACTAGAGAAATTTGCTCAGGATTAGAACTAAACCTGGACAAAACTGAGGCCATACCCCAAATACTGAACATAAATGGACAACGTTCAAATCCTTACAAAGTACCAAAAATAGCAAGGAAAACCCAAATGAAACATAAAAAATGGGGTGGCCTTTCGTGCCCTAATCTCAAACTATACATCAAAGCGGCACATTTGGCCTTCATCTAGCTAACTCATTCGGCATCCCTGCAGCCTGCATGGGTTTTTATAGAAAATTATTTAATGCACCCTTACACTTGGGACAATATTTTCTGGCAAGCCAACCCTCACAAGGCCATAAAAACGCTGTTCAATCCAATAATAAAAGTCTCCCTAGATTGCTGCAACTGGGTCTGCACCATATACAGCATGACATCATGCCCATATTATCCCCTTTAACACCACTTTTCCCCAACCATAAATTCCCTGAAGAACTTACTAATATCTCAAAGAGTTCGTGGAAGACTAGAGGCCTCGACAGAGTAGGGGCATGGCTTTCAGAAATAATATTTTTTTTATTTGAATAGCTGAGAGATACCCTTAATATCCCCTTCGTGGTACCCTACAACTTTTGCAGATTGAGACATTTGGTCACATCTCTAGTCCATGAATTTGGAACACCCAGAGCGACCTGGCTCACACTCACATGGGAAAAGGTCCTGCTTATAAAAAGGCACACTAGGAGCACTATACTACTTCTTTGGTGCCCCTCAGACGACATCTAAAGACCAATACATGAAAAACTGGGAGAAAGATCTTTCCAAAAGCTTAGACCTCGATAAATGGAAGGAAATCTAGAACACAGCAGCAAAAGGGTCTACAAATTACAGCAACCTTGAGACCTCAAAAAAAGTTTTACATCACTCCAGATCGCTTATCCAAATGGAAACCATCTGAAAACCCACACTGTTTTAGGGGATGCCCCACGATAGGTACATTAATTCATACTTGGTGGGATTGAACGAAATTGCAGCTTCTATGGCGGGACACCATGACTCTAGCCACTAACTTATTTAAATCTCAACTGACCCCGAGTATTGAAACTTGTTTACTGGGAATTTCCACTCCATCTCTAACCTCCCATCAACTTAAATTAGTTCATTGTATATAAAACAACATATCACTAAACAATGGAAATCCCAGTCCCTAGAATAAGTTAAACAACATAGAGATTTTATTAATGATTAAGGTTAAATTAAACAAAACCACATCCTATTAAGTCATTACAATGGTCCCATAAGATCAGAAAGTCTTGCTTTATAAGAGAACATAAACTTTTTAGTCCTACCTGTACATGTATTTTTAGTGATTTTGTCAAAATTGGGACAAATGTTCTACAATGTAGGCCTAAATACAGTTGTGCTCAAATGTTTGCATAACATGGCAGAAATTGTGAAATTTTGACATTTATTTTGAAAATATGACTGATCAAGCAAAATAATGTATTTTATTGAAGGATAGTAATCATATGAAGTCATTTATTATCACATAGTTGTTTGTCTCTTTTTTAAATCATAATCATATGATCACCCTAATGACCCTGGTCTAAAGTTTGGATACTCTTGAATATTTGGCCTTGTTACAGACATACAAAATGGCAATTAAAGGTTAATTTCCCACACCTGTGGCTTTTTAAATTGCAATTAGTGTCTTCAGGCCAGATACTGGGCAATGGGGAGCAGAAAATAACTGTCAAAAGAAAGACCTGTGTAACAAGGTAATGGAATTCATAAAGATGAAAAAGGATATAAAAATACATCTTAAAAATACCAGTCAGCACTGTTCAATCACTTATTAAGAAGTAGAAAATTTGGGGATCTCTTGATACCAAGCTAAGGTCAGGTAGACCAAAAAAGATTTCAGCCACATCTGCCGGAAGAATTGTTCGGAATATAAAGAAAAACCCACAGGTAACCTCAGGAAAAATACAGGCTGCTCCGGAATACGCTGATACTTGAACAAAAATGAGCTGCATGGCCGAGATGCCAGAAAGAAGCCTTTACTGCGCCAATACCACAAAAAAAAGCCTGGTTACAATATGCTTGACAACACCTTGACACGCCTCACAGCTTCTGGCACACTGTTATTTGGCGTGGCGAGACCAAAATCAAGCTTTATGGGCATAACCATAAACGCTATGTATAGAGAGGGATCAACAAGGCCTAAAGTGAAAAGAATACCATTCCTACTGTGAAGCATGGTGGTGGCTCACTGATGTTTTGGGGAGGTGTGAGCTCTAAAGGCACGGGGAATCTTGTGAAAATTAATGGCAGACAATTTGCATTCTTCTGCACGAAGGCTGCGCATGGGACGCTCTTGGACTTTCCAGCATGACAATGACCCTAAGCACAAGGACAAGTTGACCCTCCAGTGGTTACAGCAGAAAAAGGTGAAGGCTGTGGAGTGGCCATCACAGTCTCCTGACCTTAATATCATCGAGCCACTCTGGGGAGATCTCAAATGTGCAGTTCATGCAAGGCGACCAAAGACTTTGCATGACCTGGAGGTATTTTGCCAAGACGAATGGGTAGCTATACCACCTGCAAGAATTAGGGGCCTCATAGACAACTATTGCAAAAGACTGCATGCTGTCATTAATTCTGAAGTATTAAGAACTAAGGGTATGTAAACATTTGATCAGGGCCATTTGGGTGATTTCTGTTATTATTATGATTTAAAAAGGAGCCAAAAAACTATGTGATAATAAATGGCTTTATATCATCACTATCCTTCAATAAAAATGTTTTGCGTGATCAGTCATATTTTCAAAATAAATGCCCAAATTTCACAATTTCTGCCAGGGTATACAAACTTTTGAGCACAGCTATAAATAAATGTGCAGAAAATATGACTGAACAAGTGGGTTGCCATGTTGTTATGCCAGTTTTTCATTTTGAAGACTTTCCATGCTTGGAGCCCCAGCCAAGTTATTGCACGGGTGAGTGCTTTCACTTGATTGCGAGCCCTGTATATATGCCTGTAATTTAGGCTGGTATATAAGGAGCAGATGCCTATGTTTATAAAAGCTCTTCCTGCTCTACACAGTGTGAGGAGCATGGAGTAGGTGCGGCCATCTATAGTGCAACAGATACTGATCGTCTTCATCAGAACTACACAGAATATAAACACTGCGCGGCCTGTTTTATCCCTATATCCTATAACACTTCAGATCTGTTTATTTAATTCAGGATCTTCTCCTATATTCACTGTATAATTACACACAATTACAATCAGCAGTAATTCTCAAACTTCTGATCATTGAGCACAATGGGGAAAAGTGTCTAAACTGTCACAACTTCGTTGACTGCACCAAACTAAGGATGGGTGTTCAATAGGCCTGGGGTGCATATTAATATTATTAGTATTAATAATGTTAATTATTATTATTATGGTATAATTTAACAATATAAGTAATAAGACGTTTTATATCAGTTATTATAATGTATTTTCCTTTCAGTGAACACTGAAGTTTGCCATTTTGAGAACTAAATCACTCACAAACAGATTCCTATTGCCATTAATTACTGATTAGGCATTTGGTCCATTGTCTTGATTACACAAAGAGAGACTAGTCATACATCCTGGGTCTGGTTTTGTCAAAATACAATGGACAAAGATCCTTAGAGGCTAAGCAGTAATTGATGGCAATGATTTCTCTTTAACAAAAGCATCTTGCACATCATCATGTCAAGTGATTATAGGTTTTTGGTGTTGGGTATATAACCCCAACTTAAATGGCGTAGCGCAGGGTTAAGTGGAGGGTTCCAGATGGCCCTAAACGTAAAGGTCCAAGCTGAAAAAAATAATAAAGGTGGAGTGGGAAAAAGGCACGTTCTCCTGGTGTAGTAATAAATGACCAAGGCACAGGTCGACACACACGGAATAGTGATGTGCTCACCTGGAACAACCTCAGTATCTATGAGGTATTTTTAGAGTTTGAAACTGTGGACAGAGGTCCCCCTCATGTACCTTTCCTTCTTTGGTGATGGTGATCACATCAAACTAAAATCCAGGCCATAGTGATGATATATATATAACTAAGCAAAGTGTGGATGTTAGCGTATAAAAGATAATAAGAAGTGTATAACTTCTAGTGTGGTTTGATCCTTCAATGGGGAAAAAATCCAGAGTGTTTGTAAAATGAATGAATAAATTAAAATACTTTTATTCTTCAAAGACACAATTGATTTTGGTTTCAATAATCCAACCTCTGAGTATGTACACTACGTTTCGTAGTTATTTTACGGCTTCCTCCGTGATAATATCGCCCATCCATGCCTTATCTCATGAACCATAACACACCATGCTGATTCACTCTGTATGCATGGAGAGAGATACTGGAGTGATTTGCCAGTTCCTTCTCCTGTGGGCACAGTATACAGCTCCTGGTATTTCTAGTACCGACCAGGCCCAACCCTGCATCTCTGTTGCAGATACTGAGGAGAAATAAACTGCAGAATGTATTTGAGAGTTGAGATGAGCTACAGAGACTTGAGGTGGAATGTGCTGCAGAGAGAGACTCATATCTTGCACATCATCATGTCAAGTGATTAGCAAGACAATACTATAAATATGACACCTCAGTGCTTAAAAGAGTAAGCTAGAGGCTTCCAAAGGACAGGAAGTCCTGTAGGTGAAGAAGGTAATTAGAGAGGAGGAAAAAAGCAGGTCATGAGCAGAATGAATGGGCCAGTCTGGGCAATACTTGAAGATGAGAGTAGGAGACATATTAAGATCTTTGTATATAAGGGTCAACGTTTATAATTTTATTGTGTAGAGTATGAGCAGTCAATGAAGAGACTGACAAAGGAGGAGCAGTAGGGGAGAACTTATAAGTAATTCATTGTATTCATGATGTCATAACTATTTTGTATTCATGATGGACTGATGTGGGTACAGTCGGATGATGGGAAACCATTGTAATGTGCCAGCAATGTGAACATTTCAGTATCAGCACATTTTACATTCCCTGTAGTAACACAAATGTGATAATAGTGAGAAAATCTTTAATTTGCGCCCTTATCTTGTTCTTTTCAGCATTAGCACTGTCAGTGTGTGTGGTGCTCAAGATCTCTAAATGGTCCATGTCCCACAAAAGGCAATTCAGGCAAAGTAAATGTTGTAAATAAAAGGAAAAGAAGGAGAGAGAAAGAGCTTAAAAAAACAGACTCATCTTATTGGTTAGAAATGGTGTAGACTAAATAGAAAATGTAATAACACCTGCATAATCCTGTTTTTTAATTTATTATTAAAATACTAGAATATATGGAAATACACTCTGAAGTACTAACTGTGCAGTGTCTCATACTAGCGAATCTCAGGACTGTATTAACCATTAAGCAAAATAAGCACATGTTTACGGCATCAAGGGAGGGAGGGCACCACAGAAATTTTCCATTGCCGAATTTACCATGGACCATATGGTGCCAAACTTCAAATGGTGCAACTGGTCCAGGATATATATATATATATGAAGAGTGAGGTAGCCGTAATAAAGCAACAAGCTTTTGAGAGATAATGCCTACCTTTTTTAAGGCGAAAGCTCGTTTCTTTATTATGAATACGTTTGTCCAATAAAAAAGGTATCACTATTCACTGCAATACTCTGATATATATATATGAATTGTATACAACTGTACGGTGGAGGGCTTTTATCGCTCTTTTGCCCACCATATATTAAATGATTTTTGTGGTGAACTACCTCCTCAATATATCCACTACACAAGCTAAGGAACCGGCCCCACGCTGATGAAAGGCAGTTACCTTGAAACGGCTGTACATTGGTGGGATTCCTATCTTGTGTATAATCCAACACTAGCTTTGATCAAATTGATGCAGCAGGTGTATGCTTAATGGAAGCCATGTTTAATATGGTTATGGATTGCAAGAGTAAAGCTTTTGTGGCGCCATTTGCATGTCCTGGCCAAGGTTCCCAGAATGCATTGTAATAACTATTTCTCGGAATTCTGGGCATGAAACAATTTTTTTTTACTTGTTTTAGAAATTCAAATGTGAACGCAAAAGTACTATTTATTTACTATATATATATATATATATATATATATATATGTATATATATATATATATATATATATATATATATGTATATATATACAGTATATATATATATATATATATATATATATATATATATAGAGAGAGAGAGAGAGAGAGAGAGAGAGAGAGAGAGGGAGAGAGGGAGAGAGAGAGAGAGAGAGAGAGAGAGAGTCAGCCAAACTCTTTTAAGTGCTTAGAGCCTCTAAAGGTTTTAAACCAGCCCTGCCAATTAGTGGCCATTTCTCAGCAACATGCTGCTGAGACGTGGTCCCTGATAGGCTAGGACACTACACTGCACATCCAGCTCCAAAAAAGTCTGCATATGCTGCTGTGACCATTTGTTTGATTTTAGACAGTTAAAATAGAGCTTTTACGCACTTTCTTAATATAATAAAATACATAAAACTAGTTAGATACATACGTATATATACTTAGTAAAATTCTGGGACCGTCCATATACATTTTTTTTCTAAATTGTCCAATAAATATTAATATATTCTTAACGTGCCAACATATTCTGTATCGCTGAACAAGGTTTGAGTACAAGGTAAAAGAAAATGGACACATTGCAAGAGTGGAGTTCCTTGTCTTTGAGTTGGGAATCTAGTGTGCACTAAAGCACTTTACAAGATTGAAAACTCGCAGACTTACAATCTAATGAATACCTTTTTTAATACCAAAGAATACCTTTCTTAATACCAAAGACCTTACAAGTTGTTTATCCTGATGTATAGCACTCAGATCTTCATTTTGCTGGAGAGTCAGAATGACACTTTACAAAAAAGTAAAAAAACAGTTTGAAGGACAAGTGAGCTGTCATTAAAATATGGCCTAGTATGGGACATCTAGGAGTAGAATTATACCGTAGGTCTGGCAAGGCACCTATCTCCTTCCATCCTTCCAGACAGATATTGATAAGGTCCCTCTCCTCATACATCACAGCCGTGTGGTGTAACCAGACTTTCAAAGGCCCAAATCAGATCCTCTTCCTGAGTTGCACCAAACAAACAACTAACCACAACTTTTACAACAAACAATTCCTGTGGCACTTTTTTTTACCACAGCCACAGTTCAATATAAAAAAAAAACAATTATTTGCCTATATATATACAGTCAACATGTTTTTAAATAGAATAATGTCCCTTTTAAAAGTCTCTGAGGCTGCTCCTCCCTTGTTATCATGGGTTAGATTTGTTGGTACTAGTGATGAAACAGCATTTGCCATGAAATGTGCATCGGGAGGTGCTTCTATTGGATCCTACTATCTGAAACTAATGTTATCACTCTGCACCAGATGGCCACTGGAGAAAGTTATGGCTTGGAAGAGCATTTAAAGAGTTTTGGATGGAGTCTGGACTCTCCTGCTTCTTGCAGTATATATCCACCACTTTAATTAAAAAAGTAATATAAGTACTAGTCTTAGCAGAGTCTGTTTTTGAAGCCTTTTCTCTCTCCTTATTTTCCTTTTATTTCCAATTTTTACTTTGTCTGAGTTGATTTTTGGGAGCCGTGAACCAATCTTAGATTTTGAACAAGAAAACTGATAACGGGGCACCATTTTGTGGCATTGATAATGGTTTCTCAGGAACTATTTTGAGGTGTTGTGGTTTTGTCTTTACATTTGGAGCCCAATCACCTCATGAAGCTTAAGAGATCTGAAATTTACATTTAAGCCCGACCAGTGATAGTCTCATTCAGTTTTCCACAATATATTTTTGTATTGTCGACCAAATGTTTCTTGTACAGCTGAGTTACTGACTTGGTATCAAAATGCCAAGCTCCAGTAAACCGACTGAAAAGGACAACATGTTGAAAATTAGGTCAACAGCTAAATAACTGAAATGCTCATCATTCACAGAAATCTGAAGTGCAAGAACACAACAGGTCATTTTACTCCCAGAATAAATAAATCATTAACCTTTAAGTATTTAATTGCACTTAACACTATTCAATAACTGATTTACTGGGATTATGAACAACTAAAATGTTATATTATCCATTTACAAGAGCATGTTACATTACAATTGAGTGATCTGAATCAGAAAACAACTCTAAATCACACAGCTGCTCATTCCATCAGTGGAAGACACTACTAGTGCAACTTAAGTGATTTGTAAAAATAGGTTTCCTTTATTGCTTACTGTAGTAAAATTATTTTTGTAATCTATTGCATCTCATCCGTACTATGAGCCATATCCAATTGGCCAAATCACAATGGCCTAATGTAGTCCATTAATTTTACAGATATTCAATTGGCTACATTTTGCAATTCACATTTCATTTTAGAGTTACAGGCTCAAAATCACTGTGGTTGTCAAAAACATAACTGTCCTATCTCCACCATTGATTTTTCAAGACCACAAATGTTAACAGTGCACCAGACGCAAATGTTTAAAAAATTCTATGAGTACCAGATAGGACTCGCAAGTGGGTTAAACACCTGTTCGTATAGATGCAGCAGCAAATAAACAGACTCTACTGTACTTTAAAATACTGAGAAAGCATGAAAAGGCATTAGAATTAATTGTACAACAGTCTAAAGCTCGCAAATTTGCTAAATATTTTTTTTACATTTATTTCAATTATATTGATCCTAGGAATCAGGGGGTTAATACATATCATGGTACCTGCATATACTAGAACATTTGCTTTAGATTTTTTATTGATTTCTACATTGCTGGATTGAAAGTTCGATCACAAATTGCACTTCTAAACACTAATTCATTGTAATTTAAACTCCATGTTTTACTGACATAATGATGAGGGTCTCATTTACTATTGGCTCTGTCTAAAATGTAACCTACAGGCTTGCTTAATTATTGCTAGATCACATGATCATGCCCCCTGAAATGCTACTTACAAGTTCATAGTTTGCATGTGGAGGCAGTGAACATGTAATTACGGATTAGTGACAATTGATTTAATTAAATGTATAGAAAAAAATTGACCCTCAGCCAAAAGTTCAGTTTGAAGGTAACAGGTTTGCAATTGAATGATGCTATGTTTGAGTTAAAGTGGCAGAATTATATTTGCTTAACTTGCTACTATGCCCCTCTTAATGCATGCTAATATTTTACTCGCCTTTGCAGCTTCTGACTAGCATTGAGCACTTCTGTGCAGGTGGTTGTTAACAAGCACTCCTAAATCCCTCTATATGTCTGCTACACTAGATTTGTTCCATTTAGATTATAAATGGTATGCTTAGTTTTCCTTCCTAAATACGTAACTTTACAACTATCTGTGGTAAATGCCCCTTTGTGATTTAGCTGTGCATTTTTCTGGCTTTCACAGGACAGCAGAGGTCAATTCCTTCCTCACTCTCAGCCCAGCAATGTTATTTATTTATTTGTTTATATCTTTTTCCCTTATTCACTTTGTCCTCTCTGCCGGCAATTAGCTAACGGGAGCACTCTAAATATTTCATAATTTATTGCAGCTGGCTCTAAATGTTTCATGATTATAAATTCAGGCATGAATGTTTTAACGAGATGTTATCAGTGGAGCAGGGGGTCTGAACCCTCCTTAGCCTGTCACTCTGCTTCCTGTACATGTGAGGTCTGAGTTACCTCTGATGCTTCCTTAAGAACAGGTCCTGGTAAAGGGGTACAGGAAGACTAATATTGTGGGAATTAACCTGCATTAATCTTGGTGTTTTCAATAGAGATATTGGGATGTTTTGCCATACTAATGCAGGTCTCCTGTTCAAAATGGCTGACATTGACATAAACTATTTTGTTTACATTTCCCTGTCAGAGCAAGAATGTTCTAAAAATATTATAATATCCCCTTTGTAAACTGAGAAATTAGCATTCTATATTTTACTTTGAAATAACTTTTTTTTAATGTGGTCATTTGGTTACAGGAGGTAAAATTACAATTGAGGTTGAAAAAATAGTTTTAGTCCATCGAGTTTAAGCTTACTAGAAATCCTGTTATCCTTGTATTATTATTATATGTTCTGCTAATTGATCTAGAACACAGTGCATAAGTTCGGCCCTGAAGAGACCCACATAGGCCTGTATTTGAGGATATGCTCTCTGTGAACAGGTGAGTCAATCAGGATGACTGAAAAAGTGATTGACTCACCAGTAGGCAGCAGGTATATCCTCAAATCCTAGCCTGTGTGGGGACCAAACTTGCCCACCCCTGATCTAGAGAAGTGTAAACAAAAATAAAAAAAGGCCACTGAACATTACCATGTGTCTCATGAGAAGAAAAAAGAAAAACACAAACTGGTAAAATGGTCAATATTCCTCTTATTCTAGTTATCAACATAACCTTGCATGTCCCTTTATTTAAAAATATATCCAATCCATTTTTAAAGTTATATAATCGAAACGCTGTTACACCCTCCTTTGCAAGTCCGTTCCACAATCTGACTGCCCTTGATGGTTTTGTTCTTTAAGGTGAAATATTTTCTCTTTTAACCTCAAGGGATGAGCTATTTGCCAAACCTACTGGCAAAAAAAGTTCCCATGAAAAAAGCCTTATATTGATCCTGGAAGTATTTATACAAGTTATTGTATCCCTTCTTAGTCATTCTTCAAACGTAGTCCATCCATCCCACCTTATTTGTTTTGTTGCCCTTCTCTGTACTCTTTACAGCTCTACAATGTCCTTTGTACTCCATATTCCAAATGAGGGCGTACTAGGGATTTGTATAGTGGCAAAATTATATTTGCTTCCCTGGTTTCTATACCCTTTTAATACATGTTAATATTTTACTTGCCTTTGCAGCTGCTGCTTGGCATTGAACACTGTTATCTAGGTGGTTGTCCACAAGCACTCCCAAATCCCTTTCTATCTCTGATACCCCTAGATTTGTTCAATTTAGGTTATAAATTGCATGCTTATTTTGCCTTCCCAGATGCACAGTTTACTTATGGTATGTTGAATCTTATCTGCCATTTAGTTGCCCATTCTTCTAATTTATATAAGCCCCTTTGCAGTGAACGTACATCATTTTCTGATTTATCTACCTGGCACAACTTACTGTCATCAGCAAAAATAGTGAAATTACTTACCAATTCTAATTGGTCACTTGTTAAATATGCACCCACTTACTACATTAGTCAAATCTGTAAAAATATATACTTTTAGCATATGTTTAGATTAAATCTAGAGCTGTTTGTAATTTGATTTAAGATTGGTTTATTATTATTACAGTTCTATAAGTTTGTAGAAAGGTGAATGTGAAAAGTCACTCCCTCCTTCCTGTTTCTAAAAAAGGTGTATTTTTGAATACTGGAAGGTGGTTAAAGACTCTTATACAAATAGCTATTGACGGCAATAAAATTTAAAGCCTGGCAATGCTGTTTGCCACACAGTGCAAGCCTTAACCCCCCCTCTAACTTGCAGGCCTTTTGATGAGTGCCTTTGGCGCTCATCGCAGGACTTACAATGAGTGCCTTTGGCACTCATTGCGAGCCTCTCCCCCCTCTACTTTACGGACCCCGCGATGAGCGCCTTTGGCATGCGCAAGTCCATAACGTTTAACATAGCGTTACCAACAAACTCAAAATTACAACAACTATATATGTGAGGAGCGCCGGGAGTACTTGCCCACGTTAACTTAAAAGGGACAAGTTACAGCATTACTTATCCTACAGGGGCCTGGAGTCCACTGAGAGTGGGGCTGATTAGATGTGGCTACAAATATATATAAATGTTTGCTTGCGTGTGGTTCTTGCATAAAAGGGGGTTATGGTTGGGACGGATAAAGGGAATCCCAGAGTTGACATTGCAATGGTCAAGATGGCTGCCACTCAAATTAACTTCAGTCAGGTGTGTTATGTATTTGCTTATTTCATGATATTTAAGTAAGTTAAACACATTAAATAAAGAATTTTGAAATTAGATATAAAGTTAAAAATATATTTAATCTAGGACACAGCTATCTGTGGTATACCATCGGCATCTATTTTCACAGCAGTAGGATAATAAGCCAAGCTTTTCTTATCCAACATCAGATTTTTTTCCTATTACTGTGATGGTGTTGGCATAGAAATCTTACACAAAAATATTTTTCTTTCATTCATCCTTACCATCTTCAGTAATTTGATGTTTTGTTGAAATTCTGTGGCAAAATTATTGTAGGGAAGCTTTTAAAATGGCTGCTTCCTCGCCACAGCATGAATTGCATTATTTATATTATGCTACTGAACAGTATCATATCCCAAGGATATAAAAAATGGACAATAAACACAACGCACTGTTTTATGGAAAATATGATAGATTTGTGGAATAACCTTTCTGTAGAAGCCATAAAGGCTAATACTGTGAGATAATAAAAACATGTGCAGGATATATCTCAAAAAAGAAAGCCAGGGATCAGACAGAGGCTGAGCAGAAATAAACTAGCAGACGGGATGATCCAAGCAGCTCTTATCTGCCTTTACATTTTATATTTCCATGTCATTCTTTCTCTCTAAACACCATTAATGGTGCTGCATCATTAACCCCATATGTACTAACACACTGCAGTCTTCCTTACCACGGAGTGAGAAAGGCCACCATGGTGTGGTAGAGGAACTTTAAATCTGCTTTTATTTAATGAAAACACTTTGAAATCTTGCAATATGTTATGTCACATACACACTGAAAAAAGAGCTTGCAACCTGATTTATCTAAAGCAAACGTTTTAGTAGCTTGCAATAAATGACCAAAGACAAGAAACATACACATATAGCACAATCTAATTACAAGTCATTATTATTACAATGTTTTGAGTGAAAGTTGGATATTTTAAGCATAAATTACAGAAAAAAATACTTTCACTGTCCTAATGACTATAACCTCCACTTATATAACACTTATTTGTTTCTCTTTTATTATTTATAAACCTGGGCATGCTTTTGTGGCTTATCACTCCCATTTTGAGATTTAATTAATCCCCAACTTTCATGCTCAATTTGTCACTTTTAAGAATCGGTTGAAGCCCCCACTTTGTAGCCCTTTAATACACCTGACTCCTTACGGGTTAAAGTCCCTCTCCAGCAGCAAATGGTTTATTTTTTACTACTTTATAGGAAAAGTTGCCAAGCAACAGGGCTTAACGTCAGGCAGTGTAATGTACTTCTGCATCACCCTAATGTTATTTTGTATGTTATAAGAATATATATATAGCTGCATAAATTGTACATAAATACATATATATTTTAGCTAAGTGCTACTAGAAAAGATAAGGGTTTTAAAAATTCAGGTTTACAAGTAAAAAACATCCCCAGTGCGCTGCAGAGATATTATCACAAACAGCTATCCTTAGCATTGTGTCAGAAGGCGGCCATGATTGTTTTGTGAGGTAATTGACAGAGCATAGCTGTATTGCTCTCACATTGATCCACATATCTCTTGAACTGTCTTGCTTGTTTCCTATTTTTATACATATAGTTATAAAATTATCGTTACATTATCCCTGTAGTTAAAAAAGATCCTTGTTTGTGAAGCATGTAACAATATAAGCAGCTGTATGAGCCACCATTTTTAGAGAAATTCAGAATTTTTGAGGACTCTGTTTATGAATATAGTAGTCCCTGTTGTGTTTGTTACATCACTTCCTCAGAGTTGGATTAACAGGGGATGATTATGTATCTATGATTAAAGATATCCATGCTGTGCTTGTTACAGCACATGGTGGGAGCTGGATGATGGGGGGGATTGTAGTTATCATTGGAGGGAGAGGTGAGGTAGGAGGGAACAGGGAGAGGCCCCAAGAAATTAGATAAGTGGATACAATTTAAATGTATTCCACACTTCTTCCCGCTTAGAAGCCTAAAGTCAGGAAGTAAGATGCAAGAACGCTCTCCCTAAATTTTTTAACTATTAAATGCAATGTTGCTATACTAGAAGCAGTCATTACTGTTTCTGCTTAACTGCTTCCACTAGTAGATGCTTGAATTCAGTGTAGGATTTATCTCCTTTGCTGGAATGGTTACATTCCTAAGAATCAGTGCTTTCATTTGGACAAATGGAAATGTTATCAATCTACAAATTCTACTCTCTTGAGAAAGCAGCTAAAAGTGCAAAGCAATGGCTGTTGTTTCTGCTATATAACTGTGTATAATAGGTACTCACTGTATTTGTTTTATTTTTAGTTTCTAAACCTATTTTTTCTAGTTTAGTTCTTCAAAATAGCATTCTGTAAATATGAGACTGTAGTGACTCTTTCAATGTTGACCTCTAATAGCAATTAATGGAGAACCAATATGTTTGTCAAGTATGCCCCCAAAATAGCAATATCAGCAGCTGTGTAAGCCATTGGCATAAAACATTTTTGGGAAAATCTGAAGTTTTGAACACTCTGTTTATGAGTAGAGGAAATAATTTTGTGTATGTTAAATCACATCCTGAGAGCTGGATGATGATAGTGTGTGACAGCAGGTATCAGTGGAGGGAGGGATGTGTAAAGAGGGAACAGGGAGAAGTGCAGAGCATTTGTTTGATAACTGGACAAGATTGAAATTGACCGCACACCTCTTCTTTCTCACTGGCCCAGAAGCAGAGCCCTTGCAACAGCTAATACAATTACAGCTGCTCTCATTCCCACAACTTTTACCATTGTATCATGGATCCCTCCAGGGTTTTGCATAGGCACCAACATTTATTTGTTTCTAATTAAAAACTAGCTGTTTGACATTCTCCATGCTCTTAGACTAACATTTCATATATATATATATATATATATATATATATATATATATATATATATATATATTAGCGAATTGCCCGTCAAAAAATGACGGCAATCAAATCGTAAGGTAGCTAATGCTTGCGAGGTCGTAATGTCTGGTAACATGTCTCGTATGGTGTTTGCGTGTGTAGCCTCGTTTTGTTCGGCGGCCATTTTTTCTCTCGCATATCAAAATTTTTATTGTCCAAACTCTTTTATTTTTATTGAAACAAAGGTGTAAGTTGCCTTTTTGAGGTCCTGGATGCTCCCTGTTGCTGTAGGTAAGTTTTTTATGTATGTGCTGTGTGTATGTGTTGCGAGTCCGTAATGTGTGTGAACGTGTGTGGTATGTTGTTTGCGAGTGTCGTAATGTGTGTGCCGTGTTATTTGCGTTGGAACGGGCCGTACGCTGCAGGCAAGGGCATGGAGGTCTGCTCCCTCTCTCCAGCGGCGGGGTATTGTGGGGAGGAGGTGGCTGCAGGGTCTCAGCGTGAGCAACGGCCCGTACGCTCACAACTATATATGTGATATATATATATATATATATATATATATACACACACATATATATATATATATATATATATATATTGTTTTTTCATTGTGCAGCAACACTCAATGATTTGATACTGATTACACAACCCAGTCATCTCTGTCTGTCATTGTCAAACCTTGTGTCACTGCACCTGGATCCAGGTAATTTACCCCATTAATGGTGGCTACTGTAGGTATCTGTCCTATAATTAAACCATCTGATCATCTGTCCAGGTCTGAGTCTTCATTATGGAGCCATCTGTCTGAGGTCACGTCCACCCAATCACTGACTGACCACTGGTCCTGTGACAGGTTGCTTGCCTTTTGTAGGTGCTTTATCAGGATGTAAATTAACTTCAAATTATTATCCTATGTGTCATTCTGTAGGTAAATAATGGTAATAATCATTCACTCCTTGCTCAGGAAATAACCACTCGCCTGACAACTGTCATATTTAGTATGCCCTGTTGAAAAATATATAACACATATATTAATATTAATAAATATATTAATATAATTACAGGCTTTTCATTTTTAATGATGGTATTCAAATGTGCTTTAATGATGACAGACATTTTGTCTTTGTTCCTAAAAGGATTAGTAGCATGGGAGTAGTGCGAGGAACCATGGATTCAGATAAGAAATTCTACCAAACTACAGTGGTCCTGCTGGTAATATAACAAGTTATTTTTGTGTGAATTGTAGTGTTAATTTATCTGTTTATTGTGAAGTCACAGAAGGTGTAGTACCAGCATCACATTTTGCAACAGTTTGCAATTTCATTGCAAGTTATTATGAACAGCCAGCTATATTTTAAGGAGTACTGTGGTCCAGTGCTCTAAAGAAATTATAAACACTCTAATTTTTGTAGATAACAAAGTTTGCATGTTCAAAGACACCAAGCCGCCATCTTGAATACAGTAAAAATGTACATAAGCATGAAAATATGCATCTGACAAGTGAGCATAGTCAGTTATATTTTCAAATGGCTTTACACTGATAACAATACAGCCAGCAACCAAAGAATACTTGACTATAATCAGCTATTAGAAAGAGATATCACTCCCTTCTTGGTAGATGGATCAAAATGACTGATCGTCAGGTAGATAATCCAAACTTTGCTGTCCAAAATTTTATTTTTAGGAAAATTACATGGAAAAAAGGTGTTATTGTTGTAGATTTAGTCCAATATTTTCCATCATGGATTTAAAAAATTACATTTCATACATAAAAAGCATTTTTAACATAAAAACATGTTATGTTAAAAACATGAAGGGACATAAAACTATTAATGGTGGAAATATATGGTCCTCCCTTGCCATCACTTGTTAAAATATATAAAGTGTGAGGAAAAAAATGTAAAACGAACACTGCTTTATTACTATCCTTTTTCATGCACAACTGGCTACATTTGTATCTTCTTTATGCAATTATTCATTGCTGTGTGATTCTATTTCTTTTCTAAACCAATTCTGATTGCTACTAATGAGATCTCCATTAGTCCTTTTAAAACACTGTCAGTTTCAGCTGCCACATTCCTACTGTGCGGTTAAATCAGTGTAGCATAATTACTAAAAAAACAAATAAATTAGAAGCTCTGTTAATTTGGGATCTATCTCTCTTCACCTTCACATTTCTTCGGCAGCGTTGACAGCTGCAGTTACAGGAGCCATCCGACAGAGGGTGCTGTCAATTTTCGGGCGCCGTCATGTTTGATGTAAGGCAAAGAACTATTCTCCCCTCCAACGAGGCTCAACTCAACGATGCTGAGTTGACATTGAGGCCATCGCAATGTTCGGCGCGGGCACTCGGCCCCCCAGGGCGCCTCTCATAGCTCAAGGCCTCCTCTGTCGTCGCGCCTTATATGAAAATCGGCAGCACCATCTGTCCGTTGGAGTCGCGATTGCAGCGAGTAGATTTTGCGAAGGTGAAGAGGGAAAGGACCTTAATTTGTTTTCTTACAGTCTAAAAAGAGTTTCCTTATTTTCTATTATCTCTTTTCAACAGAATATATTTTAAAGTACCACTGTAGCTCTAGACACTTGTTTGTGCAGAACATAACAAACTAAAACAACTAGCAGCTTTGTAATCCATTGGCATAAACACATTTCTTTGAATTTTTGAAGATAGGAATCTATTATTTTTACATTACTTCCTGAGAGCTGGATCATGAGTGTGTGGAGGGAGGGATGAGGGAATAAGAACAAGGCAGATTACTTTATTAAGAAATCAGATCAGACTGAAATTGACACTGCATGCCTTAACGCTCACTTAATTACCTTTTTTCCTGCTTAATTAATGCTCTTGGTCAAGCATATAATTTTTTTTCATTATACCGTGATCCTTTAAACAAGACTTGCTCCCATTATGGTTGCTCTTTTTTTTACATGTTTTTTCTCTATGTAAAAGCTCCTTTAGTTTTCATGTCTGTGTAATATGGACTCAACCTATTTTCCTTTAGAAACAGTCTGCATACTCTGATGGAAGGCCTGTTATCCTAGATGATTTCTGTTAGTTTATGCAGTTTACACACAGCCAATTCTCAGTTTATACAGCCAGACCAGGGGAGCTGAGCAAGCGAGATAAGAGGAGCAGAGCAATGGTGGGGATGAGACATGTAATCCCCCGAGCCCAGCCAGTAAGGTATTACATTATCATTACAATATCTCTCTCCATTTGGGTGGGAGAGGCTGAAGGCCAGAGCAAGATGAGGGTGATATTAATATTGATGACCACTTTGCATTTCTACAGGCGTTATTGGACCTACAGTACTTGCTGGCCTAGATCAGTTTCAGATTTGCCTGTTGAGACAACAAGGGGTGGTAAAATGAATAAAGGAGGTAATGGGGTGAGGAGATAGAGGGAGAAAGGGAGAGTAAAAGGGGAACATAGATAGGGGATACATTTATTTAGAAGGGAGAAATTATGGAGATTGGGATAGAGAGAAAGTAGAGTAGATTGGAAATAGATAGTGAGGGCGCACAGAGAGACACAGTGCAGAGCATGGGCGTAGGAGCCAGGCCCGGAAATACCCTGGGAGTGCGTGCACAAGGTGTACACGCACCCATTTTTCCATATTCTGTGTGTGTATATCGCTATCTTGCTGTGTGATCAAATCATAGACATTTCCGCCATTTTTACAGCATACTGAAAAACACTAGGCTGAGCTATTATTTCCCTCCCTTCTCTCTCTCACTCTCTTCCCCTCCTCTCTCTACCCCCTGCCTTCCTCTGTCTCTCTCCCTCCTTTATTTCTATCCTTCTTTCTCTCCCTCCCTCTCCATCTCTTCCTTTCCCCCTCACTTTCTCTCCACCTCTCTCTCTCTCCCTTATCCTCCCTTCTCTGTCTCTCTCCCTCCCTCTCTTCTCCTCCCTCTTTCTATGTCTCCCTCTACCCTTTCTCTTTCTCTCCATCTCTCTTCCCCCTCTCTTTCTCTCCCTCTGTCTCTCCCTCCCTCCCTCCTATACTCTCGCTTTCTCCCCCCTCTCTTTATCAGTCTCTCTCCTCACTTTCTATTTCTCTGTCTCTCTCTTCCTCCCCTTTCTCTCCCTCCCTCTCACCCTCTCTTTCTCTCCCTCCTCTCTCTTTCCCTATTTCTCTCCCCCTCTCACTTTCCCTATTTCTCTCTCCCCCCACTATCTCTCCCTCTTCCTCCTCTCTCTCCCCCCAATATCTCTCCCTCTTCCTCCTCTCTCTCCCCCCACTATCTCTCCCTCTTCCTCCTCTCTCTTTCCCTATTTCTCTCTCTCCCCCTCTTTCTCTCTCTCCCTCACACACATGTACGTGCCTCTATCCTCATCACAGCTCCTGCCTCCACCTTTAGTCACAGCTAACCTATCTGTATCCAGCCTTGCTGACAGCCTTGGCTGCGCAGGGGAAGGGCCCATTCAGGCTGATCAGCTCTCCCTCCTCTGTGTGCTCCAGTGCAGGGGGCGGGTTTAGGCTTCCTGCAGTTTAATCTGAACTTCCTTCCTCCAGTCTTATCTCTGGCAGTGCTGTCTGCTTTTAGAGGAAGCACATATGAGCAGGGGATTTGGAGGGTGTCTGTGGTGGAAGATGGGGTGATAATGAGGTGCCCCTCTCAGAGATCCGCCTGTAGGCGGGAGTCTAACTTGCCTAATGGGTGATCTGGCCCTGGTAGGAGCACCAACAAATTTGGGGGGATGAAGTTTAAAGAGACAAAAAAACTGTGGCCCTGAGTGGTGTAATTCAACTCTACTCCCAGGACAGGAATCAGAGGCAGATCCACCAACTATTGCTGCACTGCCACTCAAAAACTTTTTCCTTTTAATTTCTTTGTTTGAGAAATTTAAAAAATCTAATTATACCCGGCCCTCAATATAATTACAAATTATATATATATATATTCTGCTTTATGCTACCACACGTGCATCTGTTATGTGCACGCATGCATGCTGCACTGCCCTGCGCCAATGAAGCTGTCTCCTTGTAGCCAGTATAGGGGCTTAGGGACTTAGTTTTATGGGGTTAGGAGGTTAGGGTTAGGGCCGCCAAGAGGTGTAGGGGCTTAGGGTTAGGGCCGGCAAGTGCTGTAGGGGGTTAGGATTAGGGTTAGGGCAGGCAAGGGGTGTAGGGGGCTAAGGATAGGGCCGGCAAGAGGCGTAGGTGTTAGGTTTAAGGACTTAGGGTTAGGGGGTTGGGTTTAGGGTTAGGCCCGCTAACTGCTGTAGGGATTTACGGTTAGGCCCTGCAAGGAGTCTAGGGGTTCAGGGGCTTACGGAGTACATTGGGACGCGAGCGCACCCGGCAACAGGAGGCTTCCAGTGCACGTGTGCGAGTGCACGTGTGCTAGCATAAAATATGAAAGGTTCTATATATATCTATATATATATAAATATATATAACAATCATTTAGTGTATGGTGAGCACTAGAGTGAGAAGAGCCCTCCACCGTACAGAGTACAGAAAATGAATCATACATTAATAAGACCATTTGCATATCTAAGGTGGGGACATGCAAATGAGAATACAATGTACCTCACTCTTTTAATCCAAAAATAGCAATATTTTATATTGCAGATTTGCGAGCTTGAGAATGTTGTGCTATTAATTTGATTACCTAACATCACTTTCCCTTTTATTATAAGTACAGTAGTGTGTGTATATTCGCATTTACAGTGCTACGGATAGGACTTTAACCCCCTAGCGGGTCCTCTCTAGTACCCATTGGCTTTTTGGCTCCATTTGCGGTTACCGGTTTGAACGCCAGTGGATTTGTAGTATTTTTTAATTTAATAGCGATTTTCCAATGTAACATTTATGGGCTTGACAGTTCAGATTACAAGATCCCGCAGGGTTTTATCGCACTTAACACGCAAGTCGTTAGCGGGTTGCTTTACGTGGCCAATTTAATAGCCGCAAGTCTTTCAGGCTACGTTATGGGCTACCGCTTTACACGCTGAGGGAATTTAATAGGGCTGTAGGTATGCTCATACCCAGGTGAATACACTCAAGACAATGGACACAATGGTTCAGGAGTTAATCAATAATTAAGGAAATAACCATTAATTAACAAAAGATTAGAATACTGGTTTGTATGTGGATAGAAAAACACTGCCTGAATAGCGAACTTCAATATTAGTTTACTGTAGGAAAATGCATAAAAAAATAAATAAATACCAATTCAATTTGTAAAATACAATTTGTAATTTCAATTGACAAAGTACTTGTTATTACCTAGATTTTTAAATTATACCATATTTGGAACATCAGTCTTGTCACTTGAATTGTGGCTACATTTTAAAAATATTCTCATTGCGTATCGTTATAGTGGCTTCATCCCTTGCTATACTGAATCCTGCTAGTCTATGCACAATTGAAATGTGGCAGTTAAAACCGCCAGAGCTTTCAACAGGACTAATGGAGAAAGGCCACATTGAAAAATGTGACCACATACTTGAAGTACAGTGATCCTTTAAGGATTTCCTCTTGTGTTGGGAGCTTAATCTTTGTATCTACCACCTTTTAGTACAGAAGCACTTTTTAATACTTTTTCATACGCTCTAGGCCAGGCCAAAACAAACTGACCCTCACATGCATTTACATTTGTATTCTTTAAAAAAAAATGCAATAATTAAATTTCCAGAGAAACCACATCATTAATCAATTTGCTGCCTGCGGTATTGTTGGGGAAAAATAGCCACAATTATATATAAATTAAAAATTGGATCGTCGCTGGAGCGCAGAGAATCCCACAGCAGGAAATCAAAGTGGGAAAGGAAGGAGCAAGTCTTTTTCTGTGAGCCAGTAGGCCCTAAAAGATATATATATATATATATATATATATATATATATATATATATACAGCTTAACCTCCCATTATCATAGTAGGCTTCATTTAGCATCACTTTGTACACGAAAATAAGTAATAGTTTTGACATTGTAGGAGATGTTAATCAAATGTGTGAAGATTTAATAAAACTACAGCAATGTATGTGAAGTCTAAAATTCAACACTGATAAATGCAAAATTGTGCACTTAGGGCATAAAACCCCAAAAGTTTAATAGTAAGTTGATGGCATCAATAAAAGATGATATAAGCGCAAGCAAACAATGCAGGGAAATACAATAGGATGGTTGGATTTATTAGTAGAGGAATTAGCAGCAGATAAAGGTCGTTACAAATATACCTCTTTAGACCCCCCAGTCAGACCTCACCTAGATACTGTGTCTGGATCTGGCTCTCCGAAAATATATTAATAATTAGAGACAATTCAAAGGAGGGCAACTAAAATAGGTCAGGGACACAATTTATAAGGAAATACCTGAATATGTAAAGATTAGAGATGAGGAGAGAGAGGGGATATGATGGAGACCTGCAAATATATCAAAGGGGTTAATAAAGTTCAGGAAAATATCTTCCAGCAAAAGAGAAGCAAGAATAAGAGGACATGAAATGAAATTGGAATGTGGAAGATTTAGGGGTAATTGAGAAATAACTGCTTTACATAAAGGGTAGTAGATAAGTGGAATAGCATAACAAAGGCCATCCAATTAAGCAAGGTCTTAAATAGATAGAATAGGCAGGCACAATGGACCTTTTTAGTTCTTATCTGTCATCGATGTTTCTATGTGGGAGCCTTACATTAGTATATCAGAGCTTGACCGGTTAAGGTATATACTGTACAGTATATATTATATATATACCCACCAACATATACCTCTATAAACTGTGATTACTGAAGCATATATTTGTTGTTAGAGTGAACTTAAAACTATGATAATCTTTGGATATTGAATGGCAACTGTTATGCTCCAACACCAGTAGTGGGCAAGACATGGCCCAGGGGCCACTTGGGGCCCTCAGGCACTGTTTGTTCTCTGGAGCTTTTCTGCAACAATAAACTTAGTTATATCTCAATAATACTAACAAACAATAACCAGTTTTACTCATAAACGCTTCTCATTGTTATTTATATCTCTATTACCAATTAAATCCTTTCCTACAGCGACTGGGTAAAATAAAAAGGTTGAAAGCACAGGTTTTACTAATCCCAGGCATATAAACTTGCTTCATTATACCAATTTGTATCCAAGTAATTTATGTTACTGTGGACTTTAGAGTATTGGAGCATTACCATGGACTTTGTAAGAGAGATTGATACTTCAGAACTACTTGGCTTTATTCCGAAGCTGATGAGTCATGGTACTTGAAATTTCATCTCTTCATATCCTGGGGAGCTCTGGTTGATATGTGTTGGATAGTGTATAGGATAATGTATATGGTTACTAGATTTCAGCTCTGTTAAATGCATGATCGAAAATGAATGATTTTGATGTCCTTTTTAGTACAAGTCTGGGGGCTCGATTCAGTTGGGGGACATGGACTGCCCCTCCTAGCAGGTGTCCTGACATCTGTCTTACATTAGACACCCGCTGCCAGCTCTGTGATTCTCCTCTTTGTTTATATAAGGCCACGTCTGTCCACTTATATCCAGCGGATTGGTTATAGCGCAGAATAATGACAGCTCACAGCTTAATATATCTGTATAAGAGACTCTATTAACCCTCCAGTATTCTGGAGTCCAGACAAGACAAGGACAGTGCATGAATAGACTTGATTGTCTTGTACAACTGCACAATGCAAAGTAGAGTGCAAGCGCTGTGACTTAGAGATATTATTTAACATCATTTAATGGCAAATCAGATGACTATCTATCTATCTATCTATCTATCTATCTATCTATATATCTATATAACCATCATCCATCCATCTATCTTAATTATCTATGTATATCATTGTCTCTCTGTGATTTGAACCCCCAGATTTACTTATCCTGTTTATATCTCAGTCATGTTTGAATGCTCTAGAAGTGGCAAGCCACATTCCCATCTTCTATGTCACTTTTAAAGGATCACTGTTACAAAAAAATTAAGCTAATTGCAGGGCCGTATCTACCTTTTTGGAGCCCTCAGGCAGTGAAGTGGAGGAGCCCCTTCACGGACCCATTTTTGCCTTTTCTGTGTGTGTAAATTCCCTTTCCTGTTGTAACTCTCTTGTTCTAGGTGGTTACCCCTAGTAGCCTGTCTATGAACTGCAACATTTATTTATTTTTTTAAGCCAGGAACCATTTTTTTTTAAAGGGGCGCCCCTCACAGGGAAGCGCCCCTTGGCAGGTGCCTAGTTGGCCTAATTGGTAATCCGGCTAATTGTAGTAGCTGTTTTCGAATGTAAATCAGATATCTGGATTCCCACTTGTGCCAAATATCCACATTAACTAATTTCTTAGCCAATTTGTAATTAATTGCTGCAGTGCCTGAAAACAAGAGCGTGTGTGTGTCGTAATGACATCATCCTAGTGTGTGGGGCTAAAGGGGAGTAGAAGTAAAATGTTTATAAGGTTGGGGCAATTATTCTTTGAAAATTAAAGAAAAACCTTCCTTTAATAATATAATGATGGGTAGTTGCAATGCTGTCTGCAAGACCTCCTCTAACTTTCTTGAAAAATGGGAGGGGGCATTTGAAAGTGAAACTAAAATCAATTAGCTGTATTTATTCCTTATGCCATTAACAAATAATAATATTCTGCTAACTGGTTTAGATGGACATGGATTCCTGAAGAGGAATTTCAGTCAATAATGGAACTGCCCAGCACTGCATACAATATATACAAAGGAATGGACAGGTTTATTTTTTAATTAAATTTATGGTTTCTAGATCATTATTCAGAAGCATTTATGGTAGGGATGCAGTGTATTGGTTTTAGGGCTACACTTAGAGGTAAGATTAATGTTAGTGTTGGATTTTGGCTTGGGGTATGGTTAGGATAAAGATTAGGGTGTTAGGGTAAAGGTTGAATTGGTTAGGATTATATGGATTAGGCGTTAGTGGTTTGGGTTTTACTCATGGTTAGTTATGGTCGGGAATGCATTTAGAGTATTATTGGGTTAGGGCTATGGTTTGGGGTTTGAGATATACAGTACATATGGTGTAGTCACAGCTGGAGATAGAGTTAGAGTTGGGGTTAGGATTATGGTGAGATTATACTTGGTTTAGGTTTATAGTTAGGGTTATGGTGAGATTATATTTGGTTTAGTTTTATAGTTAGGGTTATGGTGAGATTATACTGTATTTGCCTTAGGTTTATAGTTAGGGTTATGGTGAGATTATACTGTACTTGCCTTAGGTTTATAGTTAGGGTTATGGTGAGATTATACTTGGTTTAGGTTTATAGTTAGGGTTATGGTGAGATTATACTTTCCTTAGGTTTATAGTTAGGGTTATGGTGAGATTATACTTGGTTTAGTTTTATAGTTAGGGTTATGGTGAGATTATACTTGGTTTAGGTTTATAGTTAGGGTTATGGTGAGATTATACTTGGTTTAGTTTTATAGTTAGGGTTATGGTGAGATTATACTTGGTTTAGGTTTATAGTTAGGGTTATGGTGAGATTATACTGTACTTGCCTTAGGTTTATAGTTAGGGTTATGGTGAGATTATACTGTACTTGCCTTAGGTTTATAGTTAGGGTTATGGTGAGATTATACTTTCCTTAGGTTTATAGTGAGGGTTATGGTGAGATTATATTTGCTTTAGGTTTATAGTTAGGATTATGGTGAGATTATACATGCTTTAGGTTTATAGTGAGGGTTATGGTGAGATTATATTTGCTTTAGGTTTATAGTTAGGATTATGGTGAGATTATACGTGCTTTAGGTTTATAGTGAGGGTTATGGTGAGAATATACGTGCTTTAGGTTTATAGTTAGGATTATGGTGAGATTATACTTGCTTTAGGTTTATAGTTAGGGTTATGATGAGATTATACTTGCCTTAGGTTTATAGTGAGGGTTATGGTGAGATTATACTTGGTTTAGGTTTATAGTTAGGGTTATGGTGAGATTATACTTGCCTCAGGTTTATAGTTAGGGTTATAATGAGATTGTATTTGCTTTACGTTTATGGCTAGGATTATGGTGAGATTATACTTGGTTTGGGTTTATAGTTAGGGTTATGGTGAGATTATACTTGCTTTAGGTTTATGGTTAGGGTTATGGTGAGATTATACTTTCTTTAGGTTTATGGTTAGGATTATGTTGAGATTATACTTGGTTTAGGTTTATAGTTAGGGTTATGGTGAGATTATACTTGCCTTTGGTTTATGGTTAGGATTATGGTGAGATTATACTTGCCTTAGGTTTATGGTTAGGGTTATAGTGAGATTATACTTGGTTTAGGGTTTATAGTTAGGGTTATGGTGAGATTAT